>CM020178.1:38136361-38219745 GCA_009805545.1 Oryza longistaminata
ATGATTACTGTAGCATCACTGTAGCAAATCATGGATTAATATACCTCGTTAGATTCGTCTCGCAAAATAGCCTAGGGGTTATGGAATGGGTTTTGTCAGTAATCTACGTCTAATACTCCTAAATAATAAGATTCCGGAGGACTCCTAAATAGCCCTCCGGATCCAAACAGGCCCATAGTTTGAGGAAAAGCAGCGCAGGTAAAATATATGGTTGTAAAAGAAAGAGCAGCTATCTATTCTAGGTTTACCAAATTATACAATGGTAATATAGCACCCCTACCTCCTTAAGGATCAGGACAGTAAAATCACTCTTTTTGAAGAGCTAATACAGTGTCATTGTCATGAAAATAACTTGAGGTTAATCTTATCTAAGTATGTGTGTGTGTGTGTTTTATGTACTAAAAATGTTGTTTATTGTGCATGGTACAACATGACACATTCCCTTCAGATAAGGATTGATTATATTGTTTGATCTACAGCTCGTGAAAATAAAATTAAAGCAACCAAAAGTATATTCGTAGATATAATTTATTTCATGTTCAAAAACCAAATGTGGAAAGTAAATTTTGATGAACAAAACCCTCTAAATTAACTCCAAAACTAAATCTCAAAATTCAAAATTTTTTGACTGTGGGTGATAGGACAAGTAGATAAAATGAGAGGCATCAAGAAAAAAAAACAAATTTACAGCATATTGGACCAGAACAAGTTGCCTTACATTTGAGGGAGATAATAGTATTTTGGATCTGTCTTGAAAATATGTTCCTGGAAAAAAATAAGTGGAGAACGACAGATTGAGCAAGCAACACACTTTTTTGTTTACATAAAAAGTTCAACAAGCAACATTAGTGGGCACAACTATTATAGGGGCTGCTGGACAGTGATATTCTGTTGTCTGTTCCAAGTTTTGAGTTGAATGGCTTAAGATTCATTTCATTATTACCAGTTAGATTCCTCGCGACAAGATGGTCCTAGTAAACAGCTGAACTGAACAGACATTCCTGTTGATTAACTAGTCAAACTCGTTGTTGCTAGACACCTTAGCTTGTTCAAGCACGGTATCTGAATGTGTCAAAACTCAAAACCGATTGGTAGATCAAGCAATATAAATAGTACAGTATACAGTTAAACCGAACAGTAATGACATTGAACCAGTACTTTACTTGATCATCATAATCATTATATCATTATAAAACAAACAGTACAATACTAGTAAAGGCCTAAAGGGAATCTCTGAAGGGAATTTGTCATGCTGTACCACACGCAATAAACAACATCTGTGCTAAAGGCAGAGAGAGAGAGAGAGAGATCAAAAGATTGGATCTTTTTGTCAACTCTTTATCCTAACCAATCTAATCAACTACCCCAATGAACCAGAGGCTGTGTGCTATCACAATATTAAAGATTTTAATAGGATGTCACATTGGCATTAGGCAATTGCAGGAGAGATCTGTGTTGGCGACGACGCAAGGCAACAGGCACTAGCTAGGTGCCGTGTAGGCAGCAAAGCTGGATTAGCTGATTGCTTGACCTACTTATCTGGCCAATCTTCTGATGAGGTTGCTGTTCTTTGCTCCGATTAGTAAGGCACATGACACAAGAAATGTGAACCTTGGGGGGAGTCATTTGGCATCTTTTGATAAGGGAATTCTGGGCATTGATACCACCATTATCTGCTTGTTTTTTGCTAATCACATGTGGCCGTGCCAGAAAGCAGACAGACAGGCTTCTCCAAAAGTAGTACTCGTATTTTGGATGCATTGAATTATGCTCCCAAGAAAATTCCTGTTGAATTTCATAAATACACTATGAAAATCATTGCATTTGTGCTACCAAGGACAATGACGCCAAATACCTCAGGCAAAACTGAACTTAAGCAAAAATAAAATAAAATAGGAAGATGTTTACAACTATAGAGAAACCAGTGATAAATGAAACGCCAAATCTATGTACCTGAGCCAGGACTGGGCCACATAATTAATTCCCCTTTATTCATATCAAAATCAATGGCGTACCTACACATTTGGTGCAGGAAATATTTTTGGACAAGATCATACCAATGCGCGTGCAATATCAAGGATGACACTGACACTCCCTTTGCAAAGCACCAATTACATCAGTAGCATGGGAAAAGCATTTTCCCAAATTTAATTCAGCCTGAACCACTTGATCATCCAGCAAGGGGGAGTAGCTTCCCAACAAAGGCATGCCACCTAACTGGATGAAGATTTCTACCTGCCCCATCAACGGAGAAGGAAAAGATGCCCTTGATCGAGTCATTGTTCAGACATGAAGGTTTTCTTTCTGATATGTTATGATCATTGGGTAGGAACATTCGTAGCTCAGGGGAGAAGTTTCTCTCCCACTCACTCATGCACGTTTTTCTATTATTGCTGCTGTATAGTTCCTGCTGATGAGCACACGTTGAAAGATTCAGAAATTGTTTTCAAGATATGGCTTGTCAAACGGTCTAGAGAAAATGATTGGTCCCATCCAGATTGTTAGGTAGGAGTACTCTACGGCTGTGTTTAGTTACATCTAAAGTTTGGATTTTGGTTGAAATTGGAGATGATGTGACTGAAAAGTTGTGTGTGTATGACAGGTTGATGTGATAGAAAAATGCAAAGTTTAGAGACAAACTTTGTATCTAAACACACCCTACATTACATTAGAGGTTGCATACTTGCAACTGGAGTATAATTTAGTGAGATGCAGGGCGTATACTGTATCCATGAAGCTTACTGTAGTTGTTAGGTACAGTATAGATAGATTAGCATGTTCAGAATTCACAAAATGAATGTCCCATGTCAGGTGGCAGTGCTCTACTGTTTTCTGACGTTCTTCTTACTGTGATTGCCCACGATAGCTGAAATTACATCAAATTCGGCTGCGTAAATCCGCTTTGGATGCAGAGAATGGGTTTTACTCCATTTTCTAAGAAAAAAGAAATTACTATCAAAATATTGTATTTATAGAATTCCATTGTTGATTTGTTTCTTTCTTTCTAGATCGTTGTTGAAACTTGCCAAATTGCAAGCAAATTGCAAGCCGTGTTAGTAACCCAGTCAACTCAGGGGAGGGGGGGTGAGCATAGCATCTACCATTTGGAGGCAATGGCACGATTTGGCTGCTACAATTTTTTTTGAACGCCAATTTGGCTGCTACTATTGGACGCAGAGAAATGCTAAAGGCAAAGATGCAAGAGAATACTTTTATAAACTAGGTGGAGTATCAGTAATCTTATTCCCCTCTTTGGCTCTTTCCCCAAATGCAAATTTTGCACAACTGTACTAATGAAAAAGCATCATTAGACTTGCAGTGGGACCCATAGTATGTGCAACAAGAATTTTCTTAGATATCTCAATATATCATCATCCATCATATCCAATCAAGAAGAAGGAACACACAAGGAAGAACAAAGAGCTCTCACTACTGACATACCATCAAATTAGGGGGCAGTTGTAATGCTGTTTTCTTTTTCATGATTTGTGCAGGAATTGAGCCTGTGTTTATCCAAAATTCATGTGGAATTTGCATGCAGCCTCTGTTTGAATAAACTAAGCCAACCAAACCCATCACTTTGGGTCAAAGCAGCAAAGAAGCAAAAGAAAACCAAGAAAGGAAAACCCCAAGAGAGGAGAGGAAAGGAGGAAATGGTGGACACGCTATAAAGCGGCGGAGCAGAAGAGTGGCAACCGCAGAGCCCACACGTAATCCTTTGCCGTCCCCCCGCGTTTTCACCTCTCACCCCTGAAATTTTCTTTATTTACAATCCAGGACAAGTTGGAGGGGGTATATATGCTGGCAAGCTAAATCCTGGTTATTTCGAGTCCCTAAACGCAAAAAAAAAAAAAAAGTTGCTGCTACGCGCACACGCGCAGCCGCAGCCGCCGCGCCACCCCCCGCCTCGCCGCGTCGGCGACTGCGAGGCGGCGTGCCGGATGAGGAGGCCGCCGGAGTTCGGCGGCGGCCGTCGCCGCGCTGGCGCTGGCAGCGGTGCTGGCGGCTGGGGCGGCGCGGCGCCGTTGCCGGCGGCGCTGAGGCTGGAGCGCGCGCTGCCGCACAAGGGGGTGGCGGTGGAGCACCTGAGGGAGCGGGACAGGGCGCGGCACGGGAGGAGGGGGCTGCTCGGGGGAGGAGGAGGAGGGGTCGCCGGCGTGGTGGACTTCCCCGTGGAGGGCTCCGCCAACCCGTTCATGGTCGGGTGGGTGAGCTGCCTCTCGCTTTCTTTTCGCTGTGTTTTGTATGGGTGTGGTTGTGTGTGATCGAGAAATTTGGGAGTTTCTTTTTTCTTCTTCTGGGTTTGTTCGTCTCGGCGTTGATCTGATGTTGTTGCTTCTGCTAAGGTAGATTGGTCTCACGTATCGGCAATGGTAGTTCGTTTTCAGGGTGGTGGATGGCTGGTTGTTCCTGGGCTTTTGTTGCTTCAGTTCTTTCTGTTTCTCGGATGAAGGTTCAACCCTGATGAAGTGTTTATGCCCTTACTCGACGGTTTCTTGCTGATGTTTTTTTGTGTGCATTCTGAAAAGTATCTTCTCGTTCTGTTTTGTTCGAAGTTTTGGCTTTCTTTTTTTTTTTGGCCGAATTGTTCGTCGTAGATGGCGGCGGCTTGTTTTCTTTCGGATTCTTAGATTCGTTTCTGTCCCTTTTTCGATGCGACGATTCTGACTTCGCTCTTTCTTTATGTGCATTCAATTGCTTCTCTTGTTTCAATGTCGACGCTCAATTGCTTGTTCATTCGGGAGCCTAATTCTGAATTTCTGATGCAGTGATGCGTTTGCTTGCTCCAATTAAAATAAAATAAATGCATTCATATGTAAAGAAAGAGTTCATTTTTCCTTTCTGAAAGAAGAAAGAATTCATTTATTAGCCCGTACTTCGCTTCTACTGGATCGAGTGTTTACAGAGATTTGGTTGCCCGTCACAGTTTCACTTGGCCGCAATACCTGCTTTCTTTCATTTTCCTCGATTGCTTTTACTTAAGGTCAATTCCTCTTAGAAAAAAAAAAGATATTTATTTGTCTTAGCTGCAGTTAGGAATTTGTCACCCTCAGCTATGATTTAACTTTTGTTTGTGTAATCAATTCAAAATTGTGCAACACCAGTTGTAAGCTTAGTGACAGGGTTATTTAGAGATATCTTAGCAATACCGAGCGATATATCATGGACTGCTAGACGGAACTTTTTAATTGCCCCTTGTGAGCCTTAAAAGGGGAGCAATTATGTTTCACCAATTCCTGTAGGCTGTATATGCTATCACACCTTCCATCATGCTGAATTCCACTTCATGGTTTTGTGCCATAGGCTATAGTTAGTTAGTTACCATCTGCAATCTGTGGTGTTGATGAACTCCCTTGAAGTATTGGAGTATCATGTGTTTAAACCTTTACTGTTGGGCGGCGATTTGTAAGTGAATCATTGAATTTGTTAGGATGAACGTTTCAGTTTGTTACCAAATTTAGAAATGTTATGTGATTGCCCAACCTCCGTTTTGGAATTATCCTTCAACTAGTGGATACTACTTTGTGGAGGGAATTTGAGGGATGCAATTTTTCCATAATTATGGATATAATATAACATCTATACATGTATTAACAATAGTTTTGTTAAAAATGGCAAATATGACTATAATTAGTTACTACTGATGGGTATGGTGGATTAATGTCATGCTAATGTAAAGATGATATCATATCATGATTAGGGAAGCATGCTCGCCAATGCAGATAGCAAAAAGGGGGACGTTCAGCAGGGATGGAAGGACTGAAAGGATATCTGTCCTTTTGTTGGGTGGGGGATTGTCAGCTGATGGATATATTACCTCCGTCCCAAAATAAGTGCAGCCGTGGGTATCTGTGTCCAACGTTTGACCGTCCGTCTTATTTGAAAAAAATGTGAAAACATTAAAAAAAATAGTCACACATAAAGTACTATTCATGTTTTATCATCTAATAACAATAAAAATACTAATCATAAAAAATCTTCAAACAATACGAACGGTCAAACGTTGGACATGAACAATACAAAACTTATTTTGGGACGGAGGGAGTAATTTTGAAGATGATGTGACTCAACATTGGATAATACATAGAGTTATCAATTGCAGTTAGTGGGTACCAGTCAGAAGAATTGTAGGACTGATGCCATTTTTCACTTTGCAAATTGGCTTGTTATTTGAAATTAGGAGACCTTTTTGCAACTACTGTATCCTAATTCCAAGTTTTTGAATTTGCAGACTCTATTTTACGCGTGTGAAATTGGGAAGCCCACCAAAAGAATATTTTGTCCAGATTGACACTGGCAGTGACATCTTGTGGGTAGCGTGCAGCCCTTGCACCGGTTGCCCATCTTCAAGTGGGCTCAATGTGAGACATCTCACTCTCTGCGCTCTTATCTTTATCTCTATGACATGCATACAACAGCATTGTTATCCCTTGAGATGGACTTACCTATCAGTTGAGAAATTCATTCTGATTGGATTATTACTTTATATGTTTTTCAGATCCAGTTGGAGTTCTTCAATCCTGACACTTCATCAACATCATCCAAAATACCATGCTCAGATGATAGGTGTACAGCTGCCCTTCAAACAGGCGAAGCAGTCTGCCAGACTTCGGACAACAGCCCATGTGGTTACACTTTCACGTATGGTGATGGAAGTGGCACATCAGGTTATTACGTGTCTGACACAATGTATTTTGACACTGTCATGGGAAATGAGCAAACTGCCAATTCTTCAGCCTCTATTGTTTTTGGGTACAGTTCCCTTGAAGCACTATATCTTTCTAAATTTTTCATTAGTTAATCTTAAACTGCAATCAATAACTAAACTGTGCTTTAAGGATAGTAAGATACCATTAGAAACCTTGTTAGTGATGTGGTCCATTTACATGTTGACAGTTTGTTGCACATGTGTGACAAAGTTGGCTCTTTTCGCTGATTGAGTTGGTACAAATGATGGACCTAATGGCAACAAACTCCCAATGTCCTTAAACCAACAGTCTTCTTGTTACTTTTGCAAGCAAACTTCCTTTCAATATCCTTAATGGTCAATCTGAATAAAGTTCTTGTCATCCCTGAAAACAGTTGTCACCAGAAAAAGTTGTCAATATCCTTAATGGTCAACCTGAATAAAATTATATTTATATTTTGCTTTCCATGTCCTTCAGGAGCAAAAGAGAGATTTGGTTGCCCGTCACAGTTTCACTTGGCCGCAATACCTGCTTTCTTTCATTTTCCTCGATTGCTTTTACTTAAGGTCAATTCCTCTTAGGGAAAAAAAAGATATTTATTTGTCTTAGCTGCGGTTAGGAATTTGTCACCCTCAGCTATGATTAACTTTTGTTTGTGTAATCAATTCAAATTTGTGCAACACCAGTTGTAAGCTTAGTGACAGGGTTATTTAGAGATATCTTAGCAATAGCGAGCGATATATCATGGACTGCTAGACGGAACTTTTTAATTGCCCCTTGTGAGCCTTAAAAGGGGAGCAATTATGTTTCACTAATTCCTGTTGGCTGTACATGTTATCACACCTTCCATCATGTTGAATTCCACTTCATGGTTTTGTGCCATAGGCTATAGTTAGTTACCATCTGCAATCTGTGGTGTTGATGAACTCCCTTGAGTATTGGAATATCATGTGTTTAAACCTTTATTGATGGGCAGCGATTTGTAAACATGCTCATCTTTAAGTGAATCCTTGAATTTGTTAGGATGAACGTTTCAGTTTGTTTCCAAATTTAGAAATGTTATGTGATTGCCCAACCTCCGTTTTGGAACTATCCTTCAACTAGTAGTGGATACTACTTTGTAGAGGGAATTTGAGGGATGCAAATTTTCCATAATTATGGATATAATATAACATCTATACATGTATTAACAATGGTTTTGTTAAAAATGGCAAACATGACTATAATTAGTTACTACTGATGGGCAGGGTGGATTAGTGTCATGCTAATGTAAAGATGATATCATATCATGATTAGGGAAGCATGCTCGCCAATGCAGATAGCAAAAAGGGGACGTTCAGCAGGGATGGAAGGACTGAAAGGATATGTCCTTTTGTTGGGTTGGGGGATTGTCAGCTGATGGATATAATTTTGAAGATGACGTGACTCAACCTTGGATAATACATAGAGTTATCAATTGCAGTTAGTGGGTTCCAATCAGAAAAATTGTAGGACTGATGCCATTTTTCATTTTGCAATTTGGCTTATTATTTGAAATTAGGAGACCTTTTTGCAACTACTTTATCCTAATTCCTAGTGTTTGAATTTGCAGGCTCTATTTTACGCGTGTGAAATTGGGAAGCCCACCAAAAGAATATTTTGTCCAGATTGACACTGGCAGTGACATCTTATGGGTAGCATGCAGCCCTTGCACCGGTTGCCCATCTTCAAGTGGGCTCAATGTGAGACATCTCATTCTCTGCGCTCTTATCCTTATCTCTATGACATGCATACAACAGCATTGTTATCCCTTGAGATGGACTTACCTATCAGTTGAGAAATTCATTCTGATTGGATTATTACTTTATATGTTTTTCAGATCCAGTTGGAGTTCTTCAATCCTGACACTTCATCAACATCATCCAAAATACCATGCTCAGATGATAGGTGTACAGCTGCCCTTCAAACAGGCGAAGCAGTCTGCCAGACTTCGGACAACAGCCCATGTGGTTACACTTTCACGTATGGTGATGGAAGTGGCACATCAGGTTATTACGTGTCTGACACAATGTATTTTGACACTGTCATGGGAAATGAGCAAACTGCCAATTCTTCAGCCTCTATTGTTTTTGGGTACAGTTCCCTTGAAGCCCTGTATCTTTCTAAATTTTTCATTAGTTAATCTTAAACTGCAATCGATAACTAAACTGTGCTTTAAGGATAGTAAGATACCATTAGAAACCTTGTTAGTGATGTGGTCCATTTACATGTTGACAGTTTGTTGCACATGTGTGACAAAGTTGGCTCTTTTCGCTGATTGAGTTGGTACAAATGATGGACCTAATGGCAACAAACTCTCAATGTCCTTAAACCAACAGTCTTCTTGTTACTTTTGCAAGCAAACTTCCTTTCAATATCCTTAATGGTCAATCTGAATAAAGTTCTTGTCATCCCTGAAAACAGTTGCCACCAGAAAAAGTTGTCAATATCCTTAATGGTCAACCTGAATAAAATTATATTTATATTTTGCTTTCCATGTCCTTCTGGAGCAAAAGAAATGCAGCATATGCTTCTAGACTACTATCCTCTGGAATGCATGCTTCATCCTGTTAATGGCCTTGTTGTTATGTTAACAAAAGCTTAGCCTTATGTGGATCTTTTAGCAGTAGAAGCCTAGTGACACTTTGCTGTAAAGTTTAACTGTGCATTTTTTTATTTTCATTACCCTAACAGTGAACTTTGTTGCTTCGCATGATCAGTATTATTCATTGTCTGATGAATATGTTAATTCTTTTGAAACAGATGTAGCAACTCACAGTCAGGAGACTTGACAAAGACAGACAGGGCAGTTGATGGGATTTTTGGGTTTGGACAGCATCAGCTGTCTGTTGTCTCACAACTGAATTCTCTTGGGGTATCCCCAAAGGTGTTCTCTCATTGCCTGAAAGGTTCAGATAATGGTGGTGGTATTCTCGTTCTTGGTGAAATTGTCGAGCCAGGATTAGTCTATACTCCACTCGTCCCATCACAGTGAGTCTCTTACTAGAATTACTTATTGTATAACTTCAGAATTCTGCTGATTTTTTGTTTGTAGATAAGTTTTCAACCAATAAATGTATGCACATTCATTAACCTTGCGTGAGAGGCTAACAATATTGCTGCATGAGTAACTTGATATTCTTCCTCCTAATTTCTTTCTATGGACGTCAGTTTATGATTTATTTTTCAATGAAATATAGGCCTCATTACAATTTGAATCTGGAAAGTATCGTTGTCAATGGCCAGAAGCTGCCAATTGATTCCTCCTTGTTTACGACATCAAATACACAAGGAACAATTGTGGACTCAGGAACAACTTTAGCATATCTTGCAGATGGGGCATATGATCCATTTGTTAATGCGGTGAGCTTCATAGGGCCCACTTATAGTTCTATTTTCTGGAATTCCCCATATATGATAAGCCTACGGCTACGATAGTAATTAATCTTGTTACATGATTGTCAGTCCTCATATTTTGTTTTTGCAGATAACTGCTGCAGTCTCTCCATCTGTACGCTCTCTTGTCAGCAAGGGGAACCAATGCTTTGTAACTTCCAGCAGGTTAGCTTCTTGTTTCGGTGAAGGAAATTAGCAGCTCATGTTCTTCAGTATGTCAAATTACTTACAGATATTTTCGCTTTTCAACCAGCGTTGACTCGTCGTTTCCTACCGTGTCACTATATTTTATGGGTGGTGTTGCAATGACGGTGAAGCCAGAGAACTATCTTTTGCAGCAGGCTTCTATTGTAAGCCTGCATTTTTTTTAATATATTTGGTTTCTGGCCTTGGTAACAGTTGTATATCTGGCTAACCGTTTCTGAAAAGACTTGTTCCTGCCCATATTAATACCATATCATGCTTTTCAGGACAACAATGTATTGTGGTGTATTGGTTGGCAAAGGAACCAGGGTCAACAAATAACCATACTCGGAGGTTAGTTAACTAGCTCTGATTGAATTAGCTAATTATGGTTGCACGTCTAAGTCTAACCCGCAACTACTATTAAGACTTGAGACAACCATCACATCACATCACTGATGTCTGAAAAATTTCAATGATTAACAACATTCTCAATAATCGCATCGATGATACACATAAATCTGCAAGTTCTTTCAAGGGTATTGAGGCCTTGAGAGATTAATCCTACGTTTTGACCCCATATGTTTTTCCTTGACCCTGAACACTTTCTTGCATGCAAGTGTTGACTAACTGACCCGCAATTTCCATAAATAAAAACAGTCGATCTATTAGTCCTCTGCTGATGATTGAAGCACACAATTTCTCAAGGCTGATGCTTTGTTGCTAACTATTTGGTCCCACGTTGATGCAGATCTCGTTTTGAAGGACAAGATTTTTGTGTATGACTTGGCGAACATGCGCATGGGCTGGACTGACTACGACTGTAAGCTCACCCAAATTTTCAGATTTTGCCCATGGATTCATCACGTTTTCTGACTCTTCTTCTTCTTCATCGTCGCTGTGCCTGTGACCAACAACTAACAAACGTCTGTCTTTTCTTTTGGTAGGTTCGACGTCGGTGAACGTGACGACGTCGTCGGGGAAGAACCAGTACGTGAACACGGGCCAGTTCGACGTGAACGGAGCGTCGCCGCGGCCGCCGTACAGCGGCCTGGTACCTGCCGTAGCGGTCGCCGTCGCGCTCATTTTTGGCGGCTTCTCACGTACTCCTAGATAGCAGACGGGCTAACCGATATCGATCTCCCGACATGTGACATTGTGATTCCATTCTTTGTTGGTGCATTCAGGCGTCCGGTTCCCCCCCACGAGCGAATGAGCATGACCCATTCTTACTGTACATACAGATAGGGAAAAGGAGAAAAAAAAAAGAAATATCAAGAGTTTGCTCATGGAGCTGAGCACGGCCCCTCCTCTTTCTTGTCGCTCTCACTGTCTCACACCTACGCGTTGGAAGGGAAAAATGTCGTGCAATCTCCATATATCGTAGCATATACAAATTGATTTTTGAGATTTGTTCACGTTAACATTAGTATCACGTAGATAAATCTTATACGTCCATTCTTATGTACCACCGGTAGTTTTCTGGATTTACACCACACGTGGAATTTTCACGGTATATTTTTCCGTATTGGAATGACGATGTAAGAGCATCACCAACAGATTATCTATAATTTTCTTCTAAAAATTTGTTTTTGGTTTCCTAAACTGAAAATAGGAAGTAAAAAAACTCATCACTCCAATAGATAGCCTAAATTCAATCCCCAAAACTTAAAGTGGGCTCTTCTGTTAAACTACCAAGAGAAAATTTTGACTCGGGTAGGAGAGTAGGGAATCTGTTGGAGCTGATTTTTGGACTAAAATCCCTCAAAATTAGTTTTGAGAATCATATAGGTAGACTGTTGGTGATGCTCTAACTGTCTAGTTTTGGTGGGCGCCGTCTCTGGCGGCAGTAGCAGCGGCAGCAGCGAGTCTGGCGGTCAGAGTGGCGGGGCAAGCGGCTGTCAGGATCTTTGCAGGTCCAAAGATTATCACTAAAATTTGTGTCGGGAAGTTTTTAAAATTTGATTTGAAAATTTGAATTTCGATATGAAAGATTTCATTTTTTAAGATGAAAAGTTTAAAATTTGAGTTAAAAGTATTAAAATTCGAATGAAAAAATAGTTTTCTCGAATTAGTCCGCTCCCCACCCCCCTCCCCCCACCCATACGTTGGCGGAAATCCTGTTACGGCCCAACTTAAATGGGCCGCAAGCCCATGGTACTTCCGTTCCGGCCTAACACGGACAGGCCGCACGTAGCGGTAATCCCGTTAGGGCCCAACTAATGTCGGACTGTCACAATCGCGGATCTGGAACCCACTCGCACGGAGCAAAACACTGTAGGACAGCCGTTGGATGGCGAGACCGACGGTTCGGATCGATTTATGGTGGGGACCACTGGAAGAGAAAAAACGAGGGGCCGTCCGCCAATTTCACTCGGCTCCCTCCCTCCAACCCCTCGCTTCCCGCCCTCCACCTTCTCCCCTTCCAAGAAAAAACCTACAAGTAGAGAGAGAGAGAGAGAGGCGGCGGCAATGGGGATCCAGGGATTGCTGCCGCAGCTGAAGTCGATCATGGCGCCCATCGGGGTGGAGGCGCTCAAGGGCCAGACGGTGGCCGTCGACACCTACTCCTGGCTCCACAAGGGCGCCCTCTCTTGCGGCGACCGCCTCTGCAAGGGCCTACCCACCACCAGGTTCGGCTCCGGTGACCTCCCCCCTTTTCTTGGAACCCAGGATCTCTTCATCCATTTCGCCGATTGGTGAGACCTAAATCGACGGATCCGGGAAATCTACTTCTTCCCCACGAGCGTATTGACAGCTGCTGGTCCGACCAGGGGTTTCTTTAGGTTTGGTTTTCTTGGTCCCGACTGGTGAAATCCATTTCGGAGGAGGGGTAAAGGGCACGTCTTGCTTCGGATGAGAGATTTCCGCGTTTTTTGGGTGGGTGTAGGAATTGGGGGGGGGGGGCGGGATTTCTTGTTGTTCAGTCTTTCTCAGGATTAGGTAATAAATGTGCGGCATTTGTTCTTTTCGCCCCCTTCCAGGGACTGTACATTTACTGAAATTTGTTATCCGCCTCAATGCCCAGATACATGTATGTCTAGGTTGCATTGAATAAAGTACACACTTGGGAGAGATCCGCTGCTTGCCATCTGTGCCGCTTTAGTTCAGATAATTCACCATTTTAGTTTGTGGAATTTTTATTGGAAATATCTTAGACATGAATAGTTCATAAACGTTAACAATAGCTTAGCATTGTTAGTGGTTATCTTTTTACTGTATGGGATATCTTCTAACGTCGCTGCATTTTTCGATGTCGTGAACTCATAATGCGGAGGGCCATAGATTTGCAACTCCAGTTTTTATCATCATTTATCACCGTTGTAGTGAGCACCATAACTTACACCTTGTTGTCCCCTCCTGAATCTGAACCAGGCATATCGAGTATTGCATGCATAGGGTTAACATGTTGCGGCACCATGGCGTGAAACCAATCCTTGTATTTGACGGAGGTCATCTGCCGATGAAGGGTGATCAAGAGACGAAAGTGAAAGGTATGTTCTTTCTTAGGGCTCCAGAAAGAGCCTAACATGTTTCAGTTGCCAAGGACATCTACATTACCCTTACAGAACATTAAAAAAAATTGTGATTTGACATTTACATATGGCTATAGTTATGGACAACTGTGGCTTTAGGGTGATATAGAGCAGTCGTATTATTAGTAGACTAGTGGATAAGCTAAAGGCCTCCAGCCATTCTTTGCTATGTGATGTTTCTTATGAGTCATTGGATGCTAAGCAAGTAAGCATGACATCCTGTAGGTCACGAAAGGAAAATCTTGAGCGTGCCAAGGAGCATGAATCTGCTGGGAATTCACGTGCTGCTTTTGAGTGTTATCAGAAAGCTGTCGACATTACACCTAGGATTGCTTTTGAACTGATCCAGGTAAAGGAGCAAATTCCATGTATTTTTACCAAATATTTACCACCTATTTGAAGCAGTTCTAGTCAGGAGTAGGAACATTTGGCTTGTCTTAACTGATTATTGTTCCAAAACTTGCAATGTCAGGTATTGAAGCAAGAAAAGGTTGATTATATTGTTGCGCCTTATGAAGCAGATGCACAAATGACATTCTTGTCTGTGAACAAACTTGTTGATGCCGTTATCACAGAGGATTCTGATCTGATACCATTTGGCTGTTCTAGAGTAAGCACAATGTTAAAACGCTTTATCTTTGTCCTCCACGTACCCCATAGTATTTTTCTGCTCAGCTAGATTAGTGTTCGTAGTTTGTTGTAACTTCTCTAATTAAAATGCATCTTATTCCATTGTGCAGATTATTTTCAAGATGGACAAGTTTGGACAAGGTGTTGAATTTCATATTACACGATTGCAGCGATGCAGGGAGCTTGATCTTAATGGATTCACTATGCAAATGCTACTAGAGATGTGTATTTTAAGTGGCTGTGATTATCTTCCATCATTGCCTGGAATGGGTGTGAAACGAGCTCATGCACTTATCCAAAAGCTCAAGGGTCATGAAAAGGTAAACCCTGTCTCTGTTGCATCAAATACTAACTTTAGGCCTAGTTGGAATTGGAAAGAACTGATTCATGAACTAACATGAACGATGCCTGAGATAGTGTTCAAGACCTACAAAGCATGGTAAGAAAAGGCTGGATAGTAGAACCAGAATGCAGTTCTACTTAGACATAACTACAGAAGGCAAGGCCTCAACACAAAATTGATTGCTTCAACTTTTATGAGGCCACCGTCTTGTACTTAGGTCATTAGCCAATCCATAGCCTGTCATACATGCAGGACATGATTTGAGTTACTACTGAGCTTGTAGGGCAACGATGTGCAATCACTTTCTTGCTTAGCAAATTAGAAAAAAAAATAATGAGCAAATGATGCGTATAATTTCAGGTAATCAAGCACCTGAGGTACAGTGCTGTTTCTGTTCCACCTCAATATGAAGAAAACTTCAGAAAGGCGATCTGGGCATTTCAGTTCCAAAGAGTTTATGACCCTGTGACAGAAGATATTGTTCATTTGTCAGGCATTCCCCATGGCAGTAGTGAAGACTTGGACTTTTTGGGCCCATATCCTTGCCAAACTTATATTTGTACAATAGATGCTAAAGCTCATTCATATGATAACCTGTTGTTTTATCCACCATAAGTCCATAAGGATGAATTTCTACTTTTGTTTGGTCATGTCTAATGGCCATTATACAAGTTGCGTTAGAAAGTAAGCTAACGGCCTTTCAATGCCACCATTTCTCAGTAATACCGAATTGTGTTACTTGAAGAAAACCTCAACTTGCATGCATTGGATCTTTTCCTTAATTGGTTTATACATGGCTACCACAGACTGTTGCTAAAGGCATTGCCCTAGGGAATATTGATCCGATTACCAAGGAACCATTTGAGGTACTACCGATCTTCCCTCGGTCGTTTTGGTTTCTTGGTGCTTTGTTTCCTTGAATGTAATTTCATCCTACTCTGATTCTGTGCACTGCATATGTATAAACATACCCAAGCATCAATATGCAAATACAAACGAGGGGCTCTTGAAAATGGTTGTAAGCTCACTGAAATATCCAATCAGAGGCTGCAGAGCATTACAGAAGCTCATTAGAGAAAAACAGATAAAAATCCATAAAATATTTTGTTAGAAAAAAAATGTAGGGTCCTCACTGAAATAAGAAAATACATTGTAAGTGATCATGGTTTTACTGATGTACTCTGTTTTATTAAAGATCACCAGTATGCGAGCATTTGCTTTGCTGACATGCGAATACCAACATTCAATTTTATCTTTTGTGGATTGTCTTACTGAGAAGTTATATATGTTTTATTTGTATATGTGACTTGCAGGGCAAAACAGAGAGTAGCGCACTCGCTTTTGATAAAGTGCATCCGAACAGAGAGTCCAGTGCTCCTTCAAATGGAAAGAAAAAGCTTGATCTACCTGTCCAAAGAAACGTATTGACAAATTACTTCTGTATCCTCTCAACACATTTTAATTTAATTGAGAGAACAATATATATATACCAATCAACTTTATTATATGAACTACTTGTTGCAGCTTATATTATGGGAATGCCTTAGATTAGATAGTTCAGTTATTGTGCTTTCTTGTTCCCAAACATGTTTAGGATCAAATGAAGAACTAATAATTTCCCCAAAAACTTATTTACGAAGTCTAAGGTGATGTGCGATTCTTAGCATGGTATTTTGCTTGTTTTGTAAATAATACTTCAACTGTCCATTGGATGAATCCTTGACTTTTAGAAGGCTTAGCATCGCTTGAGGCAAAACGGAAGTTCAGAGCACCTAAGGTTACACCTAAGCAACAAGTACTTAATGGGTCTTTGCCCAGTCCCAGAATTGAAGACTCTGGTACCCCTGATTCAATTGAAGATACTAGCTTGCCATCAAATAACATTCAAGTTTCTCAGTGTAGTTCTGAGCATTTTAGCTCTGGAACCCCTCTAGATGATTCAATCAATACCGCCTCTCAATGTAGTTCTGAGCGTGTCCGCTGTGACATCCCTCGGGATGATTCAGCCAGTGTTTCACCCCAGTGTTCTCATGATATTGGTAGTGATCCTGCTGAGGACCCAGACATTGAAGGCAACAAGGTATTTCACATTTCTTTATTGCCTTATTTTCAGTGTTCTCGTAGTCCTACCTTTCTACAACAATATCGTATTTCTGTCATTCTTATAGTTTTACTTCTGCTATACAGGTGAAAGTCAACTTCTGCAACAGAAGTACAATACCGACAGGCTCTTTCTTAGAGGGTAAGAGCTCTACCTTTTTGTAGTTGATGCATGACTTGATCTGCAAATCATGTACTGGTATATCTAATTAAAATGAAAATAATCTAGGTTTCTGTTTTATATGCATTTATTTATGTTTTCTAGGGACTTTGCCTGGGATATCAGATCCATTTTTAGATTCACACAACACAGAGCCATCCAGAGCTGCACCACGTTATGCTGAAAAAAGCAATGTGGTCTCTGCCAATAGAAATATTACTGTAAGGAGTTCATATTTCAAAACAGTAAATAAAAGAGTTTGCACAAATCAAGGAGAAGATGAGTGCCATGATGAAGATAACTGCGAGACTGGTAATTACACTCTTCCTGGAGATCAACAAAGAAGCTCTGGAGGTATATTGAAGAGAAGAAAATTTAGTGATCCCCAAAATTTTGAAGATGTAAGCAATTTTTTTGAGTTGTTATTCTATCATCATATCGCAGTGAACTGTCTGTATCATTCTACTATCTGGTCTTGAATGTACTATTTGTGCAGGGAATGTTTCAACCCACTAGTCCTCGTGAAAGTCCACCGGTTGCTGATCAAGGTAATAGTTCCACCTAGTTTTGTCTGTTCTTATTCTCTGTGAGAATGTGCACCTTTCCTTGTTCCATTTCTCTATAGATAAACTTGTGACGATTACAAGAAATTCAGTTTTTCCAAAAACAACAGAAGGTTCTGCCAATATTTGAGTGTGTGTATTTCCCTTTTTTTTGTTGCTGAGGGAAATCTTCTGAATGTCTGATACTAATGCAGGCTGTGACTCTGATTCCCACGATGGTATCAACACAAATTCTGAAGGAAAATTTGGATGCAATGTCGCCCATGTAAATAAATACAGTGGCATTGCAGAGAAATCAATGGATAAGTTTGCTGCGCTGATATCATCTTTCAGATACGCGGGCTCTCGTGCCAGTGGCCTTCGCGCTCCTTTAAAGGATGTGAAGAACACTCTTCCTGTCAGGTTTGCAGCTTCAGAAAATTTCAATTGCACCAAGTTCACACAATTTACTTATCAGAACTTAAGAGGGGGACACAGTTGTCCCAATGAGTTGATATATTTTATAACATTAATTGCAGATCTGTTCTCAGACCTCCAGAACAGAGATTCGGTTGTACGGCTAAGAAGACTACTAGAGTGCCTCTACAAAGCAGATTCTCAAGTGATGCTACAAACAGCACTGACGTTCCTGATCTGAGCACATTTGCATACAGGCCTACAACTGCTTCTGCTCATTCTGATCAGGGGAAGATCACAAGCAAAGCTACAGATGCTGCTGCTGGACCTCCTGATCTGAGAACATTTGCTTATGCACCAACAAGATCTACCACCAGCCGTTTTGATCAGAGCGAAAACACGCGCAAAGCTATGTGCACTGCGGACAGCCCTCCTGATATTAGCACATTCGAATATAAACCCATGAAAAGCGCCGTCAGACGTTCAGATGGGAGCAAGTTTTCAGGTGCAGCACTAAAAGCAGCTAGACGAACCTCTCGGAGCTGATTCTCACAAAATTGTGGATGCACCTGCCAGCTTCCTTATCTGAGCATGTTTGGATTTGCGTATGCCTTCTGTCTGCGTTCATGATCTGAGTTCAACAGAATCATCCAGCAACAAATGCTCTCAATAAAAGTGCATTCCATTTTGCCCAAAGTGCAAGCACGGCTGAGGTAGCTGGCATTCACTACTACTAGCTGCAGGGCTTATCAGTTCAGACTTCAGAGCTCATCCGTATCTGCGCAATCAGAAGCACACATGTTCTGAAGGGAAGTGCTTTATCTTCTCGGTTTCCAGAGCCAATTATGTGTGGCATTTTGCGAGCCAAATGTATGTGCTCGTTTTTGCCTTGTCCAATGAGGTTCATGTATGAACAGCAGTCGAATTTGCGATGCTATTTAAGCCGCAAATGAGGATACTGTTGTATTGTTCCTTTTTGAGAAGATACTGTTGTATGTTCATTCTTATACAAGTGTGAGCATTCCTTCAGAATTCAGATAGCATTACTCTTGTCAACTATTGATCAAGATGTTGGAAAGACTTTGAAACCGGCTGTTTAAGCACTTGCCAGCATTCTACCAGTCTTTCTGAAAGATTATTTTTAGATGATGGAAGCTTTTATCTAGTTTGCGTTCTGAAAGATTATAATAAGAGTAAATTGTATTTTGGGAACAAATTTTTATCTAGTTTGCAGATTGAAGGGATGAGTTAACCTTTTCACTTTAAACCGGCGAACTTCTCAATAGTTGCAAAATGGACCGGTGTTCTTTTCCAATCTCAAATTCCAGTGACTAGTCTTAAAATAACGGGGGCCAAACTCTGGGATTACAACCGAAATGAAGCTAATGCAAACATGAAATTAAAAAAAAAAGGATACTGTATAGTTTTCTAAGTAGTTAATATTCAACTTCTTACTTATCCATTGAAATATATATACAGCTGAAGAATCGAATAGCTGGAAGATACTGCACGAATCTCCGCGCAATCAGCCGTGCAGATTCCCCTAATATCCCGGCCAGGGAGTACACTTCGCTAGACATCACCATGACCCGTCACCGCAGGGCAGGAGCACGGGCGCGCGAGCCCCGACCCTCCGGCGAAGCGCCGCCGCCGCGGCCGCGGCCAACGGCCCTGGCCCGCCGGAGTTAGAGGCCGACGAGCTGGAGGCTCCTCCGGCGCCGGTACCGGCTCCATCGGCCGGCGGCGGCGGCGGCTTCGGAGCCGTCGCTAGTGATGGTCGCGGGGCTGCCGCCCGGGTGCGGCGTGATGGAGCTCAAGTCGCGCGGCTGCGGGGCGTACGGCCCCATCGCGCGCACCCGCATAGACGCCGCCTCGGCCACCGGGTACGTCACTTTCCGCTCCGCCGCGGCCGCCATGGCCGCCATTGCTGCCTCCCTCGACCCCGACGGTGGCGTCACCGTCGGATCCAAGAAGGTAAGGAGATCTGCGTGCTGCAGTTCAGTTGGATGAGCTCGATTTCAACTTGCTGTGCGTGTAGAGGAATGCAGTACAGCCTGTACAGGGTCAAGCTTTGCTGAGAGTTGTTTGAAGGCGCTGCTAGATTTGAGAATTTTATAGATTGGCATCACATCCGGCCTTTTATCTCAACTTTAAAGTTCTGATGGATGATGGATTATGGATCAAACAGAGTTTATGAAAATTATTTGAGGGCACAGACAAGAGAATTTAGTATTAGAAAGTTGAAAGGTTGACTTTAAAAAGTTCTCTGAGAAATGCCGATGAAGAAAGTTTATGCAAAAATCATACCGTTTGGGAGTTTGGGAAGTGCGCCCGCAATAATCAAAAATCCGTGAGAGGGAAAGAATGCTTTTTTTTTAATTATTATTTTTCATCTCATTTTATACTCTGCATTTGCTGTGTCATTGTAGCATTTTGGATTTAATTAATGTGCTAGTTATTCAATTAGCTTCACACTTGCTGGGCTCTACAAAACCAACTCAATTCCGTGATGAACTGGCTACCTTAAATTCAGTCCAAGGTTACAGTCAACCATTTTATCTGGTACAAGTCTATGAGATAGTAAATTATATTCAATATTGATCTTGTTTACATCCAGACTGTGCTGGTATCTTCGTTGTCACAATTTGTTCATGTTAGGTCGTTTAAAACCAAGTAGAATACAGATTTAGTTTAGAAAAATTAAACAATAAACTCACTTTGCACTTCATTTTAGTCGAGATGCATCTGCACTTTGGTTATGCAGCAGGCAACAAATAAACAGAACAAAATTTCTAACAGATTCAAGGGAAGTTATAGCATATGCTACACATGTTTTGAGCCATTTGGTACTCTTGCTCTTTGATACTCAGATTGCTGGTTCTTTCATGGGTTGCAGGTTTTAGTTGTACAGGCAAGCGAGGCGCCGAATGACTTGAGAAGTATAGCTCAAGCCAACCCAGTGGGGGAGAATACGCATGATGCGATGAAGAGGAATGCAAGCGAATCTTCAGCGTTCTCGAGCACGAAAGTGGCTCCAGAAGGAACCTACAAAGCTAGAGAAATAGTCGCCTATGATGATCTGTTCTGAACTTGTAATAACCAGCCTTCTCTAGGGAGGAGGTGAGACAACCATTCAGGTTTGTTCTTGTACACTGCTAGGGTCTTTAGGTGAGTAAGCTATGGGTATTTTTTAGAGTGTGTGAAGGTACCTTCAGATGGGTAGGTGTTTCTTGTATTCAGCATGTATTGTGGAAGTTATCATCAAAACATGAGAATTTATGTATGTTAGATTGTTAATATTGACAGTGCCTTACCATCTTCTCAAAATTTCTATTCAAGTGCATCCGACTATTATTCGTGGCTACTTTGAAAACATTTGAAAAAGATTTAGCAAAAAAAAAAGATCAAAAGTGTTTTGATCGATTCAATATTTGACACCGTTTCATAAAAGGCAGAAGAGCCGTCTGATCAAAGAGGTGAAAAAAAAAGAGGAATCTGGGAGTTGTGCTTCGTATCACATCAGTCTATACCAGTAAAAATAGAGCAAAAGTAAATCGAATATATCACACTGGCATGTCACAAATATACAAGGTATTATTCCGGGAATGTTCAGCGAGTATTTTTTTTGTTAAACTATGTTCGATTAAAACGCTCCAACCTGTAAAGCTCTAAAAAATAACGCTCTTAGCAAACGCCTAAAGTAGCAGAATTTTCCAGTGAAATTATTCTGAAGACGGAAACACTATAATTTTAAAGGCACATAATATGACCACCTTGTATATATACTGAAAATTTTATCCAGATACACGTGTAACCTATTATTTACGCAATTACACTGTCTGCAAAACAGCTCTATCAGGTTACATTCTCAGAACTGACAAAATTGTTCCAGCTGCATGATCTTCAGTGCTTGGCACCCATATGCAGCATTTTGCAGACTCACTATTAACCTCTCTTCAAGGCAAGTGCTTTATCAACATTCTATTGGTAAACCATTTACCTGAGACTTTTGTTAACAGAAATATCAATCAGAATGCAGCTGACCTGCGTGCTGAACATGCTATTCTTGAAGCTTTTTTGTCTTCCTTTTTGGCATACCACTCACCATGTCTGACTTATCTTGCTGTCAAATTTCAAAAAGGAAAAGATGTAGTTAATATAACAGAAGGAGATAATAAAATAAGAAATTTTAGGTCATTATCGCCAAAGGTTAAAAAGATATAGCCAAATCAATCATGTATACAAAGAGGAAAAGGCTGTATAGCGACATCTGACTGGTTTGTTGATGATTATTCATAGCATTGTGTCAATATGACTAGTTAAGCTGATTGTTCCCAGACGTAAGCAGTCTTCTAATGATTTCTGATTGATCGATTGTTTGCAGAAGCAAACAACCTCATAACGCTATCTGATTAATGGAGTATCCATTGGCACTAGTCAATTTTTAATTCATTAGCGTTATATACTCGTGCAGTGACGATAGTTCCAGCATTGATCCCCTCTCTTAGCTGGTTCATACAATGTTGTGACATTTCTTAAACCTTCAGGCCCACTCTGTGGTATAAGATTGGAGAAGAATGTTTTGGTGGTATTTTTTGGCACTGACAAAACATTGGAAGTATATTAGATGCTATTTTCTCTAAAATAGAAGGGCAGAATCATTCTATGATAAAGAACAGGATAGGGTACCAATCTTGCGCCTTGCAATCCATTATCCTTGCAGAAACGGACTGCCAAAGATTGAGGAGGGGCAGCTGGGGGGAAATCTTCAGCTGGCATTGCAAATGGACGAACCATTTTATCAAATTTGTCCAAGGTGAGATATGATCCAACTTCCTGCAATCTTTCTGGCTCCATAATTTTCATAGTGTGATCATCAGGTAGCAATGAATCTTTTCCATGTTCGCTCTGTATGGATACATTTTTCAAGAACTGTTGAGTTAATAACCAGAAATGTTGAAAACAAACATCTTACATTTCATTTGAAGGGGACCAAACTCACCTGTAAGGAACTTATATCTGCACCACGACTATATGTCATTTCTATGCGAAACCTTTTTGGGTCTTCCAAAGAAACCTGCAATAGTTGTCCAATGACAAGATCAATATCACTTCTCACCGGTAGTATTAGTAAAGTAAAAGCCTACGATTACACTATAATTTTTAATACCTCTGTATTCTCGAACATACGCAATACAATGTAACTCATGTAGTCAAGTTCCCTTGTTTTAAACAGATTATCTAGAGCATTTTTGCAAACAAGACTTTCTTCTCCATCCATAGATTCATCAAAATTGCAGTATCGAAGTACATTCATTAGAGAATGTATATGTGATTCCTGACAACAAAATAATCCTTAGTCATTCTTATCAGGGAGAAGAAAACAAAAACAAAGAATTTCAGTTCAAAAAAAAAAAACTCCAAAGAAATGTCATATAGGAAATTGTCGTTTCCATGATGATGTATGCTTTTGAAATTTCTGTATACTTCTATAGTTATATTGATATATTACCATAAATCAAGAAAGCATAAACTTAACAATTTGCAAGGGGAATATGAAAACTCAATGTAATTTGTCTTACTGATGTAAAATAGAGCCTTGTTCGAACACGTCGTTCAGGTTCCATCACATTGGCATATCTACAATAAAATTATTTGAATATCAATTATATTCTTCATAGTCAAGATTCCTAACTGGAATTTCGTACTTACTTTGGATCCAAGCAGTATTTGGTTTCTTTGTGCGAATCATCAAGATCAATTGACTTCTTGTTTGAGTTAGGTCTATCAAAACCCTCATTTTTAACATCACCATAGTAACCCCTATCCTTCCGTTTTGAAGAAGGTACTATTGTTGGATCATGGCATGCATTAGATTCACCACCACCAGCAGCAACCTCTCGTCTGGTGTTATGCAGGTCAATCAGAATCTTGCCCAACAAACGGCGTGCAATCTGAAGAAAAGGACATGAGAAACATCATAAGTTGCTTGTGACTAAAAAACAAAACAGTGCCAAATAAAAGGGCTAGCCTCTAGGAGAAAAATGGGTACTACATATTTTCTGCAACAAATTCCTTTAGCATCCTTCATTTCTAGAAACAAATTCTCATTTATGTTAGTTTTTCGGATAAACACTACATAATGTAAACAATGAATATACAGGACGCAACTCATAACAGTTTCTTTTCCAGTTTTCAAATATATTTACACACCAGTACCTTTGAACCAATTTTGAGTTTCTGCTTCGCATTTATTCCATACTCATTTGGAATTACACCATCAGCTAGTGACTGAATGAAAAAGAAACATTATAAATAGTTAGATAGCAGGCAGAAAATGGATAGAAAAAGAGCATTAGAATGACCAATCATAAAATTCAGAATTCAACATAAGCACGCCACTCTTACTAGTAACGTACTCCCTCCATCCCATAATATATGGGATTTTGTCCCTCTCACTAGACCCACAATATAAGGGATTTTGCTATACTACTTGTCACATCCATCATCTCTAATTCAAATTTCTACCTATTTTAGCCTCCAACTACCTGCTCACCACAACCAAAATCACATTTAATAGGGGTATTGTAGTCTTTTCTTTTCATCCTTAACCTTTCCCAAAAGGGAATAATCCCTTATATTATGGGATGGAGGGAGTAATAGGTAGTATAGCAGTACATGTTTCTAATAGTGCATAGCATATTGAGTTCTCTCAGTGTTAATTTAGAAACAGTAAAGCAATAAACATTCACCACTCTACTAGTTGTATTCATAATGTAAAACAGGGATCAAAGGATTTCATTTAGGCCCTGAGTGCTATGAAATGATGTCTTCATGTGCAAATATTTCACAAATACACAGGAGCAGCTGTATATCCGTGGTTCTACACACATTTAAGTGCAAGGTACATTTTAAGAGTGAGATACATATTTAATTTACCTGAGAAACTCTGAAGAGATCACTCAAACCATTAAGTTTGAGATGTGAGTTATGAAGGAGGTCATACCTGTCAAGTATACTGTTAGAAATAGATGAGGTGAAGAGATATGCTGGAACAAAGAAATGTTTTTGAAACTTGAGAAAATGCTTTTGTTTCGAACAAAAGCATCACATGATTTTTAAAATAATTGCAAGAAGCCTTGAATTGCAATAAAGAGAGAGCAGATGAACACTTGCAAAAAAAGCAAAATGAAGTTATTTTGGGCAAATTTTATCTGTCTTTGAGATCGTCAACATTGTGAACTTTCCAGTGATCCACTAGCAAACTTTCAGGTAAGCTTTAGGAAATATTTGAGACTTTGAGAGTCATTTTTTTTTTTTTTTGAAACCAATAGTCATGGTTTTCTTATGAAAATAAGAAATTTATTTTCCTACGGCTGGGCTGTTTCGCTGAACATTCTTGTTGATTCCCTAGGTCACAGCCCCTAAGGCCTAAACAGCATGGAAAGCAGCTGGGCAAATCAAGGTCAGGCCCTCTCATGGCCAAGTTTCGAGGCACAATTTGGTATGCTAATTTGCATGTTCATTCAGAAAGGCAAATTCGAATGAAGTTGACAATTGACAAAGATCTTATGGAAGAGCATGATACAATCATACAATAGGCATACAGGGCCCAGCTATTTTGTGAAGAGAAATAGAAGCATCTGGAGATGGTAACATGGTTACCTACTTGCAAGAGTCATATATATCAGGTATTTGCGTAGTGTCAAAACGTCTGCATCATAATGAGAGTTTTGGCAATGGTTACACAAGCTGCCAACTCCTTCTGAGAATTTAATCAACAAGAATATTAAAAGCTTGGAAACATACTTTTTTCTTTCGTTGTAGAGATCCCTCTCTAGTTTCTTCCAACGGGCAAACATCAAAAGGAAGCTCTCGCTGCCACAAGGCAATCCAGAAGCAATGCGGTCCATATCAATTGCTGTTTTCCCTAGTGCCTTTGCTTGATCATAAGGATGACTTGGTGAGTCACTATCTGTCACAGCCTCTTCATCTTCATTGTCAGAAAGCAGCTTCACTTGTGCAGTTATTTCCTTGGTCAATTGAGCCTGATTGGACAGTTGAGATAAGGGCAACTTATTTGTCACCATTATAGATGTAATTATCTTAACGTTTGGTTGTTTTAGATGTGCAAGTTTCTGCAGAAACAACTCACAAGTATACGGTATAGAAAGCAAAGGGGAAAGGAAATAAATACATCTAATGCATATACCAAATTTGTGAGAAGGTTAGCAGCATTTGGAGGCACTCCAGCTCCATCAACCATCCATGGGAACTCCATAGTCTCACCATTTGCAATTTTTGAGGAAAGGATAATATTGTGCAAACGAGCCTGCAGAGATCTGACATTTTATGACAGAAACTTTTGAAGTTTCAAACAATTTTTTTTTTCATAAGTATGAGTTATGGCATTGGTATCTGAAGGCGACCTTCGCTTCATCTATCTCAATAGAGCCATCCTGAAGTCCATCAAGCATAGAAGAGTCCTTACTGACAAGTGAAACCTGGAGACAGTAAATCCAATGAATTGCAGCTCTGTCAAGTCTTCAACTGGATATATTTCCGTAATAGGAACAAACCAGAATTGGAGTTAACTCCCCCTCCAAATCAAGAAGACCTTTCGCAAAAGCTGCTGCAGACATCTATTAGGTAACAACAAGAAAAAAAATGTAAGCAACCATCCGTTAGGACCGTTACCCAGTACAAGAAAAATGACATAGGATAGTAAGGTCAGGAAACCCCAGCAATCATTACTCTTTTTACATATTAAATGCAAAATTATTTGATGGCATGTCATTATGTTCATGTTGTCTTTGGATTTTCTCCTTTCTTTTCTCTGTTGGCTGTGTGCATCCCTGCCTGATGTAATTCCATTACTTAATGAAATATCCCTTGCCTAAAAAAATTAATGGCATGTCACAGAAGACATAAATGCAGAAAAAACATAAACATTTCAGTGAATCCAGAATGGAACTAAATAGTTTCTGGTAGTTAGAGAATTACTAAGAAGAAGAATAAGTTATTACATTACGTTACTATTGATTATATGGACCAGGGTCCAGAAATCTGCTACCAGTTCTGCTTAATACTGGGTTTTTGCCCACTTGAAGGTGTGCTGCATCAAATCATGTGTAATCATGTGAAAAGACCAGTTTTTCAGATAGCTGCCAAAAAATGGCTGGTTTTCATTTTCTTTTACATTCAATAACCCAAGCCTGTAAGAAGAAATACTGCCATTTACCTGGACACGACCTTCATCTGAACTGTATATTTTCAGATCATGCCTATATGTACTGTGCAGACGAAGCAATCCTGGTCCTTCACCTAAATAAACCGAAGTCACACCAAAATAGTACATGAGACACAAAAGCCAAATAAATGGTGCTGTTTTCAGACAGTTAGAGAAAAGAATGGGAGGCTATCTAACTGACATCTAGACAGAAATGGCAGCCAAATTAACAAAGGGAAAGGAAAGAAAGGACATAAGTAGGGCACAAAATATCAACGTGAAGGATACTAAACCATTTTGTGAAATGATTGCTGGAGAGTGAGATACCATTTCAGTAAACCAACTGAACTGAAATAGCTGAACCTGACCAAGTTACATTTTATTGAAAAATTCACTATGATTATTTTGTTTAGTTAAGTTTTTTATTTCAAATTGGTACCCAAAGTGGCACAGTGAAACTGAATACAAACATTTAGTGAAGACTTCACCGAAGGTCTGAAATGGATTAGACTATGGTGGTGCTTAGTGATGCAGTTCATACAATAATTTAGTTAAAACCAGAGTTTCAGCAAAATATCACGTTGGAGACCCACAGCTTGATGCCACACATAGAAAGTTCTAAACGGGAAGCGGAAAAGTTTAGGATAAGGCATACTTGGATACATATTATTTCTGAAGTATCTTCCCAACTCTTCTGCCTGCATGATCAAACAAAAGCATCTGAGAGACACAAAGGGGGGACACGATAAGAACTTAAATGAAATGAACGGACTGATCATTAATCATGTTTACTTAGATTATGTCCATAGTACTAATAAGTTGAATATTTGGACATTGAAATTGGAGATTGTTGAATTAACATAAAATATCCATAAACCCCAAAAAATCATACCGACATTAAACTAAATGAGCTTCATTGGCAACGCAGTGCTCATTATAATAATGACAGATAATAAAATCTTCAATAGGTGAAGTGAAATCAACCTGCTTTCTCCCAGCATGAGTTAGAACTCCACCGTACTTGAGAACCATCAGTGCTTCAATTGGATACTCCTCCTCCCCGTTGCCGTTACTTTTAGGAATATGGACCCAATTGGATGGCTTTAACTGCACTTTCCTATAAATACCTGAAAAATGTCCACCCTACAGGCCATAGGGAAACTAATTATTAATGCCTAAGAATCTATTGTATTTGCAACTAAAATTGACAATGAGGACAAATGCAGATTATATATGGCAGTAAACAAAAGGAAATGTCTAGACAGCGCCTTTGTATCGCATTTCTATTCATGCAACACAATTGTCTCAGCAAGAACAAGTACATAAATAAACAATCTTATATGTAGTATTTAATTAAACAGAAGACATTTTGTAAATAGTGATGTGGTATTTGATTATACTTCACGAGAATCTACAAGAACTCTGCAATGGAGGCATGGAGCTCCATAGATATGTAAACAGTAACTGCTGAACCACATAAGCTATTGATGTATATACAAACTGTTAACAATTTTATGTTTTTTTTAACATTTATAGATAGAAAAATGATTTTTGAAGAACAGGTAGAACAACAATAAGCATGACGGAGATCCACGGGAAATATACAGTTATCAACATGAAGGGAATGCTTTCATTATGCACTGACAAGATCATAAGAAGCATGCTGCTAACGTTGTAGTAGAAATTAGCTGACCTAAATACCAGGCACCAGTGAACACCTTTTCGTGCCACTCCTAAGTACGTCCAACCAAAACCAACACTTTAGGCTTTAATCCTCCTTCATTTTACAGGGTTAACCCAGTTGGTGTGCATGGCTCTTCAAGGTTTATGTACAGCTACCATTCTTATGCTTTTATATTCATCCTAGGTGCCATGCCAAACATATAGCCCTATTAATACTTGAACACTATTTTACCTCTTCTAGAACTGCTCTAACTTGGCGTAGCTTCTCTGCATGCTCAATTTCAGCATCACTATCACTTTCACGGCCAGACCTGAAGTTAGAATTTTTTTTCCTCTTTGTTAGCAACAAATCAACAATGCAACATACAAGGGAGAGAACATGCTCACAATTAAGATCCGTGTGGATGTCTACTATGTATTGTTAGAAGTCAGAACTCTAACCAAGATACACATATTACATACAAACATAATTTCTGACATCAAAAGGTAAAATATTATATGGGAATATTAAACATGATCTCATAGATTTAGCATTTTGTAAACTAGCAAAAATGCACATATTTTGAAACCCTTGAGAACAAACAATAAATTGGAAGACATATTTGATACGGAGTAATATTTTGTTTTGTTGTATGTTACTAGTGACATCCAGCTGCACATACACAAACCATAAACCATAAAACCATAGAAAATTTGAGGCTCCAGAAATTACCTAGCACGTGGAACAAGGATTCTTGTTGCATCTAATAGATCTTGCAGCTGCAAGGCACTTTTAAGTTTTGCCTGCACAATTTGACAACATGATCAGTTTTCAGGAAGCAAAAATATAAAGCTCATGAATAAATCTAAATCGAAATTGAGTTAGTTTTCGTACCTCTGCATGGGCCTTTCCTCCATTGTATTTCAACATTAATTTTAAAAGCTTTTCTTCAGTTACCTTCAGCTTCACCTTTTGCTTTGGCGTGCGATCCCCACTTGCATATCATTTTTTGTAGTCTCAAAAACAAGTTTGATGATGATACAATTTAGAGATCATAAGATTATCCTTACTGGCGTATAACAGCTATGACACAGCGCAGCTCTTCTGATTGCCTAGATATGCCAACAGTTCCCCTTTCTCGATCTCTTACAGCATCAAATGGTTGGACTGGCTCACTGACTTTCCATGGAAGATTAGCAGGAATGGTGGATGAAATATGTGGAGCTTTATCATCGAGAAACATTTTCCTCAGAATGCACGCAGCATCATCGTAGTACCTGGAGTTATGAAGGCATTCACCAAATAAACAAGATATAACAAGGAATTTGACCATAGAAAACTACAAATGCATTAAACTGTTACAGTAATTGTTCCAACAGAGTGAGAAAGATTTACTTGTGTGAGCTTTTCACAAAACTCCAGCCATTGACATCACATACATAAGACCTTGCCTCCCCCAAATCACACCTTAGAAGATCAAAACCACACACCTACACAAAGAAGGAACAACTACTGAGCTAATACAACTACCTGTATGGTCTTTTGGTTTTGGAATCCTGACATATATCAAATTGTTATCCGCGGTCTTATGTGCTTCGTTCTTTGTAATAATTGGCTGTAGCTTCTGTGAAGCAAATGCTGGAATTAATCTAATTCCATTATATAATAAAAATATAACTAAGCACATATAAATTAGCTCTCTGTATATATGTTTTCTGCATGTATGGCTTCTGGTCATGGAATAGAGGTGTGTCCAATTCATCTCCAATCTATTTAATTGATCCATTTTGCTCGATGACAGGAAAGAGCATTTCATGCCATTTCATTAAGCTAGATAATCGAAAGTTTTTCAGTTAAAAAAAATCAAACTCAGTAATCACAAGAGATTCAGCCAGAGATCAGGTCCCTAAAGGAAAAAACAAAACAAAAAAAGAAAATCAAGGAACTCATTTAGTACGGATGCTCCAGCAGAATAAGGTCAAGAATGACCAACAAAGGAAAATTTAAGCTACATATATAAGCTCTTAAAAGCATTTTGCTCCAGCAAGGTGCCATTTCATGCACTCCTTGATCAACCAAACTTGAACCACTGCAGCATTGATCCTATTGAAAATTCTCGTTCCACAGAATCCAAGCAACAGAGATCACTATGGAGTTGGATGCTCAATACCTTCTTGATCTTCCACACTACTTGACCTTGTGCTAATTAATCTTGAAGGAAACAAATTCTACTTATATGCTGTAGATGACTTAACACGATGATGGTTTCACTAACTGTATCCATTATGTCTAGTGGTATTGACAGGTGACAGCCCATAAATACACAATATAAGATACATCCTAAGTTCTGAAATAGTGTAAACTTCCGACATAGTAGGAATTAAATAATAACTAAAAGAATTCTGTACCGCTTGTCCGAAGGCTTGGCAAATATTCCTTGCAATTTGTTTCTCAGTAGGGGTTAGTAAAACAGGATAGCGCACCTTCAAGAAAGATACAAATTATACAACAAGTGTTACTATATATCTACACAGAATGGTAACTAAAGAACATAAACGGGTTAAATATCCATCAAAGTGTCAAACACAGGCATATTGATAGCACTGGTGAATCCTATGGCAAATAGGCAACAAAGGTTACCTCTTTTCCATCAGAATTCCTCATAACAACCCCATCTACAACTGGAGATTTGCGGGCTTCAGCATGTGCATATCCTGGCCCAACTGTATAAACCTACAACATGATGGTTAGTCTTTTATAGGACAAAGCAACCCTGGACCAATTGGGAAACTGTCCTGATGAAGATAATTTTCCCTCAAACCCAGATTTCCAAGAGAATGTGATTCCCTTTTGGTATCCCTAGAGATTCAAGTCCTTACCATGGTGCATTTCTTAATGCCCAAATAAATAAAAAAAGAGTTAATTTTACTTTGGGCTATGTTTTATTGACAAAGTTTCATTTTGGACTACCCTTTGTCCAATCTTTTCACATTGGACTAGGTAACTTTGCCTTTGTTGCACAATGAACCACCCCAAATTACATCTTCAGATTTTCGATGACTTCGAGCAAATTGTTAATGACATGCTAGCAAATTTTCATACATATATGCATACCATACCTTTGTCGAAAGAAACACAGACATCACTAGCGAAAAGAGTTAGGGTGGTCCATTATGCAACAAAAGTAAAGTTACCTAGTACAAAGTGAAAAGATTATGTACAGGGTGGTCCCAAGTGAAACTTTGGCAACAAAACATGGTCCAAAGTGCAATTCACTCATAAAAAAAAAGGAAGCTTATGGCATATGTTGCATGTTATGGCAACAACGCATGTAGGCATCAACTGTATAAAATATAATTATTTTATGTTTACTCATTACCAAGAAGAAAGCTGTAAAAAGTTCCTTTTTAACATATCTGGAGAGTATAAGTTGGGAGGAAAAAAAATAGCACTAGGCGCAAGTTCTGTCACCTTGACATCTGTTCCTCCTGTTGGCATGAATTCTTCATAAATGTAAGATCCATCTCGCCTCACCTTCCTAACGTCTGGATAAAATTCACTAGATCGATTGCCAACCTATGCATAAATATTTTGAAGAATACATCTGGTGAGTGAATTTGGGGAGTTTTGAACAGATGAAAGTCGAGTGGAAGAACATGATACAACAAGCAGATTCAGAAATCAGAATACACATTAACTCATTCATTTATATCAAAGAAGTTTAACCTCAGCAAGAAAATACCAACTAGAGCAAAGATAGACAGCTATTTTTTAAGGCGGCCGGCCTGATATATTAACCTTCAAAGGTAAAAAAAAAAAAGTAATACAAAGGCGGACACAGCGCAAGCACGTCAGAGAGGACACAAAATAGATAAAACAGCATGTTAGAACATAAAGAAGATGATCATCTGCTAGGTTACTGAGTTATACTGTAACAGTGTTTATTATCAAGTAATTTTTCTTAGCAACAAGAAAGACATCACACATAATTGAGTGTGTAAAAGAAAAATAGATAGGATTATAGACACTCTGTGCTAAACAAGGAACAAGCTTGGAAGAAGAAAATGAAAAGGAAAGCAGATTAGAACTGAAGCAGCTCCCTATCGACAGCGCTAACACCATCTACTCTAGATGCTAAGTACTTCCTCAGTTAAGAAATGATTAGTATTTTCTTAACAAGAAAGAGACTAATTACAAATTTTCTACCAAGAAATGTGTGTGAATTGAAGGTAACAAGTGCCCACCTTGCGGAACAGTTCTTTCATTCCTCCACCAGCGGAGCTAGGATAATATATCATTATATTATGGTCATCTCCTATGTACAATAGAATTAGTCAGCAGCAGCAAAGATTTGCCCTAACACTTCTTTACAATGCGTCAAAGTTAATGTTTAAAATAGACAATCTGACAAATTAAATTTGCAGTACCGCACAAATTGGAATATGCATGGATGCATTGATAAGACTGATTCATGATTTGCATATATAAAAATGTAGAACTTATTGCAGAACAATTGGCAGTTATTAAGGATAGGTTTTCCACAATAAATGAAAGTACAAGGCACAGACCACAGGGGAACAAAATGCATACTTTAGCTAAAATAAATTGTCTACTACTAAACCAATAATAAGAAAGAATGAACAATTTTAAGTTTCTTACCCATCAGTACTAATATGTAAATTTGTTTCATACCATGCCATGAAGAATATCTCATTTATGGATTTTAGGAGCAAGATAAGCAATGTTTAGTGTTTGACATTATTTAGACTGCCAAGGCTTCGGCTTGTTGATGCTTCGACAGTCAACATATGTTTCCAAAGCACTCATGCATTCTATTGAAATTAGATCCATATCACAGCAAGGTCAGGCCCAAATATCAATTGACTCATGATATTTTGCCAAATACATAATTTTTCCTAATCCTAGAGAGTGGATGCAAGGTGGGTTCTGATGAGTTAACTTTGCATGGTTTGTTTTAATTATGTCCATTAAAGATGTATTATCACCACCCAAATCGTACCATTAATTTGTGTTTTGAGTTGTACCCTACAATACGGAATGGATTTTGCCAGTTTTTGGAAGGCTCACAAATTTCTTTTGTAACCTGCCACTTCTCATAGTTGATACTAGGAAGCAGCCTTCCATGAGAAGCTTAATCAATCAGACCTAGTGCAGGTTTTCTTTTTCTTTCTTTTTTTTGTTTTGGCATACATGTATTCCGCAGATATAAAATGATAGTTGGTATTCTAGTGGGAGACAGAAGAACAGGCATGAACTAGTAGAAGGAAAAACCATTAAGAAAATATTTTTTCTATCAAGAGCTGATACCAACATACCATCGATTGGTTTCTCCACAAAAGGCTTGCAAAACCGCTTTCCATGGATCTCAATAAAATCATCTTGCTCAACAAAGTACTTCAACTCTTGGTTAGGGTATTCTCTTCTGACAACAGCATAAGTTGGAACAGGAACTCCGAACAATTTAAGGTGCTAAACAGGCAAAAGGGAAGTATCAACATTTGCGAAAAGAGAATAAGCTATTATGTAAAAGGTTGCAAACTGGAGTGGAGGGTTGTGTTTCTCTATAAGTATAGTTGGATAAAACCATCTGTTGACTATCTTAACCATCCTATAAATTTTGTTGACGGTAATAGTTGCTGTGTCAGGAAAACAAAACAAGAATACTTATAGGCCAAGCATTTTGTTGGATATACATAATGATATAACAAATAAAACAAACTATACTGTTCTTGCAGACTAGGACCACATCAGTCACATAATATAAGGAACAGACATAACATCTAGTTTTTTTTACAGTATTTATCTTTCCATCCAAAATTATGCATATCCTTTTGCAGGTTCCATAGGACACATTTACACAGAGGAACATATTTTAGGCATATGAACTTAAAAGAAATTTCTTTTCAAACTGGAAATGCTATATCTAAGAAGAACATTTGCTCACAGAAGATTATCTCATTGGTATCAGTTTCCAGAGAGAGAGAGAGAGAGAGAGAGAGAGATCAGTACCAACTTCTGCATTTATTAGGATAAAAAGGCCTGTTTGTATTGGCAGTTTCAAAAGAGAATGTAACAGATATTACAGTAGAGTCTTGAGATTAACATGGTCAACAATAGACTGCAGAAGCAAAAACTAGATATTTCAAACGAACTAAACAAAGGTTCATTACCAGATATTCATAGATGATCTTGCTGCCATCTTTTGGTTTATATACTGTTGAGTACTACTACCTTCTTCAAGAGAAGTTATTTCTTCTAGTTTAAAGGAGGTTAATTTGCATCCCATGATAACTAGCAAGAAATAACACATCTTTAAAGAATCTATTACAGAACAAGCAACTCAGTCAAAACATGAAAAAAGGATATCTCAAATGTACGAAGCATCATTTTTTATTATACCGATATTAATACCTCATATACTTTGCTGCGATCATGGAGGAGGTATTGGGGATCCAACTCATTGACCAAAAATGGCCTGCATAAAGATATTTACATAATGTTATTGCATCAAGTTGCTGAACTTATATAGGTATCTAGCTAATAATAAACATGTGAATTTCTTAGGCCCATAATCAACACTGCTTGTGTATTTCCCAAGAAAAATAATATACACATTAATAATATGTTCAAATTGCAGCTGACCAGTGTTATAAAAAGGCTAGCTCAAATGATAACCTATACTTATGATTTCTAAAGTTCTCTTCGTTTTCTTCAGCTACAGAAAAAAGGCATAGGCAAACTCATATATACATACATGAATGAAACAGTGATATCAATAAGAGCTTAGGTGATGCTATTATGAATAGAGTTGCTTTAGATACATCAATTAGCCATGGGCACATTCAGTAGCAACTATATCAAAGTAACTTTAAAAGTGGTGCAAATGTTGAAGCCAAAAAGGGCAACTATACAGAAACAACACATGGGTCATCAATGTCCACAATTTTATTGTTGATAATTATCTTAGTCCAGCTGCTAGTAGTACTAGAAATGTTCTATATGTCAGGGAAGCCTGTTGTGAAACTAAAGATACTTGCAGATCCAGCACAAAGATGTGCTCTGAAAATTTCATGTGTCAGGAAAAGCATTTAACCTGCGTAAAGCAGCATATTTCTCTGCCTTTTCTAGTGGATACCCAGCCGAGTAAAAGGCAATCAGACAGTCACATAGAGGCCAGCTGTCAACAAAAAAAACAGAACAAAGATGATCTCATAGTAAACACAATATATGAAGAAAAATAAATCACTGGATTAACCTCATTATACTCCATCCAATCACGAAAACATATGTGCAGATAATTAGATGTTTTGGACATGTTTCAAGTCAAACTTTAAAAAGTTGAACATCAATGTATTACTAGATTGAATGTATGAAAATCATATGCGTAGATTTGCCTCAAAAAGTATTGCTGTAATATATCAGGTATTCAAAGATTTTACAATAGAAATTAGTGGTCAATACTGCATTTTGAAGACCGTGTAATTGTCCAAAAAGGCTTTTTTTTGTGACCAGAGGTAATATCATGTAAAGTCTGATATCATCGGATAGAAGGAAATCTTTAGTATTCTAGAAATATTAAGTTGACATCTGCTAAGAGGTGCATCATCACATATGGACAATGGATTTATTTAGAAGCACAAAATTTTAAAACATATCAGTTATATTTCCTAGACAGATATTCATAATCACTCTATCAAGGATTAAATATGGTTATGCTACAGCAATCATTTGTGAACTGACTATATTTATCCTAGGTCTTGTCCTTCAAGTAAGACAGCATGATCCATCATTCATGTCTGTATATCTGTACAGATATTTTGACCTGCATAATTTGCTTTTCTATTTTGCCAATAACAACAAATTGAGAACTAAAGAATTCAAGCTCATAGAAGGCTCTCCCTTCACAGCTATCAGGCATACCTTTCAATAGGATCTTCAAGAATGATTTTGTCACCAAAAATTATAATCTGCATCCATAAAGCATGCATGTAGTTATTAACATTCAGCACAATGTAGTTGCTTTACTAAAGAGCCAGAGATGCTCGTATGTTGTATTGATCAGAAGCAAAACACTTTACTATGCCAATACACCATGGTGGCATATACGTATCTTCTGCAGGATTCATAGCTACAACTGACTGTATTTGGCAACTGATAACAGAAGAGAGAGTATAATACAAGGTTCTTCTTCCATAACATTTTATAGATATTTATCTAGTTTTTATGACTACCAAACTTGAAGTTGTGCAGGCCACACATAGACTTTTGTAGGAAATAATACAAGAATGGCGTTTTGCATGTTTGTTGTTTGTTCCTCCTACATATTCTTGTTTTCCGGGTACCCGGCCAAATAATGGATTGATTGAGCCGTGGAACCCGGGCAATATGTAATCGCCACGCCTTAACTTGTACAGCAGTCAGAAAATAGGGTGCTAATGGGTTCAGTTACACAGTTTACTCCTGCATATGGAAACAGAGACACACGGAACATATGCTTTTTTCAGTTGATGTTGTCATAGACCTCTAGCATGTTTTTTCAGACAGTTCGCTGGCATCAATAATCCTAATTGAATCTCTGAATGCTTCTCATCCTACAAAAAGACTCCATTTTTCCTATACATTTGATATCAAAATTTGCTCTTAAGGAGAAACGTCAAACTAATTAACAAAAGAAACACGGGCTGGAATCTGCCTGAAGACCAGAATGACCTTTTCCGAACCATACCTCGAACTCCCCGAACGCCCGCAGCCTCTCAAGAATCTGCTCCATGGGGGAACACCACACCTGCAACCAACAGGGGGAGAAAAAGAATAACAAAAAGTAATCAACATGGCCACCTCCGCATTGGAGCCAACCCAAGAACACAACTGAAAAAAATGGATAAAAAATCACACCTTCTTCTCCATGACGCAGACACCAATCTTGATCTTGCCTCCACCGTCACAGCCATCATTCCGCCGCTCCATCCCCTCGCTACCCCTTTCTGTTCTCCGGGAAAGAAGAGATTACAACGGGAAAGGGAGGGTCTGTTTCTTGGACATTTCGCACTCCCCACAAGGATTCCAAGATTGAAGCTTTTTATGGAGGAGGGCAGGGAGGGACGAAGAGGGTATGTGAGGAGAGTGCACTGTGCAAGGATAAACTTTTCTTCCTTTTTTCCCCCTTTATTTTTCAAGGACTACAAGTCTACAATGAGCAGCTCTCTGAATCTCTCCCCATGCTAGTTTATTCTGAATCTCTTCCCATGCTAGTTTTATCTCGGATTTGCTCGGAAAGAACCTCCTTTTCATTGCTTTTACCTTTGTTTATGTGCTCAGCAGTCAACATGACTCTTCTCTTTTTCAGTTTCTCCACTTCTGTTCAGCAAGAAATTAGGAGATACGGTAGTTAGTTGGCTTATTGCTACGGGCACACGGTAAGTTTTGGTTTACTTGCAAGCACGACCACACATTCGGGGTTTCTGACAATACATGATGAGTCTAGTAGCAACACAAGCACAATTTAGAGGACTACGTTTTTTGGCTGTCAAAGTTTCTCAGAGCATCGATAGTACTGCAACTTGGCGAATGCTTTTGGATTAGGTGTTTTTTCTTTTCTTTTTGTCATATGGAAGAAAATAAATAGAAAAACTAAATCGATACTGCTTTTGAGCAACGCATGGTATGAACTCATGTTTGCTTTAGTTGTAGTCAATCCACAACGGAATGTCTAGAGTGATTTCATCAATTAATTAAGATACGTCGGTCCAGTTTTTTTTTAATGTGCTTATAAGTTATAGAGATATAATGTACGTGAATGCACATGTGTATATTAGCCGTAGTACGTTTAGAAAATAAAATACAACTACATGTGCATGGGAATGGGTGCACCTAGTATTTCATTTGACTAAATTTGCATTAAAGTTTGTTCGGTTTCATTTTCTCAGTCAGATACTCCCAACACTTTGTAAGGTAGCAATTGGTTCCTCCTATCTTTTTTTTTTTCTTCTTATGACCAGTTGTGATAGTCAAAGTTTTAAAACTTTCATTGAATTTTATCTACTTCCTCCATCCTAGAATTTAAGCATTTTTAAAAGTAGACACGGATATTAAGAAAATAAATAGAGATGATTGAAGGATGGTTGTGATTGGTGAACAGAAAGTAGGTGGAGAAATAGCTTTATTTTGGACAAGTTACTATGGCCCTGTTTAGTTCCAAAGTTTTTTTCTCCAAACTTACAACTTTTCATCACATCAAACCTTTCATACACACGTAACTTTTCTATCACATCGTACCAATTTCAACCAAACTTTCAAACTTTTGTGTGAACTAAACACAGCCTATGCTACAGATAGATATATTTTGGGACGAGATAGTAGATGTTAAATATGTATGACTTACGGTGTACTTGTATGTCACTATATTTGCATATCTTCTTTTAAATTACAATAGTAATAAAAAAATACTTCATACTTCGTCACACTGGAGTGGTGAAGGCGCCCATGGATTACGTCGCTCAGGAAGGAAATTTAAGATTGAATCGTCTTTCGAAAGATGCATACTGTATCTCATTTTATATATAGTCATAAAATATTATTGCTACTTTAAAAAGAAAGGCTTGATTTATTTAGGAGACTGGCCAAGAAATGTATAGGGAAATTTTTATATGAGCAAGCAAATGTTTCTTGCAAGACCCAGCAAAATGTTCCATCAGCTTATGGAGGCACTTGACGTTAGTCAGCCATGTCATGCAAAAAGGAAAAATAAAAAAAAAATCTTCTAGGCATCCACTCATGCTGGCCTTCTTCTACAGTGGGCCTTCACAAATAAACACATGTACTTTTATCACAAAATTTAACAATTTGACATGTTCCAAAAACTAATTTTACAAATGAACCGTGACCAAAACTTATTTCAAAAATGACATTTTTGTTCAGCGCCAAATCGTATGGCGCTAAACTTAGACACCTCAGCGTCACGTCAACTGGCGCTGAATGCCATGCCACCGCGGATGAGAGGCTGAGTCGGCGTGCCAACGTGCATTCAGGCCGTGCTATTTGGCGCTGAGGTATGTTCAGCGCCATACGATTTGGCGCTGAACAAAAGGGTCATTTCTAAAATAAGTTTTGGCCGCGATTCATTTGTAAAAGTAGTTTTTGGAAAGGGTCAAATTGTCAAAATTTGTGCCTTATTTCTATGAAACCACGAGGAATTTGTTAAATGGTGACCAAACTGAAAACTTCTTTGCTAAGAACCAGTTCAAATTTCCTGCTGAAAGGAAAGTCTGTCAAAAACAAGGTCCATTGGAAAATTGTTCCAGTACTTGTGCTTTTGCTTCGCTCTGTTTAAATAAACATATAATGTGTTTGTTACTGTTATAATTTCATTTTTCTTAATTTAGTTAGTGCTTCACTACAGGAAGATAGAGTTGCAGCAGCATCACTAATGTCAGGCATGGCTGATTCAGTAAAAGGGCATGCGGTCGTGGTAAGCTACTCCAGTCCTTCCATCTACAACTTCAGAAACTTCACAAATTTCATTTCCATGATATTGTAAACTTTCACTTCACCTACAATATGTAATTTCAGGCACAAGTATTCGAGGGCAGAGAACCAGAAATGTTTTTCCTATTATTCAAGTCATTGATCATATTCAAGGTATACATTGTGAATGTTTTTACATGTAGTGTATGAAGCTGAATAATACTGATAAAGGGATCTCTAGATATAAAATTCTGGAGTTTGTTGACTCCTTCCATTTCCAGGGGGGCAGGAGTATGGCATATAAAAACTTAGTTTCTCAGAGAAGCGATACAAACGGATGGTACCAGAAAAATGGGGTTGCTCTATTCCGGGTTCAAGGGCTGAAACACGATTGCATACGAGCCATTCAGGTTGATCTGGTGAGTTGGTAAAACTGTATAAGAAATGCAAAATACACAATTTTCTCCTCTGTTTGAATCACATTTCTATTTTTTCTCGCTACCTGCTGTTGTAAGCTTTTCTGGTGTTTTGATCACTCAACTGAATTGCAGGCTGCAAGTTCACTTAATTGTAAGTTTTGATCGAACTGGAGCACTGGAGACCATTTGATTTACTGGAGAGTCATCTACTCCGTGTAACTAGCCGACACTTATTATAGTAGTGTCTGCTTTGTGTGTCTCTACTCTCTAGTGTCTGCTTTCAAAAGGTCAGCAGTTTGATCTTTAGGAAGACAGCATCTGAGAATATTGTTCTTTGAAGAACCAGATGCGTCACTACAGTATTATATATATCCAATCCAGAATATGGTTCTACGCTACGACGAATAGCCACCGATGGCATAGCATACTGAATTTATTTTAAATTCATCTATAATGAAGAGATCGAATGTGGAGTCCAAATAAGGTAAATATAGCCCGGGATTGGTAAAGTTATCACAAAAGAAATTGACCAAATCATGTTGCACACTTAATTTTTACTCCAATGACAACACAAGAATGAATCTGATGTTTTGCTTCTGTAGGAATCCAGCATGATACTAACTAATCAGACTCTAAGCCAGAATTCACCGCAATGGTAAATCCACTCCCACAATAGACGTTAACTGAAGCAGAAGAACGTGGCCTCTTATCACCTATATTAACTCTCTGTGGAGTCACTTGATCACAAGTATCTCCCAAACCAAGCTGTCCATGCTCTCCCCAACCCCAGGTGAAGACTGTTCCTTTATCTGATAAAAAGATGCAAGAGCAATTAGTTTGTTCCACCCAGGGATTATGTGCTCATTTTCAGCCTTTGAGTAACTTTACCTGTTACCGAAGCAGAATGTTCAGTCCCAGCAGCAATGTGCACCACCTGTTCTCCATCAACACACGGAACCTTCACCAGTGTTGATGATAAGGATGACTCTGCAAATCACAAAGACAAATTTTATACGGCGAGAGGAAAAAAATGCAGCATGCAGATCAAATGGCAAAGAATAGAATGCCATATGCCTCTTATTGAAGAAAAAAATTGTTCGACGTCCGATTTACCCTATGCTATGAGTTTATTTCAACTAATCTTGTATGAACTAAGCAGACTGTTATTACAAAAGAAATTAACAGAAAGCACAACGGTTGGGCAATAATTACTAGGCTAACACATAGAATGAGTATTCATCTATATGTAAAGATATTTTCCAGTCCAGCTACTGGTTCCTAAAAACTTAATACAACTACATGGCATAATATAACCAAAATTGAAAAGGGGCTACCATCATGATTATGGCTTGTTGTGGCGGGATTTAGTCTCTGCACTGGCTCTGCACTTGGCAACACATGGGGATCAAGCTTACGATGACGGTAAGCGCCAATTGTGTACAATTCACCTGCTGTAAATGCAGAATGCTTACTCATTTGACAGCAGTTCCAGAAAACATATTTCAATTGAAAAGGAACAAAGCACCACATACCAGATAAAACTAATGCATGATGCCATCCTAATGCCACTTGAGAAATACCCAAAGAAGGAAAGACTGGCCGAGGTTGATCATAATCATGTTCACCAATTAATGCTCTTCCCCAGATGTACAACTGACCAGATTCTGTTCCATGCAATGAAAGTACAATCATGTCCAAGTACCAAAGAGAAGAAGAGTGTTTGCACAACAAATTTACAAGGCTTACCATCCAATGCAGCACTGTGATCTCCATTGGCATATATATTCCCTATCTTACAGTCTGGAAAACCATCAATTATTCTTGGAACATCATAGAACTTTTGGTTCCTAGCGCATCTACCAATTTGTCCCCGTCTTGTTGAGCCAAATCCATAGACAGAATTATCTGCAAGAACAAGGACTAGCAGTGTCATCCGTTTGTAACATATATAACAATTAGTTTGTCAATACATCAAGTAGTAGAGGTGTCCATATAATTCTCAGGACGTCCAATAGGAAAGATATATGACTGATGAGCTAAAACCTGCAACATCTCCTGCATATTCATCATTAGAGCACAATGATGGTGCAGCATCCCTCTGAAAAGAATGCTAAAGGATGGCTCAAAGGTACACCTTCATAGATTCCACATCATCAGAGAAAGCAGTGGCCTTAAAATTCTCAGATGACTGATAGGAAATATTATATGGTTCTGGACTGATGACCCTCCTACGTCTCCCGAATCACTAGTGCAGAAGGGATGGTTCTGCATCCACATGAATGCTTTGTATGCCATATTGCCATAGTTGGAAAAATTCAAAGAATGCTCACTCAGCCCTTCTTCAAGGAATCAACAACCCAATGTTGCCGGTATGTTTGGCTTCAAAGAAGTGTATAACTGTGTATAGGTCATCCTGTTCTTGATTTTCGCTTTCAATAAAAAATATCAGTATGGTCTTGCCCTGCTATAGCGATGCCTATCCTCAATTGTAAAGAAAAAATATTGATTGTTTCTTTCAAAGGCTGTTTAACTTTAGAAAATGCATTACGGAATATGATTGGGTCATTTAAAAGTTGGGTATTGCCCAGACAATGGAAGATTTCTGAGCAAGTGGTTTCAGAAGAGGTAACAGAGTAAATCTGGGTAGGTTCATGTACTATGCAATTTCTTAAAAATTAAGCTAACATCGCAACACATGATGTTGCATACCTTTCAAAAGGACAAGAGAATGACGCATCCCAAGTGCAAGCCTCACAACATGCTTTGTGGTAAAGTATGCCACTTCAAAAGGTAAGTTTCTTGGGTGGTTATCACCAGCACCGAGCTGTCCAAATGAACCATCTCCACACATGAAAAGCTGTCCAGAATCTGAAAATAAAAACTAGAAACATCACAGCTAAGCTCATCAGTAATGGTTTAATTTTTGAAACAAAATAAACACCTGAAATGCACAGACTATAAAGTAGATTTTTTGAACATAAAGCATAAAGGATCAAAAGAAAGTACAAGGAAATAAGGTGGTTTCAGAATTGGACACCTGTAGCAAATCCAGAATGGTTCCATCCAGCAGACACACAGGTTATCATGTAGTTCTCAAAGAACTTTACAAGCTTTGGATGAGGGATGTTCCCCACGTCCCCATGACCAAGCTGACCATGTGTACCTCTTCCCCAAGTAAATACTTCACCATCACCTGAAATGTTGAGTAGCTGTTCAAAGAACTGATGCATATTGCTCACGTGAAGGCATCTGATACAGAGACTAAATTCTTGAGGACTGACGGAAATGGGACAAGGTTGCCAATTTAGGGCACATACAAAATTTCTGCGTGCCATTGCACTAATATAGGCACAAAAAGATTCAGATTTACAAGCCCATCTCAAAACACCCAAGAGGAAAGAAGGCAAAAATGCCTAAGTTGCCAATGAGAGAATTTTCTTCCTGGTAAATGATCAAGCTTCAACAAGCAATATATCTTGATAATGAAACAGGAATGCTTTGAAAAAATGGCCAAGGATAGAACAAAGCTGTGAAACACATCCAATCACTTTACTCAACAAGATGCAAAGTGGAATTTGAACTGAAGCAAAAAGCACTCAGCCCCTTGTTATAATACAATTATACAACGGAGAGATGTTTATCCACTTAATGGCACTAAGTTCAAATATTCAGAACAAAGGAACTAGCGAAAAGTTTTAAATTTGTGAAATAGAAAACTGTTCTGATTAATCATCAAGCCCAACACAGCAATACTTCAGTGGTGTTTGGATAGAAGTGATTATTCTAGACACTAGAATTGGTGCAAACTGAAATCTCTGAACATCTGTTGCTATGGTGAGCAAAACTACCTCGCCGTGCACAAATCCATTGTCAATCTAGGTATCTAACAGAGTTCAAATTCCGGCAATGCGAGAACCAATCACTACTACAAGGATTGTTTACCGAAAAACAAAGGTGGCGGCTTTGAACGGGACCGGGGCTTACTTGTGAGGGCGATAGCGTGGGCGCCGCCGCCGGCGACGAAGGAAACCCGACCGCGGCAGCGAGGTGGCAGGAGGAGCGGCTGCGGGAGGTGGTGATCCTGGAAGCCGCCGTTCCCGAGCTGCCCGTCCGTTCCCGCGCCCCAACTCCACGCCCACACCGCCTCCTCCTCCTCCGCCGCCGCCACCGCCGCCGCCGCCGCCTCCATGCCTCCGAACCGGTGCGAAGAAAGTTCCACGGGACTCCGGTCCTTCGGTTATCCGAAGGCTTCACTTCCCTGCGTGACACGTGTTCCGGCACGAATCTCAGAGCACTATTCCCCTCTTTCTCCGAGCAGAATGAATGGCCTTATGGCATTGTGCCACGAGACCGTATTTGGAATTTTTCCTGCAGGGGAATCCGTTCAACTTATGTGTGCAATACTGTGACTTTTCCTCACAAGAGCGTTGCAGGGGTTGTGGCAACCCGGAATCCTTCTGGATTTTGCAGCGAGACAACGTGTGGTCTTCTAGTTCTAGCAAGTAGTACTAATTCTCGAATTTGATTCCCTTTTAAAACGTGTTTGATCTTCGTTCTCTCTCTCAAAAATTCTGCTAATGTCTCGAATTTGACGGATAGTCAGACGCTTGAGCTCGAGCGAGTTCTTTACGTTCTCTCCTTAACCGGATCGCCAAATTAAAGCAGCACATCGCCTTCTGCAATCTGCACCTCCGGATCATTTCCATTTGCCCAAAAGGAGGGCAAATTGGCCTAGCTAGCGAGGCCACCGAAAGCTCACGACAATGGCGGTCGATCAATCTGGCCTGTACTTTTTTTGACGGTGTGAAAGAAACAAGAACCCGACCAGCATCTGCTGATCTCCGATCGATGCTTGGTGTCCGCGAGAACCAGCGAGCTACCTTGGTTTGTAGTGCTTCGATTCGAGATCTTGGAACGAGCTTGCGATCAGCTGCCAGTAAGCTTCCTTCGCCGGCCTGCCGGACGATTCTCGGCGTCACGTCGCGGTCGAATCTCTCATCGCCTCATCTTTGATGAAGAATTCAAGATAAAGTGCTTAACTAGGATCGCCGTTCACATTGCATCTAGAGGTGGGAAAATATTTAACTCTCGAGAGGACATCCTTTCCTTTTATACATATTATTTAAATGGTTATTTTATTTAATAAGATATATTAATATGTGATAAGTCACTCTACAAATATACAAGGTGAATATATGTAAGCCATACTTTAATTGTTTATTTGAATGATATGCAAACAATAAGGGGGTGATCCCTCGAGAGTTAGAATCCACTCCAAAAGGCTATCGGTTTCTGACTTTTAACAGCTTCAACGTTGGCATCAACATTGTTCTCTCTTTTACGGCCTTTTTTTTTCTGAATTCTGAACACTTCTACTACTGAACTTTTGTTACGGTTGTATTAGGCATTGCGTGCCTTGAAGTTAAGGGCAGGAACAATCCGAAAAGGTAAAAAGGTGACGAATATATATCGAGCTTTATTCGTTTCCCTCCGATCCATCACACGCACTCGCCGATGGATCAGCTGCTGACAGCGGCGCACGCAGGATGGACGTGGCCGGCCGGGTTGGAAGCTCCATACACCGCGAGAAGCATCACTCAGCTGCAACCCTGAAGCACCGTGGTCTATAAATATAGCTCTCACCAGTATAGTTCTCCATTGAGCAAACTACCAAAGGGTACTCATCTGAAACAGAAGCCAGTGAGCATGGATGATCGTAGGTATGGCTACTCGCATCCACCACCCCAAGGTAAGCATTACGATCACTTGCAGAGTTACATTCATGATCGATCTCCTCGTTGATTTTACTTGCTTGATTGATTTGGGCTTGTAATGCGTGCGTGCAGGGTACTACAATGGGCCGCCGGTGATGGCGCCGCCGCAGTACGCGGCTCCGCCGCCGAGGCGGCCGGAGCCGAGCTTCCTCGAAGGATGGTAAGAACGACAAAGCCATATATGATCGTCAGAATACTGTCTCTGTCCTTTGCATTCTCTGTGCTAATCATGGTGCTAATTTGTCTGAATAATACAGCCTTGCCGCTCTCTGCTGCTGCTGCCTCATCGACGAGTGCTGCTGCGACCCATCGGTCATATTTGTGACCTAATTACGGTCACAGTGGCGTCCCGACTGATTGACGAGGACGAACAGTCTGAGTTGAGATATACACTGTACAAGTGCTTGCCTTTTGTTGAATGTTGATAATTGTACCGGTCTATAGCTAGATTACAGTACAAGTCCTCCGTTAAGTTCAGGTTCTTCAGGGAACAGATGCATGCGTGATCCACCTGCAGTGGAAATATTTGTATTGCATATGCACCGGTTGCTCGACTAACCAAGGACGTATACGTTTCTATGTGTATGTCTGCATGATCGACTATAAAGAATAAACGAAGGTAAAGTGAAGTTATACTGTGCATGGTCCTCAAATCTGATCTGCAATATATATTTTGCGCCCCCCTGAATTTCTTCTGCAATGGCATTGCACATTCCTAATCGAACGGTTGGCAGAGATTCCGAACGCCATCAATGGGCCTTCGTGGGCCTGTTCAGCGCGATAGGCCGAGAGCTCGAGACGGAGCCTCCCATCAGGCCCAAGGACCACGGACGGAGCGTCGCAAATAATTGGAATAAGTTCACTTTAGGTCCCTCAATTTGTCGCCAGTCTGATTTTCATCCTCAGTCTAGAAAACCGGATACAACCCATCCCTCAACTTACAAAACCGTGCAGAAAATGTCCCTCGGCAGTACTGACAAATCTATTCATATAACTTTTACATTTTCAAACTTAACAACTTGAGAGTTATTCATGATTTATATTTATAATGATTTATATTTCTAAGGTTTGACTTAAACATTATCCTAAACGACTTTCTTTGCTAGTACGAGTATGGATAGAGTACTCGTATCGCTGATCTTGTTGGAGCAGAACTTTATGGTCACATTATTGCAAAGATGCAGCATGGAAGGTTCCAATTGCACTAAACAAATTGGATATAGATGCAAATTAAACCGCAACACAGGCGCGCGCAGCCGCGCAGAGTGCATCAGAGCGATGAGATCTAATGGCCTAATCACCTGCAATGCATCACGTTAACAGCGAGCTGAGATCCTAGAGTGGGTCGGAGATTTAGGGCCTGTTTGGCACAGGAGCTGGAGCTCAGCCAAACAGTTTCAGCTTCACTAAAATTAGAAGTAGAGTTGGGTGAAACTCTCTCACAAAATGAACTGAAGTTGTGGAGCTGGGTTTAGGCAGCTTCACAACTCCATTACAGAGCTTAAACTCCGACCCCGTGCACACTGCCGCTTCACTCCAGCCCAATAAACGTACTTTCTTGGTCTCTCGACGCGTAGTCTCGGTTGACTTGGGGCGGTTTATGAAGAAGAGCAGAAACTGAAAGGCAGTCAATGCAGTGAACACCGTGGCAGCACTTCATCGTGTTCATGTTATAGCAGATATTTTCTTTGCAGTCAAATTGAGAAGACCTCCAGCTCAAAAGAGAGAGAGAGAGAAAAGAATGAGAAGAACTTGAAAGCGATGCTAATTAACTTCCGGCATCAACATTCACGAACCAACACGGTACGTCAGGCGAACATTAATTCAGAAAAATAAAACATTCAAAGTAAAAAAAAACCCATAAATTTCTTATGTGCTGGGAATGCGTACCGTACCAAAGCTTGCGATGGATTAAGAAAGGAGACTGTCCGGCGAGAAGGGACCAAAGCAGTTTTCTTTTTTCTCCGATAAGCATCCCTGGACGGTTGGACCCCATCCCTGGTGGGTTCGCATCCTCTGCCATTCCAACTGGAATGGCAGAGAAGCACAGTGCTCGTGACATTCGGACGATCTCAGCCGTCCGATCTACAGCGAATGGACGGGATTATTCGCTACAGCACTATACAAACAGTGTATCGCTACAATACATTTTACTGTTCGGCACTGTATCTACAGTGCAATAATGGTATAATCCTGTTTGTTACTGTAGCATCAGACCCAAAACACTGTGCGCGCCTGCCATTTCCGCCTAATGGCAGACGATACGAATCCCCCCCGGGGTTCCCTGCTGGTGAAGTAGTACACTCAAATGGCAGGCTTACGTCCAAGTTACAGTCTTTCTTCTCAAACTGTGACACAGCAATCCGTAGCAGAGTCATGTCTTCCTACGAAGGTTAGAGGCCTCTCCAAATAGAGTCAGAATCCCTATTACGCTAAATGGTTTACTCCGAGGACAACTCTGTGTGTGCGAGTTGGTTGACTCGATCTCGATTACTGCTCACGTTCACGGTAGAAATAACGGGGAAACAATCGAAAAGCATTTTCGATGGCGCGTGCGACCAACCATGAGCCTCTACGGGACGATCGAATCGTATGTGAGTAGTTTTTGAACGGTTTAACCCATATCGTTTCCGTGCACTCGTGCTGTCGTGCATCCAGTTAATAAGTCACGAACTGAAATCTGAAACGGAACTTGATCTGTGTTTGAAACCCTGGGTTCTCAACCCCTCTCTATCGTATTCCGCGCGCACGCTTTTCAAACTGCTAAACGGTGCGTTTTTTACAAAAAAAATTCTATATAAAAGTTGCTTAAAAATCATATTGATCTATTTTTGAAAAAAATTAGCTAATACTTAATTAATCACGCGCTAATATATTACTCTGTTTTCTGTGTTTACTGTACATGCTGGGAACATGCTATTCCGAAGTCCGAACACACCAATTTGCATCGACCGGCACGGATGCATGGTAGAATTGGACCAGATCAAACATGCACGTAACGGATCAACCACGTGCCAAGATGGAACGTGTTCGGCGAACAAATCAAATTTTCTGCGAAACGAACAACCATTATAACCGGCCGGCCGTTAGATATATTATTTCTGCGATTTCATTTCATCCATTGTTTAACAATAGCAAATATAGGTTGATCTGCGAATTTCGCGGGGCCATCATCCAGTTGGCACTTGAACCTGCGCATGTTAGTTTTCCCTTAACAAACCAGAAACAACAACTGCTGATCGTTCAGAGCCGGCCAATCACCCCAGCTATACCAGCTGCTGCTAATCATAGCAAACCTAACAATGCCCCAGCCTGTGAAAGGAACTCCCAGCCAAGCAATCCATTCCTTATTCCAAGGCGACCCTGCCCTGCCTAAACAAAGCACACATGCAGCGCGAAAACAGCCTAAAAGCCTCCCCGATCGCAGCTATATAAACGCGACCTCTCTCGCTCTTCTTTTCATCCCAAATTAAGCACCCCCCCAGCCCTCGCTAGCTTTCTCGTTAATCCTCTGTTGCCAGCGTCTCCAGTTGAGATTTGTAGCTAGCGATCGAAATGGCGGCCACCCTCAAGCTCAGGATCCTCGCCGCGGCCGCCACCGCCGCCGTCGTGGCGTCGTCCTTGGTCGGCGTGGCCACCGCGACCCCGTCCGCCGTGCTCCTCCTCAGGGACTCATGATCTGATGATCATTTCGATCGACCTTGGAGTTCGTTTGTGAATTTTGCAGCACACGCTTATATGGCGTGCATAATATTTAACAGCTTATCTAGGATACTGTACATTGATCTCCTTTGGGTCAAAACTTATAGATCATGCCATGATACTGCTCCTAATTGAATCCTAGCTACGCCAAATGGTTTTTTTTTTTTCAGGAATACGCAAAAGAAAAGAATTGTGCACCTTTATTATATTAAAAGGAATAAAATTTACATAGACGGCAAACAAAGAAGTAAGGGGGGTCGAGGAGGAAAAGGAAGAAAAAAGGAAAACAAGGACTTAAGCCTATTCTCGCGTTTACAATGTGACAACCAAACGACCAAGCACGCTAACCAAGAAGCTTTGGTGGTGAGGGATGGGCAAGCCGCCAAAGGGCGGCCTCTTGTGCCATGCCTGCGACAACCTCAGGCTAGGACCGGAAATAGTTGTTAAACACACAGTTGTTCCTTTCTTTCCAAATGGACCAAGCGCCAAGGGTCACAATCATGTCGAACCCACGACGACGCTCCCTCGGAACTTTGAACCACCTAGTATGGAGCGCGATCCCCATGAGCTCTAGGTTGTGGATGCCCAACCCCTCATATTCCAGTGCGCGTGCAGATATAGGACCAAGTTAGCCGGCAATGGCCACCTTGTGCGCTTGCACAACCACACCAAAGGAAGCCGTGCCGGATCTCGTCGATGGCTTTCAGCACCCATTTCAAGGGGTGGGGGGATTACAATGAGCAGATAAAACCAGGATCGCGCTCAGCATAACTTTGACAAGCGCTAGGCGCCCGGCTGGATGGATCCAATCAGATCTCCACAGCGGCTATCGTTGTGCAATCTTGTCGGCCAAAGGCTGAAGGTCCTCGTGGTGCGGTTTTCTGATGGAGAGAGACAAACCCAAATACTTGCACTATAACTCCTCAACCAAATACTTGCACGATAACTCCTCAACCGGACAGAGGAGAGAGTCACCGAGGACTGCGACCTCTTTCTCCGAGCAGTTGATCGGAATTGCGGAACACTTGACATAGTTGGTACGAAGGTTAGAGGCCTCTCCAAATAGAGTCAGGATCCTATTACTAGGGTGGGCGTTCGGTCTGACCGAAAAATTCGGTCTCGGTCTTCGATCTTTCTGTCATTTCGGTCTTTGAAAACTCAGGATCGAATTTCATCCAAATAAACTCAGGACCGGCAAATTCGGTCTCGGTTTTTTCGGTTTCGGTCTCAGTCTAACCGAATTCTTGGACAGCGCAGGTAGGTAGCGAGAGCTGGTGGCGAGGCCATGGCTATGGCTGTCGCAACGGCGCCACGCCACCGCTAGCCAGGAGCGCCACGGATGGCAGCGCTTGTCGTGGCCGCGGCGGAGGCTGGAGGCAGCGCCGACGTGGACGGCGGCGCTCCTTGTGGTCACGGCAGAGGCTGGAGGAGAAAGTCACCGAGGACTGCGACCTCTTTCTCCAAGCAGTTGATCGGAATTGTGGAACACTTGACGTAGTTGGTACGAAGGTTAGAGGCCTCTCCAAATAGAGTCAGGATCCCTATTACTAGGGTGGGCATTCGGTCTGACCGAAAAATTCGGTCTCGGTCTTCGATCTTTCTGTCATTTCGGTCTTTGAAAACTCAGGATCGAATTTCATCCAAATAAACTCAGGACCGGCAAATTCGGTCTCGGTTTTTTCGGTTTCGGTCTCAGTCTAACCGAATTCTTGGACAGCGCAGGTAGGTAGCGAGAGCTGGTGGCGAGGCCATGGCTATGGCTGTCGCAACGGCGCCACGCCACCGCTAGCCAGGAGCGCCACGGATGGCAGCGCTTGTCGTGGCCGCGGCGGAGGCTGGAGGCAGCGCCGACGTGGACGGCGGCGCTCCTTGTGGTCACGGCAGAGGCTGGAGGAGAAAGTCACCGAGGACTGCGACCTCTTTCTCCAAGCAGTTGATCGGAATTGTGGAACACTTGACGTAGTTGGTACGAAGGTTAGAGGCCTCTCCAAATAGAGTCAGGATCCCTATTACTAGGGTGGGCATTCGGTCTGACCGAAAAATTCGGTCTCGGTCTTCGATCTTTCTGTCATTTCGGTCTTTGAAAACTCAGGATCGAATTTCATCCAAATAAACTCAGGACCGGCAAATTCGGTCTCGGTTTTTTCGGTTTCGGTCTCAGTCTAACCGAATTCTTGGACAGCGCAGGTAGGTAGCGAGAGCTGGTGGCGAGGCCATGGCTATGGCTGTCGCAACGGCGCCACGCCACCGCTAGCCAGGAGCGCCACGGATGGCAGCGCTTGTCGTGGCCGCGGCGGAGGCTGGAGGCAGCGCCGACGTGGACGGCGGCGCTCCTTGTGGTCACGGCAGAGGCTGGAGGAGAAAGTCACCGAGGACTGCGACCTCTTTCTCCAAGCAGTTGATCGGAATTGTGGAACACTTGACGTAGTTGGTACGAAGGTTAGAGGCCTCTCCAAATAGAGTCAGGATCCCTATTACTAGGGTGGGCATTCGGTCTGACCGAAAAATTCGGTCTCGGTCTTCGATCTTTCTGTCATTTCGGTCTTTGAAAACTCAGGATCGAATTTCATCCAAATAAACTCAGGACCGGCAAATTCGGTCTCGGTTTTTTCGGTTTCGGTCTCAGTCTAACCGAATTCTTGGACAGCGCAGGTAGGTAGCGAGAGCTGGTGGCGAGGCCATGGCTATGGCTGTCGCAACGGCGCCACGCCACCGCTAGCCAGGAGCGCCACGGATGGCAGCGCTTGTCGTGGCCGCGGCGGAGGCTGGAGGCAGCGCCGACGTGGACGGCGGCGCTCCTTGTGGTCACGGCAGAGGCTGGAGGAGAAAGTCACCGAGGACTGCGACCTCTTTCTCCAAGCAGTTGATCGGAATTGTGGAACACTTGACGTAGTTGGTACGAAGGTTAGAGGCCTCTCCAAATAGAGTCAGGATCCCTATTACTAGGGTGGGCATTCGGTCTGACCGAAAAATTCGGTGTCTGTTGTTGTTGGGTATATATAATGTAAGCTGATAGATTGATGTATTCGTTCAGCTCGTGTACACAGCATTTCATGAAGTAATATATATAATTTTGTTCATTGTTGATCGATCATCACCTCGTCCACTTTCAATTTCTGATTCATTCGTTGCGTCAAAAAAAAAATTCTGATTCATGTAAATTCTGATGGGGAATTAATCTGATCACCTGGCTCAAACACATTCCACCTTGCAAATCTGAGTAAATTATTACGGGAATTAATCCGATCACCTCAAACACAATCGACCGTGCAATTCTGAATAGTGGATGCCTGAATTTTTCTGACTTCTGCGGTTCTGCCCATGCACCATTGCACCAGCCTGGTCCACTAGTTTTTTTTTTAAAAAAAAACTTATTATATCATGGGGGAAAAAACAATCTGTACACGGTGCACCGGATCGTGCCTACCAACAAAGATAAAATAGTCTGTATCATTTTTTTTTAATCAGTATGAATGCATGATCAATGGCCTTCTGGTTGCAGTAGCAGCTCGAGTGTCAGAATGAATTAGCTTACAAGTAAACTAACTCTAGTTATACTCTTTTTGCGTCTTCTTGCATAGTTAATTATTTACAGGAACAAAGGAGGATTCTTTTTTTTTTTTGTCGAGGAAGTTTTTTTTTTTTTCCTAAAGAGATGTTCGAAGATCCAACAGTGACTCTTGTCACATGCACATGGCTATGATGATCGCCAAATCCTCTTGGCTGGCGTACAAAAGCGTCGTTCATATTCAGAGCTTTCTTGAATTGAATTAAAATCCTTGTTCTCGGTCTCTGCTTAATTTTTGAAAGGAGCGGTTTTCGCTTCATTTCACCATTAATTTTTCGAATTGCTCGTCTGCTACCCGGAGCGTTCATTCTATCAAAAAATTTCAACTAAAGCCCTGTTTAGTTCGCGAAAAGAAAATTTTTGTGTGTCACATCGGACGTTTGACCGAATATCGGAAGGGGTTTTCAGACACGAATGAAAAAACTAATTTCATAACTCATCTGGAAACCGTGAGACGAAACTTTTAAGCCTAATTAATCCATCATTAGCACACGTGGGTTACGGTAGCACTTATGGCTAATCATGGACTAATTGAGCTCAAAAGATTCGTCTCGCGATTTCCTCTCTAGATGTGCAATTAGTTTTTATTTTTATCTATATTTAATGCTTCATATATATGTCTAAAGATTCGATGTGATGTTTTTAGGAAAAACTTTTTGGAAACTAAACAGGGCCAACTCATGGCATCCAAATCAGCCTCCAATTTGGTTCTGGAGTTGTTTTTCTGGCTGGCAGTTTCTAGTTTAGCAGAACTACTGCCAACCACCTCCTTAGACGTGTCCACGTTATTCCTCCAAATTGCGATCGTAAAAGAATGCACGACGAAGATTTGCACTTCCAAATTGCGACCCAAAAATAATCAATGCATATGTAATTAATCAATCACGTTTCGCCGTTTCGGTATACACACGAGAGTACATGAGCAATTACAACCCCCGGATCAAGAAACAAATTGCACCCACGTATCTATCTCAACAACAAATCTCAAAGCATACGTGATATGTGTCGACGCATATGCTCTCTCTGCATCACAGGAGTCAGCCAGCCTAACAGAATAGGTAACCCAAAGCCGCGGCGGCGACCGCACGGCGGCGAAGTGCTGCGACTGCGGTCGCCCGACGCTCTGCTCGCGACGGACCGATTGCGCTCTCGGCCAGCGGAGGCCGTTTCTTATGCCCGTCGGAACACGAGCGCCGTAGCGCCGACCAGACGACACGGCGACGCGACACCGCCACGGCGCACGACTTTGGACTTCAGCTGCCCCGCCATCGGATCTCGTACGAGCTGGGTTGGAGAGAGGGCTGGCCGGGGGAGACTGCAACAAGACACGAGTCTGCTGGTTTCGGTGGTGTGTGTGCGAGAGATTGGAGATGGTGCGCTGCTTATATACAAGCGGAGCTACGCGCGGTGCGGTGTGTTACAGCTTTCAGCGGCCTGGCTAGCTAGCTTAAGAGCAGATACAATACACACTATTAGCCAGCTGTAAACATATTTTAAGGAGATAAAAGATAAGAGAGAAAAGAAACGGGCTACAGATTATAGCCAGCTGCAGCGCGGACTCCAATGCACAATGCGTGTATGACAGATGAGACCATGTATTAATAGTATAGTAAACAACTATTGTATGAATGTGACTATTAGATTGCTATAGATGGAATTGGAGCCCCTAGCACTGACTTGCTCTAATATAAGCTGGCGATCGAGCGGCCGGGCGGGCTGTCGCGCGCCTGGCTTCGCGAATCGATTGGTTGGCTCGGCGCCACCAGCTGGTTCAGTTCATCGTGGTGGGAGGGAGTCCGCCCGGCGCGGGGTGGGGTCGTTGGCGCCGGCCCGGGGCCCGCAATTGCGTCGCTGGAGAGCGGCGGAATAATTGATTACGCTCGCGGCGCGGCGCGGCAAGGCACATGGTGAATTGGCGGTGAGATGACAACTCCTCTGCCGTGCCGCGCTGTCTACTGGTTACGGCCTACGGGGGCTTGCAGCTTAGTCCATGGTCTACAAGCGAATTCTGATGCAGCCCAATCCGACGATCCAGGCCCATTTTCTGCAGGGTTGGGTAGGCCAGATCCTCCTAATCAGATCGATCGGCCCAGAACCGTACTGAAACAGAGAGAAACAAGTAAATCCAATGGAGCGTTTTCCTTCTCGAGCGTTCGGTACGAACACGATCAATTCTCTGTTGCGTGCGCGCGCGCAAAGAAAGCGGCAAAGGGGAGAACGCTGACAGTTGGTTGCGACGTCAGTTTCGCATAAATCGCACGAGATTCAACTCCTGTTCATCTTCTTCTCCGCCACTCATCCAAAGAGGGACGAAACGATCGCATCCAAATCCATTTGTTACAGAGACGGCACGGCGGAAGAGGGGTGCGCTCCAGGGAGGAAGAAGCCCATCACCACACTCATCAGGCCGGAGCCCCCCCACTGCGGCAGCTGCATTCTGCCGCCGGCCAACCCATCCGATCAACAAACTCCAAGAGAGATGCTGATCGATGAAACGGAAGGCCGCCAAATCAGATGACAACACCAAACACTGTCCTAAATCCTATCTACACACGGTACACCCGCAATGATTCTACCACTTCACCTCCGATGGGCCACGACGACCTCGATCTCCTTATTAGCCGCGGGTGCCAATGCGGGCGCTGCTTGTTTCCTGCCCGGTTTGTCCTCGCTCACCGCGTCGGCCTCAGGGCCGGCGCCGGCGCCGGCGTCGTCATCGGGGTCGGCGGCGGCAGGCCGTGGGACTCCACGAGGATCGACCACAGCACGTGCACGTCCTCGCACGGGCACGACTTGACATCGTCGTACAGGATGTAGATCCCTCTCTCTGCAGCCAAACAGCCATTGATACATACCGTCAGATAAGTGCAGGCAGAAGCAGAATCAGAGGGAAACAACAGAGCGAGATCGAGGATTGGATGATTTTGGGGGCGTACTCTTTCGCTGCACGGCGTTCACGTGGCACCAGAGCCTCCTCAGCGGGGACAGGAGCGACCGGAGCCACCCCATCCTCCTGACGAACCTCCTCGCCCGTCGTCTGCACCTCACATTTATACCGAAGCAGGAGCGGAGGAGCCGTGACGAGCCCCGACGACGACCATGTGAACAACCGCTGCTACTGCCGCTGCTGCTGCACATCGAGAAGACGAGAGAGAGGCAGGTTGGTGGTGGAAATGTATGGTGCGTCGTCGTAAACTGCGTATGTGTGAATCAGATAAAAAGGTGTAGTAGCCTTTTTTGGCTTTGCTTTACACTTGGGTAAAGTCTCGCACACTGCTCTGCTCTTCGATCGATCGTTTCTCTCTTGGCCGCCGCAGGCGACGCATCTCCTCTCTCTCTCTCTCTATCGCTGACACGCCAGACTCCCTTGCGGCGGGCTGAATCATACGCGTTACGCGACGCATGAGCCTCGAGCGACCGCGGCAGCGCGCGCTGCGGCCGATCTCTTTCTGGTGGTAAGTCGTTGTAGCAAATCTCTCGCGTACGGCGACCCCCCTCTCGCGCCGTTGCTCGATCGCAGAAGCAGGTGTAAATTATGCCCTCGATCAACTGCAGTTAAAATACTACTGGTAGTAACAAGTCATGGTAAATTGGTATAATCGACAGTTACTACTAGGCATGGTTTCTGCTATATGTGCCGTTCAGCTGTGGATTAAAGCTCCGGTTCCTGCGGTTAAGAAACAATTAAGAAACCGGGAGTAAAGGACACCTGGAGTCCTGGACAGGCCCTCGCAGAGTCGCAGTGAACACTTGTCTCACAAGCCGCTAGCTCCGGCCTCTTTAGTCAAGCGTGGAAATGATGCCTGTGTAGACCAGTTGCAGAGAGAGGCGTGGAAAACGCAGGCAGATGAACGAACGCAAACGCAGGGTAATTCGCACGGCATCGATCGATCAACAACCAGACAAGCGAGCGTGCAACCGAAAACGAAGAGGCGAGGCGATGAAAGCCGATGATGAGCCGCCGACGCTTCTCACCGTCCCCGGCCCCGTGAAAAAGGAGGTCTCGCGCGACGCATGAGCCACGTGAGAAAGGAGTTCTTCGTGTGGGTTTGCGGCCGTACACCTGTTGTATGGTCCACCTGGATCTGGTCCACCTGGAGCCACTATGTTTTTTCAGTTTGTTATGCGACTACCTTGGGAGATAGAGGAGGAAGGGAGAGAAGAGGGAAAAGAGAGGGGCGATGAGTGCTGACGTGATCCCATTATATATATTTTTTATTTTTAAACAGATACTCTTTTTTTTCTTACTTTTCATGTCATGTCAACGCCACATTAGCTCAAATCACCATCCAAACCGTCTTAGGATCTTATTTGCACTGGTTTTAGGAGTTGAGAGACATGTCATATATGGTGTTGTGGTTTAGGGACGAATTTCAGATTTGGGGACAATGTGTTCGGGAGGTGGTAGTTTATTAATATATAATTAATTAAGTATTAGCTAAAAATAATTTGAAAAATAGATTAATATGATTTTTTTAAGCAACTTTAGTATATACTATATATTTTTTGCAAAAAAATGTACCGTTTAATAGTTTGAAAAGCGTGCACGTAAAAAATGAGAGAGGTGAAAAGAAAATAACTCAGCCTTAAGGGACCTAAACTGAACATATTCCGTGCGCTTACACGTGGCCTATGAAGCGGCCCAATTGTGTGGTGGCCTGGGAATGGTGGCTCGACACGGAAGAAGCTAGAGCCGTCCGATCTGATCGACAATCCCGATTGATCCGTACTTATATAAAAGTTCTGCAACCTAAACCCTAACCTTAAATCATTTATTAAGCCTAATTAATCCGTCATTAGCAAATGTTTACTGTAGCACCACATTGTCAAATCATGGCGTAATTAGGCTTAAAAGATTCGTCTCGCAATTTCAATGCAAACCGTGCAATTGGTTTTTTTCGTCCACATTTAATACTCCATGCATGTGTCCAAATATTTGATGTGACGGAAAAATTGGAAGTTTGAAGGAAACTAAACACAGCCTAGGTTGGGTTCCGGCACTCATTAAAAAGATGAACCCTAGGTCTAATTCAATAACAATTATAATTGGTACAATATTTGGCTCGAATTCAAATTTAATAAGATGAAAATATTGTTTTTGATGAAAAAAGTTACTACTAGATCGCTAGCAAATTCCAACAATATTACTTACCAAATTTTGCTGTACTCTATCTCTAATGAAAAGAATAACTTATAAGGGCGAATCTAGACAATTGTTCATATTCGCACATAGAAGTTGTTTCTTTAATTGTACAAGTATATGATTTCACATATATGATTTCCGGGAGTTTCTCCACATCTATTAACATCTTCCACAAGCTAATGTTCCAAACTCATCGCGTTGTGCCTTTTTCCCTTTTCTCCATATGTATATCATGAATTGACAATTATTTTCTGGAAGCATAATAATTAAGAAATCATTTATCTCCTGATTAGAAGATCAAAAATCATCGTCGTACCAGGGCCTCCGCATGTCCATCTAAAAGGCCCCCACATGTTAATACTGGAAGAGACAGTTCCCATTCATTGCATACTTGGAAAAAACACAAGCAACAGGCCAACAAACTCCAGCACATGTGCTCATCAATACTAGATCGATGAGCTACAGCTTCTTTTCTTAATTTCTTCTCCAGTCATCAATATGACGAATTTATAATCAAACCCAATCCCTTTATTGCTAGTTCGGCACTCCAACTGATCCTTTATTGCTCTTTTAAATCCATCGTCCCGTTCTCAAAATGACGAATTTATAATCAAACCCAATCCCTTACTCAACTATAGCAAGTGCACACAGAAAAGCACAGAATGGTGCGAAGTGAAAAATTCCAAGACAAAATAAATTCGTACAAAGCATAGCATACAATCGATCCTTTCCTTCATGATAGACATATACTCCAGCTTTGCATCAAGTGCTGAAAACAACCGCCAAAACGCTCGATATTCTCAGCTACGTTGGACATTTGCTAACTGCCTTTTTGTCCCCTCTTGTCACATTACATGACATTGGAATATAAATCTCCAGATCTCTGCAGGGCCACACACTAGTGTCGCTAGCCATGGCCCTGGTAGTATTAACTGCCACTACGTACGCATGTTCTTGTGGACATGGATTGGAGTGACCTGAGAGGCTGGTGAGCCCTTACAAAAATGGTGAAGCACCCTAATCTTCCATGGGAGATCGAGATCGGTACAGCATCTTCCTTCCTTTTTTATTCCGGCAGGGGTATCAAATTGGACTATTTTTTCTCTACTCGTGTAGTGATGAGGAGTGTAGAGTATCTATTGGAGCGCCTTGCAAGCAACGCCAAACGACTACTACACCCACCCAACCTCCCACTCAACTGTACTGTACTCCACTCGCCGCACACACTGACACAGCGGGCCCACCTGCAGTTCTCCGGATCGCTTCTTCCACCTCGCGCGCACTTCTCCTGCGCCGCTCCGGTACCACCACGCGCACGGCTCTTATCCCGAGCTCGTGTCTGGCGGGGTGGGGCCCACCATGACAGGCGAGGCGTGGGTCCCGCGCGCAGGGTCAGCGCGCGAGTCCGAGTAATATTCCCCCACAACCTCTGCCACAACGGAAAACAACGGCCTCGCTTTGCTCCTCCAAAATCGAAGAGAAAATTTCCAACACCCACTCCCCCCCATCGCCTCCTCCTCCTCCCGTCTCGGCCGGGGCGGACATAATAACGAGCCGCTCGACGGGGAACCGCCGCGCCGCGTCCACCCCCCACCACAGCTCGCCGCCGGCGTCGCGGACGGCGGCTCATCCCGGTCCGGCGTGCGATCCGGCTGACTGGCCGGAGACCTAGGAGCCTCGACACCCCCCCCCCCCCCCCCCCCCCCCCCGATCTGGGCGGCCCATGGTGGGGTCGGTACCGCAGGGCGGCAGCAGCGGCAGCGAGATCTAGGGTTTTCGGCGCCTCGGGGGTGGGGAGGGATCGATGGGGCGGCGGAAGGTCGCCTCGGCGGCGGCGGCTGCGACGCCGCCGCGTGGCTCGTCGAAGGCCGGGGGCGGCGTCATATCCGGTGAGAGATCCTCGCCTTCGCCTTCGGTTTCGATGCGTGCGGTGGCGGTAGTGTCAAGGCATTGCGGTTTTTTTTTAGATCGGAGCTTGCTGCTACTGGGATGCTCTGTGAGGTTGGGATCGGAACTATACGATGGGAGTGCGATTTCGAATGGCGCTTTAGTTTAGTGGGATTTGGAATACCTATGAACCCGAAGCATGAGACGCAGTGTATTTGATCGGATTCAGTGGTGGATCAGCTGACTGTGACGTAGCGTGTATATATTGCGTCATGGTTTTGTTCTCTCAGTGTTTAATGCGTGCAAAGTCTCAGCTTTCCCCGCAAAAATATACCGTCGCTTTAAGCTATACGCCTAGCTGGTTGTGCACGTGTACTATGTAATTGAGAGGTGTTATTTCTGTGTTTTATATGCTATATCATGTTGCATGCACATCACCAAGAAATGCATGCTGTCTATGGAAAGTTAGTATATTCTGAACTGATATTGGTTTCCTTTGGAATGTGCTACACCAAGTCTGTATTTGAGGCAATACATTAAATTAGGATATAAAAGAATACTTGAGGTCATTGTTGTGGCCAGTGTATTGACAACTGTTCATTCTTCAATGTAATGGTGCCTACTGAAACAGCGAAACGATGAGTATTCATTAATCTACTGGTTGAACTGCAAAGTATATATGTTACAACTCAAATCAGAGGAAAGCTAATCAAATCTCCAATTTTGTTTGGTTGCATGTATATACTTTTACCATTTAGAGTCTTGTAAAATTGCTGCACTGCGTGCGCCAGTTCCTGAATCTTCTCCCATCCTGGAGCAATGAACTTGGGAGTTTAACATTGGACTGGTTCACTTGCTGATGGCAGTTCCAATCTTCCTTGATAGCTAGGGATCCTAGTAGGGTTCTTGTGTTACTACTTTGATTTTTATTTAGCTGATGAGCAATGGCTGGCTAGACAATAAAAATCCTCTCTAGTTAAGGACCCCAACATCTGCGCTTTGTATGATCTCTTTGGTTCAGGACTTAGTCATTTGAATATTATCTACATTATACATGTTGATGTAGTTAGGTTTGCCTATTATCAGAGCTGTAGACTTAGGTGCTATATTGGACCAGTCAATGTTTGGCGTTCCATTTTCAATCCTTACCTTTTTTTTTCGTTTTGCAGAAATCCGTGAGAAACACAAATTGGAACTGGAGAATTTGACACTAACAAAGCATCCATTCAGGACATTACGTTTTTTCATGTTAGCTATGTTGCAATACTTGAAAAGATTAGCAACATATATCCTGAGTAAGGGTGCTTTGTTTGTTGTCCTCATTGTGTTGGTGCTAGCTCCTGGAATTTTACTTGCGGTTACAGATGGTCTGCATAAAAAGGTGTGCTACTCCGCTGTAATTTGATTAAGATCGCAGTGCTTGTGCTGATAAGAGTAGACATGACCATAAGGGCACTGATTTATTACGTTAGCTTCTTGTGGTGTGCTTGAATACTGATTTTGTTTTCTGATGCAGCATGTGCAGGAGTTCCTGAATTATGCTAGATTTGTGTTGTGGTGGGTTTCACTAGGTGTGGCTTCGTCAATTGGACTAGGCAAGTGTTACTAGCATCTGTCAAATTTATGACATACCATTATATATATGGAAGTAAATAATGTGCCACTGTACTTTATTTTATATCCTTTCTAGTTCTATAATATTTTTAGCTGATGTTTCTAATCATACACTGTTGAAAGTGACTAAACCACATGCTAACCATGATTTAGTTAGGAAGAGATGAACATAAAAAAAACAATGATTGTTTTTATTTTATTAGTTATCACTTACCTAGAAACTCTATCATATCAGGAAAATTTTAACAACAAAATCACATTAAATTTATGTACTATGACTTCATTGGACCTTTAAAAAATCTTCTAAAAAATCGTATTGGGCTAGAAGAACAAAAGGCACACCATCGCCAAATTACACACTAAAGTTACTTTGAATTTACTGCATTGGGATAAAGGTTCGCAATTACAGGGCTACTGCTGCAATTAACCTTTTACTTTCCAATCTAGAGAAGGGTATCTCAGCGTTCTTTTGAGCAGCATTTGTGGATATTCAGAACTTCCATATAATTCTGTAGTATCATTTTGGCCAGCTACTGGAAATTTCTTTGGTTAACTTTTAGGGGCTTAGAGGTGTAAAAGCATATACCACCAGCAAATCCTATGTGATGCTTTTTTAGTTTTTATTGGCTTGAGGCTTGTTGCAGTGGATGCTCTTCTGGTTTAATGACTTTCAAATTTGGAAATTTTGTACTTTGGATGAAAATGGTCTTATATTTTTTTTTACTAACTAAGATTAAGATATTTGAAATTCAGGTTCAGGTTTGCATACATTTGTTCTGTATCTGGGCCCTCATATTGCCCTCTTCACTATTAAGGCTGTTCAATGTGGTCGGATTGATTTGAAAACTGCTCCATACGATACCATACAGCTTAAGCAAGGGCCATCATGGCTGGACAAGAAGTGTTCAGATTTTGGACCACCAGTGTACCAAGCATCGGCTCATTCTGTCCGGATCCCAGTCTTTGAATTACTCCCTCAGGTTCAGCTGGAAGCTGTTCTTTGGGGCATTGGCACAGCGCTTGGGGAGCTCCCTCCTTATTTTATATCACGAGCTGGTAATATGGCATAACGCTTATTTCTTAAGTAAAGAAGCTTAGCTATATGCTTTACACTTTCTCACGTCTCAGTACTCGTGAACCTATGTAATTGTGCACATGATTTACTGTCTGCTTTCTATTATTGTTTTTTTTTTTCTGAATTGACTTTCCTTACACACTATATAACTGCATCTCATCAATTTTAGTACCATACAACTAAAATATATGGTCCACCATTACTGTACCCTATTTTTAATCTTGTGCCCCTCTAGACACCTATATAGTTCTTCAACTTCAATAATGCTCCCTCCATTTTTGTTTGTCATCTTTGACCACCTTTTTTGTTTGAGAACAATTGTCACCACATTTTTAAAGTTCAGGTTGCCTACTTTGTCCTTTTGTGGGCTTAATAATGAAATTTAACATACAATTTTATTAACTTTGTATCTTGTCATCTTATGAATCCCTTGATTTGCTTGTTTTTTAGTCATAAATTAGGGCTGTGGTGGAAACTTCAGTTAATGTTGTGATAAATTCTAGAAGATCGATTGTGTTGGCCCATGCACTATTCTGAATTTGGTTCCTGTCTCTTTTGTCATATTCAACCACACCAAGTAAATGATGTGTTGTGTTGCAGCTCGTTTGTCAGGAAGTGAACCAGAAGCTGTGAAGGAGCTGGATGCTGCTGCTTCGGATGAACATGGTCCAATAGCATCCACTCTCAATCGAACAAAACGCTGGCTCCTTTCCCATTCTCAGCATCTCAACTTCATTACTATCTTGATTCTTGCTTCGGTTAGTCTATGTCCTTTTCCCATCTTATCATGCCAATTTATTTGTAGGAGTAAGGATTTTCTTGCAAAAACTACATATAAGGATTCTCTAGCAAACATGCAAGCAACTATTCATTTGTTCCTCTTTCTCGAGTCGTGCCTACTGCTCTGAACATAGATAGCTCATGCATCTTTAAAAGAGGGAGCTGGAGATGATGGTAGGTTCTACACCCATCCAACTTCGGATCTTCTGTAGCTGCAAATATTTGTAGGCGTGTGTCATGTATGTTTGCATATGAGTATAAGAAGGTCAATTGGGCTCATATAATTATGTATATTGTATACAAGTTTTAGAGAGGATAATTATTTTTTATGCATTTTATATTTTAGACTTATAGTATATTAGTTGTGATCTGCTGCAATGCATGCATGATGCTAATGGTGCTAAAAAAAAAAAGTTGAAGTGGACATTCTCCATATCAATGCCATAGCTAACAGATGGTGGTGATACGGAGAATCTTGGTTCTTTTGTATTAATATCTGATGGATAAATAATTTACCATACAATGGATTTTCTTTGTGCCTACTAGGTTCCAAACCCACTGTTTGACCTTGCTGGTATAATGTGTGGGCAATTTGGCATTCCCTTCTGGGAGTTCTTCTTTGCTACTTTGATTGGGAAGGCCATCATCAAGACCCATATTCAGGTTTGTTGTCTGTCTAATCTTCTGTTAATCCTTATATTTATATGTTTCGTAACTTTGGGGCCTGTTTTTTTTTTTTTTTTTTTTGGGGGGGGGGCGGGGGGGGGGGGGTGGGGGGTGCTTTTCATCAATGCGAATGATTTTTTATGTGGTTAGTTTTCAGCTTCTGGAAATGCACCAACTTATCAGGGCAAATCGTTCTGAGTTGCATTATGTGTCAGCATGTGTTCCTTGGTCCTATTCAGTTGAAATCATAATTTCAAAACTATCTCAACCAAAAGGCCATTCAGAAAATAAACCAAAATTTTGCAAGCCCTCTCAATCAAATTCTAGAAATTCTGTTGTTTATCTGTTTCATAACTTTGTTTTTCTCCCTTAGCCACATAAACAATTCCTGCTTCTAGTCAGGATATATAATTTTGCCATACAAAGTATGTTAAAAGCCAGTGCTATTTTTCTCGTTGCACTCTTTTCATTCCTGCCACCGCAATGAACTTTTGCAGGGAGTCTACAGTATTTCAACTTCCAAGCCTGATTGAACTGAATTAATTACTACTGTATTCCACTTGAATTGTCTTGTCGATGGCCGCCAAAAGTTGCTGCTGACACATGCATTTTGCCTTCTCTCTTTTGCAGACATTATTTATTATCTCCTTGTGCAACAATCAACTCTTGTATCTTATGGAAAAGGAATTAATCTGGATATTTGGTCACATTCCTGGGTTTTCTGCCTCCTTGCCGTCTGTGATTGCCAAGCTCCACAGTGCCAAGGATAAGTATTTATCAACACCAACATCGGCCACATCATCCTCAAAAATGGAGGTTGGTATTTTACTGTCATCAGTTCAAAACATTGGTCACGTGGATTGAGTTTCAAATATTAATTTCTTCTCTATGTACCCATTTCTTGGCTCATTTTTTTGTCCACTTATGTTATATATCCAGGATACACAGTGGAATTTCTCTTTTACATTGGTCTGGAACACTGTGGTGTGGCTTGTGCTTGTGAACTTCTTCATTAAGATCGTCACATCAACAGCTCAAGAATATCTCAAAAAACAGCAGGATATAGAGATGGAGCTTATTACTGATTCCTCGCCCCAGAGTCAGTCTAAAACTAACTAAATATTGCAACTTGTGGTGTTTATTCAGCTGCAAGTTGCAAATATTCTCCTCATGAGATTATACTCCTGGCCAAAGCCCTTGCAGATGATATCAAGTACCGGTACTAAGTTGGTATTTGTAGTTATTCATCTGTTCAGTGAGCAAATATACGGGCTTCATTAACTTGCCCAAGTGATGGCTGCAACCTTTTGTCATTGAGCCCTGGATTGGCTGTTCCTCGAGGAGAACAAGTTAGGCTGTTATTCTTTAGACGTCAACACGGATGAACCTTTTAGGAATTGTTTATGAAGAACGGTTGCATTAGTGAGGTGTATCACTGGTGCCTTTTTCTTTCTGTTTTGGAAATACTTTAGAAAGCTTGAGAGGATTCGACAGCTATACTTTCATTGTTCAATTCACTGTAAAATGCAGATTTGCAACTGGTGCCGGCTAGAATATAATGGAATAGTAGACTATTTCGGCTATGCATACTCTGCGAATGAAACTTTTTGAGTTTTGATACAGTGCTGGACCAGTGTTTAGTGCGTTGCAACATAATCCTACACGTTATAACATTTGCGTTAGCTATATATGTTCATTTATTACATTATGATCAGCCTCTGATTTGTGAGAAAAGCACACACGTTCAGTCACAGTGCGATTACACCTCAGCCATGCGAACATTTTTTTTTAGAGAAGAGCAATGCGAACATAGACGCGTGCAAGTATGCAACTACGGCCTTTGTCGACGTCAAAAGGTAAAAATAACAATAGAAATGACCTTTGTGTTGCCTATCACACTAGTTCTTCCGTTTGTTCTTCGAAGGAGGTGAGATCAGACATAAGTATTGCATTGCAAACATAAATGTTTACTACTAATAGGAGTGGATATACATAATGCTAGGAGGCAAGTCATTGGATATAGTAGTAGCTGTGACGTGTCTACAACTTTCTCATAATGCACTTCATCCGAAATTGCTCAAAGGCGAACGGTAGCAATTGCTCATTGACAAAACTTCGCCTATAAGTCTACGCTATTCGGTAAGCTAGCAGTTTTCTTTAGGGAAAAAAAAAGGGAGTGAACGTCGATGTCATACATATTTTCTCATTTAGCTAACACACCGTGCTAATTACGATGTGAACTTTGTGATTTGTGAACCACGGAAGAAGCAGGGTCGTCGTGTAAAACTTCACCTCCACGTTGTGCTCGCTTGGAAGCACTCGCATAGGACGCTCGAGACTCGAGTGTCGACTCGACACGGCTCTCCACCTAATCACAAAAGTCTATCTGCATTCTGGCAATAAACGATCTTCTTCGCACGTTCGCACGCTTAGAAAATCTCTTCGCTCGGAGAGAGCCGATCAGCCGAGACGACCGCGTCACGTCAAGCGTGAATTTCCCCGAAGGCCACGTCAAAACGCACGCAGCTAGTACACAGAACATGAGAACAGACGGGGTGGGTGCTGCATTTGAGAGAAACGAAGGCTCTGATGCGGCGAGATTAACGTGGACCCCGCACTGGGGAGGAGCAAGACCTCTAAAGCCACGTCACCCTCTCCGTCCTCCAGTCCAGGCGCGGGCGCGTCATTCGGCGGTGGAAAAGCACAAGCCCGATGGTGACACAAACGAGTTCATCGTTAATTCGTCGTCCAAACCAAACCCCTGGCGCGAGCCAATCCGCCCCGGTCTAGTCTGCACTGCTGGAGTATATATTGTTGACGACACCGTCAATATTTATTTAATAGATTAGATGAGATAAGAGGAGCAAAAGACCCCACTTGCTTAGCCTCCAACCTAACCCCGGAGAACTACTGGAGGATCGCGCGGAGAGCGGAAGAGAGAGCAGAGGCTGTGGAGGCGGAGAGCGGAGAGCGAGCGGACATGGCGGCGGCGGCGGCGGCGCCGGCGGAGAGCAATGTGGAGTTCATCCGCGCGCGGAGCGACAAGCGGGAGTACCGCCGGGTGGTGCTCCCCAACGCGCTCGAGTGCCTCCTCATCAGCGACTCCGAAACCGACAAGGTCTCTCCGTCCCCGATCGCTCTCGCCTGCAGAATGCTCGTCGGTTCATCGGCGATTCTCGCGTGATTTGGTGGTGTGGTGCGTATGCGTGAGTGCGTGTGTTTAACTAACCCCTAATTCCTCGGCGTTGCAGGCGGCGGCGTGTATGGAGGTCGGCGTGGGCTCGTTCAGCGACCCGGAGGGGCTCGAGGGCCTCGCCCACTTCCTCGGTCAGTCCACCGTTCGCTTCCGTTCTCCCTCTCCTCCTCGTCCCTCGTCTCCGCTCACTTCGCTTCGATTTTCTCGATTCGTTTCGTGTGCGCAATCCGCCACCGGATTCGTGTAGTGGGGAATCAGAGTAGGCAGTAGTTGGGGGGTACTTGCGTGCTCGGTTCGACAGGACACCTGGCGCTTCCCTTTCTCTGCGATTCGCTTGCGCCGCATGGTGGATGAATCCCCTTTCGGGATCCGGCCGGGGTCTCGAATTGTCTCCCATGGAATCCAACGAGGCGACTACTAAGTAGGGATGCTCATTCCTCGGCGACCTTTCCCCACTGCTACTTTTGTGGGTCAATGACGTCTTCATAGGTATAAAGTTGAATGTACAATCCTTTTTTGCGAAGGAAATGCAGACTTGTTCTGGCCGTCGGATCATGCAGCTGACGGTTCAGATCATTTGATGGTCTGATGAAGGTCATCTCTGTTCTTCAGCGTGATCCATTGAGGGCATCCGTGATTGATCGTACGGGACGCACATGATCGGCCTATGCTTTGGCTTCTGATGTACGAGCAGATGCCCTTTTATTAACAGGATGACAGTAGCCATCTATATTGCCTTTTTATTTCGTTTAGTCGGCACAATGTTATTCACGGATTGGTCAGCCGGCCAGACTGTAGGAAATAGAGCGGGTCATTCTTCAAATAATTTATCCTGCTCTGCTCCTGCACGTTGTTGCCTAGTAGGATTTTTGTCAGCTTGCTCACAAAAATGTCCCTTTACCTTTGTCTATATATGTACAGAACCAACGCATGATTTTGACTGGTGAGTAAATTCCACCTTTTAGTGATAAAGGATCAGTCAGCTACACTCGCAGGAGTGCACCAATTCATTGACTCACGTTATCGTAAATACTGCGCTACACCTAGTCACCTACACATGGGGTACTGTACCAATTCATTGCAAGTACTTGGGGGTACTTTCTGCACATTCGTGACAGTACCAACCCAATGTATGTGAAGGCATACTGCAGATGAAGCCATGTAAAGTTAAATTGAAATTCTACCCTAGAGATATTTTGTTTATCATCTAAAGGCAAAATGTTTGATGAAAGCAAACTGTACTGGAATGGACTATGGAGAAAATGATTAGCATGACAAATGTTAGCTCGGACCCTGGACTTCAAAATTCAGTAATCATTCAGGCCTCCTTTGGAACACATAGATTTCACAGTAATTATATAGTATTCTCACACAATTCAGTTCAGTTCCTGCAGGAATTAAGAAAATTCCTGGATTGACTTAAAGTCTTTTATCTGTTTTTTTGTCTTGATTTATTGTCATGGTCTTGTTTGCAGAGCATATGCTATTTTATGCCAGTGAGAAATACCCTGGGGAACAAGATTACACGAAGTATATCACAGAGGTACTTTCAATCAATCAACTCTAAATATAAAGAAACACTGGTCTTTGTTTCATTTTATTGTATTTTTGGGGTAAAGTATTATTCACACAATATCATGATATGCTGAGTTGGTGACACAACCACATCAGATTTGTATGAGATCAGCCCAGTTCAAGTGTTACTTACATCATATTTAGATGTCAGATCAGTAGAAATGTAGCAAACAACGGGACAATATAAGAGAGGACAAGAAAGGGAAACTGGTTTGTATGTGTGCAAACTGCAGACTAACTGCTATTTAATATTTGGTCGTTCCCCTAAAGTCAGGTTATATCCCATTGTGCTCTCTTGAAGCCAAATCCCATGCTTGACAGCATGGCATTATGTCGCACGTGTAAGCGGAGGGGCAGTGTCATGATTAGCAATAACATTTTAATCCTCACTTTCCATCTGTCGCAAGTTGTTTAAGAGCTACACCTTGCACAATTTCTCGAACATCAAAAAATATTTTAATGCTTGGAAATCACCTACCTAGACTATATTTTTGACAATTGGTTGATGTGAAAAATATCAGCATGGTGGCTCTTGCAATGCTTATACAAGTTCGGAGACAACAAATTTCTATTTTGATGTCAATGTGGCCAATTTTGAAGAAGCATTAGACAGGTAAGATTTTTTTGGTAGTGCTTTTAGTTCATTTATTGTATATGTGTGTGCGCGCTTGTCTGAGTTGAATATGGTGGGGGTTTGTTCTGAAGATTGTCATGCTTTTTATTGGAAAATAACAAATTGGTGGTTCGGTTGTGCAGATTTGCTCAGTTTTTTATTAAGCCATTGATGTCGCAAGATGCTGTTCTTAGAGAGATTAAGGCTGTTGATTCTGGTAAGTTCTGAATATTCGCTTTACACATGGTGATTGGTGATGCTATTTGTATCTAACATCGTATTATGCTTCTTTTAATGTTAGGTAGTTAACATTACATAACTAGAACCCTATAAAAATCGCTTCAAAACTCACAGTTGTTTAAGTTGGAGTAGCAATAAGCACATATTTTGGCTAACTTTGCGTTTGTTTCGTCCTAGAACACAAGAAAAACTTGTTGTCTGATGGCTGGAGAATGTATCAGGTACTGCAACATTTCAAATTTGGTAGTTGATGTGTCATGTATTCTTCCTTGCAACACCGTGAAATCTGTATGACTGTATCAGAAGCTGCAACCATTAAAGCATAGGACTATGTATCCTTTTCACTCACAGAATATGTATATATTCTTTATTTACAAGGCATGTTTCCTTATATAAATATATATATAAACAATTGCTGAGACTATACACACGTAAATGGTCCTCCAATAAAAAAAAAAGTAAAAAAAAAGCATGCACAGTACTTTCCATTCCTTTGCTTTGAATCTCATAGCACATATGCTTCACTATTACCTAATTTTCCACTTTTCCCCATGCAGCTCCAAAAACATCTGGCTTCAAAGGATCACCCTTATCATAAATTCAGTACTGGTACGCAAATAGTTGTGTTCAGAAATTGTGAACTTCTGACCAGTCATCTTGCTAGCCGTTATGATTAATGGGTTGCATTTCTTGTGAGAAACATAGTGAAAATTCAAACATGCTAAAATCTAGCCATTATATTAGCTTTGCAAATCACAATTTTCTTCAGATCGCATCGAAATATGCTACATTTATTCATGAAAATAGAGATGACAAGTCTAAAATCTAAATTCATATCAGATAATGGTCAGTTGTCCTATCAATTTCTGTGCATCGTAATTAGCTACTCTCTTATGGCGATCATATCTTGTTTGCATGAAATACTTTTCGAACTTAGGAAACAAGTTAAATGTTTTGTTGTTTTCTTATGCCTAATTTGTCATTTAATGCATCAGGGAGTTGGGAAACGCTAGAAACAAAACCAAAAGAGAGGGGATTGGACATAAGACAGGAGCTTCTGAAGTTCTATGAAAATTATTCAGCAAACCTGATGCACCTTGTTGTTTATGGAAAGGGTAAATATTACTGGTTAGTCCATTCTCACACAAACTTATCTGTTACTGAGGTTCTTTTTTTTTTTTTGGTAGAGAGCCTGGATTGCATCCAAAGCTTTGTTGAGCGCTTGTTTAGTGACATCAAAAACACTGATCAGGGAAGCTTCAAATGCCCAAGTCAACCTCTTTCAGAGGAGCATATGCAGGTAGAAACTTGAAGCAACACCAATTGTGGTAGATGGAGAAGTTGGAATACTTGCAACAATCACTAAAAATAAAATATGTGCGATGGTTCAGGACCTGTTAGTTTTGAGAACCTATGAGGGTTCAGGACAGATGTGCTTCTAATTCTGGACAATAGACTATCAACTACACTACAACCATTTGCATACAAGTCACGTTCCAAAAAAAAAGGAAACATTTGCATATGAGTCGTACTTTCTTTTAGCAAGATCTCATTATGTTTCAAGTTATCATCTCATCATCAACAAATTCAAACATTACTTATTTATAGTATCAAGCTTTTTCTGCATGTCCTGAGCATATTGGGATTGATTTAAATAGATAAACTTAATGTGATGGTAACATGTTTTTGAATGTGTTAGCTTGTGGCGATAAATGAAACGGAATTCCATTATCAGGACAAAGTCCATCCAATCAGCTATGTGACAGATATTGTAACAACCATGCGGGTATACTTCTCAATACCTCATTAAATACATAATGTATGGTTTGCAATTCCATATGATCAATTCTATTCATTGCTGATACACCTCCCGCAAAGCATTATGTGATAACACCGATTACCAACTATTCTATTGTCTAAATTTTCTCTGTTGTACTGAAATATGTTGGAGAAATGCACCTTTCATCTGTAGTCCATTAGCTATCTTCAATATGAAAGATCTTTTGAACTGCTTGCAGTCATTCCCACCAGAAGAATGGCTGGTTGGAGCATCATTGCCGTCCAAGTATGCTCCAAATAGAATGAATATGATACTTGATGAGTTGTCAGCTGAAAGAGTAAGGTACATTTATGCAGTTCACATGGCAGCATTGTTTGTGCCTCCTATCTATTTACAGTATCTACTATTTAGGTATCTCAACACACAAACATTTATGAATTCGTTCTTTTCTGAAGTAAAAAGTGGTAATAGGCTTAAGAGTTATGCATCACTATTTGTCATTCTTACTGGTTTCAACTTCTTCCAGATATGCGACCTTAGAAAGTTAGGCCCAAAATTAGTCAATTATATTTACTTGCCCACTTATTTTCTGACAAGCTGACAAATATCCAGTTCAGCACTTAAAATACCGTACAAAGCTAAATATTGTGACTTTCCCCTTCCTTTTATGTAATATTTCTCTCTCTCCCTCTTCAGGATACTCTGGGAATCTAAAAAGTTTGAAGGAACAACTGATTCTGTTGAGCCATGGTATTGTACAGCTTATTCTGTTGAAAATGTCACTCCTTCCATGATACAGGTTTGTCCTTTTTGAATAATCTTGATTTTTTGAGCTAGAGTTTTCCTCTTATCTTATTCCACATTACATACTGTTAGAATGTGGCTACTTATTGTAATCCATAGAGATATTATGCTAGAACATATTGTCAGTGATTGTTCTACTTTGGCAGCAATGGATTCAAAAAGCTCCTACTGAGAAGCTCTGTATCCCAAAGCCTAACATTTTCATTCCAAAAGATTTATCGCTCAAAGAAGTGCATGAAAAGGTTGGATTCAGATCACCTCGTCTGTGTTTTTTCCCCACATTAGCACAGTTCTAAATGAATTTCTGAATCTTCAATTTAGTAAATATCTCTTACCAAATAAATGTTTGCAGGTTAAATTTCCAGCAATATTGAGAAAGACACCACTTTCACGGTTGTGGTATAAGCCCGACATGCTGTTCTCCACTCCAAAGGTTCACATTGTAATTGATTTCCACTGTCCGTTAACAAGCCATTCCCCCGAGGCAGTCATTTCTACGAGTCTGTTTGTTGATTTGTTAGCTGATTACTTGAATGCATATGGTAAGCACCACTTCACAAATAGTCTAAATATTAGCATATTTATCCATACATTAATAACCCATTTGGGTATTACTACTCCCACCAACTGTAAGTTCAAACATAAATTTACAAAATGTTTGTGCCTTTTGCAGCATATGATGCTCAAATTGCTGGTTTATTCTATTCAATATATCGCACTTCTGCTGGATTCCAGGTTTAGTCAGTGAACTACTTTATTGTTCTCATTTAGTTTCCAAGGAGTGTTCCAGCCAAAAAAAACATTCATTGTAAAATTGTTATGCTGTCTGATAGAATTGTCATGCATCATGAGGTTGCTTTATTAGGATAGTTTGAATTAGAACTAAAAACATTTTTACTTTCTATGTAAGGTCTCAGTAGGTGGTTACAATGACAAAATGCGGATTCTGCTAGATGCCATTATGAAGCATATATCTAACTTTGAAGTTAAACCGAACAGGTTTTGTGCCTTGAAGGTAAGTAGATTTAGTTATTTTGGAGTTTAGGTTTCAATATTTAATTGTTCTCTTTGTTTGAACTTTGTGTGCATCAATTTTTTTTTCGACCGCTGGATTTTACTTTCATTAGGCAACTGTTATCTATCAACTTGTTTGTTAGACGATCAAAGCTTAGTTGTGTCAAAATTTTCAACTTATGGACATGATATTGTGGGAACCAAGAACATGCAGGATGATTATATGATACTCTGAGTACATAATTAAGATTTATTTGTTCTTGGTTGTTGCTTGATATTTACCGTGTTACGGATTTGATGTGAAAACAAGGCAACCTTAGTACATCACATGTATAACTTGCCGTGCAGAAGATTTGGGTACAAATTTATTCTTAAAAAACACAGCAATCTAGACAAACCGGTGAAAGCAAACATCACAAATAACAGTTCGTACTCCATATCCTAATTTAGTAATCTTATTAATGTTTTCAGTTCTGCATGCTGTATTGTTTTGTACCTGTCAGAAAATTATCCAAGATAGTCAGATCACTTGTACTTGTTTGTAATGAGCTTTGTTCTCGGTCTGTAGATAAATATAGGATAGCAGGCTCTGCGATGGACCAATTAGGATCTTTTGAATACAATGTCGTTTTCTTTCATTGATTTATTTCATCTTTACCACCACAGGAAACTGCTGTCAAGGACTACCAAAATTTCAAGTTCAGCCAACCATACTCTCAAGCTTCATACTATCTCTCCTTGATATTGGAGGATCAGAAATGGCCTTTGGCTGAGAAACTTGAAGCTCTTTCTAAGCTTGAGCCAGATTCTCTTGCAAAGTTCATGCCACATTTGCTATCGAAGACATTTTTGGAATGCTATATTCATGGTTAGGAAGAAGTTCTTGTTAGTCAATTCATCCTGTAGATATATTTGCAAAGGACTGTAACATGATGAATTTCCAGTCATACTTATTGATTAACTTTTCTCCTTGTAGGGAACATTGAACCAAATGAGGCAACATCTATTGTCCAGGAGATTGAAGATACTATATTCAAATCCCCTAATTCTGTGTTCAAATCAATGTCTCCATCACAATATCTGATTAAAAGGGTTATCATGCTTGAAAATGAGTTAAAATGCTACCACCAAATTGAGGGCTTAAATCAGAAGAATGAGAATTCATCAGTTGTCCAATATATTCAGGTAAATGTCCCTGTGGCCTGATCTTTAGTGCAAGGGATGCAATGCAACTACTATTAACGAAAGCAACTACTGATCCATGAGACCGTGACCAGTAACTTCAGAACTAATGGTGACCAAATTGATTACAAATTGTTGAACTTGTTCCTAAAATTCAGTAGACTTGAGAGTTACCTACTTCTACTTGCTAAAAATATTATTACATGTCGTACTTGCTTGCAAAGTAATATGAAATACTCAAATTCAACCATAAAACTAATTCAAAGTACAATTACTTGATCAAAACGATCTGTTAGTGTGAAATTCCTGAACAATGTGGCCTAGAATGAAAAAGAATTCGTCAATAACTGTAGCTTAGGGCGTGCAGTGGGACCCCGCGTCGCTCTCGCGCGGGCGGCTCGGGGGGCGAAAACCCTAGCCACCCACGCCGCCGCAACCCCGCCCCCTCCTCCTCCTCGCCGTCGCTAGAGCTCGCCGGCGGCAAGCTGGGAATGCGGCAGAGAGGCCTTTCAAGCTCGGAGGCCACCAACTCAGCGTGGGGAGGATGGGGCACAGCCGACGACGGCGACCTCAGCGGCCGAAGGCGAAGATAGCGGGCCGGAGAGATGTGTTACTTACATCATATTTAGATGTCAGATCAGTAGAAATGTAGCAAACAACGGGACAATATAGAGAGGACAAGAAAGGGAAACTGGTTTGTATGTGTGCAAACTGCAGACTAACTGCTATTTAATATTTGGTCGTTCCCCTAAAGTCAGGTTATATCCCATTGTGCTCTCTTGAAGCCAAATCCCATGCTTGACAGCATGGCATTATGTCGCACGTGTAAGCGGAGGGGCAGTGTCATGATTAGCAATAACATTTTAATCCTCACTTTCCATCTGTCGCAAGTTGTTTAAGAGCTACACCTTGCACAATTTCTCGAACATCAAAAAATATTTTAATGCTTGGAAATCACCTACCTAGACTATATTTTTGACAATTGGTTGATGTGAAAAATATCAGCATGGTGGCTCTTGCAATGCTTATACAAGTTCGGAGACAACAAATTTCTATTTTGATGTCAATGTGGCCAATTTTGAAGAAGCATTAGACAGGTAAGATTTTTTTGGTAGTGCTTTTAGTTCATTTATTGTATATGTGTGTGCGCGCTTGTCTGAGTTGAATATGGTGGGGGTTTGTTCTGAAGATTGTCATGCTTTTTATTGGAAAATAACAAATTGGTGGTTCGGTTGTGCAGATTTGCTCAGTTTTTTATTAAGCCATTGATGTCGCAAGATGCTGTTCTTAGAGAGATTAAGGCTGTTGATTCTGGTAAGTTCTGAATATTCGCTTTACACATGGTGATTGGTGATGCTATTTGTATCTAACATCGTATTATGCTTCTTTTAATGTTAGGTAGTTAACATTACATAACTAGAACCCTATAAAAATCGCTTCAAAACTCACAGTTGTTTAAGTTGGAGTAGCAATAAGCACATATTTTGGCTAACTTTGCGTTTGTTTCGTCCTAGAACACAAGAAAAACTTGTTGTCTGATGGCTGGAGAATGTATCAGGTACTGCAACATTTCAAATTTGGTAGTTGATGTGTCATGTATTCTCCTTGCAACACCGTGAAATCTGTATGACTGTATCAGAAGCTGCAACCATTAAAGCATAGGACTATGTATCCTTTTCACTCACAGAATATGTATATATTCTTTATTTACAAGGCATGTTTCCTTATATAAATATATATAAAACAATTGCTGAGACTATACACACGTAAATGGTCCTCCATAAAAAAAAAAGTAAAAAAAAGCATGCACAGTACTTTCCATTCCTTTGCTTTGAATCTCATAGCACATATGCTTCACTATTACCTAATTTTCCACTTTTCCCCATGCAGCTCCAAAAAACATCTGGCTTCAAAGGATCACCCTTATCATAAATTCAGTACTGGTACGCAAATAGTTGTGTTCAGAAATTGTGAACTTCTGACCAGTCATCTTGCTAGCCGTTATGATTAATGGGTTGCATTTCTTGTGAGAAACATAGTGAAAATTCAAACATGATAAAATCTAGCCATTATATTAGCTTTGCAAATCACAATTTTCTTCAGATCGCATCGAAATATGCTACATTTATTCATGAAAATAGAGATGACACAGTCTAAAATCTAAATTCATATCAGATAATGGTCAGTTGTCCTACAATTTCTGTGCATCGTAATTAGCTACTCTCTTATGGCGATCATATCTTGTTTGCATGAAATACTTTTCGAAGTTAGGAAACAAGTTAAATGTTTGTTGTTTTCTTATGCCTAATTTGTCATTTAATGCATCAGGGAGTTGGGAAACGCTAAGAAACAAACCAAAAGAGAGGGGATTGGACATAAGACAGGAGCTTCTGAAGTTCTATGAAAATTATTCAGCAAACCTGATGCACCTTGTTGTTTATGGAAAGGGTAAATATTACTGGTTAGTCCATTCTCACACAAACTTATCTGTTACTGAGGTTCTTTTTTTTTTTGGTAGAGAGCCTGGATTGCATCCAAAGCTTTGTTGAGCGCTTGTTTAGTGACATCAAAAACACTGATCAGGGAAGCTTCAAATGCCCAAGTCAACCTCTTTCAGAGGAGCATATGCAGGTAGAAACTTGAAGCAACACCAATTGTGGTAGATGGAGAAGTTGGAATACTTGCAACAATCACTAAAAATAAAATATGGCGATGGTTCGGTAAAAAAAAATTGATGGTAAATAACATGAAATTTGCCATGCAGCTTGTTATCAAAGCAATCCCGATATCTGAAGGCGATTACCTAAAAATATCATGGCCCGTTACACCTAACATCCACTTTTACAAAGAAGGTCCTTCCCGTTATCTAAGTCACTTAATTGGGCATGAAGGCGAGGGATCCATCTTCCATATTATAAGGAACTAGGCAAGTACATTCACCAGTTGATTGCTGTACCACTCTTTTGCCTCCCTTATCTACTCATAGTCACTCTAGTTTATTCTTTCTACATGTGACATATGCTCAATTTTGACTACTTTAGGATGGGCTATGAATTTGTCGGCCGGGGAGGGCAGTGACGTGCCCAATACTCCTTTTTTTCAATTAGCATGAGGCTCACTGATGCTGGTCATGGTCAGCTTCTATCTTTAATTAGAACTAACATGGCTATTTTGTTTTAAGCACATTTTGTTATTATTTAAGCCTCTTGCGTGCACATGCAATGATTTCAGAACACATGGAAGACATCATTGGCTTGGTCTTCAAATATATTCTTCTACTAAAAGAAAATGGGATCCATGAGTGGATCTTTGATGAGGTAATTGAAAAGAACATGGCTTACGCAGAGTGTAAATCCATGTTTTATGGTTAGAAATTCTGATACTTCTACGACTTTCTGATATTTTCCTCTAGAGTTCCCAAACTACCCAACAAGAGTTGTTCCACATAACTGAGTTTCTGACCTTTGCATATCTTGATAGGAAATGTTTTCTTTAGCAACGTCAGTTGACTTTTTTTGGGAATATTTACTGGTTTTAATCATTCAGTGAATTCTATAAGGAATATAAATTTTGGTTAACAAATGGTATATTTTCCATTTGAATAGGACCTGTTAGTTTTGAGAACTTATGAGGGTTCAGGACAGATGTGCTTCTAATTCTGGACAATAGACTCTTATCAACTAATGATACACTACGACCATTTGCATACGAGTCACGTTCCAAAAAAAAGAAACATTTGCATGAGTCGTACTTTCTTTTAGCAAGACCGCATTATGTTTCAATTTATCATCTCATCATCAACATCACTTATTTATAGTATCAATCTTTTTCTGCATGCCTTACTCATATTTGGATGGTTTAAATAGATAAACTAAATGTGATGGTAACATGTTTTTGGATGTGTTAGCTTTGTGGCGATAAATGAAACGGAATTCACTATCAGGACAAAGTCCATCCAATCAGCTACGTGACAGATACTGTCTCAACCATGCGGGTATACTTCTCAATACCTCATTAAGTACATAATGTATCGTTTGCAATTCCATATGATCAATTCTATTCATTAGTGATACACCTCCAGCAAATTATGTGATAACACCGATTACCGACTAGTCTATTGTCTAAATTTTCTCTGTTGGACTGACATGTTGGAGAAATGCACCTTTCATCTGTAGTCCATTAGCTATCTTCAATATGAAAGATTTTTTGAACTGCTTGCAGTTATTCCCACCAGAAGAATGGCTGGTTGGAGCATCACTACCGTCCAAGTATGCTCCAAATAGAATAAATATGATACTTGATGAGTTGTCAGCTGAAAGAGTAAGGTACATTTATGCAGTTCACATGGCAGCATTGTTTGTGCCTCCTATCTATTTACAGTAACTACTGTTTAGGTATCTCAACACAAACATTTATGAATTTGTTCTTTTCTGAAGTAAAAAATGGTAATAGGTTTAAGAGTTATGCATCATTATTTGTCATCCCTACTGGTTTCAACTTCTTCCAGATATGCGACCTTAGAAAGATAGGCCCAAAATTAGTCAATTATATTTAGTTGCCCACTTATTTTCTGACAAGCTGACATATATCCAGTTCGGCACTTAAAATACTGTATGAAGCTAAATATGTGACTTTTCTCTTCCTTTTATGTAATATTTCTCTCTCCCTCTCCAGGATACTCTGGGAATCTAAAAAGTTTAAAGGATCTACTGATTCTGTTGAGCCATGGTATAGTACAGCGTATTCTGTTGAAAATGTCACTCCTTCCATGATACAGGTTTGTCCTTTTTGAATAATCTTGTTTTTTGAACTAGAGTTTTCCTCTTATCTTATTGCACATTACATACTAGAGTTTTCCTCTTATCTTATGTGGCCACTTAGTATATCCATAGAGATAATATGCTAGAACATATTGTCAGTGATTGTTCTACTTTGGCAGCAATGGATTCAAAAAGCTCCTACTGAGAAGCTCTGTATCCCAAAGCCTAACATTTTCATTCCAAAGATTTATCGCTCAAAGAAGCGCATGAAAAGGTTGGATTCAGATCACCTCGTCTGTGTTTTTTCCCCACATTAGCACAGTTCTAAATGAATTTTCTGAATCTTCAATTTAGTAAATATCTCTTACCAAATAAATGTTTGCAGGTTAAATTTCCAGCACATATTGAGAAAGACACCACTTTCACGGTTGTGGTATAAGCCCGACATGCTGTTCTCCACTCCAAAGGTTCACATTGTAATTGATTTCCACTGTCCGTTAACAAGCCATTCCCCCGAGGCAGTCATTTCTACGAGTCTGTTTGTTGATTTGTTAGCTGATTACTTGAATGCATATGGTAAGCACCACTTCACAAATAGTCTAAATATTAGCATATTTATCCATACATTAATAACCCATTTGGGTATTACTACTCCACCAACTGTAAGTTCAAACATAAATTTACAAAATGTTTTGGCTTTTGCAGCATATGATGCTCAAATTGCTGGTTTATTCTATTCAATATATCGCACTTCTGCTGGATTCCAGGTTTAGTCAGTGAACTACTTTATTGTTCTCATTTAGTTTCCAAGGAGTGTTCCAGCCAAAAAAAAAAAAAAAAAACATTCATTGTAAAATTGTTATGCTGTCTGATAGAATTGTCATGCATCATGAGGTTGCTTTATTAGGATAGTTTGAATTAGAACTAAAAACATTTTTACTTTCTATGTAAGGTCTCAGTAGGTGGTTACAATGACAAAATGCGGATTCTGCTAGATGCCATTATGAAGCATATATCTAACTTTGAAGTTAAACCGAACAGGTTTTGTGCCTTGAAGGTAAGTAGATTTAGTTATTTTGGAGTTTAGGTTTCAATATTTAATTGTTCTCTTTGTTTGAACTTTGTGTGCATCAATTTTTTTTTCGACCGCTGGATTTTACTTTCATTAGGCAACTGTTATCTATCAACTTGTTTGTTAGACGATCAAAGCTTAGTTGTGTCAAAATTTTCAACTTATGGACATGATATTGTGGGAACCAAGAACATGCAGGATGATTATATGATACTCTGAGTACATAATTAAGATTTATTTGTTCTTGGTTGTTGCTTGATATTTACCGTGTTACGGATTTGATGTGAAAACAAGGCAACCTTAGTACATCACATGTATAACTTGCCGTGCAGAAGATTTGGGTACAAATTTATTCTTAAAAACACAGCAATCTAGACAAACCGGTGAAGCAAACATCACAAATAACAGTTCGTACTCCATATCCTAATTTAGTATCTTATTAATGTTTTCAGTTCTGCATGCTGTATTGTTTTGTACCTGTCAGAAAATTATCCAAGATAGATCAGATCATTGTACTTGTTTGTAATGAGCTTTGTTCTCGGTCTGTAGATAAATATAGGATAGCAGGCTCTGCGATGGACCAATTAGGATCTTTTGAATACAATGTCGTTTTCTTTCATTGATTTATTTCATCTTTACCACCACAGGAAACTGCTGTCAAGGACTACCAAAATTTCAAGTTCAGCCAACCATACTCTCAAGCTTCTACTATCTCTCCTTGATATTGGAGGATCAGAAATGGCCTTTGGCTGAGAAACTTGAAGCTCTTTCTAAGCTTGAGCCAGATTCTCTTGCAAAGTTCATGCCACATTTGCTATCGAAGACATTTTTGGAATGCTATATTCATGGTTAGGAAGAAGTTCTTGTTAGTCAATTCATCCTGTAGATATATTTGCAAAGGACTGTAACATGATGAATTTCCAGTCATACTTATTGATTAACTTTTCTCCTTGTAGGGAACATTGAACCAAATGAGGCAACATCTATTGTCCAGGAGATTGAAGATACTATATTCAAATCCCCTAATTCTGTGTTCAAATCAATGTCTCCATCACAATATCTGATTAAAAGGGTTATCATGCTTGAAAATGAGTTAAAATGCTACCACCAATTGAGGGCTTAAATCAGAAGAATGAGAATTCATCAGTTGTCCAATATATTCAGGTAAATGTCCCTGTGGCCTGATCTTTAGTGCAAGGGATGCAATGCAACTACTATTAACGAAAGCAACTACTGATCCATGAGACCGTGACCAGTAACTTCAGAACTAATGGTGACCAAATTGATTACAAATTGTTGAACTTGTCCTATAATTCAGTAGACTTGAGAGTTACCTACTTCTACTTGCTAAAAATATTATTACATGTCGTACTTGCTTGCAAAGTAATATGAAATACTCAAATTCAACCATAAAACTAATTCAAAGTACAATTACTTGATCAAAACGATCTGTTAGTGTGAAATTCCTGAACAATGTGGCCTAGAATGAAAAAGAATTCGTCAATAACTGTAGCTTAGGGCGTGCAGTGGGACCCCGCGTCGCTCTCCGCGCGGGCGCTCGGGGGGCGAAAACCCTAGCGCCCGCGCCTCCTCCCCTCTCCCCCGCCTCGCCGCCGCCGGAGCTCGCCGGCGGCAAAGCCGGCAGCGAGCAGGGAAGGCGGCGGCGAGGTCCTTCTTCCTCTTGGCAGCTCCCTCCCGGCGCGACGTGGACGGGGCGACGCCGATGAGGTACCCCACCGCCGGGAGAAGTGGAGGCGGCGGGGCGGTGTGGGGTGGCGGCGGATCCGGCACCCCATGGCCGGATCTGGCCGGCAGCGCGGCCCGGCGGTGGTGCGCGGCTGGGGGCGGCGACGGTGGCCCGGCGGCGAGATGCGGCTGGGGCAGCGGCGGGGCCCGGCGGCTGGGAGCGGCACGGCAAGGCGGCGGCGGCTCCGGCGGCGCCCCGCCCAGATCCGGCGTCCCCGCGGCCGGATCCGACTCCCGGATGGCCAGGGTCGTTATGGCCGGCGTCGCCGGCGACGGGAGGACGGCGCGTGCGGAAGGACGGCGCATGCGCGACGGGAGGACGCCGGCGTCGAGGTCGATGCGTGCGGCGCCGTGCAGCGGGCCGACGCGGCAGTGGCTGGCGCC
>CM020178.1:38219770-38365237 GCA_009805545.1 Oryza longistaminata
TGGCTGGCGACGGCGATGCTTGCCGCCGGACCTCGTTGATGACCGCCGGTGGGGGCTGCTGCCAGATGGATGGCTGCGTTGTGGGGGACCCGACTGGGACGCCGGCTTGCATGGCGGCGGCGGGGTCGTTGCGCGTCGCCCGTGTGGCGGCGCTGCAGGTGTTGGCCGGTGGAGATGCCGCCGGATCTGGGGTCGAGCTCGGATTCAGCCGCACAGCACTGCCATCACGACCGGCGATGACGAGGGGACGCCATGTGGGTGCCTTCTCATCTCCTTGGAGCTCCTCCCCTTCTTGACCGCCTGGTCGTGGGGAGCTCCTTTGCGAGACGGTGAAGGCGGCGGCAAGGTTGCCCCAGGTTGTTACCGATAGTGATGGGCGGTGGCGGGCACTCTCTTTGTAGGTGACGGCATGGGAGGAAGGCTAGCTGGTCGCCGAAGTGCGGCGGTGGTTTGGTCGTGCTCGTTCCAACGTGTAGCTGTGGGGGTCGCGCTGGCAGCAGGTTAGGTCGCTTGGAGTCCGGCCGACGGAGGGGCGTCGTTGCTGTAGAGGCCACGTGTTGACATTGCCTGGGAGTCGGTGAGGTAGCGGCAAGAGGGGCATTGGCAGGCGCTAGGCGAAAGCCGGCCCAATTCTTGGGCGGCAACGGCGACGTCTTTGGGCGTTGCAACCCTCTTGAGGGCGTTGTTGAGGTGCCTCCCTCCCCCTCTTCAAGGATCCTCTAGGTGAAAACCTCATCCTTTCGGGATGGGCGATGGCGGCGTTTTGAATGTCGTGACCTTCTTGAAGGCATCGTTTTGGAGGTGTCCGTGTGTTCCTCTTGGTGTGGTGGTGTGTAGGCACGTGGCGGGGTGTGTTTTCTCTTGTCCGGTTCCCCTGTCCCCTGCTGCTTTTGCCTTTGGTTGTAAATGTCTGTTTTACTCCTCTTAATGCAAAAATACGCTTCTAGCGTATTCCCGAAATAACTGTAGCTTATACGAGCAACAATGGGGGCATCTCTTGTCTAGTCAAAAAGGTATCTGTTGCACAGATGTACTGCCCGTAGTCATATAATTTGTTTATTCCACTTCAGATCCAAGTCAATCAAATTAAATTCCTTTTGCTGGAATGTTTGTGATTTTATATGGAATGTGCCTGGTGACACTTGGTTTTGCTCCTGTCATTTGTGCTACTCCTTTTTACTATATATGCCCCTGAAAGAAATGGGAGGGTCAGACTCATGGATATAATCATCGCTCTACTCAATGAATCATCGTCTCCTATTTGCTCTTTAACTATTCTTGAAAGACATACCCTGCAACAAAATCATTGCCAATCTTTTTCTAGTATTGTTTGTCAGGAATCTTGTTGCTTACATACTGTCAAACTTAATAAAAATCTGAAATAAGAATATTAAAAATTTATAGAATTAACAGAATTCATAGACACTTCACTCTTGGTCGCTTAGCGCTGATTGAAGTTAAGAAGTAGGTTGCTTGTGACTGAACCAGCACAAGGGACATGACACATTGTTTCCTTCAATGGCTTTGCCGGACTGAATAAGAAGGACAAGTTTGATTGTGTTCTATTGATACCTTTTGGAGAACAAGGGCATATGCTTGAAGATGCGATTTGTGAGTTGTGAGTACAACATTTGACATATAAAAAGGAGCACAAGGATGCGATTTCTGAGTTTTGATGAGTTTAAGACTTTTTGGGGCCCAATTTTCAGTTCTTTCTTTGAGGGGAAGAGAATTAACTTCTAATGAGGGCTGTTATTTTACAAGTCTCAAGAATTTGAAGTTTGAAAAGTAAAAAATGTTGATGTTATGTAGAAAGAAGCATGTGAGGATGCTAAGCATGTTTGTATTCAGGTTCATCTGGACGATGCCCTTTCAAATATCAAACTTCAACTGTTTGCTTTAATCGCGAGCCAGCCTGCCTTCAACCAGCTGCGTACTGTTGAGCAGCTTGGCTATATAGCAGGTCTTTCTTTAAGGTGAGCGGCAGAGGTTTGCCTTAGACTTGTTGCTTCTTACTTTGCCATATTAGGAGATACATAAAGATTTCCTGTGAGGTTGACCATTTAAATCCTAGCTTACATTGAATATCCTCGTTCATCAGATCTGATTGTGGAGTCTGGGCACTCGAGGTTGTTATTCAGTCCACAGTAAAGGTACAGGTTCAAGGCTAGAGTAATTGATAGTAGTATGATTGTTGTTTACTGCTTTCTCTAACTGATCTTATGTTGAATGCCTAGGATCCTTCACATCTTGATGCTAGGATTGATGAATTCTTCAAGATGTTTGAAAGCAAAATTCATGAATTGTCAGACAAGGATTTTAAGGTTTGTAGCCTCATTGAATCGAGTTTTCAAGATTTCCAAACTTTCATGAAACTTCCTTTCTTTTATCTTCCTTAAGTGCTCACATGTTCTTTTAAACATTCATTTCTGTGCGGTAAACTTCCACATGCACAATTGTAGTATACAATATCTGGAGGGGTTGTAATCGATAAAAGAGCAGTGATATATGATGCATTATAGTTGAATTTATCTATATTTTTCATGCAGTATGCTCTAATATTTTGATCACTAGATGTACTCAGTTGGAGCACATTACTACTAGGTGGTTCTTTACACATCAATGCGGCTGGGGGATTGACATGACATTCTTTTTGCAGAGGAATGTAAAATCACTTGTCGATTCGAAACTGGAGAAATTCAAAAATTTGTGGGAGGAATCCCACTTCTATTGGGGAGAGATTGAAGCCGGAACTCTCAAGTTTGACAGGGTCGAGTCTGAGGTTAGTACTCTGTTTTCAGCAAACAGTTAATTGTTGGAAAAAAATGTATCGAATTAATGAAAACAAGTTATTGGTTAACAAAAAAAAAATCAAGAACAGATGAAACTTGGTAAAGTTTATTTACAGGAAGCATATGATAAAGTTGTGCAATTAACTGTTCTGCAGGTAGCTCTTCTAAGAGAGCTGAAGAAAGAAGAATTCATCGAATTTTTTGATCAGCACATAAGAGTCGGTGCCCCTCAAAGGAAAACTGTAAGCGTGCAAGTCTTCGGCGGCGAACATTTGGCAGAGTTCAAGAAGGCCATTGCTGAAACTGATACACCCAAAACTTACCGAATCACTGACATATTCGGTTTCAAGCGATCCAGACCTCTGTACCGCTCACTGAAGGGAGGGCCAGGCCGGATCACAATGGACTGACAGCTAGAATTAGTTACACTCTCTTATAGTCTTATTCTTTCTCGCGGTGATATATAGCTTGTGTATATGCATGAACTGAATTTTGACAGGCATTTTAATGGCCGGATTATACACGATTGCTATTCTTATGGTATGATTCACCAATGCACATACTTCCGAATGAAATGTAACAACTGTACAGACTATGCACAAACTTGTATAATTGTCTGTGTTTCCTTTTGAGTTCTAACAACTATACATTGTGTACAAACACACGAGGAATTGAGCATATGATGCACAAGAAGACGCCCTGAGCGAGCTGAGAATAGCAGTTGTACACTTGTACGCCGGCGAGGCGGCCGGCCAGCAGGTGCCACCATCCGCGCACGCGTCACCAGACGGCTTTTGCCTACGGCGCCACGCTCCTGCGGCGGCCAGCGCCCCACTCGTAGCCGCGGTGGTGCCAGCGGCAGCGGAACGACCCGCGGTGCGCCGTGGGCGAGCACACGCAGTAGTGGTGCGGCTGAGCCTGATGAGTCAGCTCCCGCCGCTGCACGGGCGGCGTGGACACAAGCACAACTCCCGCTCCCGGCGGCGCCCTCCGCCGCTTGACCTCGCACCCCGGCGGCAGCGGGGGCAGCCCAGGATGGCACATGCTCCCTCACGACGGAGATGCTCGAGAAGCGATCTGCCCACCCGATTACTCCACGTAATATAGAAAGGGAAACGGGACGGAATCGGGTTCTGGTGTTTTCGGGTGGTGGCGACGAGAGAGGCCATGGGTTAAAGGAAAAAGCGGGGGGAATATCTGTGGGCGACGGCGGCGCGTTGGTTTTGTGAGGAGGCGAAAGGAAGGGGAGGAGAGGGAGAGCGTGGCGCGCGGGAGAGGAGAAGAATGGAGCGGAAGGCGGAAGCGGAGGGCGTGGCGGACGCGCGCGTGCGGGCGGAGGGCTGGGATCGCGTGGGGGAGTGCGTTGGCGCGCCATGCTTCCGTTCCGCGGGTGGATGGAGTCTGATCTGGTCTCTTTCTTTCGGTGCACTCCAGTCGTCTATAATTGGAGTGCGCGCCGATCCTCGGTCTCGTGGCTTCGTTGCGGCGGCGGGCTTATCTTACTACTCCCTCCATCTACTTTTGATAGTCATATTTTCAAATCTAAAAATTTTATTTTTGATAGGCATATTTCAATCCAACAACCTATCAGCTTAATGATTTTCTCAAATTTAATGCGTGACTCTCCATTCTTCCACACATGATTGGCTACATGGGCATTAAGAAATATAAATATTAATGAATCGTTTGTTTACGAGGAATCACTAGTAGCATGTTTAAATGGATGATAAGTAGAATTACTTATCCTTAGTCTGTGTGTCAAGATGAAATATGACTATTAAAAATAGATGGAGGGAGTATAAAGTTATCCCCCACTAACTATTTAAGTTTAATATGCAAAGATGTCACATCATCATCTACTAATTAACAAGATGTTATATCATCATCCACTAACAGTCATCACATTTAAACATCATGCAAACATGCTATATCTTTATAGCTTTTATAATTTAAGAGCTTTTCAAATATAAACATGTTAAATTATCATCCAACATAATTCACATAATGTTCCAATGTATATATCTATTATGATTTATGATATCCTATATATTTATATAGTTTATCTTCATTTAGTTAGTGCTTAAATGATTAATCTATGATCCAAATTATATTTCTCCTTTTTTCCTCTAATTAAGTCATATCACATCAATTGCTTTTAGCCTTTAGATGATTAATCTACGGTCCAAACTATCTCTCTACTTTTCTTCTTCCATATAAATCACCATTCTACATACTATTTAAATTTAAATTATCATAAACCATATTAATTTACTTAATTTGGTGTTATCTAGCTATTTTACACGTTATTTTTTTATTGTTATCATACTAAATTCCCGCAGCAATGCGCGAGGTTTCACCTAGTATTCTCTAATATTATGCTCTTGTACGTGCACATCCATTCTGGTCTACAGGAGAACGCCGTACCTGGATGTGATCCTAGAATTTTTTTTAAGAAATAATACAATTTTAATGGAAAATCGTAAAAATATAAGACGGTTAGACGAAATCGCTAAGTTTAGTACTCTATCAAACAACTGTGGTTTGATAGGGGTACCTGTCGAACAACCACAGTTCGCTACGGCAACTCGACAAGGCAGTTGGTTAAAAAACATAAATAAAAAAAATACATGAACAATGCACTACAGTGATCGGCAGGGCATATCATAAGTTAGCACCCCGTTGATCACCTCCAGGTACGACAGTGCCAAAATGAGAAATATTAAAATATGAGTTTAAAGTCCATATAGAAATACAATTAAAAATAATGAAAAATTGGAATTGAAACATAAGGAATATTAGAAGAAGATTTTGAGTTCATATATAAATATAATTTAGAAATAACAGAAATTCAGAATTAAAAGATACTCCCTCCTTCCCAAATTGATCATCGTATATGTTTATGCACCAAGACGAAGAATAATTTAAATCACATCAATTAAGACATCATACACACATTGTCTCACAATGCATGCATCGATTAAAACGCCATGCCAATAAAATCTTAGCATGCACATATTCTCCCATGCTACATTAATTGTATTAAGATGAAATTTGTGTTCATGCAGTTATATGATGATCAATTTGAGAAATTTTGAATTCCATTATATGATGATCAATTTAGGAAGGAGGGAGTAAGGAATATTAGAAGAAGAGTCTAGAGTTCATATAGAAATATTACCTCTGCTTTTTAATATATGACGTCATTCACTTTTTGACAATCGTTTGACCTTTTGTCTTATTCAAATTTTATGCAAATGTAGAAACATTTAAGTCATGCTTAAATAAAATTTGACGATAATTAAGTCACAGTAAAATAAATGATAATTGTATATATATATTTTTCAATAAGATGAATGGTCAAACGTATCTCAACGGGTAAATGGTGTCATATATTAAAAAAAGTAGGGAGTATAATTTGAAAATAATGAAAATTTGAAATTAAAAAATAAGGAATATTATAATAGGAGTCCAGAATCCAACACAATTTAGAAATAACTGAAAATTCGAATTTTTTTAAAAAAAATATTGAAAGAAGGGTTTAGAGTTTATAGAGGAACCTTTCATCTCAGTCACTGGTGATCTCCACTCGTCACTCCACCTGTCTCACACACAACTCCACGGACCATGGCTCGTGCGGGAGCTCAAGCGGCAGGACCTTCGGCGGCGGCGGCGGCGGCGGCGGCGGCTGTAGTGCGAGGCTGCGAGGAGCTCGTGCAGTGGCGTGCGTTGATTTCCGACATGGCGCGAGCTCTGCCGGTGAGAGCTGAGGTTGCGACGGGCGTGCTCTGCGGATCCCGGTGGCAGCATGAGCTCCGGCGACGACTTTCGTAGGGCTTGTTCGGATCAAAGGGTTTACATAGGATTTTTGTAGGATTGATGATTCTTTTTAGATTTGCTACTGTTCACTTGTTTGTATCGTAAGAATCACATAACGTTTTGTTCGGTTTAGAGGGGATTAAAAAGGATTGGATGGGATTGAGGGAGAATAATTTGGTGTGAATAAATCCACTCCAATCCCTCACTCACAGTGAGTGATTAACCGAACAAGAATTTTGGAGGAATACTGTAGCATTCCAGTGAACACAGGAATTCCAAAGGATTCCAAACATCCCCTCCAACCTTTTTGTTTGTGTCTCATCATTGGCTGCTATAGGGTGTTTGAATCCTCCACTTTCTATTCCTGTGTTCCGAATATCCAATCCTATAAAATTCCTATGTTTCCGAATCCTCCATTTTTCATCAAATTCCTGCATTTTTTCGTATCCCTGTGTTCTTTTAGCAGCAAGAAGGCCATAACTGCCGTTTGGAGGGAGATCATTTGCGCCCTTAGGAGGAAACCTCATTTTTTTTCGTTTCCTTTTGAAAGTATAGGATTTCTCCCCTTTCCCTAATTAGGAATTTGAGATGCTCTTTCCTTTGATCCAAATGAGGTCATATATAGGAAAATTTTCCAAACGAAACCAAACCTCCACGATTCCTCTGAGATTGGACGACCGCGTGGTGGTGGTGAGGAGAGCAGAAGCGAGAGCGGAGGCGGAGAACAAGCGGCGATGTCGGCGGCGGCGGCGGCGAGCAATGTGGAGTTCATCCGCTCGCGCAGCGACAAGCGGGAGTACCGCCGGGTGGTGCTCCCCAACGCGCTCGAGTGCCTCCTCATCAGCGACTCCGACACCGACAAGGTCTCGATCCCCCTCCCCGATCGCTCTCGCCTGCAGAATGCTCGTCGATTCATCGGCGATTCTCGCGTGATTCGGTGGTGGTGCGTATGCGTGCGTGCGTGCGTGTGTTTAACTAACCCCTAATTCCTCGGCGTTGCAGGCGGCGGCGTGTATGGAGGTCGGCGTGGGCTCGTTCAGCGACCCGGAGGGGCTCGAGGGCCTCGCCCACTTCCTCGGTCAGTCCACCGTTCGCTTCCGCTCCCTCCCTTCTCGTCCCCTTCATCTCCGCGGGGAAGTCTAGTTCGCGAACTTAGCGAGAAAATCTCGGGAAAAGTTCCGAGTTCCGACTGCTGTCGTCCTTCCTTAGTTTCTAAATGAAAAAGGCTATGTCTAATGACGCTAGAAAAAAAATCCCCTAATGATTTCCACCTATTTGGTGACTTGGCTGATCTGGAAGGAACGGAACGCTCGCGTGTTCGATGGCCGAGCCTCCTCGCCGGCCTGTCTGTTCGCGACGATCAAGGATGAATGGGAAACGTGGCTGGCGGCGGGTTTGATCCCTCCTCCGTGAGAAGGCTTGTTGTAGCTTTGTTGGGAGAGGTCCTTTGTGTGTTTGCTCCTCATCTCTTTTGAGCGACGGCTTTTCTGCCTCTCTTAAAAGGGATGTGGCCCTGCTTGTAACCAATAATGTACATTCTTTGCTCTATCTTAATATACTTCGGCCGGCATCTTTGCCGGCCCGGCGAATTTTGTCGGTTCAGTTATAACCAGCCCGGTGCAAGCTTTTATTTTTTTTTCTGGTTTCGAGTCTGTTTGGATTGGACTCTACTTTTTTTTTTAAAAAAAAGGCAAATTATATCCACCTAGCTTTCTAAATTGTAAATATAATTTCTAAATAATGTATATATAGAGAGAGATTAAATACATAAAGTCTATACTAGCTAATACATATATATAGAAAGAGAGATTAAATCAAATTTGACTGTAATCAAAGCAAAAATATGGCGCCATAATTATAGCAAAACCACTTATTTTTGTGAAGAAAATGCTGACTTGTTCAAAATTCAGTAACCGTTTAGGCCTCTTTTGGAACACATAGATTTCACAGAAATTATATAGTATTTCACACAATTTAAGTTTAATTCCTGCAGGAATTAAGAAAAAATCCTGCATTGACCATAGTTTTTTATCTGTTCTCTTGTCTTGATTTATTGTCATGGTCTTGTTTGCAGAACACATGCTATTTTATGCCAGTGAGAAAGCTGCGGCCGCCAGCGCCCCGCTCGTAGCCGCGGTGGTGCCAGCGGCAGCGGAACGACCCGCGGTGCGCCGTGGGCGAGCACACGCAGTAGTGGTGCGGCTGAGCCTGATGAGTCAGCTCCCGCCGCGGCACGGGCGGCGGGGAACCCACTCGCGCCACCGGCTGCGCCCTCCGCCGCTTGACCTCGCACCCCGGCGGCAGAGGCGGCAGCCCAGGATGGCACATGCTCCCTCACGACGGAGATGCTCGAGAAGCGATCTGCCCACCCGATTACTCCACGTAATATAGAAAGGGAAACGGGACGGAATCGGGTTCTGGTGTTTTCGGGTGGTGGCGACGAGAGAGGCCATGGGTTAAAGGAAAAAGCGGGGGGAATATCTGTGGGCGACGGCGGCGCGTTGGTTTTGTGAGGAGGCGAAAGGAAGGGGAGGAGAGGGAGAGCGTGGCGCGCGGGAGAGGAGAAGAATGGAGCGGAAGGCGGAAGCGGAGGGCGTGGCGGACGCGCGCGTGCGGGCGGAGGGCTGGGATCGCGTGGGGGAGTGCGTTGGCGCGCCATGCTTCCGTTCCGCGGGTGGATGGAGTCTGATCTGGTCTCTTTCTTTCGGTGCACTCCAGTCGTCTATAATTGGAGTGCGCGCCGATCCTCGGTCTCGTGGCTTCGTTGCGGCGGCGGGCTTCTCATCCTATCTTACTACTTCCTCCATCTGCTTTTGATAGTTATATTTTCAAATCTAAAAATTTTATTTTTGATAGGCATATTTCAATCCAACAACTTATCAGCTTAATGATTTTCTCAAATTTAATGCGTGACTCTCCATTCTTCCACACATGATTGGCTACATGGGCATTAAGAAATATAAATATTAATGAATCGTTTGTTTACGAGGAATCACTAATAGCATGTTTAAATGGATGATAACTAGAATTACTTATCCTTAGTCTGTGTGTCAAGATGAAATATGACTATTAAAAATAGATGGAGGGAGTATAAAGTTATCCCCCACTAACTATTTAAGTTTAATATGCAAAGATGTCACATCATCATCTACTAATTAACAAGATGTCATATCATCATCCACTAACAATCATCACATTTAAACATCATGCAAACATGCTATATCTTTATAGCTTTTATAATTTAAGAGCTTTTTAAATATAAACATGTTAAATTATCATCCAACATAATTCACATAATGTTCCAATGTATATATCTATTATGATTTATGATATCCTATATATTTATATAGTTTATCTTCATTTAGTTAGTGCTTAAATGATTAATCTATGATCCAGATTATATTTCTCCTTTTTTCCTCTAATTAAGTCATATCACATCAATTGCTTTTAGCCTTTAGATGATTAATCTACGGTCCAAACTATCTCTCTACTTTTCTTCTTCCATATAAATCACCATTCTACATACTATTTAAATTTAAATTATCATAAACCATATTAATTTACTTAATCTGGTGTTATCTAGCTATTTTACACGTTATTTTTTTATTGTTATCATACTAAATTCCCGCAGCAATGCGCGAGGTTTCACCTAGTATTCTCTAATATTATGCTCTTGTACGTGCACATCCATTCTGGTCTACAGGAGAACGCCGTACCTGGATGTGATCCTAGAATTTTTTTTAAGAAATAATACAATTTTAATGGAAAATCGTAAAAATATAAGACGGTTAGACGAAATCGCTAAGTTTAGTACTCTATCAAACAACTGTGGTTTGATAGGGGTACCTGTCGAACAACCACAGTTCGCTACGGCAACTCGACAAGGCAGTTGGTTAAAAAACATAAATAAAAAAAATACATGAACAATGCACTACAGTGATCGGCAGGGCATATCATAAGTTAGCACCCCGTTGATCACCTCCAGGTACGACAGTGCCAAAATGAGAAATATTAAAAGATGAGTTTAAAGTCCATATAGAAATACAATTAAAAATAATGAAAAATTGGAATTGAAACATAAGGAATATTAGAAGAAGATTTTGAGTTCATATATAAATATAATTTAGAAATAACAGAAATTCAGAATTAAAAGATACTCCCTCCTTCCCAAATTGATCATCGTATATGTTTATGCACCAAGACGAAGAATAATTTAAATCACATCAATTAAGACATCATACACACATTGTCTCACAATGCATGCATCGATTAAAACGCCATGCCAATAAAATCTTAGCATGCACATATTCTCCCATGCTACATTAATTGTATTAAGATGAAATTTGTGTTCATGCAGTTATATGATGATCAATTTGAGAAATTTTGAATTCCATTATATGATGATCAATTTAGGAAGGAGGGAGTAAGGAATATTAGAAGAAGAGTCTAGAGTTCATATAGAAATATTACCTCTGCTTTTTAATATATGACGTCATTCACTTTTTGACAATCGTTTGACCTTTTGTCTTATTCAAATTTTATGCAAATGTAGAAACATTTAAGTCATGCTTAAATAAAATTTGACGATAATTAAGTCACAGTAAAATAAATGATAATTGTATATATATATTTTTCAATAAGATGAATGGTCAAACGTATCTCAACGGGTAAATGGTGTCATATATTAAAAAAAGTAGGGAGTATAATTTGAAAATAATGAAAATTTGAAATTAAAAAATAAGGAATATTATAATAGGAGTCCAGAATCCAACACAATTTAGAAATAACTGAAAATTCGAATTTTTTTAAAAAAAATATTGAAAGAAGGGTTTAGAGTTTATAGAGGAACCTTTCATCTCAGTCACTGGTGATCTCCACTCGTCACTCCACCTGTCTCACACACAACTCCACGGACCATGGCTCGTGCGGGAGCTCAAGCGGCAGGACCTTCGGCGGCGGCGGCGGCGGCGGCTGTAGTGCGAGGCTGAGGCTGCGAGGAGCTCGTGCAGTGGCGTGCGTTGATTTCCGACATGGCGCGAGCTCTGCCGGTGAGAGCTGAGGTTGCGACGGGCGTGCTCTGCGGATCCCGGTGGCAGCATGAGCTCCGGCGACGACTTTCGTAGGGCTTGTTCGGATCAAAGGGTTTACATAGGATTTTTGTAGGATTGATGATTCTTTTTAGATTTGCTACTGTTCACTTGTTTGTATCGTAAGAATCACATAACGTCTTGTTCGGTTTAGAGGGGATTAAAAAGGATTGGATGGGATTGAGGGAGAATAATTTGGTGTGAATAAATCCACTCCAATCCCTCACTCACAGTGAGTGATTAACCGAACAAGAATTTTGGAGGAATACTGTAGCATTCCAGTGAACACAGGAATTCCAAAGGATTCCAAACATCCCCTCCAACCTTTTTGTTTGTGTCTCATCATTGGCTGCTATAGGGTGTTTGAATCCTCCACTTTCTATTCCTGTGTTCCGAATATCCAATCCTATAAAATTTCTATGTTTCCGAATCCTCCATTTTTCATCAAATTCCTGCATTTTTTCGTATCCCTGTGTTCTTTTAGCAGCAAGAAGGCCATAACTGCCGTTTGGAGGGAGATCATTTGCGCCCTTAGGAGGAATCCTCATTTTTTTTCGTTTCCTTTTGAAAGTATAGGATTTCTCCCCTTTCCCTAATTAGGAATTTGAGATGCTCTTTCCTTTGATCCAAATGAGGTCATATATAGGAAAATTTTCCAAACGAAACCAAACCTCCACGATTCCTCTGAGATTGGACGACCGCGTGGTGGTGGTGAGGAGAGCAGAAGCGAGAGCGGAGGCGGAGAACAAGCGGCGATGTCGGCGGCGGCGGCGGCGAGCAATGTGGAGTTCATCCGCTCGCGCAGCGACAAGCGGGAGTACCGCCGGGTGGTGCTCCCCAACGCGCTCGAGTGCCTCCTCATCAGCGACTCCGACACCGACAAGGTCTCGATCCCCCTCCCCGATCGCTCTCGCCTGCAGAATGCTCGTCGATTCATCGGCGATTCTCGCGTGATTCGGTGGTGGTGCGTATGCGTGCGTGCGTGCGTGTGTTTAACTAACCCCTAATTCCTCGGCGTTGCAGGCGGCGGCGTGTATGGAGGTCGGCGTGGGCTCGTTCAGCGACCCGGAGGGGCTCGAGGGCCTCGCCCACTTCCTCGGTCAGTCCACCGTTCGCTTCCGCTCCCTCCCTTCTCGTCCCCTTCATCTCCGCGGGGAAGTCTAGTTCGCGAACTTAGCGAGAAAATCTCGGGAAAAGTTCCGAGTTCCGACTGCTGTCGTCCTTCCTTAGTTTCTAAATGAAAAAGGCTATGTCTAATGACGCTAGAAAAAAAATCCCCTAATGATTTCCACCTATTTGGTGACTTGGCTGATCTGGAAGGAACGGAACGCTCGCGTGTTCGATGGCCGAGCCTCCTCGCCGGCCTGTCTGTTCGCGACGATCAAGGATGAATGGGAAACGTGGCTGGCGGCGGGTTTGATCCCTCCTCCGTGAGAAGGCTTGTTGTAGCTTTGTTGGGAGAGGTCCTTTGTGTGTTTGCTCCTCATCTCTTTTGAGCGACGGCTTTTCTGCCTCTCTTAAAAGGGATGTGGCCCTGCTTGTAACCAATAATGTACATTCTTTGCTCTATCTTAATATACTTCGGCCGGCATCTTTGCCGGCCCGGCGAATTTTGTCGGTTCAGTTATAACCAGCCCGGTGCAAGCTTTTATTTTTTTTTCTGGTTTCAAGTCTGTTTGGATTGGACTCTACTTTTTTTTTTTAAAAAAAAGGCAAATTATATCCACCTAGCTTTCTAAATTGTAAATATAATTTCTAAATAATGTATATATAGAGAGAGATTAAATACATAAAGTCTATACTAGCTAATACATATATATAGAAAGAGAGATTAAATCAAATTTGACTGTAATCAAAGCAAAAATATGGCGCCATAATTATAGCAAAACCACTTATTTTTGTGAAGAAAATGCTGACTTGTTCAAAATTCAGTAACCGTTTAGGCCTCTTTTGGAACACATAGATTTCACAGAAATTATATAGTATTTCACACAATTTAAGTTTAATTCCTGCAGGAATTAAGAAAAAATCCTGCATTGACCATAGTTTTTTATCTGTTCTCTTGTCTTGATTTATTGTCATGGTCTTGTTTGCAGAACACATGCTATTTTATGCCAGTGAGAAATACCCTGGGGAAAATGATTACTCGAAGTATATGAGAGAGGTACTTGTTTTATTAAATCCACCATTGAATATTTTTATAGTATATTTGTTTTGTGTTGAAAATATTGGTGCATTTATTTTTCTATGAACTTAGTCAAGTTTGAAGAAGTTTGACCTAGAACAAATCCAAAACGACTTCTAATATGGAATACTGTGAGTAATCTATGCTATGACTGGTTTGCATGTGTGCACAGTGGCAAACTGCAGACCAAATGCTATTTATCTGTGATCGTGACCCTAAAGTCATGTTATATCCCATTGTGTTCCCCTGAAGCTAATGTCCATGCTTGCTAGCATGGCATTATGTGCGGTGCTGTTTAAGCGGAAGGACAATGTCCTGATGAGCAATAGCATTGTAATCCTCATCCTATCATATGCCACAAGTTGTTAAAGAGCTACACATTGCATAATTTCTTGACATAACAAAAATATTATAATGCTTGGAAATACCTAGGCTATATTTTTGACAATGGGTTGATGTAAAAAATATCAGCACGGTGGCTATTGCGATGCCTATACATATTCAGAGACAACAACTTTCTTTTTTGATGTCAATGCGGCCAATTTTGAAGAAGCATTAGACAGGTAAGATTTTTTTTAATACTATTAGTTCATTTAATGTATGTATGTATGTGTGTGTGTGTGTGTGCACAGGTGTGTTTATCGTGTGAGTTGAATATGGTGGTGGTTTTTGTTCAGAAGATTTTCATGCTTTTTATTAGAAAATAACAATTTGCATTGGTGGTTTCGGTTGTGCAGATTTGCACAGTTTTTTATTAAGCCATTGATGTCGCAAGATGCTGTTCTTAGAGAGATTAAGGCTGTTGATTCTGGTAAGTTCTGATTATTCACTTTACACATGGTGATTTTTTATGCTATTTGTATCTAACATCGTGTTATGCTTTTTTGGTGTGGGTGGTTAACATTACATAACTATAACCCTATAACAATCACTTCAAAACTCACAGTTGTTTGATTTGGAGAGTAGTAAAAAGCATATTTTGGCTAACTTTGCTTTTTTTTCGTCCTAGAACACAAGAAAAACTTGTTGTCTGATGGCTGGAGAATGTATCAGGTACTGCAACATTCCAAATTCGGTAGTTGATATGTTATGTATTTTTCCATGCGCGCTGCTAAATATGTATGACTGTATTAGAAGCTGCAACCATTAAAGCGTAGGATCATGCATCCTTTTCACTCACAGATCAATATGTGTTTATTCTTTATTTACAAGGCGTGTTTCCTTATATAAATATATCTATAAACAATTGGTGAGACTATAGGCACGTAAATGGTCCTCCAATAAAAAAGAAAGTAAAAAATAGCATGCACAGTACTTTCCATTCCTTTGCTATGAATCTCATAGCACATGCTTCACTGTTACCTAATTTTCCACTTTTTCCCCCATCCAGCTCCAAAAACATCTGGCTTCAAAGGATCACCCTTATCATAAATTCAATATTGGTAAGCAAATAGTTATGTTCAGAAATTGCAGATTATCTTACCAGTCATCTTGCTAGCTGTTAAGATTACTGGGTTGCATTTCTTGTGAGAAAACAAAGTGAAGATCCAAACAGGCTAAAATCTAGCTGTTATATTGGTTTTGCAGACCACAATTTTCTTCAGGTCACATTGAAATATGAACAAACTTTCATGAAACTTCCTTTCTTTTATCTTCAATCTAAATTCATATCATACAATGGTTCAGTTCTCCCAACAGTTGTGCTTTGTAATTAGCTACTTTTCTGCAGTGATCGTATATCCCGTTTGCATGAAATACTATTCCAATTTTTTTTAAAAAAAACAAGTTAAAATGTTTTATATTTTTATTATTATTCTAATTTGTCATTTAATGCATCAGGGAGCTGTGAAACGCTAGAAACAAAACCAAAAGAGAGGGGATTGGACATTAGACAGGAGCTTCTGAAGTTCTATGAAAATTATTCAGCAAACCTGATGCACCTTGTTGTTTATGGAAAGGGTAAATATTACTGGTTAGTCCATTCTCACACAAACTTATCTGTTACTGAGGTTCTTTTTTTTTTTTTGGTAGAGAGCCTGGATTGCATCCAAAGCTTTGTTGAGCGCTTGTTTAGTGACATCAAAAACACTGATCAGGGAAGCTTCAAATGCCCAAGTCAACCTCTTTCAGAGGAGCATATGCAGGTAGAAACTTGAAGCAACACCAATTGTGGTAGATGGAGAAGTTGGAATACTTGCAACAATCACTAAAAATAAAATATGTGCGATGGTTCAGGACCTGTTAGTTTTGAGAACCTATGAGGGTTCAGGACAGATGTGCTTCTAATTCTGGACAATAGACTATCAACTACACTACAACCATTTGCATACAAGTCACGTTCCAAAAAAAAAGGAAACATTTGCATATGAGTCGTACTTTCTTTTAGCAAGATCTCATTATGTTTCAAGTTATCATCTCATCATCAACAAATTCAAACATTACTTATTTATAGTATCAAGCTTTTTCTGCATGTCCTGAGCATATTGGGATTGATTTAAATAGATAAACTTAATGTGATGGTAACATGTTTTTGAATGTGTTAGCTTGTGGCGATAAATGAAACGGAATTCCATTATCAGGACAAAGTCCATCCAATCAGCTATGTGACAGATATTGTAACAACCATGCGGGTATACTTCTCAATACCTCATTAAATACATAATGTATGGTTTGCAATTCCATATGATCAATTCTATTCATTGCTGATACACCTCCCGCAAAGCATTATGTGATAACACCGATTACCAACTATTCTATTGTCTAAATTTTCTCTGTTGTACTGAAATATGTTGGAGAAATGCACCTTTCATCTGTAGTCCATTAGCTATCTTCAATATGAAAGATCTTTTGAACTGCTTGCAGTCATTCCCACCAGAAGAATGGCTGGTTGGAGCATCATTGCCGTCCAAGTATGCTCCAAATAGAATGAATATGATACTTGATGAGTTGTCAGCTGAAAGAGTAAGGTACATTTATGCAGTTCACATGGCAGCATTGTTTGTGCCTCCTATCTATTTACAGTATCTACTATTTAGGTATCTCAACACACAAACATTTATGAATTCGTTCTTTTCTGAAGTAAAAAGTGGTAATAGGCTTAAGAGTTATGCATCACTATTTGTCATTCTTACTGGTTTCAACTTCTTCCAGATATGCGACCTTAGAAAGTTAGGCCCAAAATTAGTCAATTATATTTACTTGCCCACTTATTTTCTGACAAGCTGACAAATATCCAGTTCAGCACTTAAAATACCGTACAAAGCTAAATATTGTGACTTTCCCCTTCCTTTTATGTAATATTTCTCTCTCTCCCTCTTCAGGATACTCTGGGAATCTAAAAAGTTTGAAGGAACAACTGATTCTGTTGAGCCATGGTATTGTACAGCTTATTCTGTTGAAAATGTCACTCCTTCCATGATACAGGTTTGTCCTTTTTGAATAATCTTGATTTTTTGAGCTAGAGTTTTCCTCTTATCTTATTCCACATTACATACTGTTAGAATGTGGCTACTTATTGTAATCCATAGAGATATTATGCTAGAACATATTGTCAGTGATTGTTCTACTTTGGCAGCAATGGATTCAAAAAGCTCCTACTGAGAAGCTCTGTATCCCAAAGCCTAACATTTTCATTCCAAAAGATTTTTCACTCAAAGAAGCGCATGAAAAGGTTGGATTTAAATCACCTCGTCTGTGTTTGTTCCCCACATTAGCACAATTCTAAATGAATTGCTGAATCTTAAATATAGTAAATATCTCTTACAAAATAAATGTTTGCAGGTTAAATTTCCAGCAGTATTGAGAAAGACACCGCTTTCACGGTTGTGGTATATGCCCGACATGCTGTTCTCCACTCCAAAGGTTCACATTGTAATTGATTTCCACTGTCCGTTAACAAGCCATTCCCCCGAAGCAGTCATTTCTACGAGTCTCTTTGTTGATTTGTTGGCAGATTACTTGAATGCATATGGTTAGCACCACTTCACAAATAGTACAAATATTAGCATATTTATCCATATGTTAATAACCCATTGGGTATTTACGAAATGTTTGTGCCTTTGCAGCGTATGATGCTCAAATTGCTGGTTTATTCTATTCAATATATCGCACTTCTGCTGGATTCCAGGTTTAGTCAGTGAACTACTTTATTGTTCTCATTTAGTTTCCAAGGAGTGTTCCAGCCAAAAAAAAAACATCCATTGTTCATGCAACATGAGGTTGCTTTATTAGGATAGTTTGAATTAAACTAAAACCTTTTTACTTTCTATGTAAGGTCTCAGTAGGTGGTTACAATGACAAAATGCGGATTCTGCTAGATGCCATTATGAAGCATATATCTAACTTTGAAGTTAAACCGAACAGGTTTTGTGCCTTGAAGGTAGGTAGATTCAGTTATTTTGGAGTTTAGGTTTCAATATTTAATTGTTCTCTCTGTTTGAACTTTGTGTGCATCAATTTTTTTTCGACCGCTGGATTTTACTTTCATTAGGCAATTGTTATCTATCAAGTTGTAATTGTTAGACGATCAAAGCTTTGTTTCATTAAGATTGGGGGAAATAATGTTTTAATTACAACAACATGAAGGATTTCGTGCCATATCCTGTAAGCTTCAAACGTGTGAAAGCAAATATCACAAATAACAGTTCATACTCCATATCCTAATTTAGTTATCTTATTAATGTTTTCAGTTCCGCATGCTGTATTGTTTTGAACCTGCCAGAAAATTATCCAAGATAGTCAGATCACATGTACTTGTTTGGTCTAACTTGTTTGTAATGAGCTTTGTTCTTGGTCTGTAGATAACAGGCTCTGCCACGGACCAATTAGGATCTTTTGAGTGCAATGTTGTTTTCTTTCATTGATTTATTTCATCTTACCATCACAGGAAACTGCTGTCAAGGACTACCAAAATTTCAAGTTCAGCCAACCGTACTATCAAGCTTCAAACTCTCTCCTTGATATTGGAGGATCAAAATTGGCCTTGGGTTGAGAAACTTGAAGCTCTTTCTAAGCTTGAACCAGATTCTCTTGCAAAGTTCATACCACATTTGCTATCGAAGACATTTTTGGAATGCTATATTCAAGGTTAGGTGGAAGTTATTGTTAGTCGATTCATCATGTATTTATATTTGCAAAGGACTGTAACAGGATGAATTTCCAGTCGTACTTATCGATTAACTTTTCTCCTTCTAGGGAACATTGAACCAAATGATGCTACATCTATTGTCCAGGAGATTGAAGATACTATATTCAATACCCCTAAGTCTGTGTTCAAATCAATGTCTCCATCACAATATCTGATTAGAAGGGTTATCACCCTTGAAAATGAGTTAAAGTGCTACTACCAAATTGAGGGCTTAAATCAGAAGAATGAGAATTCATCATTAGTCCAATATATTCAGGTAACTGTCCCTGAGGCCTCATCTTTCGTGCAAGGGATGCAACTACTATTAACAAAAGACATTACTGATCCATGATCGCTAACTTCTGAACTAATGTTCACCAAACTGATTACAAATTGTTGATCTTGTTCCTAAAATTCAGTGGACTTGAGGCTTACCTACTTCTATTTGCTAAAATTATTATTACATATCGTACTGGCATGCAAAGTAATATGAAATACTCATTCAACCACAACAAAATTTGAAGTACAATTACATGATCAAAATAATTTCTTAATGTGAAATTCCTGAACAATGTAGCCAAGAATGAAAAGGAATTCGTCAGTAACTATAGCTTATTGAAATGGTTGCTTGTGACTGAACCAGCACAGGGGACATAGCGCATAGTTTCCTTCAGTGACATGTTCGATTATGTTCTATTGACTTTTTTGGAGAACTGGGACATACTTGAGCCACCAACTGATGTTCTAGCTACTCAACAACATTTGACGTGAAAAAAGAGTATGACAATGCGAGAATTTTGATCAAGTTTAAGATGTATAAAGTTTATAGCTCATTTTTGGGGCCTAATTTTCAATATCTTTTTGAGCGGAAAATTTTAACTTGAAATGAGGGCTGTTATTTTACTAGTCGTGTGATGTCTCACGAATTTGAAGTTTGAAAAGTAGAAAACATGATGCTATGTAGAAAGAAGCATGTGAGGATGCTAATCATAGTTTGATATTTATATTCAGCTTCATCTGGATGATGCTCTTTCAAATATCAAACTTCAACTGTTCGCTTTAATTGCGAGGCAGCCTGCCGCCAACCAGCTACGAACTATTGAGCAGCTTGGCTATATAGCAGATCTTTATGTAAGGTACGTATCAGATGTTTTGTCTTAGACTTGCTGCTTCTTACTTTGCCTTTTGAGGAGATATTGACCATTTAAATCCTAGCTTACAATGAATATCCTTGTTTACCAGATCTGATAGGGGAGTCAGGGCACTCGAGGTTGTTATTCAGTCCACAGTAAAGGTACATGTTCAAGGCTAGAATGATTGGCATGATAGTTGTTTATTTCTCTCTAACTGATCTTATGTTGAACGCCTAGGATCCTTCATATCTTGATGCTAGAGTTGATGAATTCTTCAAGATGTTTGAAAACAAAATCCATGAATTGTCAGACAAGGATTTTAAGGTTCTTAGCTTCCATTGAATCGAGCTTTCGTGTTTTCAAATTTACATGACACTTCCTTTCTTTTCTCTTCCTGAAGTGCTCACGGCATGTTCTTTCAATTCTTCTTCATTTTGGGTAAACTTCCACATGCATAATTGTATACAAAATTTGGAGGGGTTGTAATCGATAAAAGAACAGGGATATGATGCATTATAGTTGAATTTATCTAAATTTGTTCTTTGCACATCAATGTAAAATCACTTAATATGGCATTCTTTTTGCAGAGGTATGTAAAATCACTTATTGATTCGAAACTGGAGAAGTCCAAAAATTTGTGGGAGGAATCCGACTTCTATTGGGGAGAGATTGAGGCAGGAACTCTCAAGTTTGATAGAGGAAGGTCTGAGGTAAGTGCTATGTTTTCAGCAAATAGTTAATTGTTTGATAGTATCGAATATAATGAAAACAGGTTATTAAGCATAGGATAACTTCTCAAAGAAAGTTGTGCGATATACCTCTTTTGCAGGTATCTCTCCTAAGAGAGCTCAAGAAAGAAGAATTCATCGAATTTTTTGATCAGTACATAAGAATTGGTGCACCTCAAAGGAAGACATTAAGCGTGCAAGTCTTCGGCGGCAAACATTTGGCAGAATTCAAGAAGGCTATTGCCGAAGCTGATGCACCCAAAACTTACCGAATCACTGACATATTCGGCTTCAAGCGATCCAGGCCTCTGTACCGCTCACTGAAGGGAGGGCCAGGCCGGATCACAATGGACTGACAGCTAGTCAGCTAGAATTCGTTACTCTCAGACGCTCTTATAGTCTTATACACGATTTGCTATTCTTCTGGTATGATGAATTATAATCCACTAATGACGCACTTCCGGATGAAAGAAACTATAGAGTAATGTACGCTAGTTTAATTGTTTTGTGTTTCCTTCCGAGTTCGAACAACTGTACACTGTGTGTCTGTGTACAAACACATGAGCAACCGAGCATGATGCGCAAGAAGACGCCATGAGTTGTACGCAGCTGGCCGGCGATGCGTCGAGCAGTTTCCACCATGCGCGCACGCGTCACCCCACCGAGAACGGGCTGTGCCTACCTGCGGCGGGCGCGCGGCGCCCCACTCGTAGCCGCGGCGGTGCCAGCGGCAGCGGAACGACCCGCGGTGCGCCGTGGGCGAGCACACGCAGTAGTGGTGCGGCTGAGCCTGATGAGTCAGCTCCCGCCGCTGCACGGGCGGCGTGGACACAAGCACAACTCCCGCTCCCGGCGGCGCCCTCCGCCGCTTGACCTCGCACCCCGGCGGCAGCGGAGGCAGCCCAGGATGGCACATGCTCACGGCGAAGAAAAGCAACCGGGATGGAATATAATCGGGTTCTGGTGTTTTCGGATGGTGGCGGCGAGACTCGAGAGAGGCCGTGGGTTAAAGAGAAAAAATGGCGGGGGAATATCTGTGGGCGACGGCGCGTTGGTTTACCGATGAAGAGGCGAAAGGGGAGCGGAAGCAGAGGGCTGGGATCGCGTGGGGAGTGCGTTGGCGCGCATGGTTCCGCGGGTGGATGGGGTTTGGTTTGGTTTTATAGCTTCCTTTCGGTGCACTCCAGGCAGCCGGTTAGAATTGGAGTGCGCGGCGGGTCAGGACAAGGATATCCTTCGTCCGGAGACTTCTTTGCGGCGGCCACTTCTCGTCTTGTATTACCCTCGTCCAGGAGAATGCTGTGCCTGAACGCCAACGGATTGCTTTGAGCGGCCGGCTTACCTGGCATCTACTGTTCCAAGCTTCTATACCCTAGCTAGTGCATCTTGGCACTATGGTAGTATGGTCCATATCCCTATAATCATTCGTTAATTTATAGCGAATACACTAGAGAATTGCACATTGTTGTGTATTAAGAAAGAAGTTTTTAGTACATGTCGTCCCGGCGACAAAGCAGCCTTAGGAAAAAAATACTAGGGGAAATCTCATAAAAAAGACTTAAACAAGAAAAACAAGAAAAAATGTATCAAGACGCGGAGTTCACCATTGCTACGTTGGTCTAGGCGTTGGCTCTCCTGACCGTGCACCGAGGAGCAGCTTCTTTTGCAATCTTATCAAAGAGAATCAACTAAGGAAAGGGTTGATTATTGATGACCCGGTTGTTTTGTTCCTTCTAGATCACCTAGGCTACTAGGATAACAATTGTGTCGAAGCATCTTCTTGCTGCAGGGATTAGGCTTCTAGTGTGGAGCCACCAGGCTGGGAAATTGTCATCCGCAACCGGGAAGCAGTTGGGAAGATGGAGCGCAGATAGAATCCACCACCAGACCTGGCGTGGCTGAAGCTTTGTTTTGATGTGAATCCCCTTAACCCATCCGATAAAAGAGGGGAGGTGACAATAGTTCAGAAGGTAACGTTAGATATGAACAGTGTAGAACTATACTTATTTTGGGACGGTGAGAGTATTAAATAGATCTTCAATACTATTAGTAGTGATTACTTAATTACCTGTTGCATTTTTTTTCTTACAATCTGAAGTGACAAATGCAACTATTAAATATGGGCAATATAGTAAATTTTACTTTCTGTTAATTTGTCCAACCAACCTTAAAAAGACTGGCTTTCCGGGACAGAGGGAGTAGGCTTCTTTGCATTCCTCAGGGAAGACTCCAAATGGTAGTTGTTTGGCCGTCGTCGGCTCGTCGTGCATCCAGCGTTTATATTACCGGTTGACCACTAAATTTCGAGCCCTATCAGTATCACGGTTTTCGATAAATTTCGACCAAATCTACTGTTTAACCTTCGAAATTTCAATCGAAACTTAATTTCGAGCCATGCCAAAACGTCGAAATTTCACTGAATTCGACCAGTTTTTCGTTGGAATTGTGAACGCTGGTTGCTATCATGATTCATGTCACCGTCTCCCACTCTCTCGCTACTGCCACCGCGGCGCCCCGCGCGTCCAGTGTTCCCATCCCTGCGAAGTTGGGAGACAACGCTCTCGAAATCGATTCTCTGCTCGCATCCTGCCCTCATCCAACATTCCAACACAAGGCACGCACACATACATGACAGTAACTTGGCAGCTGCAAATTCGGGCAGTATGCACAGGAATTAAATTTGAAAATATATATATTTTTTCAATATTTTGCGTTTATATACCTACATAGAAAACATTTGCACAAGTATACCTCTCCGCACGGCTGGGGCGCGGGACCGAAACGGTGCCGCGCTTCCAGTCCGCGGGACCTGCGATCGTGTAGGACGGGCGTGCGGCACCGCTCACTCCCGCAGCACAAAAGAGCGGCAGCGTGGTGGAGGGCGGGTGGAGGCGGGACCAAGCCGGTCGCGCGGCTCCGATGTGCGGGACTGAGCCGGCGCCATGGCGTGGGACCGTGCTTCCCGTCCCATCCCACGCATGCGCGTGTCGCGGTCTACGCGCGCCATGCAAGCATCACCTGTCAAGCACGCACGCACGCACGCAGTTGATCATCCAGTCAAACCCCAGAATACATACTCCAGGTCTCCAGCCACTAGCTTAGCTTATTAATTATTCCATCCTGATCTCCTCAGCTCCATCCATCGATCATTTCCAACCTAATTCCTCTAAGAGAAAGTACAAGCTAGCTGGTTAGTCATATTGTTAATTTTGGCCTCAATTATGTCTAGAATTAATCAAGACACAACCTAGCTTAGCTGCACTGCCTAGCGTGTGGAGGGCGGTTGCGCGGCGCCGATGCGCGGCGGCAGGGCGGTTGCGCGGCGCTGATGCGCGGGACCGAGCCGGTCATGCGGGACCATGCCGGTCGCGCAGCGCCGTGGTGCGGGACCGCCCTCGAACGAGGCATGCAAGTCGGTGCCGCACGGCAGTCCTGCGCAACCGCCGATCCCGCGGAATGGAAGAGCGGCACTGCCTCAGTCCCGCATACCCATTACGCGGAGGAGGTATATTTGTGTAAATATTTTTCATGCATGTATATAAACGCAAAATATTGAAAAAAAAGGTATATTTTCAAATTTAATTCCAAATATGTCGTTGCATTGTAACGAGTGATTAGCAAAGATGCGTGTATGATTAAGATTCCTTTTGTACCTATACCCACTCTTTCTTTCCACATCTCAAAATATGTCAAATTTTTATTATTTTTTTAATAATGGAATATAACATTCCGGCTTTTGCTCAAAAGAGCTACAACCTATTATTACAATTTAGCACTCAAAACAAGTATAGCCCAAAAATAATAGCAACCAGCGCATAAAGAAAAAAATAACCACTAAAAGATATGGAAAGCACAATATTGAAGCCTATTTGTGAATCTCTATTCATAATTGGCAAAAAGCTGCATAACCATTGACTCAAATTTTCTACATGCAACTTTTAAAAGCTTTCCGTCTTCATCACACCTTTGTAACTATGCCCAAAACCGGAGCCAATATATTGCCTTGCAAATTACCTGCATATATGAAACATATGGTGATTTATCAAAAACCATGTCAAATTTTTATATAGGGAAATATCACAACATATCTCAAATTATTATATATGGACATATCATAAATTGTGCACGTATATTTCAGGTCATGTCAAAGGGTTGTACCCGACAACAGTATTCGTACAGTAATAGGATCATTGATACTAAGGCCCTGTTTGACACAGCTTCAGCTCCCAACTCCAACTTACCTAGAGCTGAAGCTGTGCCAAACGATACAAATTCTCTGTTTTTTTTGAGCGGAGTAGGCAGAGCTGCTCCACAAATTTGAACTACGGGGGTGGAGCTGGGTTTTTCTGATCCACAGCTCCACTCCATCCCAAAGGACCCACTACCCTTTAATTTTTTTATGTATTTACACAAAAAAGCCACTGAACTACCCCTAAATTCCTCCTCCCATTCTCTCTCCTCCCATCATCTCCGGCGAGATCCAGTGGCAACTGGCAGTGGCGGCGCGCGGCCTCGACGGCGGCGGCGCGCGGCCTGGCGAAATGATAGGCTTCTCGATCCATGAGCAAGATTTTTTTGGAGCTCAATTCATCAACTGTAGCTATGCCAAAGGTTTTCTTTCTTTCTTTTTTTTCCCTTTTTGTGTCTGATTTTTCAGGCTTAGTATGGTGTAGTTTTTGACACTTTGACATGTGCATGATCAAAATGTACTCCCATCCCACGATATAGCGATGGGACGTATCCTAATAACATAAATTTAAACAGTACAATATGTTTTATCCTAAATATTATGTTGCTATATCGTGAGATAGGAGAAGTAAAAAAAATGGTTGATTCAAATTTGGGGATAACGAGAAATGCATTGTGCTCTTGTGCTAAAAAGTCATCTGGAGCTCTGATACGCAATTACGCGCTGCGAGAATAGCCAGCCGGCTGCAGCCCTTACAACCTCCTCACGCAACAAAAACGAGCGGTTGTTTCTTATTCCATCGGACTGCAGTTACAAAGACCGTGTTTGTTGTTTTGGTAAAAAAAAATTGATGTATACGGATACCACATTGTCATTAGCAAATATTTACTGTAGCACCACATTGTCAAATCATAGCGTCATTAGGCTTAAAAGATTCGTCTCGCAATTTACGTGCAAACTGTGCAATTTTTTTTTATCCACATTTAATGCTCTATACATACGTTTGAACATTTGATGTGACGAAAAAGTTGAAAGCTTTTAAGAGAACTGGACACAGCCAAAGTGTCCGTGAGACATTTTGCCAAATCATCACTTTTTGTTGCCCCCAAACAGTGTAGAGGAAGCCAACTGAGCTTTATGCAGCGCAGGAACCATACTCTTCAAAGTTCCACCTGTAAATACTCAAAATTAATCTCAAAATATAACTTCACCGACTTCCTCATCTCAACCCTCACCACCAACATCCCCCCTTCCCCCTAAAATAAACTGTAGAAGGATGACTAGGGACTAGAAAGAACAATAGAATGCACGCGTCTTGGCCTACATATACACATCAGTGACGAGCTATGCCACACATTCATTAGAACTTTTGAGCAAATTTCATTCCCCATAAACTATCATGTTTGATCAACTGAAAAAAATTGTCGAAGACAAGTTCAGCTTAATCTTTTACATGGTTTATGATGTACAACCATACGGCTGAAATGCGAAGCTCAAGATCAGTTAAGATTGCTGGTGAAAACTATGTACAAATATGGCGTTAGCTAATGACGTTCTCCTTTGTATCTTCATGATCAAAAGACACCACTGCAGCTCACCGAAAAATTACCTGATGAGTTGCCACTTGCACGGAGAAAAAAAATGAATCGCACCACAATGCCACCTTTAACTACAAAATCTGAGCACCTGTACAAACTAGAAACACTAGACGCCTAGAGAAATGCTATCTCCTGACAGATATTTCACCTATAGATGCAAGTTACACCATCCCACGAGCAAAATTGTGTCCAATCTCAGGAGAAATGCTAAACCATAAACAAATAGTTCAAGTCTTCCACCGTCAATCTAGTTTGATGGGCACCAGATTTGTCTTCCCCAAATGCAGAAGCCACCATCTCCCGTTTTTTCTCCTGAGACAGACACAACAGATTAGTAGGGCAACATGAGACGATAGAAAAGAGTAAATACTGAAGAAAAGGTTGGAAGGGTCTAAGATTAGCTCTAAAATTGGATTTCACACAAGGGTGCGATCTCAGGACTCACGTCAACAATAACATGTTAGTTAACTCAAGCAGTGCTGGATGAGAGTTTTGTAGCAATTCTAGATGTATCATGGGTGGTCCAAGTGGATTAAGGTGAATACAAAGATGGGATATATACTGTTCCACATGCCATAAGCCATTGTCGATAGGATATTACTTGAAGAAAAAAGAACAGGTAGACAGGATGAAAATGTTACTGTCTAATGAAGGCCAAGGAAAAAAAAAACAAACTTGCTTCAACATTCACATAGTTTTCCCAACATTCGACGAAGGAAAACCAGCCTCTAGTTCGATATCAACATGGTAATGACAGTTTCCGCAGTATGGATATTATCTTCCAGGCTACAAGAATGATTTGCAATCAAAAGAAAAGCTTACGGTTTTAGGTTTACCTGGAGAGCCAAAATACGATCTTCAACGGTATCTTTTATGGTTAACCGTGACACTGTGACAGGTCGAGTTTGGCCAATACGATGCGCTCTGTCAACAGCTTGGTCTTCTGTAGTAGGATTCCACCAAAGATCAAGCAAAAGTACATGACAGGCCGCCACCATATTCAGACCAAGACTTGCAGCTTTGAGAGACATAATCATAACAGAAACCTGTCAACAGAGCAAGTCAATAAAGAACTTCCCTTCAACAGTTACATATGCCAATATTTCATTGAATACAAACCTCTGGATTTGTGTTGAAGTCTTTTACAGCTCTATCCCGAGCTGCGACGGACATTGTTCCATCAAGCCTCCGATAAGAGAGATGAGAAGATTTCAAATGAACCTCTACCAAATCCAGCATTCTAGTCCATTGAGAGAAAACGATGGCCTTCTCAGTTATTTTGGTGTCAGCATATTCAGAGAGAGTACTATTCCCGTTAATTTTGTCAGGATGCACAATTTTATTTTTGTCATCACTCATATGGGTTAAATCCAGTTTAGGCAACGAGAGAAGAATATCCAGGGCAGCTCTCACTTTGGAAGATGCATAAGACGAATCAAATCTAGGTTGCTTCCCTTGCACCATGTCTTCACAGGAATCATCAGACAGAAACTCACAGGTTGATCTACTCAGAGCACATTCAAGGGTGCCTCGGGAGAATAAGGAAGTTGAATTTAGTCGGACTCGGCAATTGGACACTGGACATACACTGTCATCACCGGTAAGTTGCTCCAGTATGCACTGGTTGCAGAAAACATGACCACATATAGTAACAACGGCATCTTCTGGCGCATCCTGCACAATTTATGGTGTACGGATCAATGAATCAGAAGTGGATGCTAGGAAAATGGTATGCATGAACAACAAAGAATTATTTCTTCACTAAAATCAAGCCGCTGATAGCCATGCAAACATAATATCATGTTGTATGCTAACCACAAGATATAATTTGGTACTTAGCTATGGATTTAGAAATTGTATAAGCATCCAGGAAAGGAAGCTCACGATCAATCCCCAGCAATGCACTTATAAATCCTATTATAAGAATCTCATGTTCTGATAGTAACCTAAGGCAGTCTATGTGCTACTGAGAAAACTCAAAAAATGCATTCCAACTTTGAAAATAATCAATCCACAATCCACACCACAGCTGGATAGATAATATCAAAGTACAGTGCAACAATAACACAAAACATGGGTTAGAGCAAAGAATGCAGGTAGAAACGATATCATATTAGGTGTGGTTTAAAAAGGGCAGCACATTCACTTTTATCACTTACATTGCAGAGAGCACATATCGCAGAACACGATTGCAAGCAAACCAGCAACGATTGCTGCCTTTCTACAGGCAGCTTCTTTGCCATCTCCAATGAAGACATCCAACTAGAAGTAGACTCATGACCTCGAACTAAGTGAGGGTGATCACATGCCTGTCTGAGCCGTAAAAGCATCAGCAGGATATTGACGTAGTTTTGCTTGACAGTACCAGCAGCTGCATACTCCTGCAATTAGATTGTTTATTTGCACAAGGAAGCATAGTTAGCCTCCTAAAAGTTCATTAATGAAAAGCATAAGCAAGCACTTAATATCAAGTGATTTAAATATTAGCATTATTAGGTTTGGTTTTAATCATGAATGGAATAAGTTCAATGTCTAAATAGCATGTATGTTAGAACTTAGAAGAGCTTTCTTTTAGTAGGATGATTCATTAATTCAAAGTAACACTCTACTTCTTATACAAGGTATGTAGGGTTCTGTATCTGTAGTCCGTAGGTTGCATAATATGGTGAAAGTAAACACTCTACTTCTTACACAATGTGCTCCTAATTATTAGCTAAGGCAGTTGTCAAGTAAAAATATTTAATAAACCATTGACAAATGAAAAAGGCAGCAGCATATTTAAAAAAGAAATAGAAGGTCTCATAAAGGAGACTATTAATTAACATTCTAAACACACCTTGAACTGCTCTCGTGATTCTGCTTCGAGAGTGTTATAGAAAGCACGCTCTTCACTAGTGAAGTCCACTGTCTTAAGAGAGACGGTCTTTGGGGGTAATGAGATTATTGGTTTTCCATCAAGCATCGTTGCTGCAATACAACAGGTCATAAGAGATAATCACAACATAATACGATGAGCAGATAAATATTTTGGCACCAATTATTGTGTATTAACAGAGGGGCAGTTAAGCACAGTAGGTGGAGAAAAGGAAGGAGACTAAATAAACTATGTTCCGTCAATGAATATCATTTAAAAGTACCCCTGTACACGTCGGTGTGTTGGGAGTTGAAGGGTGCCAAACTGTTGAATCACAATTATACCTCCATATTATCAACCAAGGCTATCATTAGAGCAAGCAAAGATAGATATTTTTAAAGTGGCTGTACTTGCCACTTCAGTCCTGATTAACATCAAGCTGTGCTTATGTATATTAAAGCATTGTATGTGCAATTTATATTAATAGGACTACCAGAAGTTAGCACTGAGACCGCTAGAACATATGAAAGTTTAGAGGACACCAATAATCAAATACAACTCAAAGTTCTATACCTTAGTCTTGGATAAGCTAGAAATTTCTTCTTTTTTTTTTGGCTGAACTTGATCTAAAGACAGCCATAAGAAGGCACTTTTCAACAGGCTACGTAAGACATTAGCAAACTCTCTGGCATGCTATTTGGGCATAGATACATTTATACATTTAACTTAACAAAAGAACGAAGTAACTCCAAATTGGTGAAACAAAAATTATTTCTGGAAATTCTAGTCAAGCAAAAAAAAAAGAATCTATCAGGTCTTGTAGTTTAAGCACAATCAGAACTCAACAATTACTTGAGTTCATAGATATGTACATGCAGGAGATGGACAACAAGAAAATATAATCAATTACTGACCTTTTGTCCTCCTCAGCATTACTGTCTTCAGAACAACCTGAAGCTTCTTGTACCCAGTAATTGGGTTCCTGCTGATTGGTGTTTTTATCATGAAGCAAAATTTTTTGTATTCAGCATATGGATCATATCTGAGAAATCTGAAATAGCTATAGAGATCCTCAACAGCATTCTGTATAGGTGTCCCTGACAAGCACCATCTTCTTTTGGCTCGCAGACCCCAGCATGCCCTAGCAACCTGGGTTCGATAATTTTTAATACTTTGTGCTTCATCAAGGATAACTCTAAACCATGCAACTTTTGCGAGAGGTTTCTCAGGCAATTTACTCTCTGGTGTGCTTCCACTTTTGTTCTTCTTAGAAGAGGAAGTCTTCCGTTTTTTGCTGCCTGAGGAGCCAACAGGAGCACCATACCTGTCAGGCTTCCCTTTCTCTTCATCATCACTATCAGGACTTGATTGTTTTGGTACTTCCATGCTTACTATAGAATATGTGGTTAACACGACATCGTATTTAGTAAGATCATTGGGATCCTTTGTGCGGTTGCTACCATGATATACTAAAAAGGTCAAGTTAGCTTTACTGGTGACTTTATTCCTCAGTTCATCTGCCCACTGACGTAGAACACTCGTGGGGCAAACAACCAAAGTCCCAGCAGCTGGTCTAGCCTTAACATTTGCAATAGGATTTTCTGTCTTAATGGTACTACTTGTCGCTTCAGGTTTACATGTATCTGCTAGATGTGCTAGTACCGGTTTCTTCAAATGAGGCTCAGCATCGTCATCCTCATCGTCATCGTCAAGGGTTACAGCTTCGCATGGTTCTTGCTTAACAGCTGAAGATGGAACTGGTGACCTTTCTGTCAAAATCAGTGATATAGTCGACACTGTTTTACCCAGGCCCTGAAAAATATCAGATCATAAATTAGGACAGTTGCCCTTTTGGCTCAATCCTGCATGTGGGCTTGGGTGTGGACTGTTGAGTGAGGTAAACTAGCATACCTGATCATCTGCAAGAATTCCGCCAGAGCAACTCGAACCATTTCTCTCCTTTTGTACCATCCATGACAAGGCAATTTTCTGACAAAAAGATATATCAAAATCAGAAGTTGGCTGAAGTACTATTTCTTAGGGAGTAACAGCTTTGGTTTCAAAGTGTACCTGGTGCCTCAATAAAGGAACTGCTAAAACTCCATCAGGTGGATTAGCCTCAGACTTTGGCTGAGAAATATCCTGCCCATCATCCAATTTGGTTAAGTACATTGAAGAAAAACTTACAAGCAAACTGGATGCAAGAGGTGCATCAAGTAATGGCTAAAAAAGTATCAACACATACAGCATAACACAAGGCTAACAAAAAAAGGGAACTAAATGCCACATATATATCACATGAAATAACATTCACAAAGTCACCAGTTATATCCAATGCAGACAAAAGGTCAAAAATCAATGTTTAACAGCATCATAGTGCAGAAAAGGTTGAAAACATAAGCACCAGCAGTTATCTATACTCTAGTGGTGGAGGTGGTTCTGCCGCAGCCCACCACTACTTATTTTGCATGTTTTACAAATTATTCCCTGATATTTTCTGATATATGCAATAATTTAATATTTGTTTGATTTAAGTGAATAACATATATTGAAATAAGCATTGGAAAAGCAAAGAATGGGAATTTTACCCATAGCAAAGCATGGACATTTTGCTAGTTAACACAAAATGGTCTTCTGTTTGCAAGACAACTACAGAAAATATTTAAGGCAAATATCTTCATAAGAAAATCATACATTCTCCTCTGTTTTAGTGACCAGAAACATGATAACAAATCAAACCTCAAGCAGTTTAGTTGCCTGTTCCTTTGGGTTAGGCAAAAAAAGGGACTAAAAAAGGTTTAAAAAAAAAACCACCTTGTTTGTTTATGGTACTTCAATGAGCAAGTACCGCCAAGAGTAAAAAGGGTAAATTACCTGTAATGCAAGCCGCAAAGTCATTCTTTCCTCATGCGGCCTGTATCTCCCTCCAAACCGAGGAAGATTAGGATTGGCACACACAGATTGTTGAAAGTTATGCTGCAATCCTTGGGGTGGCAACACATGTCCACTAGCAAGACTTCTACTACCCTCAAGAATACATAAATCAGAATCACGGTTGCTATCTAAACTGAAGCAATTCCTTGATGAGTTACCCAGAATAGAAGAGCTGCCATTTCTAGGAATGTCATACTTTTTATGAAAAGTTGGATGCATTGGATCACTTGAGTTCATGAATGAGCGTTGGTGTTGGGTACTGACAGGAAACATGGAATTCTGCAAATGTTTTGGTGCATCTCCAAAGTATTTATCAGCATCCTCAGTGGTGGAGTTTCTGCTTGAGGGCACCGGAGAAGAGTCAGTGCTAGACTCACTCCGGAAACAGATATCTTCTGATCGATTCTGCTCGCTGGACATCGACTCTATCGAAGATACATCATCCATGTAATAATCCGACAGAGATGTATCATCACAATATTGATCTGGAGAGCCCACTTGCATTGAACTGCTTTCACATATATTCTGTGGTAATTGTTCCAGCTCATATGACTGATTGTTTTGTGGCAAATCATGCAGCACTATTTCATTAGCCATATCAAACGATCCATAATCTGGCTGAGGATACTCCTGATACTCCCCCTGCAGATATTCTCCTTGTACAGTTAGGCAACTGCCATTTCCATTCTGCATGGTTCCAGGCACATCACCGATGTTCAACTCGGTGTAAGGAATATCAGGTATAACAGCACTATGGTCAAACATAGGCACTGACGTGAAATGGTTACCCTCCTGCTCAGAATTACCAAGCATGGGACCTGTGCCCTCACATTTAACTTCACTTAAACCAGATTGCTCTGCGAACATATCACATCCCGAATCTGCAGGAGATATCAAATAATTAGTGCCTTCTTTATATTACAACGCTAAGAAAGCACACACGTATGTGTATATTACAAAGCAGGGAACTGCCATACAAGTATTAGTGTGTGGCTCCAAGCCCTCAAAGTTGTTATCTACTCTAACTTGTGTATTGTCGGAGTGCATAGAATGCTGACCATAGTATAAACCATTTGTATAATCTTCATATGGAGGGACAATTTCTTCATCAACAGTATTAGCATGGTTTAATGCATCCATTGGTAAATGCTGATTCTCAGGATTACCATTCCTTGAATTTTCCAAAAAATCTGTGGAGCAAAACCAAAATTAAAATCATATAATACATAATAAGATAAAAATGTTTTTTTTCCAGATTGAAGCCTTTCTTGTGTTTCTCACCATTGCTAAGCAATCTATAAGAGGTATCCTCTGAGTGATCAAAAGATTCTCCACCATTGTTAAGTTCCACCATTACATCCATCTGACTATGTGAAGGATCTGTATGCGAGTAGTTTGACCAATTTTCTTTATTCTCAAAAATTTCTGCTCATTTTAATAAAATTTAAAAATTAAAAAAATGGACACGGAAAAGAAAAGTGTGTATCTAGCAGAAACACAAAATAAAACGAGCATCTTCTGGTACCTTCATGGTTTTGAAATGCATTTTCAGAACTTGTGCTGTCCACTGGCATCTCTAAACCTTGATTGCCCTGTATTAAACAACATAATAGCTCTTTAGTTACAAATATGCACATTTGTCAAGGGAACACAAGATAATAGACTAAACAAGGGGCATGATATATAGATGCAACAAAGCTAAGTAGGTAGATATTCCTGGCAAGGAACTGACTTATCTTACAATAAACACAAGAATTAGCATCAGCTACACGAAAAAAAATGCAATCCCAGTTATTGTACTCAAGGAAACTTGGACATCTATGAACATATCCAGTTAGCCACACATAGTTAACAGCCTATGATGGCATATGCTGGAACTAAATGTAGAGTTTTACTGGTTACTGACCACAAACCATATGACAAATTCCGAGCGTAGCAAGTACTACCTCCGTCCCAAAATACTTGTCGTTTTGAGTTTTTGTTTGTAACGTTTGACCATTCGTCTATTCAAAAGAATATGGAATTATTATTTATTTTGTTTGTGACTTGCTTTATTATCAAAAGTACTTTAAATATATGACTTATCCTTTCCTATATTTGCACTAATGTTTTAAATAAGACGAAATGGTCAAAAGTTGCAAGCAAAAAGTCAAAACGACATCTAATTTGGAACGGAGGGAGTACATTACTACCCAAGGTTGGTAAATACAAGACCTAGCAACCAACAACTTGAAAATACAATTAAAAGACAAAACCTCCCAAAAAAACACTTCCTCAAACAAAGCACAAAAAATGAAGATTCAATTTCACCTGGTATGGTATCAGCCAATTATTTTGCCACAGAACTGAACACGGCAAGAAATTTTATATTTCCCCAGCACTCACCCAAAGTATTCAAGGTCACAACAATCACAACACAGTAAATAAAATCAGTTTGATTCATCTCTTTAGTTTTCTTTGTTTGAGAAAGAGAGGATCTACTCTCCCATTTCATTAATGAAATGACTTCAGTTTTACGATTCATCTCTTTAGTAAAGAGGCATAGCAAATGCAAAACTAAAAGCATTCAAGCACACATAAAAACAAAGCATTTACCAGGATCGACCATCATAATAAATATTGTGAGGTCAGACTATTAGCTATCTGCATGCTCACAACAAATTCAATATTTTCTACTGCTAAAATACATGTGTTAGGATTCAGGGGAAAAGGTGGCCGTTTGCAACACTAGAATTTTTCCAATTCATGAGGAAATCGAACTGTTTCAAGTGAAAAATATACTGAACTCCTGTGTTCTTAACAGGCCATAAGGATACCTCATAGCTGCATGATGTATGCATCTATGCCCACCGGTGAACATACAGAACATGTGTACAGGGGCCTGAAGTCCAGTGAGAGCAGAAAAGACAACACGAAAAGCCCACATATCATTGTATCCATTTGGCAGCAAACACACTTCCAACTCACTACCAAGCTGCTTCCTGTTTGACCTTCTCCAATCCCAACAGTCTGATGGCCATTTATAGCCCATCGCCACTGAAAACAGCATACATGTACCACATCACAACCCCCAACGCCACGACTGCCAGTAAACTCGCTTCCAGCCGCCATCATCAACACTTTCTCATAGTATAAACCACGGCAAGGGCAGTGAATCAAACATGAGACCCAATAAACCAGCAACCGAGCCTCTGCACATCAAGCGTCATTTCAGCGACCGATGATTGTTGAAGATCTGTCGTCAGATTATTGTCATTGACCAACCAACATTTAATGAAACTGCATAAGGACTTGATTTTAGCTCTTCTTCAGGCACCCAGAGCTCCACTTATCCGAAACAACAACAACAAAAATACCTGTTCAAACTGAGTAGCCGGACCAAAACCGCATGTAAGCTTGATCACGCTTGTATCATTCGCGCCTAAACGAGACACGAACACTCGTGGGGGAAAACACAGTGCCTAGCCTCCAAACATCCTAAATCGCTTAATTGAAGGCAGAAACTACTCGAGAAATCCACGCATCCGACCCCGATGCAATCAAAAACCCTAGAACAGACGCAACCCCAGCCCCCCAACAACCCCGCGCACCGAATCGGATCCGACGCACACAGAAGAAAAAAAAATACACCCGGGCGTAAATCGATTTAGGGCAAGGCGGCGAGTAGTAACGCACCTCGTGCTGCTGCTCCTTCCAGTCCTCGTTATCGAGGAAGGCCATGAAGTCGCCGAGGGGCATGGACAGGTTGTCCTCCCCGGCGCCGCCGAAGCCGCCATCGAAATCCGCCGCCGCTTCCTCCATCACTCCTTACCCTCGACGGCGGACCTCGATCATCCAAATTCGCCGCGGGACAGGGGCGGCTGCGTCCTTCCTCCGCCTAGCCGAGCGGAACCCCCCCTTTCCCCCCTCAAACCGGGTCGCGTGGCGGCCGCCGCGCGCTAGGACGAAGACGACGAAGATGCCATCCGCGTCGTGGTGGTGGGGGTGGTGGTGGTGGAAACGAAGGGGAAAAATTCGTTCCGGGTTGGGGGATTTAAAAAAGCGGAGCGAGTCGGCGTGGGTTTGGGGACGGAATGGCCGAGTCGGAGTCGAATTGGGATTATGCGCGATATTTTTTTAGTAGTTTTTTTCTCTCGCGATGGGAGGGGGTGGGTAATTTCGTGGTGGGGGCTGGGCATGTGCAGAGACGCGGTGGAGTCGCGAGGCGGTTGGCTTGGGCTTCCGACGGACGGACGGGGGTGGGAGCGGGCCGCCTAATCTCGGGTCCGTGCTGCACACGGGCCCGTGCCGCCTTCTTGCGGAAGGCACCCGCAAATCTGTGGGTTTCGCATTTCTGGACAGTTGAAATCGTGAAAAAGGGATACTTTTTTTAAGGGTAAAAAGGGAGAAGTTGTATTACGAAATACTAGGTCTATTTTTAATAGATGACATCGCTAACTTTTAAACACGCGTTTGATCATTCATCTTATAAAAAATTTAAACAAAAGCTATATAAATCATGTTTAAAGTACTTCTAGCGATAAAACAAATAATAATTACGTAGATTCCTCAATAAGATAAATAGTTAAATGCGTGTTCAAATCAATAGTGTTGTATATTAAAAAAACGAAGGTATTACTATTTTCGTTACAAAACTCTCACGAAAGCTTATGTGTGACGTTGTGGTTAAATTTTGGGTTAGTTTGGCACGGCTCCAGCTTCACCTATTCTACACTGGTGGAGAAGTACTTTTTAGTCCCGGTTTGTAACCCCAACCGGGACTACCAATCCGGGACTAAAGATCGTTATCTTTAGTCCCGGTTCAAATACCCTCAACTGGGACTAAAGAGATGGGATCTTTAGTCTAAAAAGAGGGAAGCGGCAGTGAGATGGTCCCCTTTTCTTTTTTTTTCTTTTTTATTTTCTCCCGCATCGAGTGGGATATATATCCCAAATCAAATCCAAATCTCAAATCAAAGTAGCATCCCAAATCTTAAGTTAGTTATACACACACAATCAAATACATCACAAATCCTACAAAAATTACAAACATATCACATACATCACAGATCCATACAACGTGCAACGAATCGATCACAAAACTATCCACACAATGTGCAAATGGGTTGCCGCTGCCGCCGACCGGCTCGCTTCGTCGCCGCCCCTGTCTGCCGCACGGCCACCGCGCGGCCGACTCGCTTCGTCGCGCGCCCCCGGCCGCAGCAGAGAGGGGAAGGAGGAGAGGAGGAGGCGGGGAGGGGGATCGGAGGAGAGGAGAAGGCCGGAAGGGGGAGGAAGGGGAGAGGAAGAAGGAAGAGGAGGAGGCGGATACCGAGACTAAGTCTCGGTGGTTTTTAACGAAGGAGAGAAAAAAGGGGAGGGGATACCGAGGAGATATCAGCAGTTTATTTTGGTCCCCGGTTGGTATAAACAACCGGGACTAAAGATATCTTTAGTCCCGGTTGTTTATACCAACCGGGACTAAAGATAATTGTAGCTTAACTGTACCCACCAACTTCTTTGAACCGGGACTAAAAATGATCTTTAGTACCGGTTGGTGTTACCAACCGGGACTAAAGATCAAAAATTTTTTAACCATCTTTAGTCCCGGTTTTTATTGCAACCGGGACTATTGTGGAATTTGGTTGACCGACCAAAGATGGTTTCTCCACCAGTGCTAGAACTGGAGTTTAGCCAAACAGTTTTAACTCCACCTAAAATGGGAATGTAGATGGGTGGAGCACTCTCACAAAATGATTTAGAGATGTGGACCTGACTCCTAAAGTAAATAGGAGTTGGAGCTCTACGAAACGGGCCCTTTATGTGTGTCTCTTTGGTGTTTGTCGGATTGATACGCGCATATCATTGCTTTGGGTGAAAGTCATGTTATGGATTTGAGTGTAAGGGTATGCTTGGAACTTGAGTTGACAACGGGGCGAGCTCGAGCAAGCTTGCCTATCTAGACTCAAGCTCGAACTGAGCCCGAGTAACCTTCGAGCTTTTAGACATGCTCGGTTCAAGCTCGAGCTTGTCTACAAAGTTCGACTTATAAGTAGTGCAGTATATTTCAAGGATAATCTATTGAAATAAAAAAATGTGTTTATATTTAATCGCGCTAATGATTGATGAAAAAGAATAAGGCAAATATATTGTGCCAACACAAGATACTTCACCGCGTGGACACAGACAGATGGCATACATGATGTACTACTTTATTAAATGAACAGTAAAGCTCGGCACGAGCTCGAGCTCAGCTTGACAAAGCTCGTAAATTTTGGTATAGGCTCGAGCTCTACACAGCTAGAACTCGAGGCGAGCTTTGAATTGAGCTCGAGTAACTGATGAGTCTTGGGTTTTTTATTTTTTATTTTTGACAATCTACTATCCCGGACTCTTGCGAATTTAATTAGAAAACTTTCATTTGAATCAAAACTTGTTATACGTGACATCAAGAAAATATTTCCCACCCTTAAAGTCTGAGATGGTTGACTAGACGTCCCAATATTTTAAAGAGATCAAATAGATTTTGTTTTTCGTTTTTTACGATGTATATATATTAGCAAGTTGGCAAATGGCAGCCCTTGATAGCTTAGCCTGAACGGTTTTATGAAAGCTTGCTTAAGCCTAGTTGAGACTTGAGAGGATATGTGCCCGGCCTCTCAAACAAAATAGTTACAAGCAAAGGTGAGATTGTGAGGTCATGAAACTCCATTGTTAAGCAGCATCGACCACTGTCCTATAATAATTCTCCAACTCTCAACTACCGCCTTCTGTCAAAAAACAAAAGACAAAACAGTAATGTTTCGTAAATTCCACCCCAAGTATCCGGCCAATGGTTGCCTCACTTCCCATACGACCAAAGTAAAATCACGAAGAAGTGAACAAGTGAAATTGTGAAAGCTTGAACCGTGAAAGAAAATCTCGTATTCTCATCATCCCCTTTGCTGGGCGCCGGCTGCAAGTGTGCATAGGCTGTGTTTAGTTCATACTAAAATTGTGTCGGAGATATGGGTCCGGAGGTATGTGAAGTAAAGGGGAGTTGCCTTCCCGTCTAGCCACGTGGTACTGCAAAATGGCCCCGCTCACACACCTCGCGAGTCACGGAAGCGCCGGGGGGGGTTACCTTCCCGTCCAGCCACGTGGCTCTGCAAGCTGGCCCCACTCACACACCTCACGAGTCGCGAAGGGGGGGGAGGGGCTCGGGGCACGGCGTCACCCCCTCGAGCTCTCCCGCTGCTTTCCCCCGAGGCCCTCGCCTGGCTGCCACGTGGCAGGGGGAGAGTGTGAGAGGGGGACCCAGGCTGGACAACCATAAATATGCAGTGCCCCAACTGTCCCTCACTGCATTTAATGCAGTAAGGGCGGACGTGTGGCGCGCCTAATTGACCCCTATCAATCGGATGTGACCAGTCTGTGACCGGCCTGTTGCCAGTCACGTCCGATTGATAGGGCGACTGTGTCCCCATGTCGCCTCTGTATCCGGCGGAGTGGGGGTAGGTATGACCCGTCACATCGGAGTATCGCTCGAAGAAGGGCTGCCACAAGTCTTCACTCATTTATGAGGGAATGACAGGGCTGTCCCCCATGTCAGGCGGGGGACGGCGCCGGGTCCCACTCAAGGACCGGTTGCTGCTTAGCTTCCGGGAGAAGGCACGGATCGAAGCCCGGTCAAAGTGGAGTGGGGTCCCCCTCCCATGGAGGGGTAGGTAGAGGCGGCGCATGTGGTATCCCCTTGAGCTATAAAAGGAGGACCTTGCCCACCGAGACAAGGAGACGACTCTCAGAGAACCTGAGCTCTAGGAGAAGGAAAGCGAGAACGCTCTCCGGAGTAAGGGAACCTTTGTAAAACTCATCCATAATCCTAAACACAGGAGTAGGGTGTTACGCTCCATAGCGGCCCGAACCTGTATAATCCGACTGTGTGTAAGCTAGCCGGCAGTCTTAGGGGCGAACGCGTGATTTCCAAGAGGCGAGCCTCTGCCCCCGGCCGAACTCACGAAAGGGGGGTCTCACGACTCCCCGCTATCGAGGATCTTCCCTCGACAAATTGGAAGTTTAATTGAAATTAAAATGATGTGACGGAAAAGTTGGAAATTTGTGTGTGTAGGAAAATTTTGATGTGATGAAAAAGTTAAAAAATTAAAGAATTATTTTGGATCTAAACACAGCCTAGGAAGTGCGACCTGACGTTGCCGGTTCTGATTCATAGGTTGTGGGGGGAGTTTCGGATTCGGTGGAAGCCGTTTGCAGCGTTGCTTGGTGTCTCAGAATCCTCGCGGATTTCACGCCACGGCGACCGGGAATTTACTAGGAGCACCCCGTGCAGAGGCAAAAGTCTAGTGTTCACACTTCACACATCACGTAGGCTCGCACTGTCAAAGACGAGGAAACATGGTTCATGGAGTATGGAGGGTAGGTGCGCCGGTGGCCCGGTGCGGTAACATGACAGCATGTTACATGATGCAGTGAAGCATATGTAGCGAAATTTCCTGCGTCAGATGCAGCAGTGCTATGAAACTCAAAAGAGTTGTATGGAGTGTGTATCGTGGCCGTGTTTAGTTCTAAAGTTTTTATTCAAACTTCCAAGTTTTTCATCCCATCGAAACTTTCCTACAAACACAAACTTTTAACTTTTCCGTTACATCGTTCAAATTTCAACCAAACTTTTAATTTTGACGTGAACTAAACACAGCCTGTATTGGCATTTGGCTGTGTGGTTATGATCTTTAGGACGATTTTTGTTACCAACGACTTTTCCGGGTGATGATCCTATTTGAACCCCTTTCTGTTACTGTTTCTTACTAGAAGCTTGAGACCAACAGAATGACAGATTGCTGGATAATACTACAGTTATACGAGTACACTAGTGATCTGCTATGCCCCTTCCCCTTTAGGTTTGGGAGTTGACCTGACCAGAACAAACCATCTCCCCTAGGGGAAGAAGACGTCAATGACGAAAGCACAAGGACACGAATACTTTTCAAGGATGCCAACCTTGTAAAGAAGGAAAAAGAAAAATGAACATCGCCGTCGAAGTTGATGCGGGCCGAATCAGTCACCCCACTCACCAAATTTCCCGATAAGTTCGATATGTTAAGTGTCCGCAATAAAGATGAACCGACACAGAAAAATTGCCGGTTTCTCGATCGGTATCGAGAGAAGACACGGTGAGCATAGTCAAAGTATCCTCAATTCACCTATGTATGCTTGTAATAGATATGGTATGACACTAACGAATCGATTTTTCGGTTTCGCCACTAGCTTGTATGGTGTACACGTATGTAGTCTCGTACTCTCCTCGATAAGGGGAGAGACCGAGAGAGGTTTTCGCTGGAATTATCGTCCCCGTTTCACTTGTGCAGTTCTGCGAGCATAACAGAGTTTTTGTTAACTCGGTGAAGCTTCCAACGAATCTGAGCTTTCGTTATACAAGACTTGACTTGGACATCTTTATTTACAGTTCCAGGATAATATCTAGACGAGTATAACGCGTTCGTCCATATATTGGGCCATGGCCCATCTCCATTTCAGTTTGTGAGTTTCAGGCTTACAGCCCAACCCAATCTTCAGTTTTATGAGTTACAGCCAGCCCTCTCTTTGGGTTTGTGAATTAAGGAAAAAGTTTACTTGAGGTCCCTCCTCGTCGTTGAGTTTCAAAATCGTCCTTGAACCGGAATACCAAATATAACACATCCTATATACCTATACAGTTGATCCCCACTTAGTATAGTTATTGTCATTTTCCTGAGTTGCGGTGCTTCCACGTCACCTTAAATTGTTATGTCCGTTGGATGTCAGATGAACATTTGTGATTTGATCAGATGCAGGCTGGATCGATCCAACGCTATATCAGTACGTACGTATGCATCATATGGGCCAACCATGAAGCCCAACTGCCAAACCCAAGCCGCACCATACCACCATCCAATTTACGTTATGAACCAGCAGATTTTCTCCATGACTCCATCTGCTTGACCTCTCAATGCTTGATGCAACGCCGTTTCCCCTTCCTCCGATCCCCCACTGTCGATGTTCCCACCGCATCCCCGCCTAGCGCTTTCTCGCCTCCTTCAGGTGTCACAAGAAACGGAAATCGCCCGGCTGGCTTCCCGCTCCTGTTTTATCCATCTCTGTCTTTTATGATTTGTAGTTTGGATTATTCGATTTTGTTTTCTTCACTTCTTATCTTCTCTACAATATATAAGTACACCCCAGTGTTTGGTGGTAATCATGTACGTCGTATGAAGAAAAGCAGTACAAAGGTTGGCGGTGCTCCTCCTCCGAACAAGGAAGTTGTTGTGGGATCCATCCTCTCTGCCAGTTTGAAGGCATATCCACTTGATCTCCATCGTTTCCAGTGTAGGTTAATCCCCAATCAAGCTAAATCTCTCTCTAATCAATATTGTGATTGATGTAGATTGAGCACTCAAACTAATTTCTTTGCAATCAATTGTCAATTTCCAACAGATTTTTGTATCCCAATTTGCTCCTTCTTTTCCCCATACTACACTATTGCACCAACAGATTAATTATCCTATTTCGCATGACTGACTCCTTGATTTTAGTCGCAGGTTTTATTTTGGATTAGATAAATTCTCTATCGGTGTATCCATGGTATTTCTTCCATGGGGAAATTTTCTTCCATGGTATGCACACAAGAAATCATTTTCTATTGCTAAACTATACAATTCCTATTGTGCTCCTTTGTTTTCCAATTTTTCTGTTTTGTGATTATTCATGTTACCTTGCCTGTATCCAACAGCTTTATATTTCATATTGGTTCGCACTTTATATTATGCCAGGGAAAACTGAGTAGTAAACTTGCTTCACCGAATCATTGCAGATAATTCATACCAGCGAGCAAGTTTCAATGATGCAATGATTTTATAATCAGTGCATTTTGTGGACATGATCTATCTTGCGTTAAACAACAAGATGAAGAATTACTGCAGGTAATTCATGGAGGTAAAAAAACATCGAAAGTTAGTAGATCCTTTAGACAGGCCTGTGATTTCACAGAGAACTTTGTGATTTAGAGTAGCATTGATTAGATAAAGATATTTTTTTATCATATGCAGCATGGAGTTCCTCATAGCAAAATTTTTGTGCGATCCTTCCAGCTTTAGCAGTTTTCTATGTAACCAGCAATTGTAAGTGCCAGATATATCCTATAGGGTCCTGTCACCTTGGATTTTCATTACAACAATGTCACTTGAGTTTATAATTTTAGTAATGATAGCATGATCTCAACAACCTCAAATTAACTTCGTATTAATTTAGTATTTATACACCTCATGTCCATTGATAATACTGCAGATTTGGTGAATTACTCATGAATCCCATTTTCTCATATGGTGGTACCTTCAGGTTAGCCCGTCAGTTTGCATAATTTAGTTCCTGAAATATTTATGTATCTCAGTGACTTTTATTTGTTTCTTTTTAGATGTTCTGATGATCTTCAGACTTCCATCAAGGACACGTATAAATAATAGGAATTGTACCAAGTATTTTTATATTAGCATTGTCCACCTATGTCCCTATCCTTTGATCAACAATAAGTGGGTTCAGTTATACCTGACATTCAGCAATGGTAATAATAATAACATAACATATGAAAAATTTCAATTGTTGCCGCTGCAAGAATAACAAATTTGCTCTTTTGGTTTAACCTTATCCCTGTCCTATTGGTTCATCATGCTTAGATAAGTTCCTATTTTCTGCAAAGCATCATTTTGGGGCTTTATATATATTAGGAATTGATATCGGTGCTCTCAAAATGGCAGCGTGTTTGTTTCTTTGTTATTCATTCATTCCTTGCGAAAGTTGTACCATTCGGAATACCTTCTATATTGCCTCCCTTTCCCTTCTTTTCTTATTACTTTCATTAGCTCACTAAGTGTGAGTTGATCTTTAAAATCTATGTCAAATATATTTATCCCGCAGCAACGCACGGGGTATCATCTAGTTTCTAATCATGCAAAACCGGACCATATTATGTCCCAAGACAATATTGCTCATGGTTTTAACTGACGTGGCTGTTGATTCAGCGTGGAACCCACGCTAGCCCTACATGTCAGCAACCCAATCTTATTCCACCGGATAGAACATAGTGCTAGGCTTGTCAAACAGTGGCCAAAGGATGCCAGTTTTCACTGGGAACGTTAGCCGACGGCGAGGCGAAGGACAAGCACTTTGCCGCCTCCCGTGAGGTAGTAGTGTCCATAGCTGAGATCCCCGAGATGCGAACACTCGACAAGGTCCATCCGATTTTCCCACTAGTCGTGTAAGTGACTCAACCGTGGTTGGTGATGGCCGCCACGATGAAGCCGCTCGGCATCAGGTTTGGCGTGAACACGACCTTCAACACTACCACATTCTTTTCGAGGAACGAATGGAAGGGAATCTCCTCGACGGTGAGGGCATTCACGAGGCGGGCAACCTCGTCGTCATAGAAGGCAAACCAGCTGTGCCCGATGACGATGTAGTGCTTTGCCGTCGCGAGAGAGAGGATGATGGCGAGGCTTTGGTGGAGAGCAATGGAAATCTGGGAGGACACACACCAGGTGGAGATGTGTTGGTAGTCGAGGCGGACGAGTAGGGACGTTGAGACCACAGGGAGGATGATGCATGAGGCGGCACATACAGACGGGTGTAGCCCTAGATCAGGAGGCCGACCACCCCTCTTCTCCCGTAAGTCACACTGTCAAACCTCTCCCCATTATCCCCCCTCCCCCCACCCCTCTAGGTTGGAGGCTTGGATTGAGATGGGGGAGATGAGAGAAAGGTGGAAAAACCGGGGGGCCACGTGGGTCCCACGTTGACTCAGCCGCCACGTCAGTCAAAACTGGGAGCAATACTATCCTAGGATCAATATGATCTGATTTTGCAAGATTAGAAATGCGTTATGTCTGTTATTCCGATTCAGGGACATTTTGGAATTCGACGACAACTTGAGGGACCTTAAGTAAACTTTTTTCTTGAATTAATAACCCAGCCCAGTTAAAAAGACGTTACAGCCCAGGGAAGTCTAAGGGAGGCCCCAAAATTAAGCGTCCTCTTTATATCACGGCCTGTATCGTACGAGGCTACAGGTTGGACGCTTGCCGTGGACAAACGGCTGAAGTGAAGGCACTAGCCGCCGCGAGCATGCATTTCACCGTATTTTATCAAACCAGACGGCGAAGGAGGACAACGTTCCGCCCCTTTCGATGAAAAAGTCAGAACTCAGGACGAAAGGTTCTACATCTAGAATCCGCAGGTCCAAGCAGGATGGAGATAATAATATCTCCATTCTCCCGGCCGCAATACAAGGAATCCTGATTTGGAAGCTTGGATTACGGGAGACACTAATACGGGACAGTGTGGCCCACATGACAAAGAGACCCACGTAGCAGTACGGCCAGTATGTAGTGAACCGGTTCTGCTCGGCTCTTACGGGCTACAGCTAGGTAGAGACCAATCAATCACGCACGCACTGGGACAGTCCTCGCCGATGATTAGAAATCCACCCTGTGTTAGCACCACTGTTCATCATTCTGGTCGCTGCCAGCATGCGACAGTACTAGCAAATACTAGTGCCAAATTCTGCTAACTGTCCTACAGGAAACCACGGTTTTGCCATGAAGAAATTCAGATAATCTTGACTTGCTCGATGAATTCCCGTGGGCCTACAGACAGCATGAATGGGGTTCGATTTGGCTTCAACCAACCGCATCCATGTGCTGTGCCATCCTTCAGGTCTCGTACCACCAAACATCCGAACAGCAGTCAGATGTTGATACCGGAACCAACAACCATCAGTCCAACACAGGCGTTGCTCCCGTGAGCTCGCAGGCGGCGCGAAACCTTACACGGGAGACAAGCGCGCAACGCAGATCGCGGCTAAGTTAACACGGCCGCATAACGACGTGGACGAGAGGAAGCGGGAGCAGCCGCAGCTCTGCTCCGAGTCGACAGGACGGTGCGCGCTACGGGCGAACCAAAACCAAGGCGCGATCCCGTGAACTGTCGACCCGCGCGGCCTCGTGCAGCGCCATGATGCGCCGCATGTTACCTTGATGAGAATTTTAAGCGGAGCATTGGCGGTTTGTTTAAACACCAGCGCACACATCCCGGGCGCTAGATCTGTTTGCCTAGGTTGACGGGCTCCTTTGGCAGATCTGATCCTGTGCTGAATCTGGGGATGAGATCAGAAAAGCTGCATGCATGGATGGATGTCCCTGACGGAAACATTGTTCGATGGCGCAGCATGGGCTGGGGGCGAAAGTGAAAGTATCCGATGACTCACGCACCGAACAAGTCAGAAAATGTGAGGTCGCCATGTGATGGCGTGCACATTGTTGGTAGACTCCACATGGGAACAGAGGTTAGACATGACGAACTGACGATTAGTGAAAAAGAGCTCTACAAAATACAGCGAGGGCTCGTCCAAAAGCCAAAAAGAAACATCCAACGTTCAAGCGCCGTCCAATTCCAATCGGAGGGCCCATCCTATGCCAAAAGTCAAAGCTGCTGTCATTCCACCGGACATAGGTTAATAACCGGAATATGACAGTAGCATTACACCACCACAAGTAGTTTACCACTAATTACCACACCAGCTTAACACAGAACATCTAAACTAAACAAGATTAGCGCAATATTTTCAAAGGAAAATAGCGCGAGGCCACCTGACGAGGAGGACACGACGGCAGGAGTGCAGCGCCACTAGAGGAAGACGAAGCATTCCAAGGACACCAGTGGGTTGTCCAGCGACTCCTTCCCCTCGCCGTCGCCGCCGGCGCTTGCGGCTTCCGCAATGCTGGGCTCGCCGTCGGCGGTCATGGCGTCCTCTTCTGGCTGCGGAGGTGGTGGAGGCGGGGGCTCGAGCGGAGAAGGAGGCGCTTCCTGCACCCGCCGCGGTGACGGCCTCACCGGGACGGGCGGCTTCCGCTGGAGGGACGGGGCTGGGCTCGCCCGGGCGCGGCGCTGCCTCCGGTGTACGCTTCGCTGCCGGCGACGGCGACCTCCGCACTGAGCGGTCCCGTTGCTCCGCCGCGGCGGAGGGGACGCCGAGGCCCGGGCGCTGCGGGAGCGGACGCCGTAGGCGGCGGCGGCGGCGGGTCGCGCCGGGAAATGGCATGGGCCAGCTCGCCGGAGACGGACACCGGGCGCTTCCTCTGGCCGGCTTCCCCGGCGACCGCTCTGGCCCGGTCACCGAGCTGGTCGCGACGGACGACTCGGACGCCGCCTCGGACCTATCGTCGGTGGGAGCGACATGCAGCTACCAAGATCGCTCACGTGACATCGCATCGCGCTAGGCTTCGGCAGCTGCTTTCTCCGCTCCTCCAAGACAGCCACATTGGCGACGGGCTTCGCCTCGGCCCTGACCTTAGCGCTCGGGTCTCGGAGAGCACCTCCTTGACCTTCTCCTCCTCCGGCAACGGCGGCGGGGGCGGCGGGTCGCGGTCCTCGGCCGGCGGCTTGCAGCGGCGGGAGAACACAGCTGCACGGCCAGCTGCTTCCTGCGCTTCTTGCTGAAGCAGCAGCCCATGCCTTCCAGCTGCCACCGGCACACTAGCTAGGCGGCCATCTCGCGGGGCGAGACCAGCGTGAAGGATAGTGTGGTTGGTTGTTTGTGTCGGGAGGAGGGTCTTGTGGCTCTCTAGTGTGCTTCGATTTGGGCGAGGTGGTTATGGCGATGCGAGGGTGGGGGTGGGGACTGTGAAGCAGAAGGACTAGTGTGCAGCGAGTGAGTGGCAGGTTATTTATGAGTTTGATGGTGTTCGCTTAAATGGTGGTAATGGGTACAGGTACATGGTACAGACTACAGTACCTGTGTACCACTTTGCCTGATCGTAATCACACATATGCATTCTGTGTTTCTGTTTGGTGGAGTGGTGGAGACGGTGAAAGCCTTTCTGAAGCGGGTATCTTTGGAAGTTCTAGCAAGGCAGTAAAATCATTCGCTGGTGATTTTGTGAAGGCCACCGTTGATCGTTATGGATAGCACCATTATCGGTTCAGATAAAGATACACGTGTACCGCCCAATGACCAGTACGACAGTACGAGTCAACAAACCAATACTGTGCCGCCTCGATCTAGAGCCACACCGATCACCGACGCAGTCGGGTAGCCATCAGGCCATCACCCATGCCTCGTAGTCGTACCGTAGCAGCAAGCCTACTCATATCACGTTGATGTGGAAATACAACGCCGGCGAGACGAAACTGCCCCTGTTCCTCGGATGCTACCACCTATTCCTTACCCGTCCGCGTGCCAGTGGGTCGCATGCGTGTACGGTGGGTGGGGGTCCCCGGATCTAAGGAGGGTTTTGGCACCTGTCAGGATTCCTTCCCCGTCCACCGCTGCAGCGCGCTGCTACAGTGTGCACATCTCCCTGCAGCGCAGCCGCTGCCAAACCGGATTGGCACGACACGCCCGGATTCTCCACTGTTGCCGCACGACGCAGGCTTGCAGCTCCCTCCTGTCCGCTTCGTTCTCTTGTCGCTGTTGAATCTGTCCTGTGCCGCATGTGTAATACGACCTCCGTTTCATAGTTTTATTTCTAAATTAATTATTTTGGCTTCGTTTAAGTTTATAGAAAAATATAAAAATAGTTTCAACATAAAACAAATCAACTATTAAAATATATTTTAATGTTAGATTTAATAAGACTAGTTTAGTACTATAAATGTTGCTATATTTTTCAACGAACTAGTGAATACTAGTACTTACTAATAACTAAAAAAACTATATGTAGATCAATTTGAAATGAAGAGAGTATATTCTAGTAGTATGTAGATGTATTATTACGTAGGAGACAGCAGAGTACTACGTCTTACTGCATTCAGCACGCAGCAGCATCAGTAATTAGCTTGGTTTTGATCTCCACATGGCTGACCGGTTGTCCTACAATATTTTCTCATGTGACTGCAAGTTGGGGTGGATAGCAAGTCACCTCGGCTCAGCTCGGTCTACCTCGTTGGGATAATAAGCTGACAAGGCTTGGCTCGTTTGAAAGCTCGAGCCAACTCCTTTGGCTCAGCTAGCAAATCAAAGTAGTAGATGGAGAGAAGATGGCTGGCACGACGGCATTAGCCGCTTGGCGTTGGAGTTGGGAATGATTCGACTTGGAGGCGGGCAGGAAGAGCTTGTTTTGACCTGGTGCTGGTGCTGCTACGGTTGCCAGCTGGACGGTGGCGGGCTCTAGTGGCGGCGCGTAGTGAGCCCACGACCCTATACGGCGGCGCCGATGGGAGATGGTGGCGATGAGAGTGAGAGACGACGTCCAGCGAAGAGAGGCTGGACAAAGCTCGAGGAACATCTCCCACCGCACCTTTATCTCCATCGTCGCCTGCCGCTGGATTCCCCTTACCGTTGCACCTTCACTCGCCGCCATGCACCGCCGGTAAAAGCACCCGACGCTGACCACCACCACTACTGCCGCGACCCGGCACAACGCTACCGACTTCTGCCTCCGCGAGGTCGGGCTCCTCCTCCCCTTCGAGGTGCCCCCACCCTTCCGGGCCAGCGAAATTAGCTGTAGCTAGCTCCTCGCCGGAGTCGTCTCGATCTCCTCTACGTTTCCATTTTTTTCTCTCTTTTTCTTGTTGTTGTCTTTTGTTTTATCCATCTATCGGTTTATGTATGAGATAACGAGAGTTAGGCTGGCCACGTGCGCACATCATATGATGTATCATGGCCGATGGCCCTAGTTGGGCCGAAAGGATGTCCATGTTGGCCATCCGACTTGATGTCTTCTTAGCTCGTTTAGGGTCGACGGCTTGCAAGCCAGCTCGAGTTGGCTCGTTATTTCCAACGAGCTAAAATACCAGCTCGACTCGTTAGGAAAATGAAACAAGCCGAGCTGAGTTGAACCGAGCTTGTTATGAGCCGAGCAAGCTAACGAGTTACGAGCTTTTTGTCAACCCCTAGCTGTAAGATTGAGTGGAGTGGAAGCGGATTTTTGGCTGCCATCTTTTGGCTTATGCTTATGCTTATAAGCCAAAATTTAAATTTTCAACCTTGAATTTGGAATTGATTTTGGGGTTTTTTTCATCGTAGTTTTTTTTTCATCCTTTGCTTTTAATCTCTGGCACCTGTCAGGATTCCTCCCCCCGTCCACCGCTGCACGACACTGCTACAGTGTGCACATCTCCCTGCAGCGCAGCCGCTGCCAAACCGGATTGGCACGACACGCCCGGATTCTCCACTGTTGCCGCACGACGCAGGCTTGCAGGCTTGCAGCTCCCTCCTGTCCGCTTCGTTCTCTTGTCGCTGTTGAATTTGTCCTGTGCCGCATGTGTAATACGACCTCCGTTTCATAGTTTTATTTCTAAATTAATTATTTTGGCTTCGATTAATTGTATAGAAAAATATAGCAACATTTATATATAATGTTGCTATATTTTTCAACGAACTAGTGAACACTACTTACTCCCTCTGTCCTATTTTAGGTGCAATCATAAGTTTTCGCGTCTAACTTTGATCGTTCGTCTTATTTGAAATTTTTTTATAATTAGTTTTTTTTGTTGTTATGATATCATAAAACATGAATATTACCTTACTCGTGACTTATGGTTTTTAAAAAAATTTCAAATAAGATGAACGATCAAAGTTAAGCACAGAAAACCATGGCAGCATTTAAAATGGGACGGAGGGAGTACTAATAAGTTACTACTTCCTTCGTCCCAGAAAAGTGGACGTTCTGCCGACCGACTCATGTCCCAGAAAAAATGTCGTTTGAGCCGTAATCAAGGAGGTGGGCCCAATCTATTTCCATCGATAGGTTACATACCACTAGTTTCTTTTTTTTTTTTTCATTTTTCCAGCGAACAATCCCTCGCCACTTAATGCGACCTTATCCTCTAGCTGTCTCACAATCTCGCATCGACTTCTCCGTCGCCCCTCTCGCCTCAACTCCCCCAAATCCAATCCTCAATCCTAGTCTCCTCACCTATCTCTTCTCCTCTCCAACGCGGGAGTGGCGCAGCAGGCGCGTGTCAATTCACCGGCCATTGCCACCGTGGAGATCACGATGCGGCTGGCTAGAATGACCGAACGCCATGGACAGGCGGTGGAAGCGGATGTTGATGTGCATCAAGCAAAGGCAAGTGGATGAAAGCGAGGAGGTTGCAGGCGAAGTCCTGGTTGGGTGCTCAGCGCCGACGGCGTCTACACCCTCACCGAGGAGCAGCATGCAGGTGGCTACATCTTCGACGCGGGCATCCCGGTGGTGGCTTCGTGCTTGATTCCGAGGAGCATGCATGTGGCGGCGTCCTCGATGGCGACTTCGTCTTTCTCTTCGCCTCCTCCCATCCTCCAACAGCGCTTTTGTTTTGTGTGTGGCGAATGAAATAAATGAGAGTAAATCAGTCATTTGCAGTGGATAATAATTTTGGTAAGAAACCTCAAAACGACATGTTTTAGGGGACGGATGAAGTATATATACTCTAGTCGTAGGAGTAGGAGTACAACAGAGACGAAGGCCTGGCTTGGGCCGTACCGTAGTTACATCTTACTACATTCAGCACGCAATAGCAGCAGTAATTAGCTTGGTTTTGATCTCCACAGGGCTGACCAGTTGGCCTATAATATTTTCTCGTGTGACTGCAAGTAGGGGTGGATATCGAGCCAGCTCGGCTCAGGTCGGTCTAGCTCGTTAGGATAACGAGCCGGCTCCGCTAGGCTCATTTGAAAGCTCGAGCCAACTCGTTTGGCTCGCGAGCAAATCAAAGTAGTAGATGGAGAGGTGATGGCTGGCATGACGGCATTAGCGGCTTGGCGTTGGAGTTGGGAACGATTCGACTTGGAGACGGACAGGAAGAGCTTGTGTTGGCCTGGTGCTGGTGCTGCTACGGCTGCTGGCTAGACGATGACGGGCTTTGGCGGCGCGTAGTGAGCCCACGACTCCACACGACGGCGCCGACGGGAGATGGTGGTGCTGAGAGCAAGAGATGACGTCCAGCGAAGAGAGGCTAGACAAAGCTCAAGGAAGGTATCGAGGACCGTCTCCCACCGGCCACCGCACCTTCATCTCCATCGTCGCCGCCCGTTGGATTCCCCTTAATGTTGCACCTTCACTTGTCACCATGCGCCGTCCGTGGAAGCACCCGACGCTGACCACCACCACCACCGCCGCAGCCCGGCACGACGCTGCCGACCTCTGCCTCCGCGAGGTCGGGCTCCTCCTCCCCCGCTATGCGGCCGCCTTCAAGGTGCCCCCACCCTCCCGGGCCAGCGAAATTAGCGATAGCAAGCTCCTCGCTTGAGTCGTCTCCTCTCCGTTTCCATTTTTTTTTTCTCTTTTTATTTGTTGTTGTCTTTTGTTTTATCCATCTATCGGTTTATGTATGAGATAATGAGGGGGGAATTTACTATTTGCCACTGTCTCAAAATGCCAGTGCTCAAATGCCACTCTCCCAAATTTTCATTCCCAAATGCCACCCGGGCCCACATGTCAGGCTGGTCGATGGGCCGAAAGGATGTCCATGCTGGTCATCTGATTTGACGTCTAGCTCGTTTGGGCTCAGACACTGTTTAGATGGGACTAAAACTTTTAAGTCCCTATCACATCGGATGTTTAAAAATTAATTATAAATATTAAACGTAGACTATTAATAAAACCCATCCATAATCTTAGACTAATTCACGAGACGAATCTATTGAGTCTAATTAATCCATGATTAGCCTATGTGATGCTACAGTAAACATTCTCTAATTATAGATTAATTAGGCTTAAAAAAATTGTCCCGCGAATTAGCTTTCATTTATGTAATTAATTTTATAAGTAGTCTATATTTAATACTCTAAATTAGTGTCTAACTACAGGGACTAAAGTTAAGTTCCTGGATCCAAACACCACCTTAGTGCAGCGTAAAGTTTGGATTTTAATTGAAATTGGAGATGGTGTGACTGAAAAATTATGTGTATATGACAGGTTGATGTGATAGAAAAGGACTAAAGTTTGGATCCAAACTTTGGATCTAAACACAGCCTAAGATTGGTGGCATTTTATCGTATCATTTTTTTAAAACGAGGCTATCAAAGATATACATATATTTAGTATTTTTACTGAACTTTGATAAATCTTGTCAAAACTTGATAATATTATTAACTTATATCAAAATTTTGAAATCGCTAAAGTTAGAGAAGGTTTATTTTTACTACAATCGCACAAAATAGTCCCCTGGTAATTTGGTGGCGACAGACTGACATGCATGCGCGTGCATGTTGTCAAGTCATGGATGATGAACTTGTCATGTTTGTAGCTGGAGTACTCCAGATTGGCAGCTGACAGCACATGCATGCGCATGCACACACGTAATCTCCGGCCGGATGTCCATTTTCCATTTGTTCCTTGGCCAATTTTTTTTTAATTATACATACACACATTTAAAGTCTAATAATAAAATAAATTATATATTTATTAAACCTAATTAATCTATCATTAGCAATGATTACTGTAGCATCACATTGTCAAATTATGACGTAATTAGGCTTAAAAAATTTGTCTCACAATTTACGTGTAATCTATGTAATTAGTTGTTTTTTTCTATATTTAATACTTGATGCAGGTATTTAAACGTTTGATGTGACATAGTGAAAAATTTTAGGATAGGATCTAAGCAGGGCGTAATGATTAAAATCCCAGTACAAATATTTCTAGAAGACGGATTCTAATGCACGGGAATCAAATACGTATACAACATGCATAGTACACATATGAATGGTACGTAATCCAGCACGTACAGTAGCTAGCTTAGTACGTAGATCAGGGATAAGATTCTGATAAGTACTAAGTTACCAATGATGATCAAATTAATAAAATAATGCCGTAGTGGCTTAACCAAACCCTCCTCCCTGTTCCTGCCACCAGATCGAAAGGGATTATTCTTTGGATTTTGCCGCTAGGCAATTCTCTGTTTGCCTTTATTTCGCTCTCGAGCGATGTCGCTAGCTATTTGATTTGAGAAAAACCAGAAGTACTACCATTAGTTAATTGCTACACCATGGAGTAAAGCATGATAGGAATAGGATAGTCTAAAGTTTTATGAATTTTAAATTATGATAACATATTACGAAACGTTTACAAAAAGATGGAAGGATAGTGCAATTCTAAAGGATTAAACAAATCCTGCTTTCGTTTCATGTATGTTTTCTTTAAACGAATTTTTTCTTGATGGGCTCGTGAAAGATAATAACCTTCCCTATCTTATTTTCTCTTCTTGTCTCGATTCCTTTGAAATTCATGTGTTTTTCTCGTTGATTCAGTATATAGGCCTTGTTTAGTTTCCAAATTTTTTTTCCTAAAAACTTCACATCGAATTTTTGGACACATGTATTTTTTTTGCTGCTACTGCGTCGTTGGGTTGCCCTTCTCTTTGCCCGGTTCTTGATCCGATTTGGCTCGGAGGAGGAAGGAATCGTGGTTTGCCGGAGCAATCTGGGTAGGCATTTGCTCGAGCGGTTGAGGGGGAGTATTATTTACCCCCTTCAAATTCTAGTCTTGTGTTGTTGTGGGTAGTTTCTTGAAGCGATAGAGGTAGTCTCGAGAAAATTTTCGCCACCTTTTTCTTTCTTGGCAATCTGCGCCAAGGTTGAAGTCGTTTCTGATTTCAAGAAGGAACTGAACTACCACTAAATGTTTCAACAGGTTCAGCAAATAGTTTCCTTTAGTGCCCAGTTTAGGTTAGCAATGCGCCAATTCCGAATCACCAAGTCTAATTTACTTCCGAAGCAACTATAACTAAATTGTGAAGTTCATCCGGGAAAAAAACAGCTATGTATTGATACGGTTTGATCAGTTATTCACCTTTTTTAGTTGACTACAAATCATAGCTGTGGAAGCTGTTACTGGCTACTTTTTGGAAGCATGCATTGCTCAAGTTTATAACTCCTTAACATGGAAACCCAAATTAGAGGAATTTGTCGCACATGATGCTGAAGTGAGGTCCTTGTCTATCGGCAAGAAGTCAAGCCGTGTGTTTATCACTGGCGGCAGCGACCGCAAGGTTAACCTGTGGGCCATTGGCAAACAGACACCACTTCTGGTTTGTGCCCCTATCACAGTGATGGACACTTCTATTGGTTATGTTGAATTTGACTCATGCCGTGTTTCTGGCTTATTGTTTGTGCAGAGCTTATCAGGCCACACTGGCTCAGTTGAGGCTGTTGAGTTTGATACAGCAGAGGTGCTTGTGCTTGCTGGTTCTTCAAATGGTTCCATCAAGCTCTGGGACTTGGAAGAGGCTAAAGGTGTGGTCAGTGTTCTAAAATCAGCGCTAGGCACCGTAGCAACCGCAATTAGGCACTAGGTGGTGCATTAGGTGGCTATTTTAGTGTTATATTATCTAACTTTTATGTAACTAGAAAAAATGCCTGTGCGTTGCAACGAGTGAATGCTATTTTAATTTTATTATTGTTATACGGCTTATTTTTAGAAAATCGTAATGTTAAATTTAATATATAGATGTATTCGTTTTACAAGTAAAATTAGTGTCTATATATATCAAAAAAGTTTTATATAGCTTAGAGGGCCATCGTGATGAGTTCGCCTAGGACCCTCAAAATTATAGGACCGGCCCTGCCCTAAGTCTACCTCTACCTCAGCAATCAAATCACAGAAAGATACTCCAATCCTTGCAAATGAGTGTTTGATTAGTTCGGATCTATCAATCCTTGCAAGATGAGTATTTATTGTCTCTTGCTCTTTTTAAGGGTAAAGACGCATTTTTTTTGTCGTAGAATCTTACTGGTAACTTCTGAAAAAATACATTTGTCGCAGATCGATTTCCAGAAGATTGGGAGTCCGGCTCTAATCCTGACACTACCAATTTTCCGCAATTTTTTTAATGATTAGTATATTTATTATTATTAGATGATAAAACATGAATAATACTTTATGAGTGACTAACTTTTTTTAATTTTTTCATAAATTTTTCAAATAAGATAGATGGTCAAACGTTGCATATGGATTCCCACGGCTGCACTTATTTTGGGACGGAGGTAGTATTTAGTAGGCAGCTCCTGTGTTGTGCGGGAACTGGGGACTCTTTGCGATGTCTGTGTTGCCTGGAAAGTGTGTTATTGCCTTATTGGCCCATCCGCCCAAGGTCTAGCGGTCTGAGCTGATTTTTTTTGTGTGCAATAAGTTCACTTTGACTCCCTTAACTGGTGTCCGAATCTGATTTGTATCCTTGAACCGCAATACCGGATATCGTGGCCCACAAAACCGGTGCAATTTGACTTCCTTGGTGGTTTCGCTGACGTGGCGTCCACATGGCAGTGTTGACTTGGTCTATAACGTTGATGTGGCGCTTAGGCGGCATTAGAGTTAAAAACATGTATGTGGGACCCATTTCTCATTCACACAAAAAAAAATTATGGAGCCCGCTGACATGTGGGTGTCAGTGCCTCCATCTATTTCTTCTTCCTCCCTCTCTTTCTCTTTCTCGGTAGAGAGTGACACGCCGTCGTCGCACTTGACGGTAGCGGTGGGGGATGAATGAGATGAGTGGCGAAAGAGGAGGCGGAGTTGAAGGGGGAGGCAGAGTAAGGTGGAGGAGGGCGCGGGTGGTGGGGATGGGCGACGGGAAGATGGGAGTGGGCCGCGGAGGTGCAGGTGTCGTCGACGTCAACGCCAAGCCACTGCCGCATGCTCCGAGGCAGGAGAAGCCGGTGTGCCGGAACTCCACGACGGCCGGAGCGGCGGCGGCGGCATCGGGCAGGGGGCACAATCGCGCGCCGCAGCGACCGGACGTCGCTTCGGCAGCGGGCGGATCGACGCGAATCGACACGCGTGTGCTTCACGGCGACGGGAAGTTCCAGCAAACACCGGCGTCTCACGTGCTGGTTGGATGATGAACCCGGCGAATCTCCGCGCGTCGGCCTGCAATGTCTCATGCGAGGATGGGTTGGAAGTTGGAACAGGAGGAGGGGTAAAGGTCGATCGACCATCTTTTTTGATCTTCAACACTGACATTTTATTACCAAGCTGGGTCAGTGGTATCACGATCCACTAGACTTTGTACAAAATCAGGGAGGGGGTCAGTCTACACCATTGCATGACCCGGGTGTCAATTCACACCACGTTGGGCTAGCTCATGGGCCGCCATATTACAAGTACGAGGAGCAAAACAGACTCAACATTGGGGCAAAAATCTACCTGAACAAGGACTTTGATCTCCCTGAAGATGGACCCACCAGGAGCAGAGGCATACTCATTAGTCTGAAGAGCCGAAATTAGCACAGATAAATCATATTCCACCAGGATAGATGTAATACCATGCGCTACAACAGCTGGAAGGGCTGCCAGGCAAGCCTCCGCTTCAACTGAAATAGCATCATGTACATAAGTCAGACGTGCAGCTTCCGCAAGAACTCCACATCCCAGATGATCTCGAACCAAGAAGCCAAAAACCCCCAGTCTTCTCTGAAGCACGGAAAGCTCCATCAATGTTGAGTTTCAGAACATCTGTATCAGGCGGCGACCATTTCTTCCTCAACACTTGTACTGAGTTCTGTCTGTCTTTGAACAGAGCAACGTGGCAAATTTCAGATGCCATAAGATCCGCGCTGCTACGTTCAAGGCCTCCGTTTCTCCCACGCTGGCCCAGTTGTAAACAAGCCCACATAACCAGAGCACATTGTCGTCCGCCTCTCCGCCTCTCCGGACAGGATTACAGGAGCAAGAGAGACTGAGAGAGTTTACTCCACTGATTTATCCTCTTCCTCTCCCCGTCTCTCCACCCTCTCCACCCTCCCGAGCTACTCCACCGATTTCTCCTCTTCCTCCGTCTTGGGTGCCTTGGGTAAGGGGGTGTTTAGCCCCTCTCTCCCAAACACCCCCTAAGTCAGGGCCGGCCCTAGGGCTATGCAGCCGAGGCGACCGCCGGAGGCCCATGATGGTGAAGGGGCCAACACCTAATACTAGTAGTCGTAGTCTAATACCTACCTGTGGTCTATCTGGAAACAGAAACGCCTGAGAGACGATAGGAGTTGCAGCGTCGTCAACAACTCGACAGACGACATCGCATCGCACAGGACACAACCGCACAAGCGCACAGCATCGTCGACTTGTTCTTGATGATTTTGCATCAAGAAATGCCCGAAGAAGTATCTTTTCATGAGAACAATGGATATGATACGATTCTATTCTTCGTTAAGGTAGTGATATTAGTTTCAAGGTACAAATTTGATCGACTTTATTTTTCGATAATTACCAGACATGTTAAATTTAATATATAGATGTATTCGTTTTACAAGTAAAATTAGTGTCTATATATATCAAAAAAGTTTTATATAGCTTAGAGGGCCATCGTGATGAGTTCGCCTAGGACCCTCAAAATTATAGGACCGGCCCTGCCCTAAGTCTACCTCTACCTCAGCAATCAAATCACAGAAAGATACTCCAATCCTTGCAAATGAGTGTTTGATTAGTTCGGATCTATCAATCCTTGCAAGATGAGTATTTATTGTCTCTTGCTCTTTTTAAGGGTAAAGACGCATTTTTTTTGTCGTAGAATCTTACTGGTAACTTCTGAAAAAATACATTTGTCGCAGATCGATTTCCAGAAGATTGGGAGTCCGGCTCTAATCCTGACACTACCAATTTTCCGCAATTTTTTTAATGATTAGTATATTTATTATTATTAGATGATAAAACATGAATAATACTTTATGAGTGACTAACTTTTTTTAATTTTTTCATAAATTTTTCAAATAAGATAGATGGTCAAACGTTGCATATGGATTCCCACGGCTGCACTTATTTTGGGACGGAGGTAGTATTTAGTAGGCAGCTCCTGTGTTGTGCGGGAACTGGGGACTCTTTGCGATGTCTGTGTTGCCTGGAAAGTGTGTTATTGCCTTATTGGCCCATCCGCCCAAGGTCTAGCGGTCTGAGCTGATTTTTTTTGTGTGCAATAAGTTCACTTTGACTCCCTTAACTGGTGTCCGAATCTGATTTGTATCCTTGAACCGCAATACCGGATATCGTGGCCCACAAAACCGGTGCAATTTGACTTCCTTGGTGGTTTCGCTGACGTGGCGTCCACATGGCAGTGTTGACCTGGTCTATAACGTTGATGTGGCGCTTAGGCGGCATTAGAGTTAAAAACATGTATGTGGGACCCATTTCTCATTCACACAAAAAAAAATTATGGAGCCTGCTGACATGTGGGCATGTCAGCCTCCATCTATTTCTTCTTCCTCCCCTCTTTCTCTTTCTCGGTAGAGAGTGACACGCCGTCGTCGCACTTGACGGTAGCGGTGGGGGATGAATGAGATGAGTGGCGGAAGAGGGAGGCGGAGTAGGAGGGGGAGGCAGAGTAAGGTGGAGGAGGCGCGGGTGGTGGGGATGGCGACGGGAAGATGGGAGTGGGCCGCGGAGGTGCAGGTGTCGTCGACGTCACGCCAAGCCACTGCCGCATGCTCCGAGGCAGGAGAAGCCGGTGTGCCGGAACTCCACGACGGCCGGAGCGGCGGCGGCGGCATCGGGCAGTGGCACGACGGTGGGGATCTGCGGTGGGGGGATGGATGAGATGAGCGGCGGCGGTGGCATCTGGTAGTAGGGACAACTGTGGGGATCAGCGGCGAGGGATGGATGAGATGAGCGGTGGGAGGAGGTGGAGTCAGAGGGGGAGGCATAGTGAGGTGGAGGAGGGCGCGGGTGGTGGGGATGGGCGAATGGCGCGTGAAGGTGGGCGTCATCAACACTGAAGCCAAGTTGCTACCACATGCTCTGAGGCGGTAGAAGCTGGCGCACCGAAACTCCGCGACAGCCGGAGTGACGGCAACGACATCCAGGTGGTGGGGGCGTGGCTCCGCCTGCACGACGACGCACCACTGCTTGTTGACACAGGGCCATCGCCGCTGCGCCTCGCTTGTCCTCTCACCTGCCGCCGCCCTTCAATGGCGAGGGGGAAGAGTGCACTGATAGAAAGAGAGAGAGGGAGGAGGAGGAATAAGGGAAGGGAACAGAGAGAGGCTAACATGTGGGCCCACATGTTAGTGGGGCCCACCTTTTTTTTTGTGTTAATGCAATTGGGTCGCACACATATTTTTAAAACTATAATGCCACGTAAGCGCCATGTCAACGTCACGTGAAAGTAAGATTGGGTCAATACCGCCACCGTAGGCGTCACGCCAGCGAAACCGCTCTTCAAAACCAATCAGGAAGTTAAATTGTACCAGTTTTAATAGTTGGGGGTCGAGATATCCGGTATTGTGGTTTAGGAATATGAGTTAGATTCGGCCTCTAGTTAAGGGAGTTCAAGTGAACTTATTCCTTTCTGTGTTGCTCGGCGTTTTCGGGCTGGTCCACAAACTTTAACACAAAGTCCGGTCCATCAACTTTAAGGCCCAATTAGGCCCATGAATTGTACTAGACCGCGGGATTGAAGGAACACGAGCATATGTTTCAACTATCTGAACACGTGTTCTTTCGAGAAATCGAGATTGAACATGTTCTCCTTGTCTTTCTGAGACTGGAGTTTGGCATTTGGATCCAGTTGATGATCCGCTGATCTGACAGAAAACAGACCCATCAAGTCATCAACCAGAGAGATTTTTAAGACGAAAGCTGTCATTAGGCTCCAATTAAGAACGTCCCCCCAAAGCACAATCACTGTCATCTGTGCTGATTCCCCACGTGTGCGCCACGGCCATCTGTCGGCCTTGGAGCCAGCGGCGTCCGCGCCACATGCCGCGGTGGAAGCACCTCTTCCCCCACGCCCCCACGGTCGGGGTGCTGGGACCCCACCCCCCGCGCGCCGCCCACCTCCCCGCACAAGACACCGGCACGTCATATGCCCGCGTGCCAATGCACCGCGGCGCCGGGGCCGGCCGTGTCTCTGCTGCTGTAAACTTCGCCCGCAACGTCAGTCGCGCCTCGCACGCTCTCTCTCGAGAAATCGTTGCGGTGCCACGCCCCGCGGCCCGTACGCGGCGCGCGTCCGCTTCCCTTCGCTTTGCATTATTCCGTTGCAGGCTTGCGCGCACCGCGGCGTGATGCTCGTGTGGGCTCGCGCTGAAGACGGAAGGGGAAAGGAGGATTTGGGATCGCGGAAAGTCGTTTTTTTCGCTGCCTGATGATGCCCGCGAACGCGAGCGACCTCCCACCGGACGGCACATGACTCCTCGTCCTACCAAACAAGTCGGATAGAGTAATCAATTTGTGCTTGTTTGTAGGCCCTGTCCATGGGGCGGGCGGCGGCCGTGGCCAAGCTGAGGTTTTATGGTGTTTGCACACTGGCACTGTTCATACCGGTTGCGGTGGCATCTATGGGCCAGCTCATGCCAACTCTCGAGTAACACCGTATTTATGGAGATTAAGGGTGGTGGGTTGGGAGTACCGAATACCAACTGTTTTGATGTTTCCGTTATCAAGGAGGGATACAAGTACCCATTCACAGTTTCACACCATCATATATATGCTTTGGCTATTTTGGTCCGTGCTTATATCAAGTTACCCTACTGTAAAATTACTAGTATATTTTAGCAGTTCACACTATCATTATTTTTATTTCTACTAGGTGTATGCTTTGAGTACACTCATGTAATATTTTAAGATGGTCTGAGCATATGTGTAGATTGTTTACGAAACACATCATCTTGTATTTAGCCTGTGTTTAGATCCAAACTTTGGATCCAAATTCAGTCCTTTTCCATCACATCAACCTGTCATACACACACAACTTTTCAGTCACATCATCTCTAATTTCAACCAAAATCTAAACTTTGCCATCACTAAACACAGCCTTACTCATGCATGAAAGATATATATTTTTTTCTCTTCTAACATGTTTTTGTCCTTTTTGGAACTATAAATACGAGAAGCAACTATTAGATCCTGCTATAATAGTATAGTAGGCTTTTGTATAAATTATACGTAAGGTTGTTCGAGGGCATATGCGAGATTATGATATGTATGAGGAGTTTTTCTTTTCAAAGTAGTCTAACACATGTCAATTCCCCCAAGAGAAAAAAGAAGAAGGAAGAAACCGATGTAGGAAGGACTACTTTCATGATTGCTAGCCGACTCTCTAGGTTAGCAGTTGTGTCCTCAGCTATTGAAGTATGGTTTTATCTTCACCACTTCGTGCCATGCATATTTATCTGGTAGTGAATCGTACTCCAACTCTCCACCCCTGCTCCCCCCCCCCCCCCCCCCAAAAAAAAAAAAACGCCCTAAATCTCTTGTAAAGATGGGTATTGGGTAAGCTTCTTTTCAACATATTCTCTATTTGTCATATCCATATACTCAATGTGATACTCATAGGCTTTGTTTGGATACTTCGGGCTATTAAATATCTCTTCGGAATCTTGCTATTTGGGAGTATTAAACGTAGATTACTGAGAAAATCAATTTCATAACCCCTAGGCTATTTGCGAGACGAATCTAACGAGGTATATTAATCCATAATTAGCGGATGGTTACTGTAGCATCACTGTAGCAAACCATAGATTAATATACATCGTTAGATTCGTCTCGCAAAATAGCCTAGGGGTTATGAATGAGTTTTATCAGTAATCTACGTTTAATACTCCTAAATAACAAGATTTCGGAGGGCTATTTAATAGCCTTCCAGATCCAAACAGGCCCATAGTTTACATCTACCACATACCTCCTGGCTCCTGCCAATCATCTTACAACTGTTGGAGTGCTGGTGAGGTTGCTATCTTTCTTCTCAATGCCATAGCGAGTATTCATTGCAAAACCTATATATTGCAAAATGGCCTGTGTACCAAAAAATTCCATTCTACTACGAACTACTCCCTCCGTCCCACAATATAAGGGATTTTGAGTTCTTGCTTGTAACGTTTGACACTCGTTTTATTTAATTTTTTTTTTCAAATATAAAAAACGAAAAGTTATGCTTAAAATGCTATAGATTATAAAGTAAGTCACAAATAAAATAAATAATAATTTCAAAAAAATTTGAATAAGACAAGTGGTCAAACGTTGCAAGCGAAAACTCAAAATTCCTTATATTATGGAACGGAGGAGTACTAGTAGTATCAAAATGTAGAAAAAAGAGAAAGGTCCAGATTCATGGGGGGACTTCCCTTTATTTCATTCTCAAGGAACGCGAGAGAAGAGAACCTTACTTTAACCAGCTCTGGTACAAAAGAAAAGAAACGAGAACAAAAGCGAAGCAAAGGGAGGCGAAGGGGGAGAAAGGGAGGCGAAGGGGGAGAGAGAAAACTCCACTCTCTCACTCCGGCACAGCACTCCCCCACCCACCTACCCACGCCGCTCCACACCTCTCGTTTTCACTGCTGGCTGCGAGAAGAGAGAGAAAGAGAGGAAGAGGAAAAAGGAAGGCGACGCGGCTGTCACTCTCTCGCCCCGCTCCCTCCCCTTCTGCTCAGAATACCAAGTACTCGGATCCCGAACCCTCTCCCCCTCTCGTCGTCGACGGCGACACGACGACTCCGCTGCCAGCGCGTCGGCCTGCCCCAGCGGCTCGGAGCAGGGGCGGAGAGACGGGAGGATGGACCCGAGAAGCGCGGCTACAGGCTCCGTATCCTTTTTTTTTTTTTTTTTGCTGCTACTGCGTCGTTGGGTTGCCCTTCTGTTTGCCCGGTTCTTGATCCGATTTGGCTCGGAGGAGGAAGAATCGTGGTTTGCCGGAGCAATCTGGGTAGGCATTTCTCGAGCGGTTGAGGGGGAGTATTATTTACCCCTTCAAATTCTAGTCTTGTGTTGTTGTGGGTAGTTTCTTGAAGCGATAGAGGTAGTCTCGAGAAAATTTTCGCCACCTTTTTCTTTCTTGCAATCTGCGCCAAGGTTGAAGTCGTTTCTGATTTCAAGAAGAACTGAACTACCACTAAATGTTTCAACAGGTTCAGCAAATAGTTTCCTTTAGTGCCCAGTTTAGGTTAGCAATGCGCAATTCCGAATCACCAAGTCTAATTTACTTCCGAAGCAACTATAACTAAATTGTGAAGTTCATCCGGGAAAAAAAACAGCTATGTATTGATACGGTTTGATCAGTTATTCACCTTTTTAGTTGACTACAAATCATAGCTGTGGAAGCTGTTACTGGCTACTTTTTGGAAGCATGCATTGCTCAAGTTTATAACTCCTTAACATGGAAACCCAAATTAGAGGAATTTGTCGCACATGATGCTGAAGTGAGGTCCTTGTCCATCGGCAAGAAGTCAAGCCGTGTGTTATTCACTGGCGGCAGCGACCGCAAGGTTAACCTGTGGGCCATTGGCAAACAGACACCACTTCTGGTTTGTGCCCTATCACAGTGATGGACACTTCTATTGGTTATGTTGAATTTGACTCATGCCGTGTTTCTGGCTTATTGTTTGTGCAGAGCTTATCAGGCCACACTGGCTCAGTTGAGGCTGTTGAGTTTGATACAGCAGAGGTGCTTGTGCTTGCTGGTTCTTCAAATGGTTCCATCAAGCTCTGGGACTTGGAAGAGGCTAAAGGTGTGGTCAGTGTTCTAAAATCAGTGCTAGGCACCGTGTAGCAACCGCAATTAGGCACTAGGTGGTGCATTAGGTGGTATTTTTAGTGTTATATTATCTAACTTTTATGTAACTAGAAAAAATGCCTGTGCGTTGCAACGAGTGAATGCTATTTTAATTTTATTATTGTTATACGGCTTATTTTTAGAAAATCGTAAGCTGCAATTAGGAGTCCGACTTCCATCGAAAGTTAGCATGCAAGTTTTTTAAAAGAAATTTCTTATACGACTTCTTTTGTATTTCCAAAAGCAAACAAACTTAAAATCCGACTCGATTACACGGATATGTATTTCCAAAAGCGAACGAACTTAAAAACCGACTCAAATACATATGACGTACCAAAATACTGGCAAAAAACATCTTCAATTTTTATAATAGTAGAGATATGTTTGCTAATTTCTTGGGTTTTACTAGTTAGTTTGTCCTAGGCACCTGCTAGCTAGGCGTCAGCCCTGCTAACCCTCTAGTGCCTAGCGCCTTGAACCATGGGTGTGGTTGGTGGCTTATTGCTTTATAAGTCCTAGAAATTGTGCTACCTTAATGACTTGCCTTTTGCTTTGTTGTAACTGTCTGTTCATTTCTAAACAATTATAGAAAACATAGCCATTACATTCCGTGATAGTGGTACTATCAATGTACTTGTTAGTTGTTAGTACAAACTTATTTTATATTTTGATACAAATGCTTGGTATCCGCCGTATTAGGTTCTTTTTCTGATTTTCAGTGGCTGCGATTTTAGGAAACTCACAAATCTTCGTCAAAATGTCTATGCTCTACGCTTCTGTATTTGGATTAAAGAAGTGTGCTTGGCTAATGTGGATAACCATTGAAAGCATAACTTAATAGTGTTCCCATAGGTCATAACAACTGTGCTTCTTAGTAATTTAGTAAGCTAGATATGTTATTAATGTTTTGTCTTGATATGCAGTTGTGCGGTCTCTTACTGGGCACAGATCAAGTTGCACCTCTGTTGAATTCCATCCATTTGGTGAGTTTTTTGCATCTGGTTCTTCAGATACAGATCTTAAGATCTGGGATATAAAGAAAAAAGGATGCATTCACACATATAAGGGTCACAGAGGAGCAATTAGAACAATCAGATTTACACCTGATGGACGATGGGTTGTCACCGGCGGAGAAGATAATATTGTAAAAGTGTGGGACTTGACAGCTGGAAAGCTTCTACATGACTTCAAGTTCCATAGTGGGCAAATCCGGTGTATTGATTTTCATCCGCAAGAATTTTTGCTTGCAACAGGTACCTACTCGTTTGGCAGTTATTTGTAAAACAGAGACTTTTGGAGACAGCATCTTTATTTTCTTTGCAGTATAATCATTGATAAAGCTAATGCTGAAGTTTGTTATACCAAATTGTTTCTGGTTTAGTATGATACTATGAATTTTTTGAGAATACACAGGATATATGATCTAAATAAATATAATGTGTTATTGCTTTTCTATGTGCAGTAAGTGAAGTTTTAAGAAGTTTAAGGGTATACTCATTGAATTCATTAATATTTTCCAGGCTCAGCTGATCGAACAGTTAAGTTTTGGGATCTTGAAACTTTTGAATTGATTGGTTCTGCTGGACCCGAGGTACTTGCTTTACACATTTTTGTAATACCAGGCTAATTGTTGCGTATGTTTAACACAATATTTTGGTAAACCATAGAGACAAATTATAACAATCATTATTTTGTACGCATGCATTTGATTTCGTTGGTGCCCATGTTTTACATCCATTGTCTCCTTTCTATTTAGCACCACTGTAACTTCACGAAAGATGTGCTAGGGATAAATTTTGTTTCCAATCCTCAACAATGGTTTATGACCTCCCTTGTCACATTTTTCAATGGGTTGGTTCTTTTAGAGATTTTTAATGGATGCTCTTACATCTAGTTTAAACTTTCTTACCCTGTTCCCTGTTGTTCCTGTATTCAAACATGCATGACGGGTAAATGCATCTTTCTGTTATGATATTCTTTACATTCTTCTCTTCCAGGCTACTGGTGTTCGCTCTACGGTCTTTCACCCAGATGGAAAAACCCTATTCTGTGGGTTAGACCAAAGCCTAAAGGTAAATCTGATTTTGTTATGTGGGTTGTTGATGTACAATATTTTGGTCCCTGTTCAACTATATGAGCACTTTGTTAGGTATTCTCTTGGGAGCCAGTAAGATGTCATGACGTTGTTGACATGGGATGGAGCAATTTGGCTGACCTTAGTATTTATGAAGGAAAACTCTTGGGATGCTCCTACCACGAATGCCGAGTTGGTGTTTGGAGAAATGATGCTCGGATTGAAAATTGGCTCTTAGGTTGTGTTGGGACGTTATGTTTCTGGTTTTACGAGGGAATATGTGGTGCAATCGATGTGTATAACTTGTGAAAATGGTCGGTCTACTCTTAGAATTATTGGAAAACATCCGTAAAATAGGGCAGTTCACACTTGTTTGGTTCGTATCGTCTATAGCATTAGGAGATTGAAGATTGTCTCTACCAGTATAAACATTTAGTGTGGTAAGCCTACAGTCACTTTACTCTCAGTTTGCTGGATATGCACGTGTCAGCGAGTCCATAATCACGTGAATTGTGCGTATGCGTGCACATGCTCCATCTAAGATTTCTAAACTGTCAAATTTTGAGCTTTCAGCCAATAGGCATAAAAAGGGATAACAGAGTTGGCTGAATATTCTAATTTTAGCAGCCTCCTTCAACTATCTGTTTGTTTCATTTCTAAATGTACCCTGTTCTGCAGGGTGGAAGTGTACCTCCAGCTTCCAACTCTCGGATGCCACCTCTTCCTCATGAACCTGGGTTCTATAATGATCGTGGTGCCACAGTGGACATACCTCTTGATTCAACCAAGGTACTTGTACTTCCATTGAGCTTGGTAATACTGCGTGCTACTATATTTACAAGTTATGTTCTGTACCTCAGCGTGAGAAAATCATATTGTACTTAGCTCTTTCACTCTGATATTATTACTCTGTTAGTGTGTAACAACAGTTGCATGCTTCATTTTTTGTTATCTTATCTCTTTAAAAGGCTGAAGAACACAATTAATCTAGTAATAATAGTTTCACTATTCCTTGGTTTGGATGTTTGATACCATATATTCTTTTGTTTCTGTATTTGTGGTTGGTTGCTTATGCATTGAGTATGTTCGTATGTAATTCAGGACATGAAGAAAAAGGAGAAAGAACTGCAGGCAAAGGAGGCTGAGCTAAACAAACGGGAAAGCGTATGTGCCTTATGTAGTTATGCTTGAAACTCTGGTAGTAGCTGAAAGTGGAATTCGTGGCTCAAATTTGACTCCAGCAAGTATGGATAAAACCAAGAGAGATAAGAGTGGTGCAACTCCTCGAAGACCTGATTCTTCTTTCAAATCATCCATTCAGAGCTCTACTCCAATGAGGCGCATGAAAGCTGTTGATAGTCCATACACAAATAGAAAAACAGTGGAGCGCAATTTTGCACAGAGGGATGCCTCGCTAGCATCCCGTACGGGAACAGCTAATAATTCTTCAACTGTTAAAAAAGGCCATCTTGCTGAGTCAGTATCTGTAAAAGATATTTACACTACACCACAGACTGTTTCTGTGCCTGTCGTTATGCCTAGAGACATTTTAGAGGACAAAACAGCAGGCAGCATTAGTGGAGGAATCAGAGGGAGAGCTGCAGTTGCAGATGATTTCCATACTCCTGTTCATTCAAGGAAACTTTCAGTTAATAGTTTTGTGGGTGATAGTGTTAACTCAACAAAATCCATGCTAACTGATCCTGATGTTTGCTCTGAGGGTTTCTCTGGCTTAAAATTCTCTTTTGGACTAACTCCATATTACAAGAAAGAAGAATATGATAATGTGGATAAAGTTGATAGTATGGATAAAGGTGATATTACACAAATGGCAGAAAAATTGGACAGAACAGTGTCGTTGGAGCATCAACTTCAGTCAAATGATAGTAAGTCTTAGAGATCCTTTCCTACATTCTAAGTTTGCACTCTGCAGTTCTGTTCATTTTGGCAAATTGACGATGAAACTCTTTCCTGCTACAGCCTCTGAGTCACCATGTTCAACTACAGAAACAACCAAGGTCAAATATGTCAGAGGAGGTGTGTGTACGTTAAGAGATTGTCTCGGTATCTACTTGTGCTAAAATTAGTTCTTTAATGGTACTTTTAACTCCTTTTGCAGTTGCTGTGCCATTAGGAAAAACAAAGTCTCTTGTTGAGAGATGGGAAAAGAGAGAGGCTACTAATGTTGAGTGCTCACCACCAACTGGTTCTTGTGGTGACCGTGCAGTGAGATCTGATGGTCCTTCCTCCTTTTCAGTATGTACCCATAATTTTAAGCCCAATTAATTTCAAAGCAATTTGACCTTATTATCTGGTTGGTTGGTGCATTCATGAATGCATGAATGTTTAAGAACTGTACTTAAGGTGTGTTCGCACATAGGTGTTCCCAACTTGCACAGTAAACACGGAAAACGGAGCGGTCCATTAGCACGTGATTAATTAAGTATTTGCTATTTTTTTTGTCAAAAATGGATTAATTTGATTTTTTTTAAGCAACTTCCGTATAGAAACTTTTTTAAAAAACACACCGTTTAGCAGTTTGAAAAGCGTGCACGCGGAAAACGAGGGAGATGGGTTGGGAAAAAGGGGTTGCAAACACACCCTTACTATTTTCCTAAAGTCCTTGGTGATAATCTCAAACATTTTTCTTAAACCAATGCATCTTTCTGGGACATGTCATACATACTCATTCTTGCATATTATACAATGTAAATTTCTGTATTCGTTTTTCCCCTACATTCTATCTGGAGATAGAAGTAGAAGGGATAAAGTATTGTTAGAAACCAGATTATCATAAATCATAATGTAATGTTTTGTGGACTTAAGTACTTCTGGGAGATTGGAGTATTTTCAGAAATAAAATCAGAATATGGGCTAGAAAAATATGACTTTACCTTTGCTCCATTTTTATTTGTTCATGCTCTTTAGCATTTACGAATTTTTTCGGTACTCAAATCATTATATTTTGCAATGGTTGTAATGGACAGGCAGAACCAAGTCAGGCATATGAGAAGGACTTGTCAACAATTGATGAGGCGATGATTCCAATCAATTTGATGCAGAACCATGATGAATTTATAAATGCCGTAAAATCTCGGCTGACAAAGTTAGAGGTGTGTCCTGTCTCTGATCTTTTTACTTGCGGACTTCTGTTTGTTACCAGCTCATGTGCACCATAGAATTCCTTCCTTGACCTTTTGTATCCAATAAACAGGGAACCAATCTTGCATGCCATTGCATGATAGATTATACATATGATGAAGCTCTTCTGTGTTCTTTAGGCTATTCAGTACAGGGAAAATGGCTTATCGTTGTTAGTCTATTGAGTACAATTAGACAACTTAGAATTGAACATTACCTTTTTCTTTGATACTTGCGTTAAATGATTTATTGGCATTTTCTTAAAGACAATTGGTGTGGACACACCTATAAATTGAAGGTGAAGTCAGCTCTAGTGAAGATTGTTGATCAATCCCGCAACACCCTAAAATTAATCAGCTAGCTTTGAATCCATTATTTCTGATAGCGTGATATAAGATGAGAGTGATCTACACTTGTATGTAAATTATGCATTGGCATGCACTTTTCCCACCATCTACTAATTATCCTACAAGTGGAGAGTGGGGAATAGTCAGTGAGGAAAGCATTTGAAAACTAGTAAAAGTTGCATATATCATAGCCATCACTCCATCAGCATATGATATTAATGTTAACTGTCTTCAGATGATGCGGCATGTCTTTGACCAAAATGGTATCAAAGGAGCGATTGCTGCAGTGGCAAAGTTGCCCGACAATGCTGTAAGTATTCTCAAGACGCTCGTGCGATATTCTTGGATGTACATGTACTTCATATTTTTTAGCTGCTAATGGTTTGACCCTTTTTTTTACAGGTTCAAGCTGATGTTGTTAGTTCTCTGAAGGGGAAACTTGATCTCTTCAACCTAGACATTTTCTTAAGCTTTCTGCCTGTTCTTGCGGGGTTACTGACCAGCAAGGCTGAAAGGTGATATATTGGATGTCTCTATTCCATTGCATGTTGGTTCTTGTCTGACTGGACCAAGTGATACATAGTAACTTAAGCGCACATGCTCTGTGCACACATGTAGACACAAGATGCTGCTGTTAAATTGAATTGTCTATCCTCTTGTTAGTCTGTTCATTCTATTGCAAGCAAGGTCATGGATCTATTTTCTTTACAAAACCATGGAGATATTGGCATCTTACATTAGAAAATGTTTGGTTTAGTAGTAACTTTGTCTTATGGTTACTTTGCCTTTAATTTCAATTTGTAGGCATGCCATTGTTTCTTTGGAATTGTTGTTGGATCTTATAAAGATCTTTGGACCAGTTATTCGTTCAACATTGTCAGCTCATTCAGCAGTTGGAGTTGATATTCAGGCTGAGCAGAGGTACGTGCATTAATGTTATTCAAGGGAATGCTATTTAAAGGACGCTTGCAAAACCTGCAAATTGCAAAGAGACACTGGATGTGAGGTGACAAGTGGGTTCTGTCCCTGCACTTCAGTTAGGAACCATTGTTTTAAAAAACTGCAGTGTTTGTAGCATCCTATAACCTATTGCTCTGCCTATGTCAAGATGAACTGGACTGTTGCTGACTTCGTTGATGTGTATTGTACACAGGTTGCAACGTTGCAGTCGGTGTTTTAACCATTTGCAAAAGATTCAGCAAGTTCTACACCCGTTGATTATGTAATTCCTTTCCTTCCCCTCCCTGTATGAGATGCTTTATCCTTTACTTTATCAGACTATTGTTCTCTTAAGCTTGCTGACAGTTGTTCGTGTGCACCATGTTGTTTATTTTTGTTGCTACCCACGTCATTTGTTGGAGCTACCTTTCCTGACATTCTGTGATGGTTTCATATTTTGCTGGTGCAGGCGGGGTGGTCAATCAGCACAACTTGCCCAAGAACTGAACCTGTCTTTGCAAGACTTGGTGGTGATCTGAAACAAGCGGGGAGGTTCATTCATACTAGTACAACACAGTGAGAGTAGATAACTAGACATCATTCTTTTTGGCAAAAAACGCGCCAGCGCCATACAGTTTTTTGTAGCTTGTTGCCATAGCTTTGCAATTGAGCTCTGTAATTGTGTTTTGACTTGGCTTTTGATTCGGCGTAGTCCCCTGTTGTACATGTGAGCTTGGCTGTGCATAATCTGTAATTAACATTTGTTACATGAACAGCCCCGGATGAGGGAGAGGCAAGTTCAAAAATGGTTAATATCTGTCAGTTCAACGTGATGATTCATTCTCTTCTTTCATGTAATGAAACTGTTGCCCGTGTAATCTGGAATCTGGTGATAATTCAATTCACCATCAACGAAGTGGTTGAAGTTTTGAAGACAGTTTGGCACGGTTTGAACGCATTACCCATTCCCCGTTTGACTTCAAATTCAAACCAGCCGGGTGCTGATGACTGTCTTGTCATCATTTGATTATTTCCTAAGCCCTGTTTCCTTCGTTCCTAAGAAAACACTCTTCTGTTTTTTTTTTTTACCTGTTTTTAGTTGCATTCTGCTATTCTTGTGGCAAACCAATTCTGGCTGGCGATGATTTTGCTCAGTTACTGAGCGGGTACGTCAGGACAAATTTGTGTTCCATTTAGAAACTTCCAATTCTTTAAACTTGGATGGTGACAGGTTTGTCAGGTCAATCAAAACCCGCCGATTGTACTAACCGTAAATTAAATCAGATCCCCTTCGCTAATACTACTATCATGAGGGACAAATTTCAGCTCCAAATTAAGAACGTACTTGCAAGTACTAACACAAACGCTGACAATCTTGTTGCATTTGTGCAGTCCCACCACCCCGTCCGTTCCTCTTTGCCGGCCGACTAGTCTCAACTCTCAAGTCTCAACCGCCCACCGGTCACCTGGCCCCACCTGTCGGCCGGTGAGCAAGTACGCGAAGAATGCCACAAGTCAGAGATTAGCACCAGCGGAGACAGGAAGTACCACTAAAATAAGCCCCTCCTGAACAAATCCCAAATTCCAAACCCACTAGGTTACGTAAAAGCGGAAGCCCGGAGGCCGGAGCAGTTGGTCGCCACCGTCACGCGCGTTCCCCTTCCCTCGCCGGAGAGAGAAACCACCGCCGCGGCCGCTTCCGGAGGAGGAGGAGGAGGAGGAGGAGTTGGGGTGGAGGGGGAGCTATGGCGGGGAGGTACGACCGGAACCCCTTCGACGAGGACGACGTCAACCCCTTCGCGGTGAGCTGCTGGGTTAAGCTGTAGCTGGGTCCGGGGCTAAACCCCCCCTCCGCCTCGCAATCGCGCCTCCCCCTTGCTTCATCTAGGCATGGAGAAGCTTGCCTTCGCGCCTGTGTGGATGAGTAGTCGAGCTTCGTCCGGGTGGATTGACATGGGTGGGGCGGGGCTTGTTTAGTTGTTTTCTGGCCGTGACGCTTCGTCTGGTCCTGCACGCGGCACGCCATGTGGGGTGCTTTGGATTAGCCTGAGTTGTTGGCGCTAGGGTTAGTGATTTAGGATCCCGCTGTTAGGGGGTTGGACTTGGATGGTGCGAATACGGCCTTTTTTGCTTGTCTATTTGCTAGCTGATCGCGAGGCGTGGCAACTATTCCCCTTGTATTGTTATACATTTTCATGGGAGAAATGATGCTCGGATTGAAAATTGGCTCTTAGGTTGTGTTGGGACGTTATGTTTCTGGTTTTACGAGGGAATATGTGGTGCAATCGATGTGTATAACTTGTGAAAATGGTCGGTCTACTCTTAGAATTATTGGAAAACATCCGTAAAATAGGGCAGTTCACACTTGTTTGGTTCGTATCGTCTATAGCATTAGGAGATTGAAGATTGTCTCTACCAGTATAAACATTTAGTGTGGTAAGCCTACAGTCACTTTACTCTCAGTTTGCTGGATATGCACGTGTCAGCGAGTCCATAATCACGTGAATTGTGCGTATGCGTGCACATGCTCCATCTAAGATTTCTAAACTGTCAAATTTTGAGCTTTCGGCCAATAGGCGTAAAAAGGGATAACAGAGTTGGCTGAATATTCTAATTTTAGCAGCCTCCTTCAACTATCTGTTTGTTTCATTTCTAAATGTACCCTGTTCTGCAGGGTGGAAGTGTACCTCCAGCTTCCAACTCTCGGATGCCACCTCTTCCTCACGAACCTGGGTTCTATAATGATCGTGGTGCCACAGTGGACATACCTCTTGATTCAACCAAGGTACTTGTATTTCCATTGAGCTTGGTAATACTACGTGCTACTATATTTACAAGTTATGTTCTGTACCTCAGCGTGAGAAAATCATACTGTACTTAGCTCTTTCACTCTGATATTATTACTCTGTTAGTGTGTAACAACAGTTGCATGCTTCATTTTTTGTTATCTTATCTCTTTAAAAGGCTGAAGAACACAATTAATCTAGTAATAATGGTTTCACTATTCCTTGGTTTGGATGTTTGCTACCATATATTCTTTTGTTGCTGTATTTGTGGTTGGTTGCTTATGCATTGAGTATGTTCGTATGTAATTCAGGACATGAAGAAAAAGGAGAAAGAACTGCAGGCAAAGGAGGCTGAGCTAAACAAACGGGAAAGCGTATGTGCCTTATGTAGTTATGCTTGAAACTTTCTATTGATCTTTTCATGAGCAATCGCTGATCTAACCATTAATTGAATCATTGACATTGCACAATTGGTTTGAAATGATGAACAAAACATGGATATCTATATACTCAATTATAGCACTTTGAAAAGAAGGATGGCTGTTTTTTTAGATAAACAGAAGGATAGCAGCGTGCTAATACAAACTAACATTATCAAATGATTTCATCTAGATATCTCCTCTTTTCATAAAATATTGCGCATGAGAATTACATGTATAGAATGCTGAATCTGTGAGTGTGCTGAGTTTTACTCATAGAGTAAAACTTTGATCCAACAAGTTTCACATGATTGGAGGTTAAAACACCCTAGATTTGTGTACAAGCATTCTCTTGTATTTTCTTTAAATACACCACCTGATTTTTTGTGATTCCCTGATACACAGGAATTGAGAAGAAGAGAAGAAGCTGCATCCAGAGGTATATTTTTTCTCGCAGCTGAGTACGTGTAATCTTTTTGTTTTTGTGTTTCTAACAAAAAATATTCGAAGATAGGAAACAGTTGTTCATGATATTTGTGTCGATTGGTTAATTAGGAAGTTGACCAGAAAACTATAGCTAATTTTAGATTTAGAGCCTGAGACTTAAGTTATACTTTGCAATATAATGAGATTTGTAGGCAAGTATCCCTTTTGTACAATTTAGAAATGCTCCTGTTTATGCTATATGTTACTCTCTCTGTCGCATAAAAAACCGACCTAGTACTGGATGTTTCACATCCTATGATCCTAGTACTACAAATCTGGACATATCTCTGTCCAGATTCGTTGTACTAGAATGTGTCACATCCAGTCCTAGATTCGTGTTTTTTGGGACGGAGAGAGTACATTGTGTTCGTCTTTCTTGAAAAGGCTATTCTTAATGATTTGGTACTTATGTTTGTTCTGTTGCAATCTATTTTCCATTTTAGTTGTTGCTTCTGCCTTTCAACTCTTTCTTTTATTTTTCAGCTGGGATTGTCATTGAAGAGAAAAACTGGCCACCCTTCTTCCCTATTATTCATCATGACATTTCAAATGAGATACCAATCCACCTACAAAGGATGCAATACCTTGCATTTTCTTCATTGTTGGGTAAGTGTTAATTTTAGTTTTAAGTTTTAACTCTCCTTTTGTTCCCTCTTGTTGGGAAAGCTGTCACAAGAACTAAAATACCTGGTGGAACCACAATTCTTTATATCCTTTTTGCTTAAACATTGTGAATAAAATACTGCCTGAATCACTACCAATCAATGAATTTCAATTTCTGCTGAGTCGATGCCAGAAGTGAGTAGTGACATGAGAAAAGCGTGCCTACTTTGAGACATTTTGATATCAATGAACTTCTCTAACCTTGACTTATATATCTAATTAAGAGATTCTTTTTAAAAAAAACAGAAGTTGCAACCTGTGTCTTTTGAGAAAAATAGTTATTATCTTCTTGGTGCAGTAATTATGTAAGCCTAATAAGCATAAGCATGTGGTGTCTACTCTGTTTTGTAGCTGGGCTAAATATCTTTCTGTAAAAAGATGTTCAAAGCAACGCTAACAATACTTGGCATCTTGTAAAAAGAAGCACTATTTAGTGGACTGAATTTTGGTTTTGAGAGCTAGTTCCTATTTGCATGTTGGTGTAGCATTGCTCTACAAAGCTGCTTCTTATTGTGCAAACTTTGATGTCATGCAGGATTGGCGGCATGTCTTTTCTGGAACATAATTGCAACTACAGCAGCATGGATTAAAGGGGCAGGTATGGCTGACTGAGTACCTTACTATATATTTATCTTATGGATCAGCTGCCATCTGCACTGACACTTCAAACTAATCCTGTGGTTCAATTCAATAGGTGTTATGATCTGGTTGCTAGCCATTATCTACTTTATATCTGGTGTACCTGGAGCCTATGTGTTATGGTATCGCCCCCTTTACAATGCGATGAGGTTGTGAATATACTTGTGTTTTTTGTTATTTCTGCACACTATTTGTTCTTATATTTTACATAGTGTATTGTTACAATGTATGTTGCAGGACTGAGAGTGCTTTGAAGTTTGGATGGTTTTTCCTGTTTTACTTGGTAAGACCCTTACTTTCTGGTAACTGTAAAGTTAAAATGATCTAGTATAAGATTAGTGGTTTGCCACACTATTGGTTGCAAAATTGCAGATATTCCGTGCAGTGCTAACAGTGTTTGCCCCTTTCAGATCCATATACTGTTCTGCATCTGGTCTGCTGTGGCTCCCCCATTTCCTTTCAAAGGAAAGTCTCTGGCGTAAGTGTTCTGTTATTTTATTTAAGTAAACATACATTTTATTTAAGCAGCAAAATTGGAGCACTGGATAGTGTCTTGGTGGCTATGACTTAAAAGTGCTTTGAGACTTTGTTATTCTTCACTAGTCTTAGCATATATATTAGTATTTGGCTCATAGAGGTACCTTTGCAATAGTTCTAGGTTGCTTTTACGTGGCATTTGCATAGTTATTAGGTGATGGTGTTAATTGTTAGGGTAATACCTGGATCACTGCTATTGATGCTCTAAATTGTTACAAATTTGTAGCAATTCTCTTCCAGGCTGTCCATTTCTCTACTTCAATTTATAAATGCCACTTCTCTAATTGCCTCTCCCCCTTTTTTTTTGCCACAGTGGGATTTTGCCTGCTATTGATGTCATAGGAAACAATGCTATTGTGGGGGTAAGTCTCACTGTTCACTTAATGTTTTTCTTCTAGATTCAAGTTAATTTGAGATATCAGGGTTAGTATCTTGGGAGGACCCTATTTGCATTTTTTAACAGACCTTTTGCCTCAGTGAGTAAGCACTGCCGCACTGGGACTCTGGGAGTTCGTGATGCTTTGCTTAATTTATTTGATTGGCATGTCTCATACAATTGATTAAGTCATCAACATTGTTCACACTTTCTTTCGACAGATATTTTACTTCATTGGATTTGGACTGTTCTGCCTTGAATCACTACTCAGCGTTGTTGTCATCCAGGTGAGTTTTATAAAACTTGATCTTAGCCAAAGCCAAATAGTAATACCTTGGTGTCTGTTCAGCAACACTCCTTCATTCTGCCGTTCATCATGCGTCATGCTGTGCCTTCAGAATATATACATTTCTATTTGCATTGATGTCTCCAATCCCAACTAGAATGTGCTGTCCCCTAAGATTTTGTTCTTGTTGCAATAAAATTTCCGCTGCAATGCTGTCTTCATTTTCTCCTGGGAGATGTCATTCTGAACTTGGCCGTTTGAAATGCAGCAAGTATACATGTATTTCCGTGGAAGTGGGAAGGCTGCTGAGATGAAACGTGAGGCAGCTCGTGGTGCTATGAGATCGGCCTTTTGATAGAGCTGCTTCGATGGACGGAAGAGAATAGGATGTGTCGTTCTGTGGTGGCGCCTTGTACATCCCTACACCTATGTTGTTCGTCTCTAAGTTATTCCAATTTACAGCAAGCATATAGCTAAAGGATTTTCCTGCCTTACTGTAATATATGTTCACTGGGGCCTTTTCTCAAAGTTACCTCATAACAAATTGGGCAATTCTGCCTCATTGAGTTCTCCACACACTGATGGTTATCACGCAGAGCAACAGCATAACAAGACCCTACGTGTTGCAGCAAAATTAATTAATAGATACTACATATAACCATTACCAGAAAAAAAAATAGTCATCATATTGACATTTTTAGGATAGAAACTAGAAAGCTATGCAATAAAATAAGTCATCTGGGCAACAATTTTTTTTAATTACCAAATTCAGTATCACCTAAATAGACTATGATTGCATTTATGGCATATTGACATGATCTACATACCACACTTGTTAGTTAAAAATGATCAACACAAATTGGAAAGATTTATCTTAAAGTGACATATCAAACTAGCGCAGACAAAGCATACCGCACTTTGCGCAGTGGAAGTAGTTTTCCTTGCCACCAACCCTGGTTGATTAGAGCGGATACAGAATTAGAACTATGATTCACAAGATAATTGCTGAGCTATTGTTTCATGCTCACCTGCATATGCCACAATCGTAGCAATGAAACTGCCCTTTCTCTGTCTGTAGCAAAAAGACGAATGCATCAGTTGAGAACGGATAAGAACCACCCAAAAAGCATATAACCACAGAAAATAAATTTAAGAACCTACATCATCATCATAAAACTTGCATACATCACAAAAGTACTCTCCCATATTGACCCCACAGTTTATGCACACTTGTGACACCTGAAAAACAAAATAAAGTCAGTGTATGTATAAATGGTCTCATCGCATGACACTGGTATTGTAAACAGTATCTTCTAGAAATTAAGTCGTACCGGCTGTTCAGTATCACAGAGTAGACATACTACCTGCAGGAAAGAATAAAGTCAACCTTATGGAATTTCTGAACCTAATAAAGTATCAATTGTACAAACCAAACTAGAAAGGACATGAGAGGTGTACTTTTTCAACATCCTGGCGGCAAATGGTATGCCGATCACCTGAAGCCTACAATGAGAACAATATCAATACCATCAAACCTAGTTAAACTCAACAGATGCACATATATGCAGTTAAAACAGTTTTGCTCTCTAGTTTCTCTTTTTAACTTCTGCAAGGGATTACATAACTCCATTATGTGCCCTTATTCTCAAATGATTTTGAAGTAAGCTCCATGTTGGAAGTAACTAGTGACAAGTTAAGTCTTTTTTTTATGTTCTACCCTGATTGACTCAACACCCTGCGACTTGCATTTCATTGGTCTCTATACCACCAACTTTCTTTTCATGCATAAGTTCAAACAAGAAAAGTTGTTCAAAAGGCTAAACTGGGAAAAAGGAGTCAAGTACTAAAACTAGCGCATTTATAGGAACTAAAATACCAATTCCATATGAAGGAATCAGCTCAAACTTGTCAGCTTGCCATTCAAGACTTGATGTTTGAATGATTGGGGGATCTAGTTCCATATCCAACCAGGCAAGAACTACCAAACGATACTACTACTACTAGATAGCATGGCAGTGCACTAACTAAATACTAATCACTTAGCAATCCCATGGAAATCCCCTTCTACATGAACAAGATAAACAACCGCAGCAGCAGAGCATGGTTACCGTGGCATCGTTGTGGCAATGGCGGCAAGAGAACACCTCGCCGCAGCAGGGCGCCACGATCTTGCATCTCCTCCTGTAATGCTCGCACCTGCACACAGCAAAAGATGGCGGGGGGCAGATTTACTCAAGTGAAATTCAGCAACCAAAAAGCGAAAGCATAGATCAGCAAATCCAGCAGAACAAGCGAAACAAAGATTGAAACAACTACCGAGCGGAAACAGCACAGCTACGAAGAACAAAATCATCCCACACCTCACCGCGAAAGAACAAATCAAGAACCCGTGGGGAAGAGGGGAAAAAAGGAGGAGGTCCCCGCGAAATCTCACCCGTGCTCCATCTTGCCCACGTCGCGGAGGGGGACGACGGCGTCGCCCTCCCCGGCCACCACCTCGCCGTCACCGGGGAAGTGCGCCCCTCCCATCCTCCCCGACGGCGGAGGCGGAGGCGGCGGCGTGGCCGGTGGACCACGCGGCGGCGTCGGAGGCGCAGGCCTTGGAGGCGAGCGCGGTGATGCAGCGGGACACGATGTGGAGGTCCTCGGCGGTGGGGAGCACGCCCTCGCATGTCTCGAGCGCCTTGATGGAGTCCTTCCAGTTGGCGAGCACGTCGGCGAGGAAGGACTCCGCCTGCGTGATGAGGTTGCCCTCGGCGTAGTCGTCGGTCATCCGCAGGTACTCGGCGGCGCACCGGAGGCACACCACGTTGTGCGCGTTGAGCTCGATCTTGACGTCGTAGCAGAACCTCGCCGCCAGCTCGAACGCCTTGGCGCCCCCCGGGATGTCGTCCAGCTGCAGCGTGCACATGCCTCCGCCGCCGCCGCCGCCGCCGCCGTCCTCCTGCGGCGCCTGGTACTCGCTGATCATCCGCTGCAGCACACCGCTCCGGCTCAGCAGCGGGAACTGCTACACGTCAGCTCGACCAGGCCAGCTCAATGCAATTCAAGATATTTTAATTCACGGTGATTAGTTTAGAGAATAATTGCGCTAACCTTGTGGAGGTAAAATGACATTTCTCCTACTTCCACGACGACATCACTCTCCAGCTCCGTCATGCATCTCCTGGCGATTGACAAGATTAAGATTAAGCATGTACTTAAGCGTTTGGAATTGACGTGTATAGATGAGCAATGAGGGATAATCTGAATCGACCTATGTACATGGGAGTTTGGGACGTGCATGTGTTATATCAAACAGATGAACATATTGTGCCATGAAAGAATTCCAGCCGATTTGCAAGTGAACAACATGGATCAGAGGTTGGGAATTACATAGTTCATGCGTGAAACTCAATCTATTGTTACGTTACGGTGCAGAAATTAATTTGATTGTGTTTTACATTGTTTGAGAACCTACGCATCTCCATACAATCTGTCACAGAAGTGCCCATGGTTTTAAAGCACTAGTTGATATACTGATTACTGATATGGTTAGTAAATGAACATCAACTATCAGATCTCTTAAACTCAACATATGATAGAGATCCTTTAAGAGAATTCTGAACTAGAAAAAAAAATAAATTCAACATACAGAAAATTAACACAACAGAAAGAAACGAGGAATTCAGGATAACCATGTGAGGCCTTCCAGAACAAAGATTTCCGGCTTGGAGCCCAACTTCATAGTCGCCATCGTCTTCTTCCTTCTCCCAGTTATTCTACACGTCGATCTGTACTGTAACTGTCAAACTGGAACAAGATGCCGACGAGATCTGCCTGCTAAGCAGTTATGTTTAGGAGAAAACGGAAGCCTTGGAAATTAAGCGATGACGTATTTAAAGGAGAAGATGGCAGGTTGCTGTGCTATGCTTGTGCATGCATCACTTGCTGCTGAGGCTGCATGCATGCAGGCAGAGAGACAGGGTAAGGGCGAAGGAAAGCCGCATAGCCAGTTCAAAGGATAGCCCGGGTCCAAAGGTGAGCTGAGAAATCTGCACGAACAGAGCTAATCTCTCTGCCACTCGCTGACAGGTGGGGCCCATATTCCTCTTACTCATGTCATGGGGCCCACTAGCCGGTGGCTGGTGTGATAGGGATACTGGCAGCTGGCTTGGCTTGGTTAAGCAGAACTGCACAGGTCGTTGTTTAACTGTGGTTTGTGGTTTGCTAAGTCCCCGTGTCCCACTGGTCAGGCAATTGCAATCGGATGCATTTTTGGTTAACTTTTCGCGGGAGATCATACAACTATCTATCTATATCTGTCTTCCTGTCTATCTATTTATATATTCCTGTGTTAAAATATAAGATATTTTGAACGGATAAAACACAACCTACTATTTTAAAATCTCTTATATTTTATGACGGAGAGACTACTAAAAGTTTATTAATCTTTCTACAAACGCTCTCGAGCTGCTACTCGACACCCTATAAATACATCCAAGTCAACACGTGATACTCTAATAAAGTATAGGAATTTGACTATCGATTTTCATTTAAATTAGTGGACTCATTATTTTAGATCACTATATCTATTTTACCAAACCAAAACCTCCCACCATCCCCACCTCCTTGCGGCATGTGCACGCACGTAAGTACCGACTGTTGTAAGCACCCTCCGTTCCTTTCTCCGTTTTTTTATCCATGTCATAATTAAAATTAAAATTATCTTTATAGAAAAAAAATCCCACAAGTAGACATCATACGTGTTAAAGTCCATTAAACATCCTATAAATATTTCTAAACCGTTACATGGCGGTCTTAAGTCAAAGAAATATCCAATCATTGGTTTCTAGACACATAATTTTACGTCATTATTAGATCTATTTTTTTAAAGAAAAATCTCAAACCTTCTCCCCTTCCTTCCCATCCCTGTAGGCGTTAAAGTACATAAGGCCCCCTTTGAATCGGAGGGAAAATGGAGGAAAAACAAAGGAATTGAAATCCTACACTATTCATGCCTTTGATTCGTAGGAATGAGAAAAGGAAAAACGTAGGAAACTTTCCTATTCCTACAATTCTAGAGCAAAAACGTAGGAAATTTAACATCCACTCTAACCTCTTGGAAAACTTTCCCAGAGTCTATCTCTCTCATCTAATTCCTGCATTTTTCCTGCGGTCTAATCAAACGGTCATTCCTATATTTTTCCTGTGTTTTGCAATCCTCTGTTTTTACACTTGCATTCCTACCAAAATCCTGTGTTTTTCCTATTCCTCCGTTTTTTCAATCCTACGATTCAAAGGGGCCCAAATGCTCTTATAAGTTGCTAGTACTTGTCTTGCTTAAATAATTTCTCACAAACGGATCTAGCTATCAGGTCTAGCTAGTTGTCCCTGTGTCTCTTATGATATGTTTGAACTATTATATTTTTCTATTGAAATCAATAATTTAATACAAATATTGACTATATTTAAATGCTAACAGAAAAATTATATTCTGGACCCATACATGTATTGAGGCGTCCACTAAATAAAAGAAACTACTAAAATTTCTCACTAAAAATCAAAATATCCCACATGATTTTTTTATAAAATTGGTTGACCTATTACTTATATCCCATTAGACATCTAACGACTTTCTATCAACTTAATTAATTTATTTCTCAATATGTATATAGGAGCTATTTACCCATACAATTTGATATTGATGCTTTTATCAATAAATGATCTTTTTAGAAGATACATAAATAATCTTAAGATGATTATACCATCTAAATTATATATATGATCTATGAAGTCACTGATAAATTAAATAAAAATATTGAAATGATATTCTTTTTTTACATCATAACATGTACCCCATCTAGCATTATTATTTTTTTATAGACAACATTTTAAAAATAAAAATGTGGCTAGTTAAATATCATACCGATCATACGAAGAACATGGGTTGCACCAATAAATCTTAGCAGTGAAACAACCATGATGTGGCCTCGGCAATATATAAGTCAATTCCTGATAGGAATTAAAAGACCATATCCATTTATTTCTTTTTGGTAAAACTTGCTATGGTACATCGTAAGTTCCTCACATTTAGCATTGAATAATATAGAAATGTATATTTGTTACATGACACTTCAGTTTAGTGGTAATTTGCTAAAAAAATACTACGACCTCTATTTTATTTTTCCTTACTTAATTAGAGAGATAATTTAAAATGGACACATTTATCCTATGTTGGGTTGTAGGCTTAACCCACTTATATTTTTATCTTCAATTACGTAGATCAAATCATTTCAAGGATGTTTCATAGAGTGGAATTCTCCATTTTCTTAAAAAAGTGAAGATGAAAAGAATGAAAACTGAGCAAAATTTATCTAAATTTTTTTTGTTGGGTTAAACGCAATTCTAAAAGAAATATTCAAACATTTTATTAGCATGACTAATAGAATGAACATATCTAAAATTTCAAACAGAATATACAAAAAAATTGGACTTTCATAGGAAAAAGATCTATTTTTCTGACACAAAATTTCTCATAAATTAAAAACTATGCGATTTAAAGTGATTTTAGCTTAGAATTTATATGCTGCGAAGGTAACTGAAAAAAATCATAACAACTGTTCAAAGCACATTAAATAAATTCAATTTTGTTCATGATATAGTAAAAGGAATATTTTAATAGAAATACATCTCACATGGGCATTCGTAAAAAAAATTTCACGCACATTATGCGGCGGCACCTTCCTAGTTTGGAGAGAGAGGTTCAGATAGTCGTTGTTGTAGTTGTAGCGGTGTACTCCCTCCGTCCCAAAAAAAAAAAAGACAAACCCCGGTTTCCGTGTCTAACTTTGACTGTTCGTTTTATATGAAATTTTTTTATAATTCGTATTTTTTGTTGTTAGATGATAAAACATGATTAATATTTTATGCGTGACTTGTCTTTTAAATTTTTCATATTTTTTTTCAATAAGACGGACGGTCAAATGTTAGGTCACGGAAAACAGGGCTCGTCTTTTTTTTTTTTGGACGGATGGAGTACGCTTGTACAGTTGTACCATTAGACCCTGACGGTCCCTCCATGATCACAGTTCACTACCGTGCATCTGCTAGAAATCGCTTGGCCACTGTCTCCCTCCGTCGCGCATGTCCAGCTAGATCCACGCATCTGAGGCTGCCGATCCATGCTGCAAGTTCAGCAGAGTCCTTGGCGCTTTAGCAGGTAACAATTGCTGGCTGGTGATCCGTATATGTATGTCGGTCCATCCGTAGTCCCGTGTGGGTGTGGCCGTACAGTACATCGATCGGTACATGTATGCTCTGCTCTGCCGGCGCAGGCAGAGGCAGGCTTCAATTGTGCAACTACTGTGTGTTGCGACGCGGTGCATGGCGAGATTCCACCGCACCGCACACCATCGATGCTGCGAGGCTGAGAGAGTGAACCGCCTTTTTTATGACAACTTTTTGACGAACGCGAGAGCTTTGTCAGCCACAAACCCACCCACGTCAGCAAACTCGGCTGCATCATCTAGCCAGCCCAGAGGCCACAGCTCCCAGTGCAGTACTCGTACCAGTATTTGATCTTGGCAGCTGCACCCACCATCCCAAAATAAAATAAATGAATTTATGGGATTCTATGTCTAGTGTTTTATCATCCGTTTTATTTAAAAAAAATTTATGATTAGTATTTTTATTGTTATTAGATGATAACATGAAGAATACTTTATACATAACTTATTTTAAATATTTTTAAACTTTTTAAATAAAATAAATAGTTAAACGGTAGAGATAAAAACTTATAAATAAAGTTATTTTGAGATGGATGTTGTAGCCAGCTAACCGGCGAGCGAATCTCTTGCTGGATCCACCGCGTGCCTCCTGTCACATCCGTCGCGTGCCTTCCACTGCTCAAGTACTCCGTAGTACGTGGTGGTACCCCGGAGCCCAGACGCGCGCCCTCCACTGTAGTTGCACAGCAGGAAGAACCGGCGTTAGCACTGTGCGCTTAGTACTAACCGGTTTTTGTTCCGTCTTCTACGCGAAACCAACCCTAAAGTCTCGGCTCTGGCGTCTCTGAGCCGGTGAGCCACATCGTACAGTACATGGCACGTCTCTGTGCTGGTGAACCATCGTACAGCGCGTCCGTACGCACCAGGGTTGAGCTTACTCCCGACACCCCGGCCAGTACGAAGCCGGTGTCGCTTCATCACTCGTGCAGGACACCGGCCTCGGGAGACGCCGTCGCTTCACCCCCACCGCTCGCGGACAAGCGACAAGTTGACAAGGGCAAACTCCCGCGGCTGCTCTCCCTGCGCCCCCAGCCGCGCGCAGCAGTGGAGAGAGAGCGCGAACACCAACCAATCCACAGCGGAAAGGCCGCAGAGACGTGGGGGTCGCGCGACGTATGACAGACAGACGCCTAGCGCGCAACAGCGCGAGGCCGCGGCCGCGGCCGCGCGAGTGATCCCGCGGTGCGCGCGCGCGGCAGCCACGACCGCCTCCTCATTGGCGCCGCGTGGGTGACGTGCCGTGCCCTGCAACCAGCCGCTGCCGCGGTAGGGGGACCCCGAATAATATCGCCATCTCACTGGACAACATCCCCATGCTACGTGCGCATGCAGCTCGCGACATTTCTACCCAAGCTCACGGAGCGCATCCATCCATCGCGCAAGCATTTCAGACGCCGAAACCCCTTGCAAAGATTCAACCAATGGCAACCGGATTCACCTCCCCAGCAATGTACTAAAATGAACTTGAATAGAATTTTGGTAAATCATATGAAGCAAAAATCGGCCGGCTTTCCCCGGTACTAGTTGTTGTCTATGGGAAGAAGCTAGTCAAAGAGCATCTCAGTTCTCAGAATAGGAGGCCCCCCCAGTGAAGCCGGGGAATCATTGGACCTGGGGGGGTGTTTGACTAAAGAACATCTGGGTCTGCAAGGGTATATCGACCATGCTGGTGTTTCATCCTACCATGTCCCATGGTGGTGTTTCATGTATTGTTTCATCCTCCTACTCCTTGGAGTTATGGTAGAAGTCGACGCAGGTCTGGCACCCGCAGTCGGTGAAGCGGCAGATCTCGCACCCGAAGCACACGCACTTCACGCAGCCGGTGCACGACGTGGAGCGGGAGCAGCCTCTCAGCACCTTGCGGCTCGCGCGCTCCTCCTCATCGCCGCAGGTGACCCTGGTGGGATCAAGCAAGGTTATATATATATGCAAATGTACACAAGAACAAAGCAAATATATGATATATGGAAAACCAAGAAATGTCAAACTGAGGATGGAAGGAACACAGAACAGGTAAACGGTGCATAAAAGTACACTGCTGGTCACTAGGCAAAGCAATGCTTCTTTTTTAAAGGAAAATTTAATGTAAACATTGCAGCCAAATTTAGAATGCATGTACTCATGTTACTGAAGGAACAGCACCCTTCAGCGATCCTAGAAAATTTTCCCTACATGCTACTGAATGCTACAGGGATACAGTACTGAATGTGTCCTGTGGCTACAGGCCGCATGAGTACATGACCCTGCAGAGATCTGGAAGTGTTGGGCCAGAAACTTGCATAGCAACAGTTCAACAGACGGCACTACAGGGCAGCAGTTTCGACTTTGCTACTCCCACAGTAGATAGTAGAAAACCAAAAACATAGTACTAAACTACTAATAAGTCAACTGTAAAGCATTAATAGTTTCCTACAATTGCAGTTTGATCATGCAGACACTGTAGTGCATTTATGGGCTAAATTCCCCTCCTTTTCTCTGTTTCATATTATAGACGTTTTATTTTTTTCAAACCAAACTTTTTGAACTTTGACCAATTATATATAAAAATTAGCATCATCTAAAATACCAAATTAGTTTCATTAAATCTAAAATCGAATATATTTTGATAGTAAGTTTGTTTTGTGTTAAAAATGTTGTTATGTTTTTCTATAAATTTGATCAAACTAGAAGAAGCTTAACTTAGAAAAAAATCAAAGCGTCTTATAATATACAGATAATTAGCAACTACTCCATCCGTCCCAAAAAAAACTCAACCTAGGAGAGGATGTGACATTTCCTAGGACAATGAATCTGGACTACCCTTTGTCCTAGGAGGGGTCACATCCCCTCGTAGGTTTGAGTTTTTTTTTTGGGACAACGGGAGTATGTGCACAATTTTGTTGTGCAAAACATTGATTAAGGTAATTAGCATAAATATTTCGCAGTGCATCAATAATTCATAGTTGTTATATTGCAGGCTTGAAACAGGCAGCTACCAGAGACGCTAATACCAATCATGGTCATGGTAGAGAGAACTAGAGATACATGGGCTGCCATCTTGGATTGCAAAGCTTGCGGCTGGAGTGCTGGATTTTCATTAACTTGTGTCACTATCATTGTTATGGCTACCAGTTGAGAAACTCAGAAAAGTAACATGCATATGGACACTAAGTGTACTCCAGCAACCAAAGGGTATGCGCACCACCAATATTCAGTTCACGTGTCAATTTCATCAACTAACAAAGCACAGAAATATAAGAAAACTAGCAATTATGTCAATGTGTTCTTTTTTTTTAAAAAAAAAGGATGGACATGTAAAGCAAAATAAATAAATTAAATTTGCACAACTGTAGCAGCTGTTCTCCAATAATAACACTTAACAAGAAGTATCCGCAATACCACTAACAAAAAGAAAAATGATAAGAACCCTAGACAGTAGGTTGGCATGAACTTTGGAACAATGACATGAACATATCATATATCTAGGCAAACAGTATAGCTTGATATTAGCAAGCTAGATTGTTAACTAACACAAGCGGTGACAGTACATACCTATCAGTTGTCAAATCAGCACATGTCCAGTTAGGTTTAGCAAGAGCATCATGGTAAATACGGCACTCTTCTTTAGACCGGAGCCGAAACCTCCTCTCCTTGCCACATTCCGTACAGTGAATAAACTCATCTCGGTGTGACAGGCGACCATTACGGCCTTTGTTAGAACCATTAGCAGATTTGTGAGACAGCGAATAGTATTTCAGCAGAGCTGTCTTTGACAATGGAACCTTCTCTCCTTGAACCATGACCCACACAGTATTCCTCCACTTTCCAGCAGTCTCCCTTCCAGAGTGTTTCTCAAAGGCAGAAGGCGTCAACTTGTCTGCAAATTTTAACTTACAAAACTTAAATGGCAGTTATGCGCTTAAAAAGCATGATAATAAGATTTTGTACAATGCTTGTAATAGTACTATACTAGTACAAAGATATTACTTGTATTTGGATACAGTCAGAAGATAGAGAAATATGACAACAAAGCGATGCCATGTACAACATGTAACTGGAAACAGATTTCCCCAAAAGAATAAAGTAAAAGCAAGTACTGCAAAGTTAACTTGGAAATACATGCATCTACAACATCCTTTACTTAAATAGTTAAATCAATATAGTTGCATGCAAACCTAGAGCAATAGCATGCTGAACAAAGAAATTCCCAGCTATATATAGATAACCCCACAGTGCATGCTCCCAGATAAATGGGCATGCTAATAATGCTTGAAAGGCCTTCATTATAAATTATCACAAAAAAAAAAAAGAACTGCATATTTTAATCTAGACAATTTTTCTTTGTTGTATCACACTTATATCTAGATTTCATAATCCTTGAAAACTGAAAGGTGCAGTGGTACATAAGTTACAAGATGGGGTAGTCATAAGTTGTTGCTATATTTAGCCTTGCCTATGATATTATCACTTCACACATCTCTGCAGTTACATGGGTGAACCATGCTAGAACAAGTACAAACCACATTTGATTAAAGCAAGACTACCTTGGTTCATGTATTAAATATGTTAAAAACAAATATTGTGTGTACCTACATATCATTGCAATCAACACTCTGGGGACCATTCAAGGAGGGGTATAATGTATTGTAAAATCCACAGTGATAGCACTGATGTTATATGCCTCAACTAAATATACTTGCAGCACAGTACGGACACACACTGAAATACAGACATCGGGGATAGAGAAACTGAATGCAGCATCTACAGCTTTCGGAAACAAAAAAAATATAGCCACCAGGTAACAACATTAGAACAGAGACAACACAACAGTAAGTTTTCCATTCCGCTCTCATCAAACGCAAGCATCCTATGTTGGGAGTCAAGATCGCAATTATCAATTTCACACATTTGCATAAGAGAGCAGCATGCAACTACAAACCAGAACATGGCCCAAGCTAGCTCTCACACGAAAGAAAACCTCATACTAAACAGAGACGTAGCAATGTAATGTGAGTGATTGAACACAGCCACTGAACAGAGGGGAACCTCATCATCCCCAGCATGCAGGGAGTACACAATGTCAAAATTCAACTTACGTGCATTAGGTACCACAGAAGAAGAGGAACCTAATGGTCCTAAACCAAAGGTAAGATGCAGGCGATATTACGCTCAGATACATCATGGACATGTCTAAAAAAAAGATACATCATGAACATGCAGATTGCAGAAAAGGGGATGATTTAATTGCCGAAATCGACAGTCCCGCGAGCCAGACTAGCAATGCATGGGCAGGAGCATGGTACAAAGTACAAGAAACAGGCGACGCTGGGCGCAGGCAGCGGCGAGGCGCATGAGCCGGCATTGCATGCAGGTCCAGTCATGGGAGCAAGACGCCACAACCAAAGAGATCAAACACCACCCGTGCACCGACGCGCGGACATGAAATCAAGAACAACGAGACAAACAAGCAAGCAAGCAAAAAGGACGTGGTGTACTGATGATGCACAGTGGCGAGCACGGACCTTCGCGACACCCGGGCGTGCACTCGCAGCTGACCTCGAGGTCGCCGGAAGCGTAGACGCGGAGGCGGCCCACGGCGTCGCCGTAGCGGTGGCTGGTGCACCCGCACGTCACCTCCACGAAGTCCTCGCACCGGCGCACCCCGCTGACGTCCCGCAGCTCCTCCTCGCTGAACAGCGCCGCGCCACCTCCGTTCGCCGCCGCAGCCATGCCTCCAACCAAGAACAGCAAACACACCGCAACAACTCAAAATAAAACAAGCGCCAGACAGCGATCTGGCCTGCGTCAAATCAACAAGCGACTAGGCAACGATCAAATGCCGAGACGGGGGAAGCCGAAAACCGGTGGATGGATCGAAGTAAAACAAAGTTAGGCAGGCGCGCAGGCGTATGTGAACAAGATAGTCAGAGAGATAGATATATAGGGAGACGAGCGGTGGGGGGAAACAGGAGCCAAAGCGGCGCCTTTCCACACAAGGAGAAGTGAGAACCGCGACCGAATTGGGTTCCCACTTCCCACCAAATCTTGACGAGGGCGATCTCCCAAGGGGCCAAAAGAATAAATGCAAAGGCGGCTCCTTTTTTTTTCCTTGCGGGGATATGTGATCCCAGGCCAGGAACAACGAGCAGAGAAGGCAGCAGGAGCTTCGCAAAGGCGGCTCCTTTCTGCGATTTGGGAGGGCTTTCTTTGCTCCTCCAAATCGCCCGAAGAAACGATCCAAAAAAAGATGGATCTGGGGAAGCGACCACGCCGGATTCAAGAATGCCTCAACGCACCCAGCACCCCCGGCTGCTGCCTATAGCTATGGAGGGTTTGGAGAGGGAGAGGGGGAGACGGTGGTGGAGGCGGAGAGAGAGAAGAGAGGAGAGTAGGGGAAGAGGAGAGGATAGGAGGCGGAGCCAAGAGCTGCCGAGACGAAAGCTTGATGGTTGCGCTTGGTGCTGGGCTTTTTAACCTATAGACGGATGGGGGGGATGGTGATGTCCTGTGTTTGTTGTGTGACCTTGTTTTTTGCGTTTCTTCTCTGCAAGACCCTTCAAACTTTCTCGTTATTACTACGCTTTCCACTAGTACTACTGTTTTTTTCTTGATTCCCAACAAAATAGAATGGCCATATCAAAGCCTATGCGGATGGTTGGTTGTTGGTGAGAGTTAATTGCCGCGGTCGTGGTGATTAGATAGAAGGCTTGTTTGAGCTGCTACTAAAGGACTTGAAATGTATTTTTACAGTTTACAACTGAGTTTTTTAAGTCCAAGGGTTATGACTAAAGTAACTAAAAAATATTGTATAGTTGTGTATAAGAAAGAATGCGAGATATACGCTACCAGTGATATTCACTAGCAGAAGTGATTCAATTGCAAAAAAATTGTTGGCCAGTAAACCTACTACATATGGTGACATATGATGGTTTTGGTAACCACTTGTTGTAACAACTTAACCATATCAAGGTATTGACGGTTAAGCCTCTTACACCGCTATAGAGTAATATGTGGTGGAACAACCTGTAAAGAACAAAAACGGGTCGGTGACAGGTGTTCTTTCGCTGGCATTAAAACGTTATCTTTAGAAAAACAACATTTAATAAAAAATAATTGGATACCACAAATAACACTATTACAAATATATATAGACTTATGAGCGACCTAAGACCCAGCAACTCCGGACGCCTACTTGCGCTCACCGGCGGCCCATTCATAGCACTATAAATCATTATGTTTGTGATTATTTGCATATATTATTTTGTGAGCTCTATAACAATTTGTACGACAAAACTTACAACCAATAAAACATAACCGAATAATTCCGCATATATTATAGGGCCATATAAGAATTAGAAAAGCCTCATGAAAAAAAACAGGTGAGAGCTCTACACCCAGTTTTACTATCACACCATAAATGTTTTCTCTATATTAAAGTTCTGGCACATATAATTCTAATGAAGTATTTCTAGGATATCTATTTTTTTCAAGGAATAACATAAGATATCTCTTATCATGATTGATGGAGCTCAAAATAGTTTGCTATTGTTACTGGATTATTTTTGTGGGTAGGGCCAGTTACTCTATCTGGTCTAATTCTTTATTCTTTGAAGTTTCTCTATTTTTTAAGTAAAGCCGATGCACTTCTCTATGACAATGAGCTTTTGCATATTTTATTTAGCTAAGCTTTCGTGGATCCATGCACGAGACATCACGTTCAGATTCCACGCTCCAAAATGCAGGACTAACATACACACTCGAACTCCGAAAATAATGTGCAATGGCCATGTGGTTTTCACGAAATAAAAATTTAAGAAATATCCTACGGTACATCGTCAACAAAATTAGTATAATATACTCCATCTGTTTTAAGTTAATTTCCGTTCTAGGTTATCATAAATCAAACAATTATATTTTATCATCATGTTTTAAAAATTTGTATAGTTAAACATCAGAATGATATATTATGAAATTATATCTCCTGGTGAATCTAAAAACATACACCCTCCACAAAAAAAATATAGCAACTTTTAACATTAAAATATATTACAAATATAGCAACTTTCTCATATATGTTCTCTTCTCAACCAATCACATTCATTCCCTCATTTAATTTCTCCATCAACTTTTCTTCTAAACAATCACAACTTTCGCTAGTTTAATTTCATATACGTTCTTAATATTCGTACCGAATCTTTAAAAATCTTATATGTTGAGATGGGAGTAGTAGATTTAATTTGAAATATATATATATATATATATATATATATTTAGAAATTGATAGACACAACATATAAATATTTGAGTTAGGACAAAGTTAGAAAAACAGATAATTTGAAACGTAGGTAGGTATTAACACTAGCGGATGTTCTAGATTCAAATCATTTTTTATACAGTTAATCTCACAATGTGTTCTGTAATGTGTTATATGCAACTTACTAGCATTAATTATCACAATTTTAGTGCGCCTCTTCAACGTTTTTCTTCACATAACGCAACCCTAAGCTACTGACAATGGAACTTTTTTTTCTTTCCAAAGAAGTGCTGTTATCTGGTTAATTATTGTATTTTGCCAAATCCCGCTTTATTAGTCCACTTTTCATTCCGATTTTTAGCTAAAATTTCCCATCCTTGTAGTCCATGTTTTGTTGGCCAGATATATTAGTCGAGTTATGGCTAAGGCAGCATTCCTTAGGAGAATAAAGGAAAAAAAATATCTCTCATTGTCCACTAGTACGCTTCTCAAATGATTAAACGGGACGTTTTTCTTAAAAAAAGAATTTCTATATGAAAGTTGCTTTAAAAATCATATCAAACTATTTTTTAAGCTTAAATAATCATATGCTAATGGTTTATCTCATTTTACGCATCTTCTCAATCTTTTCATTTTCCCTCATTTCAAACGTACACCTAAGTCAAATAACCCTATGGATTTTTGTGCGCTTATATACTACCTCTGCTTTTTTAAACGAATGAACTAAGGCCGAGTTTTAGGAGAAGGGGATAGAGAAGATTGAGAAGATACGTAAAACGAGGTGAGCCATTATCATATGATTAATTGAATATTAACTATATAAATTTCAAAAATGGATTAATATGATTTTTAAAGCAACTTTCCTATATAAAATGTTAGTAAAAAACACACCATTTAGTAGTTTGGGAAGCGTGCACGTGGAAAATGATGTGCTTTCTCTCCAATCACCGAAAGAACGAACGCAACCAACCAGTGTCTAGATGAATTTAGTATTCTTGCTCCACTGGATAAAAAAATTCAATTGGAACAACTTATGTTCCAAAACCACAAATGCATTCCCGGCGCTTATGTGAAGCAAAAGGAAATAAGAAACACCACATGTATCTAAAAATATTACTTCATCCTAAAATATAAAATTTAATATTAAATAGGCATCTGAACAGCTATAAGATATCCCGTCTAATCGTAGGGCCTCATCGTTTGGCTTTTCTGGTAATAAGCTAAAACGGCTTATTAGAGAATAAAAATGAATTTGTAGGTAAAACTTTTATATATGTGTTCTCGGTGACTTAAAAGCCAATGCTGAAAAAAAACTATGTTGAAAATATCTCAAAATCAATGTTAAAATTAAGTTTGAAAATTCAAATTTTGGCTTTTTCTTTAGCTGAATAGGCCATCCGATGGGAGCCGTAGTTTCTATATTTTGAAACGATGGTAGTTCATGTTTTGAAAGAAACTGCAGGGGTGAAACGCAAAAACTGCCTCTACGGCCTCCGGCCTCCGCGTCGTATCTGCGAGGACGAGGCGTGGCGGTAGGGGGAGGTCTCGGATTCCGGCGCCCGGCCTCCCTCTATGCAGTTTGCACCGCACCCGGATGCGAAACGTAGCCCGAGCCTCCGCCTACACCGACCCGCGGGGCCCCCGGTTCGTCGCGAGGGGTCCACCGAGCAGTGGCAGCATCACCGGCTGCGGGGCCCCGTCATGGGAGAAGCCCTTTTTTTTCTTCTTCTTCTTTTTTTTTCGAGATGGGAGAAGCCGCTGATACGCTGGGGCTGGGTGAAGCCGTGGAGTGGAGGAGGAGAGGGGAGGCCATTTCTGGGAAAAAGGAGAAAGGCCTGTGGCGCGCGGGCCCCGCGGGCGCTGAGGCTGACGAGGAGGAGGGTTGGCTGGCGGTGTGGACGTTTGTTACGAAAGGCGCCTGCACCCGGCGTGTTGCAGCGCAGCGCAGCTGCGGCTGCAGCATATGACTCGTGTGACATCACGAGCCAGGTTGTTTTCGTCGCGTTCCTCGCATGCAGTGCAGGCTTTTTGCTAGCAGCTTCCCCCGGCCGGCTCGATCGTCTTCTGCGCGCCTCTCGATCCCGCGGGTTTCCGCCGGGCGAGGAGGACGCGCGCGGGGATCGTGCACGCGAGTCGCGCGCGGTGGAGTTTGCGCGGCCAAATCCCGGTAATCGTGGGTGACTCGGTGCGGGTGTGCGTGGTGATCGACCTGATCCGCGCTAGGGTAGGTTGGACGTTCGCGCGCACTCGATCGATGTGGGTGTCACGAATTGGATGTGCTTTGGTGAGATCGCTGCTAACTTGCTGGCAAGACAAAAAGAAAAATCGTGGTAGTGAAGAAGTGTAACACGACGTCCTAACAAGTGTCGGAGGTAGCGCGAGCTATCCCCTGTCGTGGTAGTGATACACGGCCCAACATTATTGTGACCGCATTAAATATTAACATATAATCACAGTTTCACTCTTATATATGACCAAGATGCTGTATATACGTACCACAAAGGGCTTTTGTGAGTTGTGACCGCATAAGCCACAGTTTTACTCCTATACTATATCAGAAGGTAAATTTAGTACGTCTGACAAAGGTTGAAGCACATGCTTAGATCCCTGATCCCTCACAATAGGAGAAGCTAGGCACATAGTAGTGGACTTTTTCATGCATGCATGCAGAAGGAGCTGGCAGGGTGAATGAAGCAATATCGCATGTTCTTCATGAATCATGAGGCAAGATAATGGACCAGAGGACTTTCAACTTGGGCAGCAAATTGATGGTATTGTTATTGTGTTTCACGCTAACTCGACTATTTTTTTTAATGTAATCATTTGACATACCCATTTTTCAAACATAATGGAATATAAATACCCTATTACGACAAACCGGAGTTTTTTATAAAAAAAAAACTACGACAAACTGGAGTTCAATCCATCAATGATGAGCTCAAAAGCAAGGATTTGATTAAACTTACTAGCAGTACCACTAGCTTTTGACTGCTAATTGTGCCGATTAGAGGGCAAAGCACGTGCCAAAACCTAACCCAATAATTGGGCAGGAGTTTCGTTGCGGCCCGGAAGCACACATAATGATTGATTGGTCGATCGATCGATCTAAACAACCCGCAAAAGCCAGGCCGGAGAAGAGAGCGACGCCCCGGGCCACCACAACCCGACGCGTAGCCGCTCGCTCGCCCACCCGCGCCCACTGGGGCGTTGCTATAGCTGCCAACTCGAAAACACCCCGCGAGTCGCCAACTCGCCACCGCGCCGCAAGCCACAACAGACACTGTACATCATTAACAACCCCCCGGATGCGGCGCCCCCCTCCCCCATCTCCAAACGGCGTTGCGCGCCGCAGAAAAAATTTCGGCGGAGCCGCCACGCCACGCGCCGCGTCCAACCGCGTGCAAGAAAAAACACACGTCCACTTCTGTCGATCCGTGGCGAATTCGTCACGTACACCGCTCGGCTTTTCACCATCGGCACTTGGAAGTTGAAAGTGCACGCACCTCCTGCTAGCTTGGAGCTGGAGGGCTGGAGGCTGCAACGAGGGGCATCAGCATCGGTCCTGCTTCTTCAGATCATGTGAACGGTTTATTCTCTCCGGTGCTTAAGTCAATGCTTTTTATTCTACACCAAACCAACTACCAGATGCTGACACGTTTTACTTCTACTGCTCCTACGTACTCCTACCTGTTCTTGGCACAATCAATGACTGAGTCAGTCGACCATTCGACCTATCGCCGAGACCTGTTCTCCCTAATCAAGTCCATGACTGCGATTCGTTTTCGGTATCCCACATAAACCAACCGGCCTAGATTCCACACCGGCACCGCGATGTGAATAAACAAAATCATCATCGCGCGAAACTCAGTAGCTAAGAGAGTAAGGTGCTATCTATAAAACATGTACATCTCAGCAATAGACTAGATTAATAGTAAATCATCTCAATAGTATGTCTACATGGGTATCTATAGTTCTTTAATACATTGCCTCGTTTTTCTCTATAGACTATCTCCAGGTTAGTAGATAGCTTTGCTCTCTCTTCATTTAATCTCTTCCAAGTAGAAAAGTATGCTGACATAGATCTCTTATAGAGAGCCTATAGATAACCATTGTGGGTGTCCTAATACTTGCCATCGGTTATCCAACTCGTTAACCTAGAAGGGCCTGATTGTGATGTCCGTGAGATTGTCGGTAAGGCAACCAGGCAACTAGGCAGCCGTTTCCTGGGTCTCGACAAAATCGAGCGGCGGCAGCAGCCCGACCGCGAGAATCAAACAAAACTCAACAACTTGCATGCTTTAGCTTGCGCGATGCCCAGTACTAATATTGTCCGGCTTCGCTGACAGTATACGGGTGTCCAGGCCTCGAAGTCCACACGTTTCAGCCTCTAAATGGATGGGAACTGTCAATTTGGTGAACCATGGGCTTTGGCTGTATGTGAACCAGTCCAACGCCGACGGCCTAGGCCTCTTTGCTGCCTTGAACATTTTAGGCCTTCTGGGCCAGAGTGATTATATCATTTTAGGCCCCTTTTTTTTTTTTTTGCCAGAGCTATTTGGTCATTAGAACTCCAGCACTGTAATTTTGCCGTGCCATAAACTTGAGAATGGGATGTGTAGTGTACTAATACTTACTGTTGATCTTAAGGCTGTGTTCTTTGGTGTGCTTGGGAACAAATCCCATGCAAAAAAAAAGAAGTGGTAGATTGGTGAATGGTTAATTAAATAATAGCTTCAAAAACTTAAAAATAGATTAATATAATTTTTAAAAGCAATTTCTCTATTATTTTTTTAAAAAACATACCGTTTAACGGTTTGGGAAACATGTGTATGTGAAACGAGCGTGTGGAGATTAGGAACCACCCCACAAACGAACTCAGCCTAAGCCGAGTTGTTAGCATTGTCCATTAAAATCTAATAGTGTGGCCCGCGCAATTTCATGGCTAGCGCCTATATAACTACTTTTTACACATAATTTTCTTTAAAATTTACTACCTCCATCCTAGAATATAACAAGCTTTAGAGTTGAATACGATTATTAAGAAAATAGATAGAATTAAATAGGAAAATGTTGTGATTGGTTGAGAAGTTGAGGTACGTGGGAAAAGTGAATGGCAGAGGGTTGTGATAGGTTGGGAATGGAATGTTGATGAAGAAGTTCTTATACTTTTGGACAAATCCAGAGCATTAAAAATTGTTATATTTTGGTACGAAGGGAGTATTACATAGTCATCTCGTTCTTAGGATTTTAAAAACAACAATTTAAATTTGAGTAAATTGCATATTGGGCCTATATATTTTTACCAGTGTTACACCTTGGACCAGAGACAATCTAACTTTTCCGCTATGAACCACTTAATTTTACAATCGGCTTCAGTTTGGACCTCTGTTTCCTCAAGTTCCCTCTCCCTAGTCCCTCCCCACTTCTCCATGTTGCAGGGACATCACCGGTGAAAACCTCATCCGACCGGCACCACTGCTCCACTCAATACCGGCCTTCACATCAAGCCTCCGTAGCACTGACGCGTTCGACCTCGAGTCCCACCAGTATCGGCGCCGGCGCAATAACACCCTTCAGCCAAGCTAGCACCACCTGTGCCCCATGGCTTTGGCCCCTATCTTGAGCTCGAGCTCGACCGGTCGATATCATGCTCCATCTCTAGCTCCGCCAGTGTTGATGCAACGAGCGCTTGAGCTCAAGTTCCATCTTTATCCCCGCAATGGCCAAGGTCAATGGAGATTTTTTTTTGTGCTTTCTTTCTAAGCTCAAGTGCAAATATGTGTGGGGGAGATATTGAGATGCCACTCAAGAGCGATGCCGGCGAGCTCCGACGTGAGCGTTGTGGCAGTGGCGGTTGAGCGTTACTCGACCTGCTCATGGTGGTTCCTAGCGTGAGGAAAGAGAGAGGGAAAGTTGGAGGTAGAATAACATGCCCATGGTGAAATATTTGGTATTTTTTCCTAGCCCAACTTGAAAATGTCAGCTTACCCCCGGTCCAAAGTACAATAGTGGTAAAAAAAATATGGCCCAATATACAATTTACTTTTTTTAATTTTATAGTTTTTAAAAGTTACAATAATCCCCTTACTCCTTTTCGTTTGCCTCCTATTTTCGAGTCACATAACAATAACAATTCAGTAAACATACTCACGAGAAATGAGGTAATAGTCAGATTGGAGAAAAACTTAAGGCCCCATTGACTTACCTTTTTGGATTGACTACTTCATTGTTCTATGTGAGCACGTTTTCTAAACGGTTAGTTTTCTTAAAGTTCCTTTTCAAGTTCTATTAAATAAATAAATACACTTTACGGTAGTTAATATTCACAGTACGATGAATCCGAACCAAAACTTTCTATATTTTGGGACGGAGAGAGGAGGGAGTATTAATATTTAGGGCATGTTTACTGTGCTACTATTTTCAACCTTAACAAGTTTTGGCATTGCCAAATTTCGATAAGGTTACCAAAATTTTGGTAAGTTTGTCAAATTTTCGCAAGATTTCACATGTACTTACTAAAATTTGGCAACAAACTAAATGCAGCTACTTTTTTTATAATTTAAAAAAAAGGTAAAGTTGAAAATGGTAGCAAAGTGAACAAGCCCTTAAATTATACATTAATGATTTAGCTCGTCTTAGGTGCGGTGGATCAGCTGAGCTTAACCGCAAAGCCTGTTTCTATTGAGAGGACGCAAAAACTGCAGTGGAAGAAACCAACGACAGAAGCTGCCGTGCAATTCGTAGTTGCGTTTGGTTCTCGTCGAGAGGTCGAGTAATGACTTTGGAAGAAAGGCAAAACAAACGCGTTGGGCTTAACACAGTCTTACACAGATCGCTTCACTTTTACACGAAGCCCCTCGCAATTCTTCGACCTCCTAAACTCCACCATCGCGATCCCTCTCCTCCTCCTCCTCTTCCCCCAATCTCGCGCGACGCGGCGGAACCCTAGCCCCACCGCGATTCGCCCGCCGGAGAGGGAGAAGGAGGGAAGGGAGGCTAGGGGACCCCCTCGCCGGCGGCGGAGATGGAGGTGAAGCTGTGGAACGACAAGCGGGAGCGGGAGCTCCTGGAGAGCCTCGCCGACCTGTACGCCATCATCAAGGCGACGGAGAAGCTGGAGCGCGCCTACGTCCGCGACCTCGTCTCCGCCGCCGACTACGAGGCCGAGTGCCTCAAGCTCATCTCCCAGTTCAACTCCCTCTCCTCCTCGCTCGCCGGCGTCGTCACCATCCCCCGGTTCGTCGAGGCCTACCGCCTCGACTGCCCCGCCGCCCTCAACCGCCTCGTGCAGTCCGGAGTCCCCGCCACCGTCGAGCTCCGCGCCGCGGCGTCCTCGTCCGCGCCGGCCTCCTCCGCAGCGTCCGCGGCCGCCATCGCCCAGTGCGTCCAGAGCTTTATTACCGCCATGGATGCCGTCAAGCTCAACATGCTCGCCAACGACCAGGTCCGCCCCTTGCTCCACGACCTCTCGACCTCCATGGGGAGCTGGCCCTGCGTGCTGAGCCGCGGACTTCCGAGGGGAAGCTCAAGGTGAGCGAGTGGCTCGCCAAGCTAAATAAGATGGGGGCCGGGGATGAGCTCACCGAGCAGCAGGCAAGGCAGCTCAACTTCGATCTGGATTCGGCGTACAGTGCGTTCATGGCCTCGCTGCCCAGTACTGGCCTATGAGCAAGGATTGTCCTGGTTCAGAGTTGGTTTCTTCTTTCTCTTTCTCTTTGTTATGCGATTGTCTACGGATCATTATTGCAGTGTTATAGGTCTGTGTAACTTGAATTGTGCTACTATATTGTTTGTCAATAATAGCGCCAATTTTGTGATAACATATGTTGTCCCAATGGGTTCTGTTGGCTATTGGTTATATATATAGCACAGTTCCTGATTCTTACTTTGTGAGATTGTGTGTATGATGATCCTTATAGGAATCCTCTGATTAATTGTGCTTATGCTTCCAATCGTCCCTTTTGTGGATATTGTCATCGCTAAGCTCTCGTCTTATGCCAAGCTTTTTAATCTATTGGTTTTCTTGAAAAATTTCTGATCAGTAGCAATATGAAAGCTCACAAAGTGTTGGTTTCTTTGGTGCATATGGTGTCTATATACTTTATACACAAAGTGTTGTTTTTCCTATTAATATGCAGTTAGGCCTCAATCTACAATATATTTTGTTAGCGGATGGTCCTTTATGTCTAGATTCATTAACATCAATATGAATGTGGGAAATGCTAGAGTGACTTACATTGTGAAACGGAGGAAATAGCTATCACATGTTCAGTTTTTTTTCTTGTTTTACTGGTCTTCACCTGCATCAGAAGGCAGGGAATACTAAAATTTTACTCCCTCCATCTACTTTTGATAGTCATATTTCCAAATCTGAAAAATTTATTTTTGATGGGCATATTTCAATCCAACAACCTATCATCTTAATAACTTTATCGGATTTAATACGTGACTCTCCATTCTTCCACACAAGATTGGCTACATGAACATCGAAAAATGTAAATAGTAATGGATCGTTTGTTTATTAGGAATGACTAGTAGCATGTTTAAATGGATGATAAGTAGAATTACTTATCCTTAGTCTGTGTGACAGGATGAAATATGACTATCAAAAGTAGATGGAGGGAGTATAAAATAGGCATGTCCAACTTTATTTTCCATTTGCAATTTTATACTCAGATTAACCAAAGGCTGCCTCCTATGTTTTTTTTTTCTTCTTGTAGCTTTCATAGGTGAAAAGAAAAAAAATAGGATAAAGAGAAGGAAGCAAGATATTAGTCTGCATTTTTAGTTGCTGACTGTAACCACAAAGTCTCTTTGTTTGTCGTGTTTTGAGTTTGATGTACTAACCAGTACAACTTATTGGATAAGTATGAAGGAGGATTTTTGACAATGGCATGAACACTGCAACGGGTAAGTAAGAATGAGGAAATTCAGCATTAGCACTTTGATTATCTTACAGATACTTATGTGGCACTTATGTCTGCATTAGGGACCAACTTCTGTTAGTTTGTTAATAGTACAAAAGGTGAAAGAGAGGTTCACCTTAACCGTAACTGTAGAATATGGCATATGGATCAGGTAATCTATCAGTAGAGCTTCATAAAAATCTCCAAATAACAATCTATTTTGTTGTCCAGAATTAAATCTTACTGAAGGCTGTAGCTTACATTGACATGGAGAGTAGGACTTCAATACGGTGTATTTTCTGGAGCTATTTGGTTTGTTCAATCACTTGTCTCTGTGAAATTGTAAATGCTATTTGAGTGGGATGGGGAGTGTCATGTTCTGTGGTAACAAGGTACTCCGTAGTGGAGAACATTGCTTAAGGAGAACATCTGCAGTGCTGTACCATCAAATGGTTTTGTTTTCTATTTCTGCTATAACTAATAGGGGGTTTGGAAGCATGGTTACACCACTATTTTCTGCGAAGTTTAAAGGACATGAATACATTTGTGGGTACAATTGACTCTGTGCTAACTTGACTCAGTCTCACAGTAGATTGGTTTCATCAATTCATTGTGCGATTGCTGTAGTTTAATCGAGCATGAGCTGTATGTAGGGAAATGGAAACCAACTCGCTATCATGTACTACTTCTTTATGATGACCGGTGCAGAAGTAGACTTCACTGCGGAACATTTGAGTCATCTATCTTGCAATACCACTGTTCCTCTCCTCTCCGGCTCTGCTGACTTGGTGAGTGGTGAGCCGGCCCTGCGCATCTCTCCCCATTCTGCACTCCTGCACGGCTGCAACCCTGTAAGTTATCCATCCTCCCGTCTGTAGTCTGCTCAATCTTTTGCACCTAGATTTTCCTTAACAAATCGCCGATTGTTCATCACTATTATGTTACTAGTCTTATCATTTAATAAGTAATAACCCCAGAAGATACGGCTGTTCCTATTTCCTACTATTTTCTCATTCCTATATGATTCATGAGAATACAAATCTTCATCCTTGTGACCTTGTCTCTGATAACTTCCTGGTTACCATCATCTATTCACATCTCTCACTTTTGTTTCTTTCGTTATAGGCCTGCCAGAAGTCCGGAAAGTCGTTCTTGTTCGTGTTATTGTTTCCACTGTGAGAAGTAGCAGCCACAAAACCATTAAACCAAGGAAACCTGTACCGGTCGTTCCATGGCGGAGGCGGTTGTGCTGGCCGCTTTAAGATGGGTGGCGTCGCCGATCTTCACCAAATTCATCAACCGCGCTTCAACCTACCTTGATAAGGACATGGCACGTGAGCTCCAAGAACTGGAGGCCACCGTCCTGCCACAGTTATCTGGATTCGGCGTACAGTGCGTTCATGGCCTCGCTGCCCAGTACTGGCCTATGAGCAAGGATTGTCCTGGTTCAGAGTTGGTTTCTTCTTTCTTTTTTTTCCCCTTGTTATGCGTTTGTCTACAGATCATTACCGCAGTGTTATAGGTCTGTGTAACTTGAATTGTGCTACTATATTGTTTGTCAATAATAGTGCCAATTTTGTGATAACATATGTTGTCCCAATGGGTTCTGTTGGCTATTGGTTATATATATAACACAGTTCCTGATTCTCACTTTGTGAGATTGTGGGTATGATGATCCGTATATCCTTATAGGAATCCTCTGATTAATTGTGCTTATGCTTCCAATCATCCCTTTTGTGGATATTGTCATAGCTAAGTTCTCATCTTATGCCAATTGGTTTTCTTGAAAAATTTCTGTTCAGTAGCAATATGAAAGCACACAAAGTGTTGGTTTCTTTGGTGCATATGGTGGCTATATACTTTATACACAAAGTGTTGTTTTTCCTTATTAATATGCAGTTAGGTCTCAATCTTCAATATATTTTGGTAACGGATGGTCCTTTGTTTATAGCTATTACATGTTTCAGTTTTTTTCTTGTTTACTGGTCTTCACCTGCATCAGAAGGCAGAGAATACTAAAAATTTTATAAAATAGGCATGTCCAACTTTATTGAAATAATATTTTCCATTTGCAATTTTATACTCAGATTAACCAAAGGCTGCCTCCAATATTGTTTTTCTTCTTGTAGCTTTCATAGGTGAAAAAAAAAAAGGAGAAAGAGAAGGAAGCAAGATACTAGTCTGCATTTTTAGTTGCTGACTGTAATCACAAAGTCTCTTTGTTTGCCGTGTTTTGAGTTTGATGTACTAACCACTACAACTTATTGGATAAGTATGAAGGAGGATTTTTGACAATTACATTTAACATTGCAACGGGTAAGTAAGAATGAGGATATTCAGCATTAACACTTTGATTATCTTTTACAGATACTTATGTCTGCATTAGGGACCAACTTCTGTTAGTTTGTTAATAGTACAAAAGGTGAAAGAGAGGTTCACCTTAAATGTAACTGTAGAATATGGCATATGGATCAGGTAATCTATCGATAGAGCTTCATAAAAATCTCCAAATAACAATCTATTTTGTTCTCCAGAATTAAATCTTACTGAAGGCTGTAGCTTACATTGACATGGAGAGTAGGATTTTCTTGGATAAACTTCAATACGGTGTATTTTCTGGAGCTATATGGTTTATTCAATCAATTGTCTGTGTAAAATTGTAAATGCTATTTGAATGGGATGGGGAGTGTCATGTTCTGTGGTAACAAGGTACTCCGTAGCGGAGAACATTGCTTACGGAGAACATCTGCAGTGCTGTTCTAACAAATGGTTTTGTTCTCTACTTCTGCTATAACTAATAGGGGGTTTGAAAGCATGGTTGCACCACTATTTTCTGCGACTAATACATTTGTGGGTACAATTGACTCTGTGCTAACTTGAGTCAGTCTCACAGTAGGTTTCATTGTGCGATTGCTCTAGTTTAATCGAGCATGAGCTGTATGTTGGGAAATGGAAACCAACTCGCTATCATGTACTACTTCTTTATGATGACCGGTGCATAAGTAGACTTCACTGCGGAACATTTGAGTTCTTCTATCTTGCAATACCACTCTTCCTCTCCTCTCCCTCTCCGGCTCTGCTGACTTGGTGAGTGGTGAGCCGGCCCTGCGCATCTCTCTCCATTCCGCACTCCTGCACGTCTGCAACCCTGTAAGTTATCCATCCTCCCGTCTGTAGTCTGCTCAATCTTTTGCACCTACATTTTCCTTAACAAATCGCCGATTGTTCATCACTATTATGTTACTAGTCTTATCATTTAATAAGTAATAACCCCAGAAGGTACGGCTGTTCCTATTTCCTACTGTTTTCTCATTCCTATATGATTCATGAGAGTACAAATCTTCATCCTTGGCTCTGATAACTTCCTGGTTACCATCATCTATTCACATCTCTCACTTTTGTTTCTTTCGTTATAGGCCTGCCAGAAGTTCGGAAAGTCGTTCTTGTTCGTGTTATTGTTTCCACCGTGAGAAGTAGCAGCCACAAAACCATTAAACCAAGGAAACCTGTACCGGTCGTTTCATGGCAGAGGTGGTTGTGCTGGTCGCTTTAAGATGGGTGGCGTCGCCGATCTTCACCAAATTCATCAACCGCGCTTCAACCTACCTTGATAAGGACGTGGCACGTGAGCTCCAAGAACTGGAGGCCACCGTCCTGCCACAGTTTCAGCTGGTGATCGAAGCAGCCGAGAAGAGTCCACATAGGGGCAAGATTGAGGGGTGGCTGCGCAAACTGAAAGCAGCTTTCTATGATGCTGAAGATTTGTTGGATGAACACGAATACGACATCCTTGAGAGTGAAGCAGAGAAAGGTGTGCAATCATCATCAATGGTTACCATTACAAAGCCTCTCCGTGCTGTATCCAAAAAGATGTCCAATTTACACCCTAAGAACAGAAAGCTAATTTGCAAGCTTGAAGAATTGAAGGAAATCTTGGCTGAAGCTAAGAGCTTCCGTAGTCTGTTTGGCATACAAGCGGTTAATGGTTCAGTGCATATGGTTACTGCTCCCATCAGGCCTCATACTAACACCACTTCCCTTCCTACATCGAAGGTCATTGGTCGCAAGAAGGATCGTGATCTTATAATCGATACTCTCTGCAAGCATGCGGATACTGAAGCTAGTGCAGCTAGGTGCTACTCGACTCTGGCAATTGTTGGAATTGGGGGTATGGGAAAAACTACGTTAGCACAGTGTCTACAATAATGAGAAGGTGATCAAATATTTTGATGCCAGGATGTGGGTCTGCATCTCGCGCAAACTTGATGTGCATCGACACACACAGGAGATCATTGAGTCCGCTGGAATGGGCGAGTGCCCACGTGTTAGTAATCTCGATACTCTCCAGTGCAAATTAAGGGACATGCTGCAAAGATCAGAGAGGTTCCTGCTTGTGTTGGATGATATTTGGTTTGATGAATCCAAGAATGAGATGGAGTGGGACTGGGAGCAACTGCTAGCTCCTTTAGTTTCTTCACGGAGGGGAAGCAAAATTCTGGTAACTTCTCGACGGAATGCACTTCCAGCTGTTCTCGACTGTAAGAAGCATTTTTGTTTGAAGAACTTAAAAGATACAGCCTTATTGGCGATCTTCAAAGGCCATGCCTTCGCTGGTGCTGAAACCAATGACCCACAGTTGCGTAGGAAGTTAGAGGAGATTGCTGAGAAGATCTCTAAAAGGCTTGGACAATCACCTTTGGCAGCGAAAGCTGTAGGTTCTCAGTTGAGCAGGAAAAAGGATATCACTACATGGAGAGCTGCTTTAAAGAGCGACAGCTTAAGCGAGACAAGAAAGGCTCTCTTGTGGAGTTATGAGAAGTTAGATCCGCGTCTTCAGAGGTGCTTTCTATATTGCAGCTTATTTCCAAAAGGCTACTGGTACGAAATTTCCTATATAGTTCACCTTTGGGTGGCAGAGGGACTTGTTGATTCAAGCAACAGTGACATGAAAATGGAAGATATTGGCAGGGATTACTTCAATGAGTTGGTATCCGGGTCTTTCTTTCAACAAGTTTCTAAGAGCTGGAATGGAATATGGTATATTATGCACGATCTCTTCCATGATTTGGCAGAGTCTCTATCTAGAGAAGATTTCTTTAGATTAGAGGATGACAAGGTGAAAGAAATACCATGCACTGTTCGTCATCTGTCTGTTCGTGTTAAGAGTATGAAACTGCATAAGCAAAATATCTGCAAGCTAAATCATTTGCGTACTGTTATCTGTATTGACCCACTCATGGACGACGGAACCGATGTTTTCGATCAGGTACTTCGGAATCAGAAGAAGTTGCGAGTACTAGATTTGTCATTTTACAACAGCAGCAAGTTGCCTGAATCTGTCTGTGAGCTGAAGCATCTTCGGTATTTGAACATCATCAAAACGTTCATTTCTGAGTTACCGAGATCACTGTGTACTTTGTACCTCTTAGAGTCTCTTAAGTTTAACAACAAATGTAAGATCTTGCCCGATAAACTCTGCAACCTAAGTAAGTTGCGGCATCTTGAAGGGTACATTGATCAAATATCTTCGACGCCTTGGGAAGCACCAGTACCTCAAATTCCGAATATAGGTAAATTATTTTCTCTCCAACATATCAATGAATTTCACGTGCAAAAGCAGAAGGGCTATGAATTGCGACAGCTGAGGGACATGAACGAGCTTGGTGGCAGGTTGCGTATCATGAATCTCGAGAATGTGACGGGGAAGGATGAAGCATTGGAGTCGATGCTACATCACAAGAGTTATCTTAAAGATTTACAGCTTGTCTGGAGTTGCAAAAATGAATTGAATGTAGAGGATAGTTTGTATTTAGAGTCAGAGATTCTCGAAGGTCTGGTGCCACCGCCCGAACTGGAGGGCCTTACGATCGAAGGTTACAGCTCTGTCACATATCCAAGCTGGTTGAAGGATCCCCGTTTTGAGAATTTGGTATCTTTTGAGCTTGCAAATTGCAGCGCATTAGAGGATGTTCCGCTTAATACCGAGCCCCTTAGTCACTGTGCTGAGATTTCCCTTAAAAATATCTCAAACTTGAAAACATTGCCATGTTTTCCAGCAGGTCTTACATGCCTATTAATTGAGGAATGCCCATTACTTATGTTTATTTCCAACGACGAGGTGGAACAGCAGGAACAGTGGGAGAACATTACCATGACAGACTACTTCGCATCACAATTTGCTTTGTTCTCGGAGGCGGATCCTTATAGTTTTAAAAGGTTTATTTGTCCACAGATTCGGAAGGCACTTTTGTTGGAACATTCGTTTCTCAAGCAGTTGATGACAAAGATGGATGTTGATTTATCAGAAAATCTTCGAACTATTGAAAGCGCTTTGCAAGGAGAAATAGAAGAAGCATTGCTGAAAGACAGTATAATCAAGGCATGGGTATGTTGCCACGAGCTGAGGAGAGGACTCGTCTATCAAAGTAGGACGGGGCTGCAACTGGTTCCACCATCAGGACTTGTTTGTCTCTTTCTTATTTCGTGCAGTATCACAGATAGTGCTTTATCTAGTTGGTTTGGGAGCCTCACTGCGCTGAAAAAATTCAGATTCACAGACATTATGACTTTGACTACACTTCCATCAGAAGAGGTCTTCCGACACTCTAAAAAACTTGAATTCGTGGTCATCGAGCAATGCTGGTGTATCAGATCATTAGGGGGCTTGCGAGCGGCAGCATCTCTCATTACACTTGGCATTATGTGCTGCCCTTCTTTACAGTTGGCACGCGGATCAGAATATCTACCGCTGTCGCTTGAGGATCTCCGTGTTGACCATTGCGTGCTCACAGCTGACTTCTTCTGTAGCGACTTGCCAAAGCTAAAGAAACTTGACTTGAATGGTTGCAGGAGCTCGGCCTCCATGTCCGTTGGTCGTCTAACCTCCGTCGAATCATTCGAACTACGGTGTCTGCCAGATTTATGTACGTTCGAAGGACTATCTTCCCTGCAATTTGACCTCGTGCAGTTGATAGATGTTCCAAAGCTCACACTGGAGTGCACATCACAGTTCAGTATCACGAGAGTACTCGCTGTTAGCAACCCCGTAATGCTCAATCACATGCTGTCAGCTAAAGGTTTTACGGCTATGGATATCTCTCTTCATGATTGCAAGGATCCGTCCGTTTCATTGGAAGTTTCTGCAAATCTTACACGCGTCAAGTCCCTGGAACTTCTCCGCTGTGAGATGAAGTCCCTGCCAACAAATCTGAGGTGCCTTTCCGGTCTGGAGAAACTCGCTATATGGGATTGCCCCAACATATCAACTCTACCAGATCTACCATCCTCCCTCCAGCACATACACATAGCGGGTTGTGAACTTATGAAGATGAGCTGCCGAGCACCTGACGGAGAAAGCTGGCCAAAGATTGCGCATATCCGCTGGAAGGAAATCGAGTGAATTGTGCTTCAGAATCTCAACTACAAAGAAACGAAAAGGTAAATGTTCCATCGATCCGTTCTCACAATAACTTTCTGAAATTAGCTCATCCATAATTCCATATGTTGCTTTCCAATACTTCATTTGATCAAAACTTTTAATGTTTCCTCGTTTATTTTCTTTTGAACAGCCATCTCCCAAGATCATCTGCCCCCTACAGCGATCTCGTCTCCGCTCCCTGTTCAGCTCCCCCTCCTCCTCGCCAGCCTTTACCGCCCTCCTTCAGGCTTTGCATATTGCTGCATGCATTGCATTGTCCTGCTACCGTACCGCCTATATTCTTCTCTGGCTCCGGCGCCACTGATAACACACTAGTGACTGGCCTTTGTTGGTTTTCTGTGTTTCTGTCTCTGAGATCTGTATCTACAATTCGAACTTGCTCTATTGTTTCTGGAGGCTGTTTGCTGCGATGTATAGGCTAAGCTCCATGTAACCTGTAGTCCTGTACTTTTGCTCTTTCTTTCGAATAGAAGTAACAGACGGCTTCTTGGTCCATTGGTCCTTCGATCTAGCAAAATTTCAGAATAACACCCTTTTATCTCATAACGAGACGAGTGGCACATACTGGGGGTATGGAGTACTAGTATTTGATTTCATGCTTATACTTTTTTGAAAGGGAATTTCATGCTTGATACTATGTGCCTTCCTTTCCAAACCAGGTGCGTGGCTGTTTTGTCTTAGTACCAGATATCTTTGGGAAGGAATAAATCCACTTTGCCTCTCTTAATTAGAGGCTGAATCTGATTTGTATTTCTCAACCGTAAAATCAGATATTGTCGTATCCCCCAACTATTAAAATTGTCTAAAATAACTCACTCGATGATTTTAGAGGGCGGCTTCACTGACGTGGCAGCCCAACCATCAAATAAATAAATAAACCAAGTAAGACCCCACCTGTCATCCTCTCTTTCTCCCCTTTCTTCTTCTCAGCGTAAATGAAGCTGGACGGCGGATGATAGCAGTAGAGTGTTGGGACGATGACAGGGAGCAGCAGGGCTCTCCTTTCTCTCCCATCCCGTCCCCTTCTACACTAGAGCTAGCAGTGGAATTACCGGCCTAGTAAGGATGTGGGGCGGCGAGCCGATGATGTGGCGCGGGAAGAGGGAGGATAGATGGAGAAAGAGATATAGAGGCGAGAACGGCGACCCTGACATCGACATAGGCTGCCAAGTAGGTGGGCGGGACAGAGGCGACAGCATGCTTAGCGACGCGCGTGTTAGCATTGGTGGCACGACAGAGCGCCTCCTTGACGGCACCTTCCCCCCCCCCCCCCCCCGCCGTCTCCTTGCCACGAAGGAGCGCGCTTTGGCGCGCCATCGACGCCTATGTTGTACTCGATGAGTAAGCCGTCGCCCTCGTCCTACCCACTCCTCTTCCCGCAATAAAACACTCTTGTAGAGGGCGCATGCTTCCCTTGCCATCTCTTTTACAGGCGGTCCCTCCCGCAAAAAAAAAACTTCTCGGAGACGGTAAGAGGGCCGCCTGGCTAAATGTATCCCTGTCGTCTACCGACCATTAGATGAGTGTCAATGGCCGTCTGCCACGTAAAAAAAAACGCCTCTCCTAAATAGGCGTCCGTGAGGCTTTGTTAAAACGAATTTTTTATATATTTTTATAAAGAGTTAATTGTACTTTTGGTCCACCTTTTGTTACCAAAGTTTCACTTTGGGCTATCCTCTAACTCATATTTTCACTGTGGACTAGGTAAGATTACCTTTGGTGCACTTTGGACCACCCCAAGTCATTTTCTGTAGCCTGCATCTGTTATATAATGTTGTAAAAAAATTGCAGCATAAGTTGAAAAAGATTACCGGTTTACAAGTTGCTGATGTGTTTAAAGTTGGAAAAGTCATTTATGTATTCCTAAAAAAGTTTATGGGGGTGGTCCAAAGTGTAAGAAAGGTAAAGTAGCCTAGCCCAAAGTGAAAAAATGTGTTAAAGGGTGGTCTAAAGTGAAACTTTGGTAATAAAAGGTGGCCCTAAACACAATTTACTCTTTATAAATAAAAAAAAATCCGCGCTGGCGGCGTCTGCAGCAACCATTTACTCCCTCCGTCCCACAAAGAAGCGAAACCTGGATCCCCGATGCAAATTTAGTCCTAATGTGAAAATACGAAAATGCCCTCCTGACAACATCCATCTGTATGCCAGCAGCATCTGACGCAGAATAAAAAAAGCCAAAAGCTTCACTTTCCCAAAGCAAATACTCAAAAAAAAAATCTCTCCAGTTGAGAAAATACTAGTACTACTAGCATTTGCATGAACATGGCAAGAACCATTCGTTGCCTCCGCCGCTGCAAGAAGCAAGAACGAAGCCGCAGTAGTTCATCGGTGCACGAACATAGCAAGAACGAAGCCGCCGTTGACGCTGCAAAAACGAAGCAGAACATAGCAAGAACGAAGCCGACGAACGTCGTCTCCGCCCCGCCGACGCCGCGTCTCCCCATCGCCTCAGCCGCCGCCGCCGCCGCCGAGTGTCTCCTCGAGGCCTTCGCCGACGACGACGACGCGTCTCCCCGTCGCCTCCCGCGCCGCCGACGCTGCGTCCCCCGTCGCCTCAACCAGCCGCCACGACGTGGCTCCTCGAGGCCTCCGCCGCCGCCCGCCGACACGTCTCCTCGACGCCTCAGCCGCCGCTGCCACCGACGACGCGTCTCCTCGAGGCCTCCGCGCGCCGCCGACGCCAACGCCGCGTCTCCCCGTCTCCTCTGCCGACGACTACGCGTCTCCTCGACGCCTCCCCGCCGCTTGACGGCCGACGCCACCTCGCCTCCGCCGCGTCTCCCCGTCGCCTCCACCGACGACGATGCGTCTCCTCGTCGCCTCCTCCGCCACCGACGACGCCTCGTCTCCCCATCGCCTCCGCCGAGGACGACGCGTCTCCTCATCACCTCCACCGACGACGACGCCACATCTCCCCGTTGCCTCCGCCGCCATCCGCGGCACCGCCGCCGCCTGCATCAGATCTGCCGCCGCCGCTCTCGCCATCGAGGGATGGGTGGAGTTCGTGACGAGAGGGAGGGGATGAGACCGGTGGTGGTGGTTGTTTTTTTTTTCACGCGGTTGTGTGGTGGGCGAGAGGAGAGAGACGAGCAGGGATAAGGTGCGATGAATTTTTCTCGAGTCTTGCGTAGGAGTTGGTTTTTTGTGGGACAAATGCTCAGCCCCAGAAATCGGTTCTTTCTGGGACGGAGGGAGTACTTCCTTCGCCGCTACTCGCTAGATTTGCCCCCCGTCTCAGGCGATTGCCTCGGGGTGTGAATTGCGACGAGACGATGACCAGCCGCCGGGATCCCCCGCCGTTCGGGGACAGGGGAGAGCACGGGAGAACGGAGAAGGTCTGCGGCCTCGAACCCCTAACCAGGTAGATGCGTTCCATCGAGTTGTGGTGCTACAAAGACCTGGTGGTTGAAGCGGCGGAGAAGAGGCTCCAGCGGGGCAGGTTGTCCGGCCCGGCCGGGGACCTGGTAGATGGGTAGAGGTGCGATCTCCTGAGGAGATAGCCTGTGGCGGTGGCGCGGCCGCGCGGGAACCATCCGCTACGCTGCTTGAAGGTGGCTGACGGCATCTGACAGGTATATCTCCTCAGGCTTCTGCCTTCTGTTGCAATTCAATGGCTACTGCTTGTGGGTTTGGATTATTGGGCAAAATGCTCTGCCATTTGATCTTAATCTTTGGCCTTTTGTCCCTTGCGTAGAAGTGCAAGTATGCACCTAGGGTCACCTCACTGCCATTGCTAACAAGGGCACATCATTCAGAGCCCAACTAGTGCGTCTCGTGTTGCTGATGTGTAAATTTTATTGACTTTCTCGATTAACCAAAGGCTGTCTCCAGTCGTTTGTTTCTTCGTCATTTTAAAGATAATAACGAAGGACAATAATGGCGTAGAGCTACAGAAAGATTCCTGCATGTTGACATCAATTTCATTTTATTTGTACGATTGATTCTGGTGTACCATCCAATCCAATTATTGGTCTAGTGTATAAATTTGGATTGCATAGTATTCATTAACCATTTTATATCCTGTTGAGGGAACTCCAAAAATAAATAATTGTCCACCTTCAATTTATTGTTTTTTTACTGGTGAATCTGCGTAATGCCTTCTTGCTTTATCGTATAATAGATATGTACACTTGCCTTGAAGGCCCCATTATTTGGCTTATTCGTGGAATAAGTCAAACGACATATTTACAAATGAGAAGTAATTTGTGAATAAAACTTTTATATAGTGATCTTAGCGACCTAAAAGCAAAGGCTAAAAACTAAACTTCAATGAAAAAACCCCCAAAATCAGCTTCAAATTTAAGGTTGAAAATCCAAATTTTGACTGATAAGCATAAGCATAAGCAAAAAGATGAGGCAGGAAGTTACACCAACACCAGACCTGCTCTGCTACAAAGACTATCACTTCTACTCCCTCCATTCCATAATATAAGGGACAACCACCTTTTTTAGATGTTCCATAATATATGGCATGCATGCAAGTATGCAATTAACTATGACATTTTCTCCATTAAATTATTAATTTTTTAAATCCTTTACTTTCATGTTATCTAATTCTATTGGATGCATGCATTATATTTATTGGGATGATCTAAACTACAAGATGACAATAATTATTTCTTGGTCTTTGGGTTAAGAGTGGTTGTGTCTTATATTTTGAAATGGAGGGAGTACTTTTTAATGGAATATGCTAGTAATGAAATTATTCTTAGTTCATTAGATTTTATGGCATTTATGTACAACAGTTAAAACAACTCTCATCTCCATTGTCTCAACATTAAATAAATAACTCAGAGAAGACACACTCCCTCTGATTTAAAATATAAGTATAAGTTGTTTTAGCCTTGTACTGTTGTACACAAGAATTATAAATCATCTCAAATGACTTTGTTGCCCTTTATTTATTGTACATTGGAAAAGATGAATTATTTATTTGTAAGAGGGGTAGAATTTTTTTATAAGGGCAAACAAGAAAAAAATTCAAAAAAATACCTAGAAGTCGCAAAATGCTTATATTTAAGAAAGACTTAAGAAGGCTAAAATGCCTTTTGCCTCTTTCTTGTACCCCATCTTCCTTTCTATATCACAAAATTACTATATTATTATGTTGCTAGAAGATGCCTAATTAATTATTGTCTATTCTTATTGTGCTATTCTGAGCTGTTTAATTTGATAAGGGGGTTGTATAGGTATCTTGGAGAAGATTAATATAATGAGGACCGTACCATAGTCTGTCAGGAATATGCCTTAGATAAGTGGTGAATCTATAATTTTTTTCATTAGGTGCACCCACCCACAAGAGCTTGAAAATGTCTCACTTTCTCTATGCCTGTCCAAAAGGACATTTGAGAAAACATGAAATAGGACGGCCAAAATAACACTGCGACTTGCATATTGTGGCCAAACATATCACACTTTCTTATATGCGTCAGTTTGTAGAGTCCCTCTTAAATTTCTTATAAGCATCAGTTTGTAGAGTTCTGCCTTTCGCGTGCCCTGCAATACAAACGCTCCTCTCTGGATCTGGTAACCCTGTACTCTCTTGGTGCTTGTTTCCTTCACACTTCTCTGTTTAAGTTTTCCAGCCTTTGGTGTTTTCATGTATTAATTCCTTGTAACTATATTTCCCCACTCCAAGCATTTCCATAATCATTCACCGAAAAATTAAAAAAAAAATGTTTCAAGAGTTCTGTTGTCTTTATTTTGCTCATGAAAAAAAAAGTATCTTTATATTCAGATGTGATTACCACATTACCCCATTCTCCCACTGATTGACTTGTTCACAGCTGCACAATCTTTCATAATACTCTGAACAACGTTGTTCAAAAGTTATCCTTTGGAAGTTCCACTATCCCTATTACACATACAAAAAGAAAAGCAAAAACTTAGATTTGCATTTCTCATCTCCAGCTAAATTTCCACTACACCGTTTATCCCTGCATACCTCCAGAAATAGCTCTATTTCCTATCGTTACTATTTCATATTAGCCAAAGTATTCCAGCTATTTGTCTTGCACTCTCGCCCATCTGTTCCCCTTCTTATATCCATACAAAATAGTTCTATTCTACTTCCTAGGAGCTCTGGTTCTGACGTAAAACAGAAAATATATAGTAAAACATAGAATACCAAGAAAAGGAAAAAAAATTGTGTTATACAATGGCGGAGGTGGTGCTAGCTGGCTTGCATTTGGCCGCAAGGCCAATCTTCAAGAAGCTCCTTGTTGAGGCTTCAACCTACCTTGGTGTGGACATGATGTGTGAGTTCCATGAACTGGAGACCACCATCATGCCACAGTTCGAGCTGGTGATTGAAGAAGCTGAGAAGGGCAATCACAGAGCCAAGCTGGACAAATGGCTCAAGGAGCTCAAAGAAGCCTTCTACAACGCTGAAGACCTGCTGGAGGAGCATGAGTACAACATCCTTAAGCACAAAGCGAAGAGCAATGGTTCCCTTGGGAAAGATTCCACTCAGGCGCATGCCTCTTCCATCAGCAATATTCTGAAACAGCCTCTGCATGCTGTGTCCAGCAGGTTGTCCAATCTGCGCCCAGAGAACAGAAATCTACTTCGCCAGCTGAATGAACTGAAGACCATCCTTGCAAAAGCCAAGGAGTTCCGCGAGCTGCTTTGCTTACCAGCTGTTAATAGTGTTCCGGACTCCATTGTACCAATACCCGTTGTTCCTGTAGCCACATCACTATTGCCCCCGAGAGTATTTGGTCGCGATATGGATCGTGATCGTATAATACATCTTCTTACTGAGCCAACGGCTGCTGTCTCTAGCTCAGCCGGCTACTCGGGTTTGGCCATTGTTGCACATGGAGGAGCGGGAAAATCCACCTTGGCACAGTATGTTTACAATGACAAAAGGGTACAAGAACATTTTGATGTCAGGATGTGGGTCTGCATCTCACGCAAACTCGATGTCCATCGTCATACACGTGAGATTATCGAGTCCGCAACAAGTGGAGAGTGCCCACGCGTAGACAACCTTGATACTCTCCAGTGCAGGTTAAGGGACATACTACAAAATTCAGGGAAATTCTTACTTGTGTTGGACGATGTTTGGTTTGATAAATCCAACAATGAGAGAGAATGGGACTTGCTGCTAGATCCTCTACTAATTTCCCAGAAATCAGGAAGCAGAGTTTTGGCAACTTCTCGACGAGATATACTTCCAGCTGCTCTTCGCTGCAAGGATGTGGTTCGTTTGGAATACATGGAAGATACCGAGTTCTTGGCTCTCTTTAAACACCATGCTTTCTCTGGAACAGAAAACATAGATGCACAGCTGCGTGCAAGGCTAGAGAAAATTGCAGAGAAGATTGCTAAAAGGCTTGGACAATCTCCTTTGGCAGCGAGAACAATGGGTTCTCAATTGAGCAGGAATAAGGTTATAACCCTATGGAGAAGTGCTCTAAATATTGAAAACTTAAGTGAGCCCATGAAAGCCCTGACGTGGAGTTATCTGAAGTTAGATTCACGTGTGCAGAGGTGTTTTCTGTATTGCAGCTTATTTCCAAAAGGTCACAAGTATAAAATCGATGAGATGGTTGACCTTTGGGTGGCAGAGGGACTAGTTGATTCACGCAACCAGGGGGGTAAGAGAATTGAAGATATTGGCAGGGATTACTTCTATGAGATGGTGTCTGGGTCTTTCTTTCAACCAGTTTCTGAAAAATATATAGGTACATGGTACATTATGCATGATCTACTGCATGATTTGGCAGAGTCACTCACTAAAGAAGACTGCTTCAGATTAGAAGATGATTGGGTGGAAGAAATACCAGGCACTGTTCGACATCTATCTGTTCGTGTTGAGAGTATGGAATACCATAAGCAAAAGATCTGCAAGCTACGTTATTTACGCACTGTTATCTGCATTGACCCACTCATGGATGATGGAGATGATGTTTTCAATCAGATACTGAAGAATCTGAAGAAGTTGCGTGTACTATATTTGTCATTTTACAACAGTAGTCGGTTGCCTGAATGTATTGGTGAGCTGAAGCACCTTAGGTATTTGAATATCATCAAAACATTGATTTCTGAATTGCCAAGATCATTATGTACTCTTTACCACTTACAGTTACTTCAGTTAAACAAAAAGGTGAAGTGTTTGCCTGACAAGCTGTGCAATTTAAGTAAGTTACGACGTCTTGAAGCATTTGACGACAGAATAGATAAATTGATAAATGCTTCTCTGCCTCAAATTCCTTACATAGGCAAGCTAACTTTGCTGCAACATATTGATGCATTTTTGGTGCAAAAGCAGAAGGGATATGAGTTGCGACAACTGGGGGACATGAACGAGCTCAGTGGTAATTTGCGTGTGGTGAATCTTGAAAATGTTACTGGAAAGGATGAAGCATCAGAGTCGAAGCTGCATAAGAAAACGCGTCTTGCAGGTTTGCATCTTTCCTGGAATGATGTGGATGGCATGGATGTTTCTTATTTGGAGATTCTAGAAGGCCTGAGGCCGCCATCTCAATTGGAGGACCTTACAATTGAAGGTTACAAATCTGCCATGTACCCAAGCTGGTTACTTGATTGCTCCTATTTTGAGAATCTAGAACATTTTATGCTTGCTAATTGCTGTGGGTTAGAAAGCCTACCACCCAATACTGAGATCTTTAGGCACTGTGTGAGACTTACCCTTAAGAATGTCCCGAATATGAAGACACTATCTTTTCTTCCAGAAGGTCTCACAAGCCTATCAATTGAGGGGTGCCCACTGCTTGTGTTCACTACTAATAACGATGAACTGGAACACCATGATTATAGGGAGAGCATCACGAGGGCAAACAACCTGGAAACACAACTTGTTTTGATATGGGAAGTGAATTCCGATTCAGATATTAGGAGCACATTGTCTTCCGAACACTCATCCATGAAGAAGTTGACAGAATTGATGGATACTGGTATTTCGGGAAATCTTCAAACCATTGAAAGCGCTTTAGAAATAGAGAGAGATGAAGCCTTGGTTAAAGAAGATATCATCAAAGTATGGCTCTGTTGCCACGAGGAGAGGATGAGATTCATTTATTCAAGGAAGGCTGGGTTGCCGTTGGTTCTACCATCTGGACTATGCGTACTCTCTCTTTCCTCCTGTAGTATTACAGATGGAGCTTTAGCTATTTGCCTTGGTGGGCTTACTTCACTTAGAAATTTGTTCTTAACAGAGATTATGACTTTAACTACGCTTCCACCGGAAGAGGTCTTCCAACATTTGGGCAATCTTAGATACTTGGTCATTCGTTCCTGCTGGTGTCTCAGATCATTCGGGGGCTTGCGATCTGCTACCTCTCTTTCAGAAATAAGATTATTTTCCTGTCCTTCTTTACAGTTGGCACGTGGTGCAGAATTTATGCCAATGTCCCTTGAGAAGCTATGTGTATACAGGTGTGTGCTTTCAGCTGACTTCTTCTGCGGTGACTGGCCACATCTGAATAATATTGGGTTATGTGGGTGTAGAAGCTCTGCGTCCTTGTATGTTGGTGATCTTACCTCCCTCCAATCATTCTCATTATATCGCTTGCCAGATTTATACGTGCTGGAAGGTTTGTCTTCCCTGCATCTTCACCACGTACATTTGATAGATGTTCCAAGGCTTACTACCGAGTGTACCTCACAGTTTCGGGTCCAGGATTCACTCTATATTAGCAGTTCTGTGATGCTCAACTGCATGCTCTCCGCTGAAGGTTTCAAAGTTCCAGAGTTTCTCTCTCTTGAAAGCTGCAAGGAGCCATCCGTTTCATTGGAAGAATCTGCAAATTTCACATCTGTCAAGTGCCTGAGGTTATGTAATTGTGAAATGAGTTCACTACCAGGAAATATGAAGTGCCTATCCAATCTGAAGAAGCTCGATATCTATAGTTGCCCCAACATATCATCTATACCAGATCTGCCGTCCTCCCTCCAGCATATATGTATATGGGGTTGTGAGCTTTTGAAGAAGAGCTGCAGGGCACCTGATGGAGAAAGCTGGCCAAAGATTGCGCATATCCGCTGGAAGGAATTCAGATGAATTGTGCTTCAGAATCACTACTACGGAGAAGCGCAAAGGTGAAGGTCCCATCAATGCATTATCAGAAGTACTCTATGTAATATTTATTTCATTCGCTCATGATCTTACGAACACATCATTAACTTCACTTTTCCTTTGTTTTGCACAGACACTCCAAGATTTGCTTTCTCAGGTAACTTCGTCTCTTCGCCACCTGCTACAAGGTAGAGCGCCTCATGCTCATATAGCAGTTCAGCTCTCTCCTGTAGTCCTGTGGTCTGTCCGGTTGTGCTGTCCACTCTGTTCCCTGCTTCGTCGATTGCCACATATACGTTTCCCTGCTGCCTTCTACCGACCCACCGCCTCCCTTCATCCGGTCTCTGCCACTGACGGCCCATGATCGTGTCCTTTTGCTTTCACCCCTTAAATGGAGTCTTGTTGGTCCAAGAAAATCTCTGTTTGTCTCTTGAACACTCAACTATTTCTCGTATTTTGTGTGATATCTCTCGTATTTGATTGCGTGATGTGATAATATATTGAAGTAATTGGATTTTGTACTTCGCACAAATATACAATATGCTACTGTACAAGTGTTTGTCTATGTAGTTTTCATAAAGCTTGTATGATTTGTGGAAGTTTCATATGTTTTTTTAGCATGATGGTTCTCACCTCACATACAATGTGTCCTTGTTGAGCTGCCTGGCAGTTTGCCACAATTTGATTTGTCAGTTGTCACCAAACTGTTTTGTTGCACTCTCTAGCGCTTGTACAGTTCCAGTTTGACTTCTTAGTTCTCATTTTATTTTGAAAATACGCAAGGAGCATATCATTGTATTAAGGAGTAAAAGTTATTTACATCGGAACAACCGAAAAAGAACTAAAATAGAGGGGGACAGGATACAAGAGGAACTTAAGAACTAAAACCTACTACCTCTAGACACCATGTCTAGATTCATAGCTAAAAATTGCTATATTTTGGGACGGATGGAGTATTCTCTAAGACTGAATTTGCGACCCTGTCCTAACCACAGGAACGACCAAGGCTGGGATTGCCGCCCTAGCTAGCCGCCACAGGTCGGCTTCGCTTGTCATGGCTCTCGCAATCTCCATCCATGAATGGGTTTTTTGGTTGAAGGCTCTACTGTTTATTTCCTTCCAAATTGTCCATGCTACCAGAGCTACAATGGTGTCGAACCCTCGACGGTTCTCATTTTATGACCCCGGTTGAGTAAAGATATATAACCTCTGTCTCTAAGACATAGTTATATTTTTGGACGGAGGGTGTATGATACATCTACTGCATTTGAAGCAGCCCAGAGCCGCTGGATACAGACGTACTGACTCAAATCGTGAGCCTGCTGTATGATTTATGCATATTTCCAGTTAAAATAATCCAGTTGTGTTGTTTCATGCGAAGGTGTAATGGTGTATCAGCGTTTTCTTTTTTTAAAAAAGATATTTCTAATGAATACTGCTCAAGATTACCAGGTTTTTCTAACAAAGAACGAAACAATTGGCACGAATAAATACTCCAATCTCGGGAGAGAGAGAGGAGATAAAGGGGTCATTTGGGACAATACATTGTGGCCAACGCTCGGTGCACTGTCATCTGAATGGAAGGGCCATAACCCATCACGTCCTGTTTCTGGTTTTTGCCGTACGTTCCTTCTCCTCTAGCGATAGCCTCCCCGTCCACGTCTATTATGCCACCTCGTTTTGGATTCTCCACAAGCTGGCCTGGTGATAACTGAAGACATCTCACCTGCAAAGTCAAAGCAAGTAGTGCCATTTGTAACTGAATATTCTAAACTGGGGAGGTTAATACTTCATGATTTTTCACTTTGGAAGAACAGTATCGTGGATTGTGATGGCCATTGCTATTTTATTGTTAACATCATCCTTTTATCAGGGATGAGGAAATAAACTAACCTTTAGATACGTAACATATGGTGATTTTACATGACTCCCATCGCCCATCTTCATCAGTAGAGCTAATAGATCAGCCTTTGGACAGTCTCTGACTATGACTGCGTCCATGTAGCCATCTGAGAACTGCATCACAAATTATAGCATATGCAGATTCCATGAGTCAAATGAGTATATCAAAACTGCAAAATAAGTTCCTCCTCAAGAAAATGAAAATGAGTACATGTACCGATATAGCTATATCGATGGAAATTGTTTAATCACAACAAACAAATCAGAAAGTTTTACCTTACTACAACACCAAACAGAACAGTAAACGACAGGAAATGATTCTGATGGGCTAAACCACACCCAAGATTTTACAACTAACAAGTTGGATATGAGTGTTCCATACCGATGGTCCGATGCATACATGCCCAAGTAAACAACCCTTATTCTTAATCTAATTCTAGCACTTCAATGCAATGCAAATTTAAGAACTATAGAATGAATTGCTTCAATACAATCTAATCCTAACCACAGGTTTGTCATAGAAAATGAGCATGCCTACTATTGCCTGGGAGGAAAGAGGACTTTTTTCCAACTAAGAAGACAAGTTTGAAATTCAAAGGACACTGTGGACAAAACATTACTAGAGAAACAATTGGAACAGCGAGAGACCCTTCAGAGGCAACTAAAAAGGAAAGTTACTCCTACACGTCTTACGTACTATCTCTGTGTTTTAATATATATGACGTTGTTGACTATTCGTCTTATTCAATTTTTCAAAGAATATAAAAAGTTTAAGTCAAGAACATTTGATGATAAAACAAGTCACAATAAAATAAAAGATAATTACATATTTTTTAAAATAGGACGAACGATCAAATGTATCTTAAAAAGTAATCGGCGATATATATTTAAAAAAGGAAGGAGTATAATTTAAGCACTGAAAACGAATCGAGCCAATTATGTGCTGGTTATGTTCCAATCTGGAAGATTTATGATAAGTTTCATAATCAGCTTTAGTACTGTGCAATTAAACTGTTTGGATGATATCGACCAATTATCAAGCCAAAAGTTGAAGGCTTTAGCTAAGGCAAATCCTGTAAGGTGCACATGATGTTGACCTTGTACAGTACAAATTAATCACTAATATTTTGTACTTGCAAATCTTTCTTCTTATTACTTTTTGCGAGGCTTTCTTGCAAATCTGGACTTTCCCCGATAGATATAGAAGTATATCCTTTTCTCTTAACGCAATCATACGCAAGCCTTTTACGCATTCCCCGAAAAGGATATACGAGTATATCAGTAAAGAAGTCAACCTGCACAAACCAATACGAGTATATCCAAACCCATGCCACGGCAACCATGCAAACACGTTACAAATTCAACGGATAATTACCGAGTATATCGTCACTAACCTCCACGAGGACACCATCGCCGCTGACACAGACAATGCCATCGTAGCGCGCAAGGTCAAGAGAAGACGCCACCTCCCGGGCGTGCCCCTGATACCGGGTCTCTGAAACAAACCGTGAAGAGAAGTAAATCAAATATCTTGGGAGGAAATGTGAGGGAAACCACAAAAAAAAACCGATCGCTGATAAGTGATAACAACGTGCGTTCCGCTCCGGAAACCTTGCATTGTGACGTTGACACCGGCGGCCTCGAACAGGGGCTTGATCTCTGCCTCGTAAATCTTCTTTCCGCATTTTTTGCCGCCGAAGGGGTTGACCAGGATGAACAATCTCTTCGGCCGGCCTGTGTCATGTTCATCAAAAACTTTAACGATTAGTACTAACCTTTCATGGATTGGATTGTTGGATAAGATCATAAAAGCAGAGGAATTGTTTCATATTGTCTGAGAAAGAGGAACCGATTGTTTTTGTACTTTTGTGGCCTAGTGATGATCAAGAGGCACAGGGAGAGACACGTACGTACCGAGAGAGTCCAGGGAGCCCCTCATCCTGTCGCACCAGGCCGTTCCATGAGTCAAATGAGTATATCAAAACTGCAAAATAAGTTCCTCCTCAAGAAAATGAAAATGAGTACATGTACCGATATAGCTATATCGACGGAAATTGTTTAGTTACAACAAACAAATCAGAAAGTTTTACCTTACTACAAACAGAACAGTAAACGACAGGAAATGATTCTGATGGGCTAAACTACACCCAAGATTTTACAACTAACAAGTTGGATTGGAGTGTTCCCTATCGATGGTCCGATGCATACATGCCCAAGTAAACAACCCTTATTCTTAATCTAATTCTAGCACTTCAATGCAATGCAAATTTAAGAACTATAGAATGAATTGCTTCAATACAATCTAATCCTAACCACAGGTTTGTCATAGAAAATGAGCATGCCTACTATTGCCTGGGAGGAAAGAGGACTTTTTTCCAACTAAGAAGACAAGTTTGAAATTCAAAGGACACTGTGGACAAAACATTACTAGAGAAACAATTGGAACAGCGACGAAATATTTTTTGAAACAACACAAACAGGACAGTGCAAAATTTCGTGTTTTCATATAGTAGGAAAAAAACACAAGACCATAGCCCTGAAAGGCGATAAGAAAAACAGCCACGCCACAGAAGAGCGAAGAATTCAATTACCTTGGCCCCAGGAGCTGCCATGATACTCTCAGCAGCCCATGGCACGTTGTTGATCCAAATAGACACAAATGGGCCATCAAGGGATCTCCATTCTGAACCTTGAAACTCAACCGAAGGACCTCGATAAGAACACACAGACTTCCCATTTTGCTCTTGGCATTCTATAGTGCAATTCTCAGCTTGCTTGACGACATCTCCATATGCCTCATAGCCAGGGGCAGGAACAATCTGAATACTTCCGTAGTATTTTCTCAAGTTCATTATGCGAACCAAAGCCTGAAATAGTGCAAGAGTATCTTTAAGACTGAAGGCATCGTTTTCCAACAAAGATTTCCAGACACCCAAACTTCTTCTTGCTTGGGAAGCAGGAAACTGATATTGTGACATAGTAATCACATTACTTGTCCTAACTAACACGTCTGAAAATATGAATTATGTCAAACAAATTGAGGACAAATTCAGAAAATAGTAGTATGCATTTTTTAGGTGAAAGCCTAAGGAGTGCGTGCATATAGCTAACGAATTTGCCGAACTTGTGCATAACCGAAATGCTACATATTGCATTTTTTTTAGATAAGGGTATTTTTTACCCGGCCTCTATATCCAACCGGATATATGCAGCCTTTTAAATTGGAAAATCAGCCCCTCAACAACCCAATATAAAATTCGCTCCTATAGAGATTTAAACTCAAAACCTTGGGATGTTACTCAGCTCACCGCAATCAATTTTACACCATACATACAACCCATATTGCATGTATGGTGTAAAGGTGCAAGTAGATGAGTAACCATTGATGACAGATATGATATAGTAAAGAATTGAAAAATAAAAAGGAAAACGTTGAAAACAAAAGCATACATACATAGAAATCAAAGCGTGCACTTCCCATCCACCTGTACTTCTCAGACTCAATATCTATATCAGCCACCAAACCTGAAATTTATTATTATTATCCCTAAATGGTGAGATGAGAGCCAAGAAAGTATCATTCAGATTCGATCAACTAATTCCAAGCTTGTGGCATACCCCAAGTCATATTCAAGACACTGAAAAATTTCTTCCTTCCCTGCACAATGGTGCATACATCCAAGGACTGACTGTGACCTGTTCAACGTGAAAGCTTGATGGTTCCGTAAAATTGTCCATCGGAAATTAGCAAATTGTCATCGAGTATATGCTTCATATGTAACGGAAATAGATCAAGACCTCTGATAATGGCAAATACGGCATTTGGAACCGAGTATGTCTCACTGGCAGAATGCAACAGCGATTTAGCCATGCCATTTCCTGTACCTGCACAAATTACAAGTCCAAGCCTGTTTAAATACTTTCAGATTTTGATGTACCAACGTCTTGCCTAAGGTGAATTGTTAGTACCTGCTGGAACCACCCCAATCGGTATCTTTATCGCTTCCTCCCAATCCATTCGTTGTAGAATTCCATTTACTACCTACACCAGAAATGGCAGCTTGAGAATCACTGAAAACAACGAATCACCCATTAAGAGACCCTTCAGAGGCAAATAGAAAGGAAAGTTACACCTACACATCTTTAAGTACTACCTCTGTTTTTTAATATATATGACGCTGTTGACTATTCATCTTATTTTTTTAAAAAAATTAAGTATAAAACTTTTAAGTCAATAACATTTGATGATAAATTAAGTTACAATAAAATAAGTGATAATTACATATTTTTTTTAAATAAGACGAACGATCAAACGTGTCTTAAAAAGTCAATTGCATTATATATTAGAAAACGGATGGAGTACAATTTAAGCACTGAAAACGACTCGAGCCAATTATGTGCTGGTTATGTACCAATCTGGAAGATATCTTATAAGTTTCATAATCAACTTTAGTACTGTGCAATTAAACTGTTTGGATGACATCGACCAATTATCAAGCCAAAAGTCGAAGGCTTTAGCTAAGGCAAATCATGTAAGGTGCAAATGATGTTGACCTTGTACAGTACAAATTAATCACTAATATTTTGTACTTGCAAATCTTTCTTCTTATTACTTTTTGCGAGGCTTTCTTGCAAATCTGGACTTTCCCCGATAGATATAGAAGTATATCCTTTTCTCTTAACGCAATCATACGCAAGCCTTTTACGCATTCCCCGAAAAGGATATACGAGTATATCAGTAAAGAAGTCAACCTGCACAAACCAATACGAGTATATCCAAACCCATGCCACGGCAACCATGCAAACACGTTACAAATTCAACGGATAATTACCGAGTATATCGTCACTAACCTCCACGAGGACACCATCGCCGCTGACACAGACAATGCCATCGTAGCGCGCAAGGTCAAGAGAAGACGCCACCTCCCGGGCGTGCCCCTGATACCGGGTCTCTGAAACAAACCGTGAAGAGAAGTAAATCAAATATCTTGGGAGGAAACGTGAGGGAAACCACAAAAAAAAACCGATCGCTGATAAGTGATAACAACGTGCATTCCGCTCCGGAAACCTTGCATTGTGACGTTGACACCGGCGGCCTCGAACAGGGGCTTGATCTCTGCCTCGTAAATCTTCTTTCCGCATTTTTTGCCGCCGAAGGGGTTGACCAGGATGAACAATCTCTTCGGCCGGCCTGTGTCATGTTCATCAAAAACTTTAACGATTAGTACTAACCTTTCATGGATTGGATTGTTGGATAAGATCATAAAAGCAGAGGAATTGTTTCATATTGTCTGAGAAAGAGGAACCGATTGTTTTTGTACTTTTGTGGCCTAGTGATGATCAAGAGGCACAGGGAGAGACACGTACGTACCGAGAGAGTCCAGGGAGCCCCTCATCCTGTCGCACCAGGCCGCGGCGGCGTCCTCGCCGGCGGCCATCTCGAGCACGTAATCCCTCCTGCGCCTCCTCCGTCCTCCTCCTCCCTTCCCCGCACCCGCGGCGCAGGACACCGGCCTTGCCGCCGCGTCCGCCGGCAGCACGAAGGCCTTCACGACCACCTCCTTGCCCCTGGCCTCGACCCCGAGCACGTCCGCGTCCAGCGACAGCACGCGCTCCGCCGCGGCGCCACCAGCGCACCGCCACCGGAGCTCCGCTCCTTCTCCGCCGCCGCCATCATCTGCACCGGGCGGGTCGGCGCAGAAGAGCGTCGCTTCTGCCGGCGCGCCGTTCACGCGGACCTTGGCCGTGGCGCGGTGGTCTCCCATGGCGGGGGCGGAGGCGAAGGTTTTTGGGCGCTGGAGTGCCAGAGTGGGGATGGGGCGAGTGGTGCGCGCGACGATGAGGATGATGGATGCGATCGATGTGGAGGGCTTCGGCTCGGTATAGGCGGGGAGCTGGGTGCAACGCGTTCGAACGAAAGCGAAGCGACGGATGGGTCTATGCAACGCTATTGTTTGCCGGTACGCACGGCCTGTCTACCGATGTGATATTTTGTTGCGTGCGGCCCAGCCATATTATGCTGCTGCTGTGAATGAAGGACATGGTTACTTTTACTTTGATGCTATCTTTAACCTTATTAAATTTTAATAAAGTTATAAAAAAGTGGCTATATTTAGTTTGCTGCCAAAATCCTACCAAACTTTTGATAAGTATGTCAAAATTTGATAAGGTTTTTTTAATCAAAGTGAACAGGCTCGAATTTGGATAATTGTACACTACGCGTATCTTCCTGTCACGTCACCCGGACGGTTCAACAAAGAAGTGTCCGTATCTGTTTCAGGGAAAGAAAAAGAAATAAACAAAAAAATTGTATATATATATTTTTCCCATTAAATTAGTTTCTATTCGGCCAGCACGTACTTTTTCATCAAAAGAGAGAGAAAACAACACAGCACCCGTCTGTCTTCATAGAGTAACTTCGTATGTGGAGTTGTGGACAGCGTTAAGTGTAGCAAAATGTCAAGATGCAGAAACAAAAATAGGGAAAAAACAATTTCGCCGTTGCCGGGGATCGAACCCGGGTCACCCGCGTGACAGGCGGGAATACTCACCACTATACTACAACGACTTTGATGCTTGAAACGTTTGCGAGTTAATTAATTTGCTTATAAATCATCTTTGCAGGATATGCCTATCACTCATCGAGAAGATATTTTGCCGGGTCGGTCGAAGTAACTGGCGACCAAATATCATTAAGATTTGAGGGAAGAAAAAATAAATACAAAGGGTTTGCTTACAACAACAGGAGGCTGTTGAGTTAGGGTGAAGGGCTGAAGGCTAGGCCTCAACCCCCATAAGAGAGTTCAATAATATAGCTAACCGCTGGCTCCAAATCATCTATAGCTAATTTAATAGTCCATTCATACAATAGTTACCTATAAAAATATACTACACCATTAATATCCAGTCACATCTCTCATACATAAATAACGACTTAGAGTTCGTGTTGCAGCCGGCTACAAATCTGTAGCCCGCTTTCTTCTCTCTTCTATTTTCTTGTCGATATGTGATTATAGCTGTCTTATAGATTGTTATTGTACCTGCTCTAAGCTGAAAGAGTAATAAAAACAGAAAAAGGGCTGAATAAACAGAAAAATGGCTAGTTGCTATTTGTATCAAAGTATCCTGCTTCCTTCCACTGCATTATCTCCTCCTTAATGGCTTCGACCAACTGGTCAGGGCTTCTGAAAAATGCGGGCATTCCGCTCTTTCCGTACCATCCAGCAAACTAACATGCTGACGCTGTCGAAATTGTAGCATTCCCGAAAACTCATCGAGAATATAACTGTACATGGTAATATTAACCTCTACCTCAGTCACTCCAGTGCATACCTACAGGCTACAGTGGTGAACCCGCAGGAATAATGCTTACAAAATCATCTTGCAGAAGTAAAACAAAAGAAGAACGATGACAATTGCACAAGCCAAGGGTTTCTACAGTAAATATCTTTTGCAGATATACAGTTTCCAGTCAAAGCTACAGCCTCTTTCTACAGTACCTTTTTGGCATGGGTTCCACCCTCTGATGAGCATATCAGTTGGGGTGGTTGAATGGAGAAATAGGTAACAAATGTAAGGTAAGCGCAGCTTAATAATACATAGACCTTGAACCACACAGACGAAAAAAGAGATAGGTACAAGAAGAAGCCTGTCGAGCTGACTATTGCAATGAAATTAGCAAGGCACTCCAGTGTGGATACATCCCCTTCAGTTCCTTCATCAGGGAAGTGGCCTTGCATGAAAAAATCTGACAGAAGCTGGTCCTTCTGCCTGAACTTTTCTATCATCCAATCGGTTACTTCATCTTCTGACGTTGGAATGTCACAGAGCTTAACAGTTCTGATGTGGATGTGGACTTCAGAAGGATCGGTGCCATATATAATATCCAGAAAATCTGGCAGGCGATGCTTATACGCTATTGTGACATCATAAACTGCATGAATCAGAATGTCAGGTGCCAAATATATATGAGAACTGTCAATATCCTTGGCCAAAATAAAGAAGTATAAGCTAAGTCCAAACATTATCACGTTCAGTTGTATTCATGTTTCAAGTTTTCATGAATGCAAGCATACGGTCCTAACTCCATTTACTGCGGTTGTTTGGTCAGTAACATTACAAGATATTTTGAGAATGCTGGTACATACTTGTTCAACATATCACAAATTGGACCAGACAGAAAGTACAACATACACAATTAAGTTGTTTGGTTCGTTTTGGATGCCCATTAACTCCAACAGTACAACACACTATTAAGTTGTTTGGTTCGCTTTGAATGCAAGATGTGCTTTCTGTTCATTAACTCCAATTTATAGTAAATCACATGTAGGAGTGCTTTCTAACAACCTTTTCTAAAACCAATTCCTGTACTTTCTAAACAGCTTCCCTTTTAGAAACTTGGTGGTTTTTAAGAACTCACGTTTATGACATACTTAAGAGTAAGACCTCCAATTTTTCACAGAAATGAAAATGGATATCTAGAAAAAAGAGACAAATACCATCACTCAAGGATCAACTGTTGTAGGTTCATATTTACTTGTTTAAGGGAATTTATAATGGTACTGCCAAAGAATACCATAGGAACAAGTTGTATGGACAGGCCAGAATCAGAAAAAGGGCCGGAGAGGGTGGGTGGGGGGAGGGGGGTTCACCTGCATCTAGGGAGCTCTTCAACTCTTGCAAACAGCAAAGGAACCCCTTTGTCTTTGGAAGAAGAACATTTTTAAGTATAGGCAGACCATGCTCCGAAGCATATTCTTGACTCTTGATGCATTTCTTCTCACTAAGATAAGAATAGTAGAGCATCAATCAGCAACAGATAGATAAAGAGAGAATATCATACATAGGCAATACCTCAATAGAATGAGAAACGATTTCAGAAAGGCAGTATTGACAGGGGAAAATACGATCAGTATATTTGAAAACTTAGAAAGTTTGACAGATATGTGATCAAGAATATAAATTCTGATAGTGCAGGTGGATCATACTAAAAATATATTAATGAATTCTAAAGATAAATATGTCTTACGTATAATCAGTGCCCTCAGGGAAAACCGCCAACCAGAGGGGGTCTCTGGGGTCCTTAAATGTTGACAGTTTGTTCTGGATAATTGCTTCATCAATCTCCCATTTCCGTTCTACTGGGATAAACTCAAAAATGTGAAATGCCCAGCTAAAAACAGGCAATTTCATCAAGCTGCTCTTAAGGATGTACTTGATATATCCTAAATAGCCTTTCCTCAATGCAAGATCCCACAAATACATCCAGTCAACCTCAGTCCTGTGGTTGGCAAATAACAAGATACGCTTTTTTGGAAGCACACTTTCACCAGAGAAAACCACATTGGTCTTGTTGATCTTCTCAAACAAGAATGGCCATAAAGATAGCCACATTCCAAACAGAACAGAGGTCGCCTTTCTACTGTAATGCACGCTGACTAGCCGAACAAGGAAAGTAGTAATAGGGGCTATGAAAACTATCAATGTGAATGCTGTTGACAGTATGATCACCACACATGCTACACCACGGCATCGTCTCATGGGAGTCAATGGACGGTGCTTTGACCCATTGTTCAGAGTGAGTGGGCTAGCATGCTGCACTTTCTTCTGTCCTCCATTGACATTATGTCCTTGGGAGCCACTTGAACCATTCATCTTCTACAGCTAAGAACTGAACCTACTCAAAGTTCAAAGCTAGGGTCTCGAATTATCTAAGCATCCTGTAGGGTAGGAGAAACGAGAACTGCAAAAACAAAAAAAACCATAGTTCACCAGTTGAAGCATACTATTTTGCTTTATGCAGCAAATTAATATGAGAGAAATAAACACTATTGATTTGCATTGACTTTACCATAAATTGCATAATACTCGAACTTTGCAGGCTGACCATCAGTCCATGCAGCTCAGTTAAGCTAAGGGCCAAATCACATTACAGAAATTTGGAACATGACTTCACATTTTGCCATGTGCAAGAAACATATAAATCCACATGGGCAAACACATGATCCAATCTTCTATATGACTCTACGCATGCGTGCGCACACTGACAAATACTCCCTCCGTCCCACCTAAAATGAATCTAGGATTGGATGTGACTTACTCTAGTTAAACGAATCTGGACAGCGGTATGTCCAGATTCATTGTATTAGGATGTGTCACATCCAGTACTAGGTTGTTTTTTTATGGGACGGAGGGAGTATATGGGAGTATGAAATGACCATCTACGGACAATCTTTTGTTTTGCCATTAAACAGGCTACAGTAGTAGATGGATTTAGGACATCTGTGTGAGTCACGACAATCCTCAGATACAGCAGTTATTGCACAAGTGACAAGTCTGGCACCTCACAGCCAAATAAATTCTATATACCAAGGGTGTGTTTAGTTCACGCTAAAATTGGAAGTTTGGTTGAAATTGGAACGATGTGACAGAAAAGTTGGAAATTTATGTGTGTAGGAAAGTTTTGATGTGATGGAAAAGTTGGAAGTTTGAAAAAAAAAAGTTTGCAACTAAACACGGTGCAAACTGAAATATTCCAAAAATATCATGCAGCCATCTTCTGCAGCACGAATGGTGTTGCACATTTCACGGACTAAAATATTTCTGTGTTTTTTTCGGGTAAGAAATAAACGAATTAGTATATGTTGGACTCCAGAAAATATTTTTTTGCAGATCAAATTCATGAATGATTGATTGTCCTCTACGTGTCCTATATTAACCATGAAATTGATTTTACTACAAAGAATGAAAGAGATATCAGCACAATCGCTCGAATATTTTGCGCTTCTATTGAATTACATCTGCCCTCCTCAATTCAAACTTCTCGGCAGAAGTATCGCCACTATTCTACTTCTGCACATGTGAAGTTCATAAAAGGTTTCTTCATAGTAATTTGAAAGGAGTGGCATTGACGCCACTTTCACTCCATAATTGGGGAAAGGAACATGACAATCCCATGCCTATTGCCTAAGCCCTGAAAGAAGCACACATGCCTACGTTGGACAGCTACAGCTCAGCTTGTAGAATTGACTTACAGGCTTGAGAGCTCCACCACGGCTAACAATGCTTGCACCCCATCCCAACGTCGCAATCAAATTCACCAAACAGCTCACGGCAAAGAAACCCATCTTCATCATGCTAATATCGCACACCGAAGGAACCCCAACCGAGCAAACAACCACCCACAAAATCCTACGGCGACGAACTCCGAAGTCAGAACCGGATCCCAGCATCGGCGAATTAACTGCCCGCGGCCCGCCACAACCCCAAGAACGCAGGAGACTCGCTTGAACACGACCCACCCCACCGTATAGGACCAGTCAAACCCCAGTCGGATGACGGGTTCCCGGAGGGGCCAGGGCCGGGATGGGATTTTGCCATGTTCATCCTTTTGGAGCTAGGATTGGGTGGATCCACAAGAGGGTGGGGCGAGGGCCATTCCTATTCAACTTGCACCTGATCCACTCCGTTGCCATCTCTATTTATGAGATTGTTGTGAAATGGATGTGCTAAGGAGCGGCAAATTCTTCAATTAGATCTTCAGAAGAGTAGTGTAGGCTCATAGGATCCCTTGCTATGGTCCTATTTGGGAGAGCTTCTAGCTGCTATAACTTCTTTCAGAATCAGATGCTCTTCCAAACAGTCCAGATTTTAAGAAGCTGTAGTTGTAAGTTCCAGAAAATAAATTAGAAGCCAAAAGCTGGGAAACCCAAGCTTCTTCAGATTCTCAGAAGTTGACTATCAACCAACTGCTTCTCAGAATCTTAAGCTCCTCAAACATACCCTATATGGGCTTCAGCGTGGGCTACAGGACTAGAAGCCCTTTTTAAATTTGAGTAAAAAGATGCAACCTAGCTACCTAAGCCCACAAGGGATGGCGCACCAAGGGGCTTGAACCACCACTGTGTATATCTTGCCGTAATGTGCCTAGTGTTCGGCCGCTGTTCATGTGCCACAACTTGCAGCCTTGCTGAAAAGAGACAAAAAAAAATTTAATGGCGCGAGACAATTGGATACTTAACCACTTACCACTCTTAACGATTGTCTCGATTAGGTCACACTGAGTGGAGTACTACGTTAATTAGTAGGTGGAGCTCAAGCCCCTTCAAGAAACGCCCTCTTTTGTTGGATTTGCCGCATTAGCTACTCGCCTTTCCTGTCACACCAAGTCGTCCTGGTTGGGGTTGGGCTTGGGTGAGGTGAGGATCGCGGTGTAGAGCCGGAGCTTCTCCTCGTGCATCAGTTCATGTTTCATGGGATTAACCTGAAATATTTTGTTGGTATTCAACTACCACTCTTATCAGAGGCACAGCTACTTTAAGCAGTTAAGCATACCAGCAACATGGCACAGCGCACATAGGACAGCTGCCTAGCTGCATTACCAGATGATAACCTATCAGGTTCAGACCAAGAGGCGGCAAAAGAAATTATGACAGGATCATAATAGTGCCGCAACAACCAGCAAAAAACATTGGTTCAAGGCATGGAGAAGCTAGCACCACAGATCGGCAACAAAACTGCAAAGGGGCCCGATGAAGCAACCTGTGAGTTACAGCGAGCTCCAGAGTAAATCCGTTGTGGAGCAGCAAAAAGAATTATTACTTTCTTCACACGCTGTGCATGGTGAAGTCAAATTGCCTCTCTGAAACTCAGATGCAATCATTTGTCGCTGTTGAAACGTTGGTTGCTACTTAGTGTGGAGTGTTGGGGAAGAACAAAATGCACAACACGAAAAAATCGATGCGGTTAATTGTGTCAAGTGGTTTTCTCCAGGTTCTCAGCTTCTCGCCGCTTCCTTTCTTCGTACTCCTCACGTAATCTTTCCTCCTCACGCCTCAATGCTTCAGCTTCCTCTTCCTGTTGTCTTCGCTCAGCCTCCTCACGCTCCCTCGCTTCATCCTCCGCATCCTCTCTTTCATCAAGATAATCAAACTCCTTCTCTGCAGCCATAGCTTTTACTATAGGGTCCCGCAGCTCAGATATCAAACCCCCACCCACCTTGTACTCCTGCTCGTCACCGACAAGGAATAACCGCTGATCAGGTCCTGACGCCATTGGTATGTCAACAGCGAGTAGCTTCATGTCGTACTGCAAAGAAATTAGAATAAGGTCAGGACTCTTGTTGTAAAAATGTATTGCTTCTAGCTGTCTCAAGTGGGTAGAGATTTCGGTGTTAGTTTTCTTTAGATAGCACATGCAGTCATGCAGTGTTTTCTGAATGGCAAGGGGAAGGAAAGAACATAGCAGTAATACAGAAACAGTAGAAAAGGTCAGATATATCATCAACACGATAAAAAAGGGTTGGATATGACATCAAGGACCATAAGGGCAGTCCCAACCCATAGTGTCTATAAGCAGTGTCTATGGTGCCATGTCAGTAAGACATCACAATAGAAACTACACTCTACAACCCATGGTTTCTTAAAGTGGGCCATTAATAAATACATCATCTCTCTTCTCTACCAATCATATTTATTCTTCATCTATTATGAAGACACTATTCTCTCCCAATGCAAAACTTGATAGTGTCTAGTGCATAGGTTCTCGTGTTGAAGCTGTGTCTTGCATGAGACCCAATTTCTTCCTCTCTTCACTCTCTCTCTTAATTAATATGGTGCCACATAAGCTAAAAGTCCTACATGGCAATATAGTTAATGCCATAGATACCATCCAAGGTGGAGGGTTGGGACTGCCCTAAATGTGCTACAGCCCATTGTACAAAATAGGTGTCAACAATTCTTGACCAACAAAAAAGAACGGTTCCATTGCATTCAAAGAGAAACCAATATTTCCTCTAATTAAGTAATTGTATCAAATAATAAGTGATAAAGCAGAGAAAGGGTGAGATGCTTCAACATTTGTCCAAACTTCTATTCATTCACTAAAGGTATGCATTCATATACTTGATTATACTATGCATAAGGAGGTTACTCAATCAATTGTTGCTGAAGTAATCTTTGGATCTTTGCTACAAAATAGAGATAAATAGTTCAATACCTGTCCCTTTTTCTTCTTGACCTCAACACTTACAAGGCCTTTTCTTTCTGATCCTTTAATGGGGAAGATCAGAAAGCACCTTTTGCCACCAAGCCTAAATTTGAAGTCCTTGAGTTTAGGCCCCCCTCCAGACATGACATATGCTCTGACATCAGTACCGGCTAAGGGTGCACCCATGACTTCAAGGATTGCAGCAGATGTGTTGAGCTTTGTCATTGCTATTCTATAAACCTTATCAGGATTTATGGTGAATCTTGCGCGTGTGTACATGCCCTATAACAAAAATAGACAATACAAATCAGTTGCTCCTCCCAAAACTTAGGCATCTGTCAAGCAAAGTTGCACTAAAAATATTAGATTGACGGTAGCACCGTGTTATGAGCATTTAAAATGATAAGACAACTTAAAGGCAAACAAAAAAAGTTAGTCATTGTTTCCTCTACAAAAAGTTGATCATGGAAAGTGGCATAAAGCTCTAATGTTCACCATAAACTAGACTTCTGATAATTTCCAAGTTAGCAAGATCTCTACAGTTCACTTCATACTTCTCTGCAATCCATATTGTTGCTACACCTCGGTAGATAAAATAATATACCAGTCTACCACAAGTCAATATTGTTCATGTTACACGGATCGGAAAAGAACATTAAGACAAGGGTAATATTGAAAGCACACCTACCTAGTACTTTGGTGCATGATCAACTAGAAATCATTTGATTTTTTTTATTAGAGTATCATCTTTCAAGGTTTTAGGTTGTACTTGTGTTTCCTGTATGATTAAAGCATTTCCGCGTAACAATTCTTCAATCAAAACTATGATCATAAATAGTGAATCTGGTTCTCAAGTGAACCAAAGTTAAGTTTATAATAAAACTAATAGACTAATGGTAAGTTGGTAGCCCAAGGTTTAAGCTCGAGGCGGGTGGTAGTTCAGACAAAGTGGCATATTTCAGGATAATAAAGTGTCGACATATTTAGCATGGTAAGTGCTACATTGAGGTATGCTGGCGGTTCATATGATCAGCAAAAAATGTATTGCTTGATATAAACATCAAGATGAAGTTCCAGAATTCGAGAAGCGGTGCATACAATTAAGCATTAGACAGTCATAAGGTACAAAAACATTCATACCACAATGATGTAGAATATATTCACCAATCACCGCATGCGCATTCTATCATAGCTTGTTATAGTTCATAGCAGCTAAAGCGAGAAAGGGAGGAGCGCACTCACGGCGAACGCCACCATGGCGGTGGCGAGGGCGAGGAAGCCGTACTTGGCCATGCCCTCGGAGAGCCCGACGAAGGTGCTGGCGATGCCGAACATGACCCTCCACAGCGCGATGCAGACGACGACCGCCCCGGCGCCGACGAGCAGCATGTAGTTGCGCCTCCAGAACGCCTCCACCTGCAGCCCACGGCCTCCTGTACCTCGCCGCCGCGGTCTTCGCGGCGTCCAGCGGCCGCCCCAGCCCAGCCCCAGCCCCTTCCACCCCTGCCCCAGCGGCGCCAGCTTCGACCCCCGCCGCCGACGCCGCCCGCCGCGAACGACCTCGCCCCGCCCACCACGAGCCGCCGAGCCTGCAGTTGTAGTAGCCTCGCGTCGGGGCGCGTGGTGGTGAAGAAGCGGGAGGAGGAGGAGGAGGAGAGGAGGAGGGAGGATGGGGGAAGTGGCGGCCATGGAAGGTGGGAGTCGGGGGAGCGTGGCGCGCGTGGAGTGGGAGGGGAGGGGGTGGAGGAGGGGCGGCGGTGGAGGGCGTGGAGGGCCTCCGGGAGGAGGAGAGGCGGCCGCCATGGGAGGAGGGGATCGAGATCGGGTTCGCGGCGGAGGGAGACGAAGGGGGAAGGAGACTCTCACTGGAGAGCGGCTTGGACTAGGGGCCAAACTCGTTTTCTTTCCTTTCTTTCTTTTTTTTTTTTCATACTATAGTACTTTAGCTTTTTCTACTCTTTCCGTTTCAAAATATTTTTCTAAGTATTCAAAGGGCAAGTTTAGTTCGCGAAAGAAAATTTTTGGATGTCACTTCGGAAGTTCGGATGTTTGACCGGATATCGAAAAGGGGTTTTCGGACACGAATGGAAAAACTAATTTCATAACTCGCCTGAACCGCCAGACGAGTCTTTTAAGACTAATTAATCTATCATTAGTACATGTGGGTTATTATAGCACTTATAACTAATTATGGACTAATTAGGCTCAAAAGATTCGTCTCGCGATTTCCTCCCTAACTATGCAATTAGTTTTTTTAATCTATATTTAATGCTCTATGTATGTATTCAAAGATTCGATGTAATGTTATTGGAAAAAAATTTGGGGAACTAAACCAGCCCAAAAACGTGTACTGAAATATAAGGATTCTCATGATGACAAAAACCAATCATATGTCTCAAATTGAAAGTTATAAGTTCAATATTTGACAACTAAGGTGACTAGCCTAACTTTAGTTTTGCTAAACAACCCAAAAAAATCTCTTATATTTTAAACAGATGGAGTACCTTTATTTTCTTTACAATAAAAAAATCATGTTGTATAGTTAAAATTACATAAAACCGTATTCCCTCTATCCCATAAAAACACAAACCCTAGCATCCTATGAAGGATTTAAGGATAGTGATAAAAGACCAAATACATGACTAATGAGAAAGTTATATTGATGAAAATTTTTCGATCTGCAAACGGATGGTAAAGGGATAAATTTTTGATCTTGCGGGCCGATAGTAAGTAAGAATGGAGGTGTTGGTTTATTGTTGGGACAAAATTCTAGAAGTTGATTTATTTTGAGATGAAAAGAATATGAATATGAGCTGGTACACGTAACCTCATAATATGGTTTTAAAGTTTCATAAAACCTTATCCCTATACATACTAGGAACATATTTACTTAAACTTTTAAAACATATTGTATGTGAAAATTTTAATAATTGAGCTTGTGACTATGGTTGACAGTTTAGCTACACTACTTTGAAAAATATTGTTTTAGATATACTAATTTTAATCGAGATTCAAATAATTGTGGTGTTTTACGAAACATTTAAACAAAACTTGTGTTTATATGTCAAAATCATAATACCTGTGGATTTCTTCAACTTTGATCAGACAATGCGGGTTTCTGAATTTACTATTTTTCTATAGAGAGAGGAGGAGGGATGAGCTTTGATCAGGATTTTAAATTTCTTTTGGAGAATGCTTACATACATGTGGTTTGCGTATATAAATCAAGGGGCCGAATACACGTCTCTGTATTCACGGAATTTGAGGGGTAGAGAATCCAAGTTTTGAGGGAAAGTTTGGAACGATTTGAATGAAATCATTCAAAAAAAAAAAAAAACAGGGCAAGCCTATGATCCTGTCAGCCTCCATGGGCTTCGGTCCTACTAGCTCCTAATTCAAACCACAGACTACCCTAAGCCAAATCTCGAAGGCAAACAACTGAACCATTCCTTTCAACAGTACAGTTTACAGACACCGGATTAAATGTGTAATTAGGATCCACACGGCTATCTTGGTTGTCCATTCTTCCTGCTCGTTTCAGTTGTATAGTCTGAAACCTGAATTACTAGTCATTGTGCCATTGTGCAGAAGAAGAAGAAGGCATTGTGCCATTGCTGAATGCAGATCAGGGGCAATGGCATATTGGCATATTGGCATTTGCATCAGCTTCTTCAGTGTAGATAGATTTCTTCAGAATGCAGACAAGATCCTTGCAGCTTGGGTACATGACGATTTCTTCTACGAAAAAACGCAGCTTTTTCAGACTTCAGACAACATCTTTCAGACTTCAGACTTCAGAATTCAGCTTCTTAAGTCTACCTTTTTTTTTTCAGAGTTGGCACATGGTGATTTCTTTTCTGAACAACACAGCTTCTTGCCTTCTTCAGAGTTCAGAGCAGCTCTACCTGCTTTCCATGTTGCCAAGGCAATGCAAACGCGAGGTACAAGCGACGCATCAATGGCGTCCTCATCGATGAAGCTGTCACGTTATAGTTTGGTCCCCTTCGACCTGAATTTGGTTGGAGAAATTTGGGGATGGAATTAATACGGGAATATCACATCAATATATCATTGATTTAAGTCACAACTGCAATGTGTTAGCAAGGTGGGAAAAATGTCGGACAAGTTTGGTTGCGCGACGGTCGTTGTCACTACGGGTTTGGTTCGGTTGGTCCTTCAATTCGATTTAAATTTACTCAAAGATATAAATTTGCCACGTCTTTAGGAACACACCCGTGTGTTGTATCTACCGACAGATGGCAAGTTGCTTAATTTATTTATTCTCTTTCTCTACTGTCTCTTAATCTCTAGTGCAAAGACTTTGGTTGTATGTTGCATTGCTGCTTATAACATGATATGATGAGATAACTAGAAATAAATTCTTCAGGGCTTTCACCTTTCTAGGTCAGTTTTTTCTACCCTGTTGTCGATCAGTCGATGTAAATGTCTGTAACCACATTTCAAGATCTTAATGAAATTTGGTTGGCCTTAATGAATGTGGATGATAGCTATGTCCATGTTCCATGGAGGAGACTAAGAGCTGATCACCTGAAACAAGTGCAGTTGAGCTCCCATTTCTCAGTCACCACAGGTGGGAGATGCTTTGATGAACTTTTGTGTTGTCATCTCGGCAGAAGCAGAAGCAGCCAACCAGGTGATCATCCATGGCGGGTTTAACGTCTGCATCAAGAGATTCCCGTGGGCTCACGACATGGATTAGGCTTAAGCCAAGTACTCCCTCCGTTCCATAATATAAGGGATTTTGAGTTTTTATTTGTATTGTTTGACCACTCGTTTTATTCAAAACATTTGTGCAAATATAAAAACGAAAAGTTGTGCTTAAGTACTTTGGATAATAAAATAAGTCACAAAAATAATAATTCCATTTTTTTAATAAGACGAATGGTCAAACAGTGCAAACAAAAACTCAAAATCCCTTATATAATGGGACGGAGGGAGTACTAGAATTTTATTTGTAGTATGTGCTAAAATAATACTTCCATGCTCATGTCAGATCATGCTGTTTACAAGTGTTTTTTTAGCATGACGCATTCGTTTTGGTTTATATAAGCTGCTGAATGCGTCACTAATTAGAGCCAAAACGGTGCTCCTACATGTTTTTTTTATTTATATTTGCTCCAAATATCAACTTTTTTGATAAAACACATATTAATTCGTAACAAAGTAATGCTTTTTATTCCCAGTTTTACTCAGGTACGTAATTAACTTATTTATCATAAAAACAACACCTACTTTTTCACTGGTGTAGAATGTATTATTTTCTAATAAATGGCTCCTAAATGATGTAATTTCGTAAAAACTTTCTACACATGAATTTATTAGAAATATATTTAAACATATTATTAACTTTATAATAATTATTTTTTGTTTGCATGTATGCTAAAATAGTCATGGCAAAATCATTCAGTTATTTAGCCATTTGGCTATGCAGGTAAAGAAAAAACCAAAGTCGAAAGACGAAGTTAACTCCCAAAAATTTTAGACAAACTATCCAAACCTACTCATAGTAAATTACACATAACTGTTAACTGTTTTAAGAGTAAGTTTACCGGCTTCACTTTGTCTATATTCTTTCACATTTACATTGGTAATATAGAGTATTTTGGGTAGTAAATTGTTGTATGAGCAGAAACACTATCTTATAAAAAGTGTAAACTTGTCCTTGAAACCGACAAATTTCACACGCTTTCAAATTAAAAGAGAGAAACCGTACCGATCCAACTTAAATGATGCACAAATAAAACGAGCGCGCACACACAGTGACACAAACCAACCAACCCAACCAACCGCGCGCACGCAACGCAAGCAACGAGTCGACGACGATATCCAAACCCCCCGACCACGCCCGAAAGAATAATAATAAACAAAAACATTAGACCCCCAAAAAAAAATCTGAGAAAGAAGCGAAAATATCCTCTCGACCCCCCTCACGGGAAAAGGGTATTGCGTCGCCTCCCGCCGCGACGGCGACGACGACCACGACGACGACGACGAGCGCGGGCTCCCTCCACCGCCGCCTCCGCCACCGCCTCGCCGCCTGCCTCCGCGCGCCTCCCCCCGCTCCTCCTCCTCCTCCTCCTCTCCACATCGGACCCCGCCGCGGTGAGGCTGCGTCGCCGCCGGCTCTTCTGGAAGGGGGCGCATCGTGCTCCGATGGACGCACAGGTTCAGCAGCAGCAGCAGGCGGCGCGCCGCAGCAGCCGCCGCCCGCGGCCGCGGCGGCGGCGGGGAGGAGGTACGGCGTGCACTTCTCGGCGTCGAGCTTCATCCAGGCGCCGCTCTCCGCGCTGCTCGAGTACTCCGGAATCCTCCGCGCGGACCCGGCGGCGGGCCGCATCAGGTTAGGGGTGGGGTGGGGGTGGGGTGGTGAGGTGTCGATCCGGATTGTCGGGTCCGGGGAGGCCGCCGGGGCGGCGTCCGAGAGGGGGGAGGAAGGGTCGTGGAGGACGAGGCGGGGGCCGCCCGCAGGCGAACCCATCCACATAGGGCTGCGGCGGCGGCGACGGCCGGCGGCGGGGAGGCGGGGAGGGAGTCCTCGTCGTCGTACCAGAGGTACGACATACAGCAGGTGGCGAGGTGGGTGGAGCAGATACTCCCCTTCTCCCTTCTGCTGCTCGTCGTCTTCATCAGGCAGCACTTGCAAGGTCACTCCCCACCCCCCCTCTCTAATTTACCTCATCCACAAGCACAAATTGATATGCCATCATGTGTTTTGCTGCATGTATGATTTGCATTCGTCTATCTGTGAAATATACGTCACCATGTGTTTGCTGAATGTAGGGTTGCATTAATCTATTTGTGAAATGTTGGGCTAATTTTGCTTTGGATTGTGTCGTGCAGGTTTCTTCGTGACGATTTGGATTGCCGCCGTGATGTTCAAGTCCAATGATATCCTGCGCAAGCAAACTGCTTTGAAGGTAAACTTACCATCATGTTTGTTGAACATTTGGATCAATTTACCTGTAGATTTCTGCTGGAATATTAAGTGACAAATAGATTAATTGTGACACTTGGATGTCTAAAGCACTCCCTTAGATTTAGTTCGTTTTAATGAAAATATCCGGGGTGCAGATCATCTCTAAATAATGTGATGCAGTGATGGTAATATGACGTTTTTTGGCCGCTCATAGTTTTATTGGCATTTTCATGGTAATATGGCTTACAGCTTTTTGGCCACTAAGTTTTATTTGGCATTTTCATGGATTTTCTATATCCGAACACGTTCTCATTTCACGTTTGTGTATTACCAATCATCAATCTGTCACTAATGTCATGCTGTGCTTGTACTTATATTTGTGCTGCTGTCCAAGGATATGACGTTGACTTGTTTACTGGTTTGTAACCTCTGTTATACTGTCAAGAAATCACAATGGTTATTTACATATACAAATCAGATATTCCTTGTTTTTGAGTGTTTACTGCACCATCTAATCGATTTTTGAGATTTGTTGACAATGCTATTTATATAGAGAATTGCAAGTATCTTTATATTCCTGGCTTTCCCATCATGATCAGAAGTTACATTATTATGTGGATTTAATTGCTTTCAATTTGTTTATATAAACAATGTGGTACTTACATATGATACATTGATATTTGTCTTTTTGGTTCAGGGGGAGAGAAAAATGTCAGTCCTTGTTGGGATCACAATATTATTCGTTGTTCATGTATTTGGAGTTTACTGGTGTTACAAGAATGGTGACCTCGTACGACCTCTGGTGGCTCTTGCTCCAAAAGAAATTCCACCGTTTTGGCATGCAATATTCATCATTTTGGTGAATGGTATGTTTTCTCCTCATATGATGCTTGAACACATTTATGTTTTAGAGCTAGAAAGGTTTGTAAACCCTGAAGGCCTTTAAGTTTTTGGCACGTGAGCCCTTTCATTTTGTGAACTGGGCTCAAATGTCCACTCTCATACAAATAAATCATATTTTTTTTATGTTGTAAGTGGCTATCACGTCCTTATACCTGAAGCATGGTTATTTGTATTTACAGGATGCCTTAAGTCAAATCAGTCATGTTGTATTTAGAATTTAGAAATGACACTTAACTTCATAAGGTTTTTGATCATGTGGGTTCCTTCCAATTTTATGCAGATACAATGGTGCGCCAAACTGCTATGATCATCAAGTGCATGTTACTTATGTACTACAAGAACAGCAAAGGGCGTAGCTATCGTAGGCAGGTATGCTGTTTATGCATTTGAATACTATATTTTCTGTGATCTATCATTGTGTGCCGTTTCCTGATAGCTTCAGGTGCAGTGTTATTTGTTTCTGACAACCAGTAATCAATCATTCCTTTTTGCTCAGGGCCAAATGTTAACAGTTGTGGAATATTTTCTACTTCTGTACCGAGCATTATTGCCTGCTCCTGTATGGTACCGATTTTTCCTGAACAAGGAGTATGGAAGCCTATTTTCGTCTCTAACCACTGGATTATACCTTACTTTCAAGTTGACATCAGTTGTGGAAAAGGTACTGTAACTTCCCTTATTTAGTTTCGTAAGGGATACTTAGTGCCTCCTAAAACTCCAGCTGTTTCCTTGTCAGGTTCAATCATTTTTGACAGCATTGAGAGCGTTATCTCATAAAGATTTCCATTACGGTTCATACGCAACTAGTGAACAGGTAATCTATTATATGCTTGAAGCACTAAGTAGTTGTTGGCTATCACTGTCACTGAATGTCTAGAGTAATGATGACCTGTGAAATAAGATTGCATGGACATTGCATAGTGGACTTTTGGCACACTCTATTTTCTATTTTTCTTGACTTGACTCTTGTGTGTCTGTTCAGGTTAGTGCTACTGGAGATATGTGTGCTATATGCCAGGAAAAGATGCATACTCCCATTCTTTTGCGCTGCAAGCATATCTTTTGCGAGGATTGTGTCTCTGAATGGTAAGTACATGTATCTTGCACCCTCTTCTTCTAGCCACTGAAAATTTCTTAATTTCCTCGTGCATCTTTTACCGATCTCATGCTTAATGCTTTCAACCTCATACCAACCTTGAACAACAATGGCAGGTTCGAGAGGGAGCGGACATGCCCGCTATGCAGAGCGTTGGTGAAACCAGCAGACCTCCGGTCGTTCGGTGATGGCTCAACGAGCCTCTTTTTCCAGCTATTCTAGGCAGCCGATGCTGATGCCTCAACTCTGTGCAGACAAGAAGGCAGGCAAGCAAGCAGGCAGGTGTTTTAGGTGCGTGCGTCTGTGTTGCTCGCGTTTGCGAGCAGAGCAGCCCTGTGTGGTGCTGAATCAATCTCCACGTCTTCCCCATCAACTGAAAGCGAAGAAGAGTACATGAGTGTGTGAGTGCGTGCGTGTGTGTACTGAGTGTGCATATATTATCCCCATGTATAGGCTCTTGCGAGGTATGTATGCTTGAGCAAATCTCTTTATATAAGAGAACTCACCTTGACCCTACACGAATTTTACATAAATAGAGATGAGTATATACACCGTATTACTGCCAATTCACCATGAAATTTTGACAGTTTGTGAAGTACGAAAGAGTGGTGAATCCTTGGATCATTTTTGAGCTGAGGTTTTCTTGATGTGTTCATCTGGGAATCTAGTGATCTGCCAGAGGGGCATGCTGGGAACGGTGACCATGTATCTTCTGGCTGGTGATGTGTGAAGAACATAAACATGAGATGCGTGCCGATATATATTGGGCATTGTTAGATTGAAAATCTTGAATTAGGGGACTAATGTTCTGGACAATCTTTACGGCGATGTGTACTCTAATCCCTGGATTAGATTGAAAATCTTGAATTAGGGGACTAATGTTCTGGACAATCTTTACGGCGATGTGTACTCTAATCCCTGGACATTTGTCATCTAAACTGAATGAATATAGACTCAAACAGGTCTGCGATTCGGAGTATATACCCTGGCCGGTTCCGTGCTTGCCCGGCTTCTCCACTGAACTTGTCAATTCCATTGCAGCACGAAAAGAAGCTTTGAAAATTCCATTGCAGCACGAAAGAAGATGCATTATTTTTTGTTTTTTTTTTAAAAAGAGGAGAAGTGTTCTTAATAAGAACACAAAGTCTACACCAAAATAAAATAC
>CM020178.1:38373417-38388609 GCA_009805545.1 Oryza longistaminata
GGCATGCCGTTGATTCTCTGCGCAACCCCGTGCATGTTCCAATTCGAAGTGGACACTTTACTGAAATTTCTATGTGTATAGACTTCCGTTAGCTTTAGATCATGAGAAAGTGAATTTGCATGCTCTGTGCGGCCTATAGATTGGGCGGCGTAACCAAATTACGAGCTCGTTGCGGCCCATTATAATAATGGGCTTGTAAGTGTTGTGAGCCTCAGTGCGGCATCCCAGTTTCGGCTGCTGGAACGGCTGAGGTGAGCAAAAGCTGGCCGATTATACATGGCGCCGGAATATGGACTGCGGTGAGTGGCAGCCCATATAAGTGACAGTTCGGCTTCTTTCAAGCCATTTTCTCTTCAATACCGGCCTCAATTATGCAGCGAGAAGAGCTATTTCCGCGCGTGGTATTTTCTGTTGATGCATTGAAACAATAAAAAAACACCCAGCGATTCTGTACCTTATTTCCTCCAAATTATTGCAAAGTTTTTTACTACCAGTTCCTTTTATCAGTTTATCTGTTCATAAACCTAGTATAGCAACTTTTGATCAGCAGGCTAACGGCAACAAACTTCATAACTCGAGGTCACAGCAATCATTGAGCCCATGGGAGAAAGCGTGTGATGAGCTTCGTTAGATCTGGAGCTTGCTGGCAAGGTACCGAGGAGTGCATTGCTAAGGCTACCGTACGCCATGATGTTGGCAGAGACGAACAGCCATGGGATCATCCCGAACTGTCTTGTTCATGGCCGCCAATGCGTCGGCCTCGTCTTCGGCCACCTCCGCGTTCCTTCGAAAACCCGACCGTCTGGCTGCCAATGCCGAGGTCTTTCTCGATCTTGTGCCGCCCTCATAATCATCTGCAGAAAGAAGGCCTAAGTCAACAACTGTATTACTGATAGGTTGCTACAAAGAGCACCCTGAAGTGAGCAATGTTGGGGCTACAGGTGTTTTGTTTTCAGCAATGCTACGCAATTCGGTGCAACTTGTCAAGAGCAAGACAGAAGACATATGCTGAGCACTGAATGAATGGCTCACAAGGTAAGCAATTCCAGAACTCAAATTCAATTGAAGAAAAGGTATATATCTTCACTGTTCTGTAGTAACACCCTGCGAACTGCCGCCTCGACCAATGATTCCTAAGACATGCAACGTAAGGCCAAAAACATGGTGCTTAACTTACAATTAAGCCAGAACTTCTCTAATTTAGAACGTATTAGATGTTTACTACTTTCCCATTCCCAAAGCTATATTGCTAAGCTGGATTGGAAGACTAACCAGATAAGAGCAAGTGCCCTGTGCAAGCATTGCATAGTTGCATGTTTATGTTAGCTGGTGGTTAGTGCGTGCTACCTATGGAAACCACTACAAGTTAGTACTACATATGTTCATTCCTTGAATAAATGCAGCAAAAAAAATCAATTTCATTCTTTGAGGGCCTCATTGTCCGAACTCAGATCCGTACTTTTAATCCAGCAGAATTGATCACCTATACTTTATCTGCCTTCAAAAAAAGAATCTAATTGTTGGACATTCACTTTCAAGCTTTAAATTGCATGCAATGCAAGTAGAAATTCGGTGAAAAGCCAACTTCGTAACATAATAAAGAAGAAAAATGGTAAGAATGATTTACCCTCGGTGGTGCATGGGAGTGAAACTAGAAGGTTGGAAAGGTCAAAACCAAAGGGCGAGAGATCAAGAATCCAAAGCTGATAACGGCTCAATGGTAGGAATGCGCGGTCTTCCAAAGGATGTAAGATTATGCAAAAGCTGGCACTGGATATAGCCGAGGCATCTGATATCAACCTGAAGGTAGGCTGGGAACATATTTCCTTGTAGACTCCCAACTGGTGCCTTGGCAAATACCTTAAAGAATACATCGACAAAGCAATGTGTCAGTAGCCATTATTCTGAAGAATATTTTGGAGTAAACAACTTGCACTTGGTGGGAGCAAACCAAATAGATGCTGCATTTCTGGTTTGAGGTGATATATCTTTCCTGCAAAATCACAAGCAACATGTACATGTGGAGTAATAATAATACAACACTGAAGGCCACATTTGACAACCTGATAAGATGTGTGCGCTTTCTGAAATGCCACACTACGTATTACTCAGAAACACGCAGCTTACAGACAATAACGCCAATTGCTTGCAAAGGCACCGACAACATTGGGTGAACACTGTGAAAGAGTTTCTGAAAAAGTTCTACAGGCCAAATCCAAAATGGTGAGCTCAAGATTGACAGTCACAGCAGGTGTTACAGTTTTTAAATAGGGAAAATTTAACATCTAAAATCTCTCCAGAATCCATATGACAATATAGTACTTCCAAGTTAGAATTAGTGTTTCCATCCCTACAGGTTGTAAATTGTACCAGAGGATGGGTTTCTGTGCTTACAAGCATATAAACATGCAATCTTTACTAAAATGAAAAAAAAAAATCCTAGAACAAAAGTAAAAAAATGATGAACGTTTGGGCAAGGCTATCTATTCTCGGGTCAAACCCAAATGCTAGGAACACAAACAAATTCGCATTTTGAGCATGGCGAAGACTATGTAAGCTCTCCGCTTAAATTTGACAAAATCTGAAACTGTTTACATCATGGTAACACTTATTAAAATCTAACAGCAACAATAATCATGTGAAAACCAAAATTCCACTAAAGGAGCTGTAGAGAGGGGAAGCGATTAGAAGTCTTTCTTGAACCATGAACGAGTTTAATTTATCTTCAAGAAATACATATTTGACTCGCTTCTCGGTCTTGAGGAGCTACCAAAGGAGCAAATGAAGTGGACACGTATACCTCTACCCAATCGATGTAGAGGTCGGAGATGTATACCATTTTCATTAATTGTCAAAATAAAAGGAGCGTATTGTAATACTCTGAAATACATACAACAATTAATGTATATATGCGTGTATAGGTGCAGTACAGTTCTGGAAACAGCAAGAGAGCTAGCATCTGGAAATTTACAGGGTAGCTAGGCTAGCTACTATATATACGTACCCTGTGGTCTTCTGAAGGGAAACATACGTACACAGCATGCTGTCAAAATATGAACAGTTGTAATATTGGGGGAATTAATAGTGGAGTTGTGGTACTAAAGCCTTGACCAAATCGGTGGTTGGAAATTAATTAGCAGAAAATGCTGAGCGCTGAAACAAACGTACGTAGTACATGCTCACACACTTCATCAGTACGTAGATTAATTATGGCTTGAATTGCAATCTCTGTTTCGACCATATTATTGGAGAGATAGGATCGTTCATATAAAATTAATTAAATATACAGGTCGCACGCTAGCTAGTTAATTAGAATAAAATAAATTATAGGATAGTAGTTCATACACATATATACCCAAATTAACAATGGTATATATGCATAAATAATGTGGTAGCCAGCTGGTAGGGTACAAACACTGAATCTCAAGCTAGCTATGTCTAAAATAAATTAAAGACGTCAACAACTTTACTTTATAGCGTCCAATGACGCTTGTCTAAAATATAACAATATAGCAGGAAGCTAATATACTCTGTGCTATGGTAAAGTAACGGAGCCATGAGCAAATCGTACGTGGAACCTAGACAACGATATATATATTATATATAGCTCCTAAATCCAGTCATATTCATGGCGAATTTTTCAGTAACAAACCACGGTAAGAATGGACATCGTCGTCGTCATCGATCTGCAGCAACACAGGGTACAAATCTTGTATAAAAAAACACACACACACAGAGTACAAATCACACAGGACCACACACAACATGCTTAGTACTGATTACTAGCATTTGCATATATGGTTAATTATCTCTTCGCACGTTCCCGCCATAGTAAATTAAGAAAAGTGATCAATTACTACCTTTTTTTTTACTAGAAGTTATAGGTATCGACATAGTGTTTAGTGTGATTACTAGCATTAATTTGCATATATGGCTATCTCTTCGCACGTTCCGGCCATAGTAAATTAAGAAAAGTGATCTTAGCTAGGTTTTAATCAATTACTACCCTTTCTTACTAGAGGTTATAGACATTGACATGGTGTTTAGTGTGCTTGTTTTTTATGGCAAGTTTTATCAGTAGTTTGTCTAATTATACGTATTTATATAAATATTAAAAATAACTACGTAAACGTGTTTTTCATGAGAGATATGTACCAATATAATTTTCACACATCAAATCCTAATATTTTTGCATCCATTAATTAATAATTTTAGTTTTAGTATTTTTTTTAATTGAACATCATCTATTTGAGAACAGAGTGAATATTAATTAATGCGTTGATATGTAAAATATTAGAAATAACAACGCAAACGTATTTTTCATGACTATCGTACTAATACCATTCATATCAAATCCTAATGTTTTCACATCCATCCATTACTAATTTAAGTTTTAAACTTTTTTCTCTAAACATCATCTATTTGAGATGGGAGTGAATTAATATTGATTACTACAGTAGTATAAATAATAAATAAGCAAATTTAGTACTCCCTCCATCCCTCCCTCCCAAAATATAAGTAGTTTTGGTTACATATGACATATTCTAGTATTACGAAGATGGGCAGATTTATAGTCTTAAAATATATGTCATATATCCAATCAAAACTCTTTATATTTTGGGATGGAGTGAGTAGCTTGTGCAGTACGGACGGTTTAGGTGCGCCACCTAACCAGTTTTGTTTAATTTAATTTGTTTAGTTCCGTTGCATGTGACGAGGGCTCCACGTAGTGATATCATTTGATCGACAGTAAAATATGTACTGCCACATGCTACGAACGTACGGCGCTGCTCATCGAATTCTACTCCACTTGCCCACACTACTGCCTGTCGTGGATCGTTTCATCGCTTGCTAATTAAGCAAACAACGATGTGTTTTTACTGACAAGATTTAATTTCCGTATATAATTAACAGCTCGAGTAGTAATGAATTAATTGAAAGTGTAACAGAAACATGCATGCTAAAAGCATGCATGGTTTTGTAAAAAAGTGGCTATTAATTAAGTTTTTTTAATTCGTCCTATTGCCGTATATATATATATCTAAGTACTTTACCAGATGGTAATTAAATTAAAGCATGATATATATGGGTCTCACACTCGATCGCGTAGTCAACATGGTACATAATTGGTACTAGATCTTACTTATTTGGTACTAGATCTACCCCTGTACACGATAACAACCCAACGTTGGAGTTTAAGGGAGACATGTCGAGTACTAGATTAGTCGTGATGTGCCTGTCTGTTTCTGATCAACATATACTCGATCGAAGCTATGATCAGTTATTAACACGGAAGTAGCTAGATTTCAATAAGCTCTCGATGATATGTGTGTACTCTAGTTCCTTCTTTGTGATCTAAATAGTTGTGACATTTTTATTAAAAAAGTTGGAAAGACAAATTATTGTATCTTTCATCACTATACAAATAACATGCAAGTTGAAAACTTGTATATTTTTTAAAAATAAATTCAGCTACAAATACGACTGTAATTTTTATGACCTTTTTTTAATATTTACATCGAAATAAATTTTTGATTTTTTTTGCATCTATATATGTATGTTCTTCATTTTTTTTTCAGATCTTATATATTTCTATTTGGACTTTATCTAAGAAATTACAGAAGTGGGCGTGCATGCATGCATGCATATTCCTGGGAGTTTAAAAATCACTTTTTTTTAAAAAAAATCCCACTGATCGAGGAAGTGAAGATACGCTCTACTTATAGTAGTTAACAACCTAGTTAAACCTTACCCGACCGGATCTGTCGCTAGGGTTAACGACGAAAGCAACATCTCTGATCTGAAGAACTTAACCCATGCAGTAAGCTCCAATTAGCTAGCAGCTAAGCTCCAAACATCGGATGCCCTCCTCTCTTTCGGCGTAGGAGTGTGTAATACTTGCGTGTGCCCTACAATAATAATCACCAATTCACCATAGCCCATAGCATATACTAGCTGTCTGTATGTGACGATTTGTGCTGCCGGTGGGCCCACCTGGTCAGAGACAGATCGACGTGTACATACAGGGCCCACTCTCTCTCCTGCAGCTGCAGCTGCTGCTTGCTTCCATGTGTTGTTTTCTTCTTGCACTAGTACAGTAGTAGCTGGCTAGTAGACTGCAAGTGTGCATTATGGCCGAGTTTTACTTCCAAATTTTTTCTTCAAACTTCCAACTTTTTTATCACATCAAAACTTTTCTACACACATAAACTTTTAACTTTTCCGTCACATTATTTTAATTTTAACCAAACTTTCAATTTTGGCGTGAACTAAACACGCCCTGTATTATGCAACATATACTGCAGATGTCTACTGTTACAATTAACAGGGCCAAGCAGCATTGAATGCCTTAGTTATACCAGTAATTATCTGGAGTAAATTTCAGACAAAAACTTAAACTATCAGTGTGTTGTAACATTAGCAAGAAATTTCAAGTAGCTGCAAAGATAATTCGGTCATTAAATTTGCTGTTCTCTAAAATTTACTCAATTATCTATGATAAACTGTAGTTAGTAATTGCCTGCATGTGCCCCTCAGTCTCTGTATTCTGAAGAAACTAATCGGCTTCTGGAATCTGGAAACAGCATCAAGCCAACATTTACCTCTGTCGTTTGTTGAGCAGTGGAATGTACAGTATTTAATTTTGTAGTTGGATAATTGGATTAGATTCTTGCACATTGCTGGCATTGTTTACAGAATTCATGGCAGATCATATCAAAGCTATCTGCAGGGATTCATCAGCTGAAGGAGATCTACTGATCTAGAACATGGGCAGAGCATCATTAGCCTGTTCATGCATGTTCAGTAAAGGTTTTAATTAAATTAACAAAAAGAACTTTCACCGTACGTCGGATCGATCTGCATAATTGTTAACTTCCCATCAGTTAAAAATTGTACTATTTTACTTGTGCCATGTCTAAGCACAAGGAGGCATGCACATGCAACATATGCAGGGTGAGAGATCCAAGGCAGACACCAATATCTTGTTTATTCCAGCAGCAGTGATGATCCAAACCAACCAACCAAAGCTAGTTGCATGAAAATATACCAAGCACATTCATTCAGTGCCCGGTCTTATCCAAAATTCCATCTAAATTCTTACCACTAACTCACACTTATAGTGTTAAACTAAACCAATGAATAAAATAGTTAAAGGCATCTATTAAAGGAAATTAACTAATAAAGCTTCCATGATTTAGGGTGTGGTCGGCCGGCTTGTGTGGACTATATTTACTTGTTTGCATGCATGGCAGAGGCAATGTGGACAGCAGGGGATGTACATCGATTTGTGGATACCACTGATTTGTGATCTGAATTATGTTGCTTAATTGAGATTAATTGATGATTTGTACTTCCTTCGGTTCTCCTTGACTCATAATTGACATTTTGGATGATTGCGTACAAACTACGCAAATGCAGATGTCTACTGTTACAATTAACAGGGCCAAGCAGCATTGAATGCCTTAGTTATACCAGTAATTATCTGGAGTAAATTTCAGACAAAAACTTAAACTATCAGTGTGTTGTAACATTAGCAAGAAATTTCAAGTAGCTGCAAAGATAATTCGGTCATTAAATTTGCTGTTCTCTAAAATTTACTCAATTATCTATGATAAACTGTAGTTAGTAATTGCCTGCATGTGCCCCTCAGTCTCTGTATTCTGAAGAAACTAATCGGCTTCTGGAATCTGGAAACAGCATCAAGCCAACATTTACCTCTGTCGTTTGTTGAGCAGTGGAATGTACAGTATTTAATTTTGTAGTTGGATAATTGGATTAGATTCTTGCACATTGCTGGCATTGTTTACAGAATTCATGGCAGATCATATCAAAGCTATCTGCAGGGATTCATCAGCTGAAGGAGATCTACTGATCTAGAACATGGGCAGAGCATCATTAGCCTGTTCATGCATGTTCAGTAAAGGTTTTAATTAAATTAACAAAAAGAACTTTCACCGTACGTCGGATCGATCTGCATAATTGTTAACTTCCCATCAGTTAAAAATTGTACTATTTTACTTGTGCCATGTCTAAGCACAAGGAGGCATGCACATGCAACATATGCAGGGTGAGAGATCCAAGGCAGACACCAATATCTTGTTTATTCCAGCAGCAGTGATGATCCAAACCAACCAACCAAAGCTAGTTGCATGAAAATATACCAAGCACATTCATTCAGTGCCCGGTCTTATCCAAAATTCCATCTAAATTCTTACCACTAACTCACACTTATAGTGTTAAACTAAACCAATGAATAAAATAGTTAAAGGCATCTATTAAAGGAAATTAACTAATAAAGCTTCCATGATTTAGGGTGTGGTCGGCCGGCTTGTGTGGACTATATTTACTTGTTTGCATGCATGGCAGAGGCAATGTGGACAGCAGGGGATGTACATCGATTTGTGGATACCACTGATTTGTGATCTGAATTATGTTGCTTAATTGAGATTAATTGATGATTTGTACTTCCTTCGGTTCTCCTTGACTCATAATTGACATTTTGGATGATTGCGTACAAACTACGCAAATCATTGGTAATATACAGGTGTTAATGCTACGATAATGTTTGACAATATATTGTAATGCATTTTGAAGAAAATGTTCTTGAATGAAAGAAAATTATTGGGTAAGACTACTTTGCCCTTAGAATATTATATGGTGTTGTGTGTAGTAACTACATGGATGAAGAAGCTTCTAAATTGGTGTGGGTGCTGGGTGCATATGTGATTGTTATTGTAGAGGCTTTTTCTAGTAGTGAGAGTGCTGGAGAGAGAGAGGGAGAAGCGGACGCTTGCATGGGAGCCAGCCAAGGAAAGCGCCTAACCTAAGAGCAAGTTCAATAGTATAGCCAACTACTAGCTCCAATTCATCTATAGTCAAGCTAATAGCTCATTCATACAATAGTTACATACTTCACTATTAATACCTGGTCCCACCTGTCATATATACACTGCGTCTTGGAGTCCGTGCTACAGCTGGCTGCAAATCTGTAGCCCGCTGCCCTTCTCTCTCCTTATTTATCTCACTAAAATATGTTTACAGCTGGTTTATAGCCTGCTATTGTACCTGCTCTAATGCCCCAACTCAATCACTGGACCGCTGCAGTTCAATATTCCAATATGGTCCAAAGGGAGCAAACCTGGTGGTCCCACACACACGATGGTTCTGTTAAGACGCTCATGGATGTAAATTGGAGCCGGTGCTTACTCCACTATTAAATTTGCTCTAAACAAGAGGAACAGATATTCAGGCTATGAGTAATTCATGTGGTTATGTGGAACTACCTCGGGAAAGTATTTTTATACGGTGCAATCGCACCTATGTGTATATATAGTTAAGTATTTCATAAAATTTGCTAAGACAGATAAAGATGATATAAACCACTATGCAAACATGCACAACGAAATTTAATTTAAAGGTAAAGAAATAAAAATAGCAAATTCTATTTGTACTGTAGAGGTATTGTGTTCGCAATCTGATTTTGTTATTGAGTTTTACTTCTGTAATTATAGATCTATTTTAGCTTTGCATGTTTGTGCATAGACTTGTACCATTGTGATCAATGCTACCATTTTTTTTCCAAATTGTTTTTATACATATTTAAGTTGCATACAAATGATGGGTGCAGTTATGTTATGGTTATGGATAAGGTATACCCTCTATCCTTGGACTTACGAAGTATACGTATACGGTATACCCGAGAGGTTACGGGTTACGATCGTATATGCCAAGGAAACGTGCGGGATATTAAGGAAATTATGTTTACAGGATAAGAAATAAGCAGTCCTTTTCGGGGAAGATACAATCTCATCATATCGTACGGGGTCCGATATCTCCGAGTTCTACTTTGAGGCCAAAGCGATCCACGGTATAAAAGGGATCCCCGGGAGGGGTTCAGATCATCGAATCTCACCACCAACACACCCCACCATAGTTTACGAAGCCGGATCACGCGGAACCAAGTCGCCGGGAGATCTCGCCGAGTTCATCGACTATGATCTAGTCGGCATCATCAAGTTTGCTTGTTCCTCTTGTAATCTGTGGTTTTCTCCATATAATCCAATATAAACTGGATTAGGGCTATTACCTGTCAAGGGGCCTGAACCAGTATAATCCTTATCTTTTTGTCTGCTTGATGGCGTATTACATAGATCCTCGTACCAGCGGACCCCAATACCCTAATTATCCGGTCTACGGGTATCGCCCGTCGACAAGTTACACCTAGATGAAAAGAAAATCCATGTCCGCCACAACTCGCAACATGTACTCCATACGTCCCATATTAAAAGATATTTTAGGTGAATATGACACATTATATTACTATAGACAGTTAAATATATGTGAACAATGTTATACATGTTTCTTTTTAAATGCTTTGTCATGCCTAATAAGAGTGCTTGTATTATCTTTATAGTGTTTTAAGCCTTTCAATATAAAAAAAGGCCTTTCAACATATAGATAGACTTTTACAGACTTTGTCAAAATTTGTAGTACTAAGATGCGTCGTATGCATCTAAGATCTCTTATAACATGGAGAGGGAGTAATTTACAAGGTCGCTCTTCAGCAAAAAATTCATGTTCAGCTCGCACAAGCACAAGCAAGAAAGATGGAATTCCTACTGACTTGCGCCTTTTGAGTGCTCCATCTCTCAAGGCCATTAAATTGCCTATGGGCTCACCGGCCAATAACAAACTCCTACTGACCAGTGTTATCCATCCAATCCAGGGAACAGGCCTCCAAAAGTTGCAAGTTGAGCATGGCAAAATCCTCGGCAATTCTCGACTATAAATACCTCAGCAGACACACACCCAGCTTCATCAATCCACCCACCTCCGAAGTGTATCTGCAGCATACAGGTACCGAACACAATGGTGGCGAACAAACACTTCTTGTCCCTTTCCGTGCTCATCGGCCTCTCCTCCAACTTGGCAACCGGGCAAGTCCTGTTTCAGGTAAGAGATCGACATGAGTTGGGTTGGCTGCATCGAACTGATCGTGTTTTTGTACGTACTACTGAGCCTGAGAGAATGATGCTCTTGTGTTTGATGATGATGCAGGGTTTCAACTGGGAGTCGTGGAAGGATCTAGAATGCTGATGGGCAAGCTAGGTGGACGACATCGCCGCCGCCGGCATCACCCACGTCTGTCCCACTCTGTCGGCGAGCAAGGTCCGGTGCTCTCTCGATCCCCTCCATCGTCGCACCATTGCCGGCAAAATACATGCATAGGTCGTTGAATACGTGCAGGCTACATGCCGGGGCGGCTGTACGATCTGGACGCGTCCAAGTACGGCAATGAGGCGCAGCTCAAGTCGCTCATCGAGGCGTTCCATGGCAAGGGCGTCCAGGTGATCGCCGACATCGTCATCAACCACCACACGGCGGAGCACAAGGACGGCCGGGGCATCTACTACCGACTCCCGCCTCGTGCACCAGCTGCTGTCCGGGCTGGAGCATTGCCACAACAATGGAGTGCTGCACCGCGACATCAAGGGGTCGAACCTGCTGTTGGATAACAATGGCATGCTGAAGATCGCAGATTTCGGCCTGGCGTCGTTGTTCGATCCCAACAAGAATCAGCCGATGACGAGCAGGGTGGTGACGCTGTGGTACCGCCCACCGGAGTTGCTTTTGGGCTCCACGGATTATGGTGTGGGCGTGGACCTGTGGAGTGCGGGGTGTATTCTAGCCGAGTTGTTGGCTGGGAGGCCTATTATGCCAGGCCGTACTGAGGTTAGCAATAGCATGCTGAATTGTCTGATTATCAGTTTGAAATGCCTTGAAACAGTATTCAATTTGGTTGGAGGCCTTGGAGTGCTAAACTAGTTTCAGTTTAGGTAAACATAGAGGTTGGTAAAATCAGTAGCTTTTCATGTGGAAACTGGAAACGTTTCTCTACCAAAAGTTCTAACTTTATCTGTAGTACCACATGTTCAACGTATTACACTTTTAGGCCCCCTTCGGTTTGTAGGAAAAACATAGGAAATATGGAGGATTTCGATCCTATTGGAAAAATTCCTAGGAAGGCATTTGAAACAAAGGATTAAATCCTATCTTTTCCTTTGAAATTCCTATGGAATGTACAATCCTATGGAGATTTCGGAGGAAAGTTAGCAAGAGCTCTAACCTCTTGGAAAATTTCTTTTGATTCTATCTCACTCATTTGATTCCTGTGTTTTGCAATCCTGTGACTTTCTTATTCCTTCGTTTTTTCAATCCCGCGTTTCAAAGGAACCCTTATTTTGTACTATATTTTTAATTCGTACTTGAGATTATTCTACAACTGGATCCAATATGACTATATCATGCACGCAATGTTGTTCATTCCAGCCAATCCAATGAACGCCAATTGTATTTATGTTCCCATGTTTATTTAATTTAATAATCATCTGTCCCTTTTAGGTGGAACAGCTGCATAAAATTTTTAAGCTGTGCGGCTCCCCCACAGAAGAATATTGGAAAAAGTCCAAGCTACCTCATGCAACAATATTTAAGCCTCAACAACCATACAAAAGGCGAATATCAGAGACATACAAAGATTTTCCACAGTCAGCACTGCGATTGATTGAAACACTTCTCGCAATTGATCCAGCTCATCGTTTAACAGCGACTTCTGCATTAAGAAGTGATGTAAGTTGGCTTTGGTGTCTCATTACACAGTTTGAAATTCTGAAATCTGCGATTCTGTGTTTGCCTCAAAGTCCCCTTCTGAGCACAATATTTTTAGAAAATCTTGGGTGTAGGCGATTTACGTTTTGATTACAATAACTTAGTTTGAAATTGGGGTTTCAGAACATGGTGCTTTGGCTAGATTTTGCTCTGGGTAGCTATTAGTGTAGATTTAGTCAATATCCAATAATTTACTTGCAAGCATTATGACCACTATATATTTCTGCATCCTATTGCATATTCCGAGAAGTATGACATGACTAATTCTTTTGTGCAATATGACACTATGATGCTCGTGATCTCATTTGGACCATTGTAATTTGTATCTTATTTAGAGGTGGCTGCAATTTAGGCCTTCTATTTGCTTAATAAAGTATGATTTTTTGATTTATAAAGAGCATGGAAGCATCTTCCTACCAGATATTATCAATCTAGGCTATAGTAGCACTCTATAACTGCAAGTCTGATTTTCGAATTTCAATAGCATACATTTGGTTTGAATGACATCTCACTGGATAATGTGTGAAGTAGATCTGTTTATTGTCATCTTTGTTGAAATTATGTAGCATTGCTTTACCCTTTTACTAAAGAATTGCTTATTATCTATGCAGTTCTTTACAACTGAACCTTATGCATGTGAACCATCGAGTCTCCCAGCATATCCTCCAAGCAAAGAAATGGATGCAAAACGAAGAGATGAAGAAGCCAGACGGTTTGTCACCTTGATACTCATTGGTTTTATTATTTGTTTGTTATTCGCTTTGGTCCTTGGCTGTCTCTCTAGTACTGGACACTCTGTGGTTGTAGCACTTTCTTTTTAAATTGGCATTTGAGAAATAGCATCTTTAACTTTAAACATATAACTGTTGCTTATCAAATGGCACATTATTTTTCTGGGGACCTAGGTTGGATACTTGAGTGCTTGCTCGGGTCTAATACCTACGACAAGAAAAAACAAGTATTTATTCTAATATTTGGGTATGCATATGGAATAGTTCAATAAACTAAAAACAATTTCACTATTTTCGAAAGAAACATTTGTACAAAAGTGCTGTCTTCAGATAACAGGGCCACTCTCTCTTTCTTTTGTTAATAAGTGCTAAAACAGTAAAGTTCACCAAAAGTTTGCTGATATTTGGTATTAATATGGATGTTTTTTTTCCTGTAAGCAATATTATTAGCATAGAAATATATCCTAAAGAGATGGCACACAATGTTCATGCAGCAAAGTTATATATAATCAAATTATGAAAGCATTGCCCAAAAGTAATTTTAGTGCAATGCAAGTGCTGATTTAGGTGAAACTTTAAGTAGACATACTGCTGTGGTACTAATGTCCCTGGATTTCACAGAATTTGTCTGACACATGCCTCATCGTTGGGCTGATAGTCAGTCTCTCACCATCTGGGCTCAGCTATTTAGATTTTTTGCTCACTAAGTGATCCAAATGCCCACATATCCTAGTATATTTGATGTTTGATTCCTGTTTTCTATCCATGCTCTCATGTGAGTTGAGCGTGTATATAAATATTTGATTGCTACCTGACCTATTCATGGCATGATCAATAGTTTGAGAGCTGCTGGCGGTAGGACTAATGATGGAGCTAAGAAGACAAAGACGCGCGATCGACCTAGGGCAGTACCAGCTCCAGAGGCAAATGCTGAACTTCAAATAAATATCGATGTATGTGAACATACTTGCTCCCTGACTAATTCCAGTAGTTTTTTTTAGTTTTTGTTTCTTTGAGCTGTTTTACTTAAAGAGTAGGCTAGCGATCTAAATTTAAGGTGGAGGTGGTGAAACCACTTGCTTAGTTTCATCTCTGTCGCAGTAACACTTATCACCACTTTATTTTCTTGTCTTACCTATACTGGTCTCATTTGATTTACTGTGGCCCAAAATGGAGCCCGGCACTCTCTTAATGTAAATTATGCAATGTCTCTAATTTGTCCCATTTATTTATATCTTACAGAAAAGAAGATTAATAACACATGCAAATGCAAAAAGCAAGAGTGAAAAGTTTCCTCCTCCGCATCAGGATGGTGCGGTCTCTTTGGTTTCTACAAATCACATGGACCCGTTATACGAACCCCAAGATCCCTCTTCGTTTAGCACTGTATTTACACAAGAGAAAAGCTCTGTTCCTACTTGGTCGGGTCCTTTGGCTGATCTCTCTGCAGTTGGAAAACAGAAATGGAAACACAAGTTTGGCCGCTCATCAAAACAACCATCCACTGCCCGTGCTCGGTAAGGAAAAGGAACTGAAGAGTAATATTTATAGACAGAGTCTTCAGTTATGGAGAAAGTACTCCTCAGCAGCTACCATGCGCTGTTTCGCAAATGAGGCATGCGATGATAACTTGATTTCTTCTTGACTTATTGTCATTGGATTATTTTTCGAACATCGGTTGTATAGGCTGGAAGAACATTTGCACGGAGGCCAGCTAGGGCCCTAGCGACCCAACTGCACAAACGCCAGTAGACCAAGAATAAGCCTCTTTTTCCCTAGCCCCCGCAAAAGC
>CM020178.1:38399195-38412478 GCA_009805545.1 Oryza longistaminata
TATGTCCCAAGACAATAAACTTCAGATTTACGACAGTACAAGATTAAAAATTACATGAAAATCTATGAGGCGCAACTGAGAAATATTGTTGATAACTTAATAAAGCCACACTTTACCCACAGAAAAAAATTTAATACATCCGATATGGCTTTACGTAGTATACTAGCACTACACATTGAATAAAGTAGTCAAAACAATAAGCCAGTCATCTTGACTAGCATAGGAATGATACATGAAAAGCCTCAAGTCTAGATTTGCAAACATGAATAATGAAAACACTCATGGCCCCCAGTGTTTGCACTAACTTCAACCACACTGTTCTCATAAAAGAGCTCCAGTTATCTTCAGTCACTTGCACTACTGTAATTTGGTTGCACGGTTTTATTTGAAGTAGGACACAATTGTTTTTCCATGATCTAACAATGTCGGGAATTTTACTATCGTTGGATTGTAAATGGCACTCAATGTACAAATTCGTTATAAATACCCATAGAGACTAAAAGAACCGGCTCCACGTAGTGGGTCCACTTGTGGACTGTTGTCTCAGTCACGTTAGTCAGTTGCAATCAAAGTCTTAGCACCGCATGATTACCCCCCAAACGAGAACCTGCTATCCATAGGTCACACTAAGGACAAGAGCATTGAAGTCATGTTAGAATCCGCAATATGTTATACTAGCATCATTTCATTGAAAAGGAAGACTGTACAGAGACATTGATATAAAGTATATCGACCGTCTTCTTACCCGTAGCATCAATAATTTTAACACTTAGCCTGTAACAGACAGGAAATATCGCCGACGCAATCTTCTGAAGATTCACCATACGAGATCCCACCAAAAAGAGCAAGCCTACATACCGATCCTAAATAGCCACATTCTAAACCAGCTTAATTAAGATCTATTGAGACAAACAGAAAAGCTCTCTGCATGAAGAGGTTCTAAACATAGTAAGGCCACATAGTAAGTGATGAAGTGAAGACAGGGAACACATCATTTGCTAAAAAGACTAAATGGAATCAGATTTTCAATACAACCATTAAGTGTAAAAAATCACAATAAGAAGCTATTCAGAATTTGCTCAGCTTAAAACAGTAAATTATATCTTCCATAAATATCAACAATGGTAGAAAGCACACATTCACATGCACAAATCACCATGTTCAGATACAACTGTACACCAAGGATAATTAATGTTCAAATAAATGACACCATACAGGGTGATCATGACACAAAAGACATGGTAATACCAAAATACCCAATAGGCATGATAGCGTTCACAACACTAAAAGAGACAGGAATGTGGCGAATACTCTCAAAAAGATCAGGTTCAATAAAACACCAGAATATTATCGTATTCAGAACTCTTACACTGATTATTCGTGATTTCGTAAGGCAATTTTTTTAAAGAAAGATCGTCACCGCCCAACTAAAAAATTATGTGGATAATTGTCATCTTGAGTGGCCCCGGTTGATCTGCTGACCCTTGATAGGTAAGTATTCTCAAAATTTACTTTTCATGACCCCACTCAATGGGTGTTCGTCTAGCACCAACACTATGACATTTTTCGTGGAAAGTTTTCACTGAGCTTGACGCCCTTCCCCACTTAAAGCCGAAGACTTTTTTAGATTTATTTCTGCTTGAGAACCGGATATTATGATGAGGCAAGACAAGTTGCCCAATCATCTCGTGCTTCATTCAACTTTGCTCCCCTGGTAAACTATTGACATGTCATAAATTGCGATGAGTTATTGTTCTTGATACCATGCATGCAAATAATATGTTCTTTGGCAGCTTGTAGAATGGATTACTACTAATGGTGCTGTATCCCCAGAGACTGCTCTGACAGCTTCTGAGGAATGTGACAAAATGCTGAGAATGGGTGATCGACCTGGCCGTCCTGGTTATGATAGGAAGAAGTTGCTCCTTTATGCCATGATCTGTGGTTGTCGACGTCAAATCGACAGATTGCTTAAAGATCTGCCAACACTTTTCAATACTATAGAGGATTTCTTGTGGTTCAAATTGTCAGCTCTGCGGGAGTACACCAGTGCATCTTCTTCTAATGTTTCAAATGAAGGCCTGGTGCCTTATACTCTGGAGGATCTGCAAAGTTACTTAAACAAGTTTGAACCATCATATTATACAAAGAATGGAAAAGACCCCTTGGTCTATCCATATGTTCTGCTGTTAAGCATCCAATTGCTTCCAGCAATTCTTTATTTGTCTAAAGAAGTTGGAGAGGAAGGATACCATGTAGATGCTGTGCATATTTCAATTGCTTTATCTGATCATGGTGTTCTCCCTGATGGTGTTGGGTCAGGCCAGAAGATGGGTATCATGGATGCTTGTGCAGAAGCTGCCAGTATAATACGGCAGTATGGCTCTATTTATTTGCGTAATGGTAACCTTGATTTGGCCTTGGAGTATTATGCACAGTCTGCTGCTGCAATGGGTGGAGGAGAGGTATCATGGATTGGTCGAGGGAATGCTGATCAGCAGCGGCAGCGAAATCTAATGTTGAAGCAACTGCTGACAGAGATATTACTAAGGGATGGTGGCATTCAACTTTTGCTTGGTCCAAGTGGAATGGGGGAAGAAGGAGAATTAAAGAAGTATATGATGGATTGGAGAAGCAGGCAGCAATTCTTACTTGAAGCTGCCCATCAGTGTCATGAGGCAGGCCTCTATGACAAAGTAAGTAAACAAGTAAATGCTCTTTTCTTGTGATAGTAGTAGTAAAAACTCGTCTTGATTGTCACATGTAGGACATATCACACATGCTTCATCAAATCTGATATATGTGCATGCATTTTAAACCGTTGACTATAATTTTATAAACTATTGATGGCAAGCTACATGGTACACAAGTAGATATTTACCATATGAATTTGAAGATGTCTATGTTTTCTGCACTTTGGTCTTTCTCTCTTTGTTGAGTTGTTCTATATCCATCTAATATCACTTTACGCTTTGCATTAACTCAGTCAGTGGAAATTCATAAAAGAGTTGGAGCTTTCGCCATGGCACTTCAGACAATAAATAAGTGCCTGTCAGATGCAATATGTGCCATGGCGCGCAGTATGTTAGATGGTGAAAGTCGTGCTGCTGCTCTAATTCATTCTGGTAATGAAATTATGGAAACTGCCAGATATTCGGAAGCCAGGTTATTATCCTCTGTTCTGCTTTTTTCACAAGTTGAGCATTAATCCTTTATGCTTTTTAAAGCTGTGTTTTGATCAATTTGTTGGACACGTTCTTACAGTGTTCAAGACAAGGACCTCATATCTGAGCAACAAACTGTACTGAGACAGCTTGAAGCTATTCTCCATATCTATAGGCTTGCTCGAGCTGGACAGACTGTAGATGCTTTGAGGGAAACCATCAAACTCCCATTTCTTCATTTGGATCCTCAGGCTCCAAATGTGACAGTTGATGTATTCAGAAACTTGTCACCGCATGTTCAAGCTTGTGTGCCAGATCTCTTGAAGGTTGCTCTAAATTGTATGGACAATGTTAGAGATACTGATGGGACCTTGCGTGCAGTCAAGTCAAAGGTATTCAATCTCTTTCGCGCATTTACTTGTACAATGAGCATGTAGGCACTTCATAATGGCAGAGAAAATGTGATGCTGAACTACCGTAGATAAGTAAACTATAAATAATTTGAAGAACCTGTTTAGTAACACATCCACATACCTTAACTAGCAGGTTATACCACTCGCAAGCATTCTCTTGTGCGTGTGCACACACAGAAAGTTACGTATCCGGATGGCTGATTGCAGTTGGGCAGTCTTATGCTGATACATGTGTAAAGATTGCTGTCACGGCCGTAAACCTTGCGGCCCAGCCTGTGGGCCCAAGAAGCACTTAAAATATTCTATAGAGAGCTTGCACAAGAGTTTTCCAACAAGGGACCACCTATACATTTGTCGACAAATTTTCTACTAAAAATTTGATAGATGTAATTATAGTACAATTATAATGTAATTACACTGTAACTTGTATGTAATTACACTGTAACTTGCATGTAACTACAGTGTAACTTGTACGTAAGTTTCACGTAATTTTGAATCGTTAGATCTATTACAAGATTTGTTCCGGTGGGGATGAAAAAAATCACAGCACACATATATGTGAAAGGATATGTTCCCACGACCTCTATTTTACTAAAATAACATGTTACCGAGAGATTCTTGAAAGTTACATACAAGTTACATTATAGTTACAGTGTAATTACATGCAAGTTACAGTGTAATTACACTACGATTGTACTATAATTACATCTGACAAATTTTTGGAGGAAAATTTGTCGACAAATATATAGCAAATTCGTTCCAACAATGTCCAATGTTAGGCCTGGTTTAGTTCCCAACTTTTTCTTCAAACTTTCAACTTATCCATCACATCAAAACTTTTCTACACACACAAACTTCCAACTTTTCCGTCACATCGTTCCAATTTCAATCAAAATTCCAATTTTGGCGTGAACTAAACACAACCTTAGTATAAAATCTGGTCATGTCATGACTCACTACGCTGTTAAATGCTAGCTACCTGCCATATACACATCCTTCTGGAGACTTTCATTGTCAAATGGCAAGCTTGACCACGTCCATTAACCTTGTTTTTAATACATTTTTATTTCAAATAAGTTATCTGGATGACCGCAGAGGAGGGCACCATGCTGTGTTATCACGTTTTAGACATGCATTAATTTAATTTCTTTTAGTTAGCATTATTCTGATATTATCTCGCTGTAATATAAAATGCAACCCCCCTGCATTTTTTTCATGCAATATTTTTCATGATGGGCAGATCGCAAACCTCGTGGCAAGCAACATGAGCAGGAACTGGCCACAGGATTTGTATCAGAAGGTGGCGCAGTGCATATGATGGGGATCTGTCCGGCCATATACCTGACACTATCAAAAGCTTCCGAAAGCACGCGGCGAGGTCTTTGACGAGCGAGGATATGTCGAGGTCACGCCGACCGCAAGCGAGATACTCGTGCTGGTGAGAGAGCATACAACTTGACCCATGCCGGCTCCCCCCTAAAACATCCATTTGCACCGTTTCTCCCAACATCACAGGATCTATGCGAAGGGCCTACAACAGAGATGTACTACCTTGGCCTCGATGACCCATCCGACGAACCATCAACCATTGTCGCATCCATTGCTTGTCCTGCTGTCCGGTTCATCCATGGCGCTAGCCATCCCTACTGCTTAGCTTGTCTCATACCAGAGATTGGTTCATGCCATGCCAGAGAGGAAGAAGGTAGAAGGGAGATGAACGAGAGGGCAATGAGGTTATTTTCTTATAGTTTTGCTAAGTTGTCAGTCGAAAATAACGAAACAGAAACAACTTGGTGGATCACGATGGCAAATAACAAAAGTTATTGGGAATGATAGCATTTGAGAATGTGCCATCGGAGAGAGTGGCAAATAGCCCCAAATCCCCAACATCGCGCTCGGCAAATGCGAAGTGGTTGTTTTGCGGAGGTGGACCCAGTGACATCGCCACTACGCGCTTTGAGTCCACGAGAGTGTGTGCCCCTGTCATGTCCTGGTAAATCATCCCGAATTAAAAATCACTTTCTAAAAGAAAAAAAATAAAAATTATTAAAAGTCTAAAAGAAATCTCAAACACTAAACTTCTATAAATATTGTCTGATTTAATGAAAATACACTGCTAGGCAAAAGGTAGTTTTCCAGATAAAAAAAGTAAAATTGAGCTTGAGTATTTTCTTAAAATCTCCACGTTCAAAATTTGTCTCTCAATTTTTACTTGAATTTATAGAGCAAAAGTAATAATTTTAAAGCAACAAAAACCAAATTTAGAGTTAATTAAAATGAAAACCTAAAAATAAATCTCTCCTTCTCTTTGGGCCATTTCCGGTCCAAAGCTCTCGGTTGCTCCTTTGGCCCGCCACCGGAGTCCTCTTCTCTCTCTCCTCCCTCTCGGGCCGACCTCCTCTTAAATAAATAGCTACCGGTTAGTTTTACAAAGCCGTAATGTTGCTTTGGGTTTTTTTTTTCTTGTAACTTTCCTTGTAAGTATTTTTTTTAGGACCACCTATACATTTGTCAACAAATTTTCTCCTAAAAATTTGACAGATGTAATTATAGTACAATCGTAGTGTAATTACACTGTAACTTATATTTAATTACACTGTAACTTGCACGTAACTACAGTGTAACTTGTATACAAGTTTCATGTAATTTTGAATCTTTAGATCTATTACAAGATTTATTTTTGGTGAGGAAGAAAATAAAATCACAGCACACATATGTGTAAGGATTTATTCCCACAACCTCTATTTTACCGAAATAACATATTACGTAGAGATTTTTGAAAGTTACATATAAGTTACACTATAGTGTAGGTACATGCAAGTTATTACACTACGATTGTACTGTAATTATATCTGTCAAATTTTTGAGAGAAAATTTATCGACAAATATATAGCGAAATCGTTTTTTTATGTTTTTGTAAAATTACACTATTGGGTTAGGCCTGGTAGTATTCCTAAACAAGTATTTTTGTTTTTTTAAGTTAATTAATTAAACTTGTTCTATCTAAATGTACCGGATAAAAAAAATCCCTTTTTTCTTTGTTAACATCAATTCCACATGGACGCAATATATAGTCTGCCGGTCTAATGAAGCGATCAAACCTCCAGACTCCAAAGTACAAACTCACCTACGGCCTAACTTTGACAACTACGTATCCTATACGAACCATCTCATTATTATGGGAAACTACTCTAAACTCGTTGTTATGAAAAAAAGATATTAATACGTGATAAATCATTATACTAACATGTAAGGTCAAATTTTACTTCTACGAGCTACAACCGAAAAAAAAAATTTAAGTGCGAATATACGTTAACTAGATATTATTTAATTTATCTTTTTCGTTGCAACTTATATAATTTAAATTTTACATTGTATGTGTATGGAGTGATTTATCACATATTAACAATTTATCTTATTGTTTTTTTAAAGAAAAATTATAATCATTTGGATCACGTGCAAATAAGGATTGAGAGTTTAGAATCCCCTCCCCATTATACATTCATTAATCTAGCACATCAACGCCCGTGCGGCCGCACGCTGAGCACCGTCCACGAGCGCATCGTTCCGACTTCCCTTTCTTTCGGGGTGTAGCTATATTTATGGCGCCATATTTTTCATCAAAAAATAGTCGGCATATATTTACATTGTAAGTCCTAAATTACATATGTAATTTTAGTGTATTTACAATGTAAGTCTCAAAATTACATATGTAAGTACTAAAATTACATATTAACATTTCAAAATTACATACTAATTACATATGTAAGTGGGGTGTAAATGAGGTGTAACTACTGTGTAAATGGCTGAAAAAAATCGACTGTAGCATATGGCGCCATATTTTAGCAACTCCGTTCTTTCGTCATGGGACTCCGGCTATCTCCGCCGCCGCCGACGCGGAATGCACGTCGTGATCTGCCCATTGCTCGCCTTCGCCACCTGCTCCCGTGCCTCGATCGACCTCGCCCAGCGCCCTTGCGTCGCGGTGGCCACGGCGTGTCGTTCGTGTCCACGCCGCGGGACATATCCCGCTCCCGCCGGTGCGCCCCGCGCTCGCGCCGCTCGTCTCCTTCGTGGCGCTGCCTGCTCCGCGGGTCGAGGGGCTCCCGACGGCGCCGAGTCTACCACTTGATCTCCCCATCTAGCAATTTTTGACCCATTTCGAATCACAATCATCTTTACATGTTTCATTTAGAATCTCTTTGAATAAGTGGTCCTAACATGCACTTTTATGACGAAAATTAGATAGTAAATTTGCACCTAACGGCCCTAGCGTATCTAAATAAGAGCAAGGTCAATAGTATAACCAACTACTAGCTCCAATTCATTTATAGCCAATCTAATAGCTCATTCATACAATAGTTTATAATACTATTGCTATTACCATAGCCCCACCTGTCATAGACACACTGCGTCTTGGAGTCCGTATCGATACCTAACCCCACCTGTCATAGACACAACTGCGTCTTGGGAGTCCGTGCTACAGCTGGCTACAAATCTGTAGCCCGCTGCTCTTCTCTTCTCCTGATTTATCTTCTTAAAATATGTTTGCAGCTGGCTTATAGCCTGCTATTGTACCTGGCTCTAAAGAGTGGAGTTCTATAAATTAACCACAGGAACTTAAGAACTGGGGCATGTTCATCCGGACCCAAAAATTTGGGTTTTTTTTAACTTCAATAATTAAATGGGATTGTTGTAAATGTCTTAGATAAAAAATTCCCCTCGTTTTCTTTTTTAACATCATCCTCCACAAGGACCCAATAAACAGAATCGCTAATTCGTGATCAGTCGCGCGCTGCGGGCAAGTGGCCGCGTTGAGAGGGCGGCGCGCGCGGAGAGACTTAGCGCCGACACGTGGCGGTGGGGTTATTTTCCTTTTTTTTTTCTGGTTTTTCTTCCCGGTTTTTTCGTTTCAATATAACACATATACAAACTTTGTAATACGCGTATACATACTTCGTATATATGTATTTTTTTATATATACACATACAAAACTTTTATATACGTACACGTATATCATAGTTTGTACACACGTATACAAAGCTTATATACATGTATACTAGTTTTTATTCCTTTTTTAAATACGTGTGTATACAAACTTTTTATACGTATGCGTGTACAAAGTTTATATACATATATATTTTTTATATACGTCAAAAGTGTATGTATATATATTATATACTACCTCCGTTTTCAAATAGATGACGCCGTTGATTTTTCTCTGCATGTTTGACCATTCGTTTTTATCAACAAAATTTTTACATAATTCATAATTTATTTTTGTATGAGTTCCCGTTTTAAATCACTCATATTACTTTTAAGTGTGATTTATATCTTATCAATATTTTGCGATAAATTTGAAAAGACGAATGGTCAAACATGCGAGAAAAGTCAACGGCGTCATCTATTAAAAAACGGGGAGTATATACGTATGATATGTATACATATATTGTATATAGGTATACGTAGTTGTATAGTAGTACTTGTAGCAGTAGTAACTAGTACAGTATATAGTAGTGGTACTATAGAGGCGGACTGACCACGCGGTCACGCCCCAGCCGCGCATCGCCGATCAGCCGCCCCCGCAATAGAGTACTAGTAAGGGAAGACATATATCCTATTTATCGGGTGATTTTTAGACGTCATATATTTTCACGAAAAATCACGCGACAAACCTTTAGCAAATCGAACTATGTCTGTGTTTAGTTCCATCTAAAGTTTGAGATTTTTGTTTTAAAATTGTGAGTGATGTGACTGAAAAGTTTGCGTGTGTATGACAGGTTGATGTGATAGAAAAGGACTGAAGTTGGACCCAAACTTTAGATACCAAACTTTGGATCTAAACACAGCATTAGTGTCCTAAAAACTTTTCACAAAAAACATCACATCAAATCTTTGGATACTGATGGTAGGAGCATTAAATATAGAGTCTATTTGATTCTTCTACCCTAACAATTAATTGGTAGTGTCAATTCTGTAAATTTTGGCACTACCAATTTTTAGGTAGGCGAAAGTTAAGTTAGCCTATGTTTGGTTTTGATGCCATATAAAGCCAATTTTGTAGGACGGGTGAAAAGAAGATTAGATCAATTCGCGCAATGAGTATAGGCAATCTACCAATTATTTGACTTTCAAAATCCAATAGCCACAGTTGTACATTATACTTTACCAGAATATTTGTAGGAACACGTTTTTGGGCTTCAATCCAAAACGCCCAATAGATAAAAACAAATCTAATTGGAGACAGTTTGCATGTAAATCGCTGAGACGAATCTTTTGACTTAATAGTTCCATGTTAGCGCATATGCTACAGTAATCTCCACAATGTTATATGACGGATTATTCGGCTCAAATATTTCGTCGTGTCGTGATCTCCTTCGGTTTGTTATTCGGTGAAATGGAAAATTTTCCGTGCGTCCGCGGTCATTCATTCATCGGTGCGCCCGCATCGGCCCCACGGACGCCGACTGAAACGCCGCCCCGCTACCGCGCGTGGACCGCTCCAACGCGCGCCACGCGCTACCCTTCTTCGTCCAGGCACTCCGGTTACTCTCCTACGCCGCGCCGTCCGGGATGCCGTCGTGATCTCCACCGTGGCTCGCTTTCGGACTGCTTCCGTGCCTCGACCTCGCCCAGCGCCTGGCGCGCCGGGGCTACCACGCGTGTCGTTCGTCTCACGAAGCCGCGAACAACATAATTCCGCCTTTCCTCGCCGGTTGCCGCCCCGCGCTCGCGCGCTCGTCGCCTTCGTGCCGCTGCCGGTGCCCTGCGATCGAGGGCTCCCCAGGCGCCAGATCACAACCGAAAACGCTCCCGACGTACAGGCCGGTACATGAAATCAGAGCTACCACCGGAGGGCCTTCAGGCTCCCCGCGCCTTACTGAGTTCTTGAAGGACACGCAGTGCAGGCGCTGGATAATCGTCAGTACTTCGCACCCTTGAGGCAGTCGCAATGCCCCGCTCTCGAGCACATAGGTTTGCACATATGTCTATCTAATAGCTCAATCTTTGCACTACCTAATTAATAATTCCATCCTTGATGCTAACGTATTTCGCGTAGTGCTGTGCATGATGTTGTTTGCGGCTGCACATATGATCGCTTTCCATAGCTGCAGACGGCTCGAGCGCGCGAGCAGGTCGCCTGACGGCTGACCGGGAGGGGCGCCGCAGCGGCGGCGCCAAACGTTCGAGGTGCGAGGATGAATTGATACGAACCAAAGGCTCCTCGGAATGTCTCGCGAGCGCTTTACTCTGACGCTCATCAGGAGCAGCCTCGTAGTCGTGCGCAGCTGCGACGGGTTCAGCAGGCCGGGAGACCGTCCGCTCCTGTCGCGTCGCGGCAAGCTTTCCTTTCCTTGCCTTATGCCGCGTTGCATGAAGCCGCGCGAGGACGGCTGAGGTCCACGTCCCTGGGCTGTCGACGCGGCAGGCCGGCCAAGTCCGTTCGTTGACGTCGAGCTGGGCTAGCGAGGTGCCATGCGGTGGAAGAAGGTCCCGAGCTCGCGCTCGGTGGAGCTCGCCGGGACGCGCTTCTCTCTGGGCTACTGAGGAAGCCCCTGGCGTCTCCGACGCGACCTCCTCCCGCCGCTAGGACACGACAACATCGCGGCACAGCAGCGTCGGCCGACGGGTCCACAGTGAGCACACTGGCCGCAATGGGCTGCAAACCACGTCAGCTGACGCGCACGCCGGCCGCTGGCACGAGCCCACTACTTTCATTTCGTGCCCCCTCGACGGGCTGGAACTCGAACCATCACGAGGGCTTCTGTTCGGCCACCCGACTGATCAGTGCGAGTTTTCGGTCGACCAGGGACCAATCAGCGCGCGGATAATGGAGAGCGGAAGAAACGCGGATTGAGGTGCGAGAAACGACGGCGATGGATCGTTCGATTTCCGAGAAGGCTCGCTGCGGCGATTCGAGCGAGTCGGGTTGGAGAGAAGAGCAGCAAGTGTTTCAGCAAGAGCCAAGAAGCTGCAGGAGATGTCGCGGCATGGCCTGCCCATGAGGGTCATCGACGGATCATTCAGAATTGAGATCTTACAAGGTATAAGAATCTCAGGAACTGTCACTGCACACAAATCCTTGAGTATAAAATTGATTTTTGTTTGTGTCCTACTTACCAAATATGCAAATCGACCATTGATGGGAACAATTCTAATCCTGATCTTTTTTATTATTTTGTTTTTCTTTGTTATTTTCAATTGATACGCCCAGACAAGTTGAATTTATTGTTAAAACTTTTTATAGTTTGCTTAATAGTCATCATTTTTTCTTTAATATACAGTGCGCCGACATACATTTCTGTATGTGTAAACTTTTCGAGATTTTCCCAAAGACAACATTTTTATCTAAAAATCTGGCATTCGAAGAGGGGGAGAGGCAAAGATATGGCAAGTGTACATCCTATAGACTTACTCCACGCGGGCGTCAGTTCGTCAAGTTCTAATGCCCGGCAGCTGAACTCTGATTGATTTTATAGGGAGAGCTTAACTTGCACTCAGCTGAAATCTGTACTGAATATCAAGTTCCGGTTTTTCATCTCCAAGCGATCACATCTACTTAACAACCAGGGGAAGGTAGGCAAAGATAAAATTTACAAAGTTTGCACAATTGTGCAAGTTCGCAGTAAAAAAAATGTCGTGATACATGCAGGATACGCAAATGCTTGACTTTCCTCGGTGCAGCTAGCGAGTTAATAAGGTGTCTCTCCTAGATGGTCTTTCCAGAGTCTCGACGACTCCAAGTGCAACATATATTTAGCGTTCGCCATGCTAAATTGGAAACGCTTTTTAACGTATTAGGTCTGTTTGTTTTAACTTGAAATTATGGAAATAGATTACTTAAACTGAATTATTATAGCCGAATATAATAAGTTGACGTTTGTTTGTTCCTGGATTATCAGGATGTGTTTAGTTGGGAGAAAAGGAAGTTGTGTTGGATGTCATCGATAAGCGTTTGACGGTTGTCGGAGCGTCGTTCTTTGCACGAAAATGAAAAAAACTATTTCTCGAACTCCCTGAACCCGGAGAACGAATCTTTTGAGACAATAAGCTGTCCATTAGGCTATCAAGATCTATTAGGCTTAAAGATTCGGGCTCTCCGATTTCCCCCATAACTGTGGCAATTAGTTTTTCTTTATTACTTTATATTCTATGCTTCATGCATGTGTACAAGATTTGAATGTGATGGTTTTGGAAAAAAATTTTGGAGAACTAAATCGGGGCCTAAGTTGTTGTAGTTGTTAGCACCAATAATCTAAAAAACCTCTTTAGATGTGATTACTGATTATGTAATCTGGCTTATAGAATTATAATAATACTATCATAATAAGCTATTGTTTGTTTTAGTTATTACCTATAAATCCATGATTAACTAATCCAAGCGGATCAAACAGGGCGTTGATGGAGACGTCCACCAGATTTATTTACAATGTAACTAAATAGCTATGATTTTTTTTAATAAAAAAATACGATTAACATGCAATATTCAAAATCGAACTTGCTATAATTGAGTACGAAAATAAAATGATTAATTTTTTTGTGAAATTAATTTTGCCGCTAATTTACATTGACATGTTAGAGTTTAATATATAACTAGTGTAAAGTTTAATTTGTTTTTGGTTTACAGCTTTAGAAAGTTTAAATTTGAAACTTTACATTTCTCGGAGTGATATATTACATACTAATCTATACCTTGTTAAATGT
>CM020178.1:38426997-38446150 GCA_009805545.1 Oryza longistaminata
GGCCTCCGCCGCGGCGCGCCCGCCGCTGCAGGACCCGGCGGGCCCCGCCCACTCCGCGGATTCCCCAGACCCGTACGCGTCGCGATTGCGTCTCCTCTTCCCTTTCCCTTTATTGTGTATGCGTGATTTGATTTATTTCCGTGTTCTTGTGTTGCAAGGCTGTGGATTTGGTGGACCAGTCTGCGCCTAAGCGGAGGATTCTATCTGCAGTGGTTAAAGTATCCGCCTAGGCTTTGGTTTTTTATTTTCCTTAGTCAATCTTGTGGTTTGTTTGTCGAGAACCCTAATATTCTGTGCATTTGTTTGGTGTCATGAATGGAGGTGGAGGATACTGAAGCTAAGGAGGATGTCAAGAAGGAAGCGGAGGCAGAGGGGCCGGAGGGCGGTTCAGCTGCTGCTGAAGGCGGTGAGAGGAGGGATGGTGGGTTCAGGAGGGATGGGAGCCAGCGCATGCCGAGGAGGGTGAGTAGGCTGGAACTATAGGGGATTGTGGGCTTGCTGGTGGTTGAGTTTGCTTAAGTGTATTGTTTTGGTTGCAGGAGCTTGATATGTCATTGCCGGAACCTCTCCCGAGGGAGTTTCCCAAGGATGAGGATCAAAGCCTTGTGAAGAGGAACAAGAGGATGCTGGGGAAGCTTCTTGTTGGTACATTAGAGGTAACCGATTCAATTGACATATAAAGGAACAATCCATGGGTCAAGCGATAATAAGATATCAACAATTTTCAGTGTTTCCTCTCCAACTGAAACACACAAAAGAAAATTTTCAGTATTTGTTAATTAGCTTTATCTTGGGTGTGTCTATGTAAAGGTAACCTGTCAATTAGGTAGTAATTTAATGGAAGTACTAGTGGCAAGCCACCCTTAATCCCCTTCATTGTGAATATTTCAAATCAGTGTAATTGATTTTTCCTTGTGCTTGGTAATCCAGAAATTTCAGCAAGAGGACAAAAAACTGTCCAACACAGAGGCTTATATGCGCAGATCAGAGGTTCAGCGAAAGGTACTAACAATTTCTCTCGGTCTTGGGCCAATCTACATTTTAAGCATGATTTAGTGGCTGATGTCAGTAGCATCCACTTTATTCACATGATGACATGTGCTAATTAGAAATGTGATTTTCATACATGGAATTATGAATGTGATATTGCTGTTGGAAATTAACTATTGTGTCCCGTGCCATGACCCATGAATGAACCAAACGATCTCAATAGAACACATTATACATCAACAGAAAACGTCTTGTCTCCTGATACTACATCAATGAAATTTAGATAAGTAGAATGCAATTTTCAAGCAGTGTTATGTTTTTCTGTTCCTGTGGTCCTGAATATATCTATTCCCATAGAAACTATTTAGCGCACATTCACTTTATACAACTACCTTTTTGTTGCTATATGCATTGTCCTAGTAGAACTTTGGACAGTACCATGAGTTGAATGAACCGTGTTAAAATTCTTTTTATTGCCATTCTTTTGCTGGACTTAGGCTAAGTGATCTTCCATCATTGAGATATCCATTTCATTCTCTAGGGTCTCAGTTCTTTCTTTCGAAGTAATCTCGCATATACTATGGTCTAGCCTTGATTTTATTCTCGCTATTAGGTCTGATGTAGCATGGAATATTGAAAAAGATTGCGTGAATGTAGGCTGATCAAAAGGCTCGTGAGGAAAGTGAAAGGTTGCGGCAGCAAGAGCGAGAGCAAGCAATAGAGAAGCGTAAGCGTGATATGGTAAGCTCACATCAGTGTTTATGACTTGCATTTATTTATGATTGGTTCACCTGAGTTAAATTGATGAGTTTATGTTGCAAATGGTTTCCTGATATCCTCTTGAATAGATGCTGCGTGCTCGAGTTGCTGCTAAGGCAGAAGAAAAGAGGTTGGAGCTGTTATACATGCAGTGGGCTGAGCATCACAAAAAGCTGTCCAATTTCTTAAGGTCGCTTTACTTCTTTGCATCATTCTGCACCTTTTTTTATCCATGAATGGGTCCCTTTTTTTCTTTTTGTTGTGCCACTTTGCAATATTTTATCTGTATTTATCTTACTCTTTTATGAACTGGTCTTATTGTGTGCTGCAGGTTATTTTTATTCCTGGTCCAAAAGTATCCATATTGACAATTAAATTGAGGGAAGATGCGTTTCTGATTGTGCAAATCTTGATGTTCGATGTTCATAGGGGTTTCTATATCCATTTTGCTAAATTACACATTAGTATCTTTTTGAACATTCTTGTTGTTTGTCAGGACAACTGCGGAACCACCAATTTACTACATGCCAGCTAAACCAATAATTGATGATCCAGCTATTGCTGAGGAGAACAAGGAAAAGGTATTTTCTACCCTATATAAGTCAAAGTAAAAACACTAAGTTTGTAATTTTTTGAAGGATGAATTACGACCTTTTATACACACCTCCATCTACATGCAACTTGGGAGGCAGAACACTACAGATGTACACAATGAGGACAAACTTGTGCCTACTACAAACAATAAAATTGTCTATTTTGCTGCTGTAGTATTTGTGTGACATAGCTAATTTCATCATAGGGCACCATCAGAATGCCAGTTGCCTGCATATATTCTTGTCCAGTCCTGTTGGTTTCTGCTGTGTCATGGTTCAATCAAACATCAAATAAGTACAACGGCTAACTGATCAGCCAGCTATGAAATTGCCGCCCCCCATCCCCCGCGTTATGATTTTTTTTGGTGACATGATATAAAATCTTACCAAAAAATGCATATTGAATCAGTAAGATTTGCTGGGCACTTGAAAGTACGTGGTCAGTGCTATGAATTTATCATATTTTACAAAGCTTTATACTTGAAAGCGCTCTGGTGGTTTGGGTGGGACTGGCTCTGGCTGTATTCGATAACTGTGCATCAATGCTCTTCCTTTGCATGTATGGAGCATGTTGATCTATCTAACCTTTCACGGGATAGTCCTTGGTCAAGTGCAACATATTGATTAAGAGAATGCCACTTCCGCAAGTCATACTCATCTTTCACATTTTGCCATTTACATCATATGCTTGTTAGTTTCCTGGGCTTCCTTTTTTGTACAATCTGGGGCAACTGATTTTTTCTTTGTAGTTACCAATTGTCCTCTTCATCCATCATGAACTCATATTCAATGTTGCAGGCATTTCAAGAATGGAAATCTGAACGCAGGGCTGAGCTGACTCAGTTTCAAAAGCAAGTCGAAGAACAGTACATGTCTAATGTTGAGAGGCAGTTGGAAAGGATGCAGAATGCGCGGAATGCACGGAGGGGTAATGGTCCTTCAAACATGCAAGAAATGGACAAGGAGCTGGACACGCACAGGGCGGAGCATGGTCCAAAAACTCGACGGGTTCTTGAGGGTGGCAATGACGATGAGGATGATATGGACGATATGGCTGCGGAAGATGAGCTGATGGATGAAGTCCTTGGCGTTAACGAGCCAATCAGCGATGAGCAAACCAAGCCGTCTGAAGAAGCTGCTGATGGTGTTCCGGTGTCTGAGGAAGTGCAATAGGTAATTTGTTTTGTATTGTTTGCGAGGTAGGCATCTAGGAGTTCACATTTGATATCCTTCAGCTGCCCTCATTTTCTGACGCTTGTTGTATGTCTGTAGACGCTTGAGATTTTCCCCGCTGTTATCAAGCCATATATTGTTGCGGGATGTATTGCCGTTGAGCGATATACTCTGTTAATCATTGTATCCTTTGCGTTTCTAGTATAAATCGAGCGATTAACTGATGGATGTTGGCTTGCCCAGCAACAGGGGTTATCAAAGCGTCTTAAGATTACCATGATGGTCAATCTGTAAATATTGACACACGAAAGTTTAGAACTATTTTCTTGAAAAAAAAAATCACAGTTGAACTGATTCGTTGGAGCTTCATAAGAAGCTTGCCGACTGTAAAGTAATTCCAATGGGGGTATATGTTAATTCTTTACAAGAAGATCTAGATGTGTGGCCGCATCGCTGCTATTTACTGTTCAGTCTCGCTCAGGGAAAGCCTTCTCCAAGAAACTTACAATATCTATTTACTGTTCAATCTTGCTCAGGGAAAACCTTCTCCAAGAAACTTATAAATCGTCTCGAATACAAATTTGGATCAACAGCTGATATCGAAAGAGGGTCGAATTTTAGTGATTTGACAGCATGCTCAACTCTTTTGGACACATTATACTCTTGTAGTATGTCGATGATACCAAGGTATAGGACAACATCATACTCTTCAATGGTGTCCCCGTTTTCTACTTCTACGTTCACGTCCTCTTGCACTTTCCGAGCTCGAGCTGGCATGTTCACCCCTAGCTGAACACGGAACCTGAAAATAAAGAACAAATGAGTCAGAAACAGAATGCATCTTTGTGAAAACAAAGTACCACGCAGACCATAGTTTCAGAAAAAAACATTGACGGCATGTAAAACGTGTGAATATGCGGTTGAGATTTTCTGCACTTATGATATGCAACTGCACCAATGGCAAGTTCAAGTACTAGCAGGGGCACAGGTGCCAAAAAGTGCAAAACCACCGCCGTATGTGCACTAAAGAAGACAGGCAATGTATATTACTGATATTTCATATTTCCAAATCTATGAACACAAACTTGACCTTGTTTTACCATGCACAAAAATGATAATTCTTTTGACACAGCCTATTCAAATGCACGAGCTATTATATGCTCTACATCTATGAATGCTTCGAGAATTCACACTTAACTACCAACTTGCAAACGTAGATGTTGCATTGTAGAGTAATAAAATTATCGTGTTGTCTGGTGGAGCTGCCATGGTTCACCGAAAGTTGAATTGTATTGTGAATGTTTAGTTTAAAGCTAAAGGGTTGATCTAAAAGTTCAAAAAATCAAATAATGGACCAAGTCACCAACAAGATCTAACTTGGAAAGTAACACGACTTCCTCATCGTACTTTGTACTTTAGAACACACTGATATACTAAGAAATCTTTCCTGAAGAGTGTGATAGCTATACTATGCAATTTGTATTCTTTCTTCTATACATGTTCATAGACTGTGCAGCAACAAATGTACCCAATGCTGAGTTGAACTTAAATATTTAAGTAGAAGTCAATCTACCTTCCAGTGCCTGGCAAAACAAGATCAACTTCTTCATAACCACCTTCTGCTGCCCTAACCATGCTTCCTCTTATGTGCGAACCACGTACTGCTGGACCTGGCTCATTAGCTGCAACTAGTAGAAATCCCTTTGAAGAAATTGTCTCCTCATGATGCAGTGCAACACTACCTGATTAAGGTGAAAAGGACAGGATATTACCATTAGGCAACAAATGGAAGTCAAAAGCTGAAGATAGGCAATTGGTTGATACAATGATATAAATAATTTGGTGTAGTCCTGACTTCAAATTTAGTAAAAGGACACATTTTCAGAGGAATATAATAAAGAGAACTCAGATGTACTTAAGGTTTAGTACGTACATTCCGTTTCAGCTGAAATTCCACTGCTTTCAAGAGCGTTCTGACATGATGCGATACTCTTCAGGTGATTGGGAGCTCGGAAATGGATTCCCAATAGCATGCTATAGTCAATTATAGATTGGGATTCCAGGAACATACAATCAAGAGCTATCTGCCTGAAAATAGTATAACTGTTGGCTCTCAAGATATCATCGTCAACCAGGTTAAGAAAAATAGCACAGCAGAAATGGAGCAGTAATATGCAAAACTGAACTAGACAGCTGGAATTCAATCTCTTGTATACATGGACGGACACTGCTTAAAATCTGGTTTGCCTCTTTAATCTAGTTGTTTCTATTAAAAAAATCTATTTATTACAATAGTATAAATAAAAATTGTCCATCTTAAGTATTCTTCAGATCTCAAGAATAGGATAAGAATCAATATCAAAATAGTAGAAAACAATTTTGATGTCCACAAATCATGGGACTGAAGCAGGAATCTGCACAGGTCATTTAAATCTACTGTTCTTTTTAATTGTCCAGAAGGGACTACCCAGTGAACACAATTTCCAGAAGTAACATCATAAACGGTAAGTTATGGAACCTGGACTTCAAGCCAATATAGACAAAACCATGAAAGACGACAGTAAGATGTTCAGAAAAAAGAGGAGGAGCAAGAAAGTAGCAATTTGCCTGAAAAGTGCCTCCCTCCATGGTTTATCCACGTGAAAAACATATGATAGGTCAAGGTCCTTTAGTGTTGTGTTCTCATTTATATTTTGCTTCTTTGTTGATCGGCCTTGTGTAGAGCCCTTTAAGTCATACTTACGATGAATTCGCAGTTCAGTACAAAACATATTTCCCATGACAACAAAACGAACCTATTAACACCATACATAGAATTAATATAGCAAATGTGTACAAATAGACAACAACATTCAACACAACAGTATGATATGATAATGTACCTTTCTTCCAGGTTTGAGAGTAATCCTGTGCACGCCAAAGAATTTTGTAATGAGCGTATTATCATAAGCTTTGACATGATTGTAATACTTTGGAAGCATCTTCAATAGTATCTGCAGCACGTATTACATCAAACCAATCTGCAGTAGGCATATCTTATCACTTAACAAGGATATACACGGTTTTTAGCACGAATCTTTATTGTTCTTGTAAAGCTCAGTTTTAGTCATTTTTAATTAACAAGTAACACTATTGTTATTGCAAGAAAAAAAAATTGAGGGTGGGTCATACCTTCAGCTCAGTTTTCCTCAATGTTTTTATAACAAAACGTTCATCTTGAGAAAGATAGAAAATACTGCCACTTTTCCCAGGTGAAGAAAGCTCCTTTAGACTATCACCACCACATATAGACATCATGTAATCTGCAGCATCGATATGAAACATTTCTCGAAGATTCCTGGTAGAGTAAATTATGAGCTAATAAGATATGGAGAAAATTACAAGAACAATTGACAGAATCGATCGAACTTTCAAGTCGATGCATTTCTAAAACGATGTTTGTATCATCCTGCAGTGTTATCTGAAAATATGATAGTGATAGCATATATATATATATATATACATAAGATTATGGTTGCAATTTTCTACAGTTAATTAGGGAGGGGTGAACCACAGAGGAGCGCACACCCATGTTCAGTACAGAATGCGTGGACCACCTATGTAATACAATCAGATGATATAATAAAAGAACAGTATGAAGTACTAGACTATCACACAATGAGAAGATTGGAAAGAGATATACCGGAAGACCATCGGACAATAGTCTTTCCAAAAGAAATCGACAGAGTAGTGCGGAGGGGTATACTGGGATCCCTCACAAGGGAAGTACATTTTTATTCGTGCTCGAGGTCCAAAACATTTGAACGAACTTCACGCAAAGGCACAGGGGTAATTTTACCTACAGTATACCTGCATAGAAGTACTGCATAGTCAAATGGGGTAATCATTAAAAAGAACATCAACTAGTTACATGTCCTGAGGTAAACATAAAAAATAACATAAAATAATTATATTTCATGAGGTAATCGATGTTTTTCATAAAATATGGCTATTATACCATCCAATCACTATTATGATAAGACAAATAACATGCTAGTAAAAATTAACAGATGGCTCGTGACTAGATGCATTATGACATACTCCCTCCATATCAAAATACAACTACTTATGTCATTTTTCAAAAAGAGAAGGCACTTTTTCCCGAAAGAAGAAACTACTTTTGTTGTCACTCATAGTGAGAACATTCTAACTGGTGGTTAATTTTTCCCCACTGAACTGATTATTGATTCTTCAGTCACTAATTTATGCTTGAATTGTCAAAAAAGAGTTTGCTTTACACGTATGTATCGATCTAAATGGAAGGTGCCCTTGTCTAAATGGATATATCCAGAACAAACCAGAAATATAATAAGCACTGAGTGTAACCCTCCAAAGCTTGTATAGCAAACAGTGATGCATTCATACAATGAAGCTTACCTGATGCCAAGTTGCAAGTTAAGCATTAGATAATAGCTCCTATGGCCCTTGTAAATAGTCTCCATTGGTCCTTTAGCTTGTTTCACCAGTTATTTTTTTGTGCTATACCGCTCTCCGACATTCTTGAATCTTCGTTTTTTGGTTGTTCCATGATAAGCACTCCTTGTACATATTCCCGTTCATAAACCGAATCTTTATCAACTTCACTGTCTTGTAGAAACTGATCATCAGCTGAAAATGATTTACTTGATACATCTTGGCATAGATGGCTTCCAGAATTATCATCGAAAACTGGTGTGGTACCATTTGAAATACGTCTGGGCCGATGAAGAAACCTACGCAATCTCCAATTCTTGCACAGTTTTTGCAATAGAAATAACAGTCCAATAGTGATCTTTCATTACTAGAACTTGAAGCACTTGTACCATCATGACTTGTTAGACAGTCAGAAACTTCAAGGTTACAAGGAATTTTACTTCCAGGTTGATAAAATGTACCATGGCCATCCTTAAGTCCTCTATCCCATGTACCAATGTAGCAAGCCCCAGATGCATATTTGCAATAACCTTTGCCATGAGCCAGGCCATTGAGCCAATTACAGTCAAGAGTATCACCATTTATCCACTGCATTACCCCGCTGCCATTCATTTTGCCTGATTTCATCTTCCAATGTATACGTTGCCATCAGCCCATGTGTATTTACCAAATCCATCAGGTAAACCTTCATTCCAGAAACCTTCATAAGTGTCGGAGTTAGAGTAAACCATTGTCCCCATACCATGCTTCTTGTTCATCCTCCAAGAACCTTTGTAAACTGAGCCATCAACTCCCTTGAAAGTGCCTGCTCCATCAATAAAACCTCCACGGAAGTCACCTTCATAGGATGCACCAGAAGGCCACTGAATTAGTCCTCTCCCAGTCATTTTACTCTTGTCCCACTCACCATCATAAAGAGCTCCATCTGTCCACATATACTTTCCCGGTCCATGAGGGACTAACCCATCGAAGCTGCCCACGTAGATGTCCCCATTTGGAAGGGTATTACCCCTAGCCAGAATAAAAAAAATATTATGAGATTCAAATTACATTGTGTGGTGCTTGCAAAACTAAATTGCCCAATCGTAAAGCAACGCAATTAGTGCTGGACAGCTGGAGAGTGGGGGCAGTGGATGGTTGCAAACTTTGCGCTGATTTTAATGTGCTTTCAATATGTGGGAAGAACACGATGAAGCACTTGTAATTCCTACCAATAATAAAAAAAAAAAAGAATATGCAGAGTAGACACGAGAATTATCGCACCTCTGGATGCTCCCCTTGCTTGTCTCTGCTCGGGCCATGTCAAGATTTTACCAGAATAGCTCAGAAGCCACAAGATGCATTCCAGAAGATCTGAAACAAGGCAGCAAAAACTATGATCCAGTATTCGAGCATACCAATTCTGACCGAAAACAGGTTTAATCTCCCAGATAAAGAGCTCATCGAAATACATAGCAGAGATAACAATCTAATGCCTTCAGCAAAGCAATTTCCGTTACCACGTACAACTGAAAGCAGTTGCAAACTTTGCAATAACACTAGCCCAGCTCAAAGTGACAAAAAGCAAATAGAGAAAACTAAATATCCTCTTGTACTGTTCAAGCAAACCGATAAACGCTGTTCCCAGAAGAGCATCATCTCGAGCTCGCATCAACAAGACAGATCAAGCTACCCAGAACGACTCCTGATTACAGCGCAAGCGGCCTTCCAGATCACCGCGCCAATCCAAGCAAGCAAGCAAGAACGTACCTCAGCTGCAGCAGTAGCACGCCGAGGAAGGAGACCACGTGGAGCCCCGGCATCCGATCCGCCTCCGCCGCCCCCGAGCGAGCTGAGCTAAGCTAAGCTAGCAAATGGGATCACGGCTCAAGCAGCAGCGAGGAGGGAGAAGAGGAGGGCAATCAATCAAGAGGAGGAGGAGGGGAAAGGGAAACAGTGCGAGGAGGAGGAGGAGGAGCGTCTGGGCCCCGGGGGGAGGCAAGCAAATGGGAATCGCCTCACCACCACGTTGCGGGTTCGCGGGGCCTTTGCTGGCGCCGACCAAATCCCCCCACACCCTCCGCCCCCCCCCCCCCCGCTCTCCCAGATATTTTTTTTTTCTCCACTCTCTCCACTCCTTTCGGCGGCGTCGCTCGCGGTCGCGGAGAGAGAGAGAGAGCGACGCGAGCAGAGGCAGAGCAGCCAGGTTGGCGCGGCGAGGGGGGGGGGGGGGGGCGTTCCTTCCGCTCGGTTTACGCAGCGGTAGCAGGCGCAGGTGCGGTGCGCCGTGCGAGCCGCGGCGCGGGCGCGGCGCACGTGGCGGGGGGCCCTTGCGGTGGTGTGGTGGTGGTGGTGGCGCCGGTGCTTCGTGGGCATGGAGCGCGCGGTTTTACCGGCGGCGGATGGCGACGGGGAATCTGATTCTCATCTCGGGTGCAGGGGCAGGGGCAGGTTGAGGTTGCGAAGCGGATCCGTTTAGAAGCGAGCGCGGTGAAAGATTTCCCGGTTAGTTTCGAGTTTACATTGGACATCCCAGGCTCCCAGAACCGTATTTTAGCTGGGTTTTAATTTGAGTTTTTTTTTGAACGACTTAATTTGAGTTTTTGAAGTTTACTCATGCATAGTACTATGGGTTAATTTTGGATAAAATTGGGGGTTGACTTGAAGAAAAATGGCTGGGTTGAGTGGGCCCGTGGCTCTACTTTTGGGGACAGTGAATTTGACTGCAGTTTTTTCTGGGCTATTGGCCTACTCCCTCCTTAAAAAAGGGTAAATCTAGAACGGGATGTGATAGGTTCTAGTACAAATTTAGACATACATATATATATATATATTTAAATTTGTTGTAATAAGATGTGTCACATCAGATACTAGGTTGGTTTTTTATAGGACGGAGAGAATACTGTGGTGTCATGTTTTATGTGGCTAGTAGAACATGAAAGCCACATATCGAGATCCAGTACAGTTTTAGGGCTCTTTGAATTAGAGGAAAAACATAGGAATTTTAGAAGATTTCAATCGTATAGGAAAATTTCCTATGAAGCCCTTTGAAACAAAGGATTGAATCCTATCAAATCCTTTGAAATTCCTATGGAATGGATAATCCTATAAAGATTTTGGAGGAAATTTAGCAAGAGCTTCAACCTCTTGGTAACTTTTCTTTCAGTCTATCTCTCTCATCTAATTCCTATGTTTTTCCTGCGGTTCAGTCAAATGGTCATTACTGTGTTTTCTGCGTTTTGTAATCATCTGTTTTACACTTACATTCCTATCAAAATCCTACATTTTGTCTATTCCTACCTTTTTTTTCAATCATGCGATTCAAAGGGTCCCTTAACTAGAACTGCACACAATCTCATCCATCCAAATTTTCAACTGAAATTGGAGATGATGTTTAGTTGGATCCAAAGTTTAGATTTTGGTTGAAATTGGAGATGATGTGACTAAAAAATTGTGTGTGTATGACAGGTTGATGTGATAGAAAAGTACTGAAGTTTGGATCCAAACTTTGGATCTAAACACAGCCTGAAGTCCTAGATTAAATGATATTGCAGCATTACTATAACAGTTCTATAGTGAATGCCCTGGATAAACTGTGTCATATTGAATTTGGACCTGATTTGTATCCAACAGCTCTAGTGCGACTACTTAAGTTATAGTCACACTAAAAACTGCTTAGGAACTGGATCGAAAGCCACGGTCTACTATGGTGAAAACAACAGTAGTAATAATCTTTTCAGAAAGAACACAAACTACACACTACAAAGTTCCCTTGAGAATGAAACATGTAGCACACTTTGAGAACATAAATAAACGAGGGTTAATTAGATCCATGCCATCGTAATATCTTCAACTTTGAAAAATATCGTTATTATTCGCTTATTGAGAGATATGATATTACAATTTAATTAAAGTTTGAGATATGCCACAACGTATCTCTTCAATGCAATTATAAAATGACCTGGACTAAATCATCCCTTGTAGAAATCCTTCACCTTCACCCCCTCTTCCTTCTCCCTCTCCCTTCTTTTATCTGGGATCTAGATGAAGTCACACCACCGGCGATGGAGCTAGCGGCGGAGTGAGTCCTCGGCGGCCGGTAGGAACCAGAGTTTCTTGTGTCGCTTGTGTTGTGGCACCATGAATGATGAGAGTTGAGAACAAAGGGAGTGTCCAACCGGTGGGTTGGATAGGATCACTAGATCAAAATGGTGGAAGAGATGACAGAGATTAGTGAGAGGGAGAAGGAAGAAGGGGTGAAGGGAGGAAGAAGAGTAATCTTTTTTTTTAGGGAAAAGAGGAAGAATAATCTAGTCTAAAATGTTTTATAATTGTATTGAAGGGGTATGTAGTGGTATATTTTAAATTTTGATCAAATTATAACGGCATGTCTCAAAATAAATGAATAGTAATGTTATCTTTCAACATCGAAAAAGTTACAATGCATGGATTCATTTAACTCAGGAAACAAAAACATGATCTATTACTGCAGAAACTCTTTGAAAAAAAAAAAAGAAGACAACGAAGATAAGTGATGCGGGTGATAATCGTTCTGCTGCGAGAGTAATATGTATGTGACGTGACTAGTACCGGCATCCAATCAAATGCGTTATTTTTTTTTTTCAAAAAAGAACAAGGTGATACGGGTGAAGATCCCTGTACCACGAGAGTTATGCATAAGAAAAATCAGCAACATGACAGGCACTGGTATCCAATCAAATGTGCTAGCATTTTCTATCAAGTGTGGTAGCATACTTGATCTTTTTGGCAATTAACAAGAAGCCTCTTGTTGTTTGGCAACTTTAGTGTACATCAAGGACAAATAGCACCTCAAATCACTGGACAAGTAGATCCAACTTAAATCACCAAAGAGACATAGTTACATTCTGTGGTACTTCCTCCGTTTCACAATATAAGTCATTTTAACATTTTTTACATTCATATTAATGTTAATGGATCTATATAGATATATATGTCTATATTCACTAACATCAATATGAATGTGGAAAATGCTAGAATGACTTATATTATAAAACGGATGGAGTACTTTAGAAAACTTCATTGTTCACACGAAAATAAGAAATGGCCAAATTAACAAAAGGGAGATGATGGATTATAATGTGTGTTGATAAACTAATTGGGATTGTCTAACTATTCATTGACTCTTTTTTTGACAAAAATCAAACAGATTTTTTCAGCCCTTTGATCTAGATCCAATGAAAAAAAAAACATACCAATAGGAATTATTTCGACTGGACCAAAACCAAAAACAATAAAACAACAACATGGGCCACAAAACTAGCCCAAAAATCAAGATGAAAATATCATATCAATCACAAAACTCAGTAATTCAACTCAAAATCTATACATCAAGAACTGAGCAGCCCCATGTACAAAAAAATGTTATTGTTGCAAAATTTAACATAATCAATTGTAATCCTCCCTCCGTCCCATAATATAAGGGATTTAGCAAAAAATCAAAATCTCATAATAATTATATTATGGGACGGGGGAGTATGAAATTAGCCATTGTGATTTAATGAGTGGGATTTGGCTAGCCTGTTGGAGTGTGTTTTTTATTTGTAATATAAAAAATTTAGCTAGTGAATTAGTCATTGAGATTTGGATAAAACGTTAGCGTGGTCAGAAATATGAAGGGGAATTTTTTTTTGCCTAGACTACACATAGATGCTCTCATGCTCGGTTGGTGTGAAGAGCTGTGAGTGAGGTTGGAAGCATTACCATGCTACTTTTGGCATGTTCTTTTCTGCAACAAAAGTTGAATAAACTTTTGGATACTCGTGTAACGCTTTTCAAACTGCTAAACGGTGCGTTTCGTGCGAAAACTTTCTATGTGAAAGTTGTTCTCAAATATAAGATTAATCCATTTTTTGAGTCTATAATAATTAAAACTCAATTAATCGTACGTTATTACCGCCTAGTTTTACGTGAAACACTTAATCTTTATCTTCATCTTCATCAAAGGTAATTAAGATGAGGATTTTACCTTAGTTTTCGTTAACACTTATTTTCAAGTGCTAAACGGTACGTCTTTTAAGAACTTTTATATAGAAGTTATTTTAAAATATAAAATAAATATATTTTTTAAACTTTATAATAACTAAAAAAAATCTTATTATTGTTATACGGTTTAGATAGGGTAAAATTTACTGTGAGAATTCGCTTGGATGTTTCTTTTAGAAAATCATAGCTCAACTGGTTAGGTTCCTTGTGGTGGAACCAGCCCACCAGGGTTCAAATCCTAGATTTGACACGGGTGCTCGCATTTACGGCTAATTATTCTTTCAGTGGTAGGCGACGTACCCGTCGACAGCGAGGCGCCTGTGGTGACTTCGTCAATCTCAAGATATGCCGGCCTAGTCTTTCGGAGGTGCTCATAAGGGTAGGGTGTGTGTGTGCGTTCATAGGGGTGAGTGTGCGCACGTTGTGAGCGTTTTTTCTTCTTCTTTTTCCAGCAAATTACCATTAGTAGGAAGTTTCATTGGCCTGCCGCTCGCGTACGTGTCAGATTTCGTATGGTCCTCGTGGAAACATTATTGCAAACAATACTACTCCACTGTACTGCATGAGACAGCTCATGACACTATCAGGAGGCACTCTTAAATACTCATGTTTGCAATTAGAGATTAGTAAGGGTTCTTTTTGTGTTTGTGCAAATTATGGTTGCAGGGAAGAAAGAAAGTAATTTATTCTTGACATAAGAAGAGAGAAATATTTATGAAAGGGAGTAAAACACTGGCAACAATATTCGAAGGCTGAAGAAAGAAAGTCATTGGTAGTATATTCTGTATGACAGTTGCAGGCAGCATGCAAAATTCAGATATGTCAGAAGAGAACGACGATAGATAGGGCGAGTGCGTTGGAATGCGATTGGTGCGTGAGGTGGTATAGCAGGGAGAGACAGGGATTATGCTAGATGTGATATATATAGATTGCGCTCGTTATGTTCGTCTCTCTACGCTGACATATGATGAGCGCGTTGCATAACCATGAGCCAGAGTCGGTGATGTCAGCTTCGTCGCTCCAAATCTATGGTAGTGTCACCGTCTTGTTCGTTTTTGCCTTGGGAGTTTATGTTTCAACTCTTGTCAAACAACTTGTTTATTGTGGAGGTGGCTTGGTCCGGTTTTAGTCGATCTAGCGAAGAAAATGCTAGATGTTTCTGTTATGCAGTTGATGAAGAAGAAGTAAATATCTTCCAAGTTTGGTCCAACTGTCAGTATCGTAATTGAATGGCTACGTACTGACAGAGAAGGACAACAGCACTCAAGGTTGACCAATTGTTCTGTTCCAATGTTGAGTCAGTGAACAAAAGTTCCAACACGAGAACTATGCTGCTCCTTTTATTCACCTCAATTTTATCATTCTGGTTGGCGGTCTTAAAAATCAATTCAGTACTGATGGGATTCATGAGGTAGATAGGTGAGATTGAGTGTGTGTTATCGGTATGTCGGATGGTTTGGACGGATGCGCGGCATAGACTAATTAGATAGTCGATGGCGTGACTTCGCGGATATTGTGGTATGAGTAGGTGACAGCGGGATAGAATGAGACTTAGGTTACTGTCTTGTTCATGGATCAAATTGATCTTCTTCGATCGCGCGATGACCAGTAGGTCTGGTAGTGGTGGGAAATACAATATCAGGTGATGTCGGGACAGCAAGATGCCTGTATTCGTGTATTTGAGGATCATATTCTCTTATTGTTACGGTGCTCTCGCGTCGATAGTCCATGTGGTGCTATGACTTGATCCACGGCTCGCATATAGACATGGTCAGAGATGATATAGACGTGGATAGAGATATGATAAGATAGATACTGTGTGCGCTCACGCGTGGGGGCATTTGGAGGTGTGTCGCAGTGTGAGTAAGGACCAGAAGGTGAGAGTATATATATCATATATGTGTTTGCAGCAGATAAGGTTGTATATATTTTATAGTTTTGGATGGCAAATTATCCGGTGGCAACATATCAGCCGAATAGGGCTCTGACAGATGAGAGTGACATAGGATAGCAGGAGCGACGCAGGCCGGCCGCAGAGAGATAGCATCGGCCAGTATCTGTGAGAGACACGCAGTGTGACGTCCCTCTACCACTCCCGGCAACATCCACGACGCTCGCTCCTCGCGCACTCAGCAATCACCAGCACCACCTACTTTACCGCTGAGCAGCAACGACACCATCCGCGAGGCTCTCCTTGTGCCGTGACCCGGCGGTCGCGCGAGCCTCCGCGTTCAAGGTTCGGGATCATTGCCGGGTAAATTGGAGGCCTTAGCTTGACTGGTCATGTGGTTTGAAGGATTGCTTGTGTGAGCTTCGTGATGCCTGGATCGGCGATGTGTTAGCTGTATAGATCAGTTTGGCCTATCTAGAAAGAGAAGAATTAACGGTGTAAATGCGCGCGCGCGATCCCATTTTAAGTATTAAACGTAGACTAATAAAATAAATTACAAATTCTGCTTGGTATACTGTGAGATGCTAATGACGGATTAATTAGGCTCAAAAGATTCGTCTCGCGATTTCAATCGGACTGTGTATTAGTTTTTCTTTTGTCCACATTTGATGTTCATAACATATGTCTAAACATTTGAATGTGATGAAAAAGTTAGAAGTTTGAAGAGAAAAAAGTTGAATCTAGACCAGTACTGGACTGTCTCTTGTGGCGGAGCGTTCCAGCGTCGATCTTTGGGCAGACGGGATGGACGGAGTCCGACGCTCCACACGATCGGCGGCGACACACGACCTATACGCACATGCTGCTGCTCCCCGGCGGACCTGTCGTACGCCGACCTGTACCGCCGAGGTGGGACACGTACGGCCGCTCGTGGAGCCGCTTGGCGAGCCGCGGCCCATGGATCGGTGACGCAGGGGAACCACGAGGTGAGAGGATGCCCCTCGTCGGAGCCCCGCGCGTTCAAGCGTCAACGCGCGGTGGAGCATGGCCGTTCGACGCCGGCGCGTCGCCGTCGGGGTCCAACTCTACTACTCCTTCGACGTGCCGTCGGCGCCGTGCATCGTCGTCATGCTGGGCCTCCTACACCGACTACGTCGCCGGCTCGGCGCAGCACGGTGGCTGCGCCGCGACCTCGCCGCCGTCTCGACCGCGCAGGGCGGCGTTCGTGGTGGCGCTGGTGCACGCGCCTGTGGTACAACAGCAACGAGGCCGCACCGGGCGAGGGCGACGCCATGCGCGACGCCATGGAGGAGCTCCTCCGCGGCGCGCGCGTGGACGCGGTGTTCGCCGGTCACGTCCACGCGTACGAGAGGTTCGCCGCGGTGTACGGCGAAGGAGGACCCGTGCGGCGCGGTGCACGTGCATCGGCGACGGCGGGAACGGGAGGGGTCGCCGGGAGCTACGTCGCCCGCAGCCGCGGCGTCGTTGGCGTTCGGGAGGCGAGCTTCGGCAGGGAGGTCTGGAGGGTGAACGCGACGCACGCGCTGTGGACGTGGCACCGGAACGACGACGAGAGGCAGGTGGTCGCCGACGGCCTGGATTCACCAGCCTCGCTCCAACCCGGCTTGCAACAAGTGACCTCCATCATCTATCAGAAATTCAGAATGTGCATAAACAGATTTATGAATTATATAATTTTAAGTTAATTTATTGCTGATATCGATAATTAGGAATTTAGCACTAGTACTTCTACGTATGTTAGAAGATATCTCTCTCTTTCACATAAAAATAAACTTGAAGTCACATCTCATACTGTTTGTTTTTCTTACTATATAAACCCAAACATGAAGTTTAAATCAATTAGCGTATGATTATTAAGCTTGAAAACAAAAATTAAAAATAGAATAATTATAACTTTTCAAGGAACTATGCGTTGAGAAATTCTTGCAAAGATCCCACAGCGAATAGCAGTTTGGGAAGCGTGTACGTGAAAAATATAGTGGTAAAGGTTGAGAAAGAGGAGTATCAGAACACACTATGCTTATATATAAAAGTTTTTGAAAATCTAAGAGTGACAGGCGCAGAACCTTTTTCTAACCTATTGTTTTTCTAATATCATAATTCTCAACGTTTTGGACAAGATTAGGTCAAAGTTTTATAAGTTTTGATCATCAATAATTTTAATAATATTTAGTTTAAAGATAAAATATAACAACATTTAATTTTCTTAATAGTTATAATTTGAATAAAAAATAATTATTTATTACATATATGATAATTAAAAATATAGGTCGAATATATTTTGAAAATTATATTAAATACCCAAAAAGTCACATAATGTATGGAACTGAGGAAGTACACCGTAAAATGCTGAAATTAAATTACTTGTTTGCCATCCTCTCTCTATAACGATCATCCGAGACGACGGAGAATGGTTATGATCTCGGGCGATCATTGAAGAAATGGCAAAATACTCGCTATGAAATAACGCGACTGCTAAACAGATCGAGGCTCGCAACCGGCAAACCCTACCTCTCTTATCGCCTGCCGCCGCCGCCGCCATCTTCCTCTCATCCTCGCCATGGCGTGCAGCCGCACGTAATTACCTAATCTGGATTTTGACGTTTCCGCTACGAAACATCCTGACTAACTGCTTTTCAAGGCTTCGCAGGTGTGGAGAGCTCATTCTGATCGATCGGATGAGGAAAGGGAGCAGGCTGTTTCTTTGATGGTTTAATTAAGGATCGAGCCTACAAGCTTTGATTTGATTTTTCTTTGCTTTGATACATACACGTATTTTCCATCCTCCAATTCTTCAGTGCTATACTACTCCTACTTCGTATGAATAATATTCAGCATGAGTTTTTCTTAATTATACTGCTTTTTTTTCTGCTGATCATTTTGTATTCCATTCTGTAGTTGGTATGTACATGCATCTTTTACACATGCATGTAGTTCTTGAAAGAAGGAAAAAGAGCTGGAGGCATTGACGTTGTTCTGAAGCGCTAGTCGACGTGGATTGTGAAGATGAGGAGGAGAAGGAGGTAGATGAAGGAACATGTGAGGTGATGATCTACTGTGTGACAGTCTCATTTGCAATGCAGTTTGAGCATTGATCACTATTCATCATTTTAATAATTAATTCTGGCTAATTGGTGCATCTGTTATTCATCAGTCTGCAGCTATGCATGAATGAAGGGTGGTACCAAGCCCGAGAAAACATGGAGACACTGTGCCCAGTGTACCTGGAGATGGTAAATCAGCAAATTCTGGAGGGAAATAAAGGATTGGC
>CM020178.1:38446175-38462706 GCA_009805545.1 Oryza longistaminata
ACGTTTGCCGTTTTTACCTTCGTGCTCACTGAAGCATTTTTGCTGGGTGAGTAGCAGAGACAGTGTTTGAGATATATGAAACGAAAAAAAAATTGCGTATACAAAACGAGAAAGCCATTAAAATATAATTAATTGAGTTTTAATCAATACTGTTATAAAATTGAATATGTTTTTATCGGTATTTTAACATGTCATCCGTGTTTGAATCGGTTTTTAAGTTCGTTCGTTTTTGGAAATACATATATGTGTTTGAGTTGAATTTTAAACTCGTTTGCTTTTGGAAATACAAAAGGAGACGTATAAGAAATCTCTTTAAAAAAACTCACATGCTAACTTGAGATGGAAATCAGACTCCTATTTTTTTTTTGAGAAACACAGTACAAACATAGGAAAAAAGATATGGAGAATGCATGGCTCAAGAGTCTGAAGCCGTGTTAATGGTGATTAATTGCAGTATCAGCAACACTAACCACCGAAAGTGGCTAGTGATCATGGAGCAGGAAACAGCCAAGCACTAGATAACACCTCGGCCGAACCAGCATGCCGACATGGCCAGAAATGATAAACAACAAGACGAGTGGGAAAGCAAGAAACCCAAAGGAGCTTCTTGTTCCTTGTGTGTTGTCGCCTTATCGATCGAGGTGAGATTTAGACTAAACAAATGCAGATTAATTAGTTGGCAAATTAATCGGTTTCTTGTTCCAGGATATACTCCAAGTTGTGTACTTGTGTCCTACGAAGCATAATCCGTTCCTACTTTGCACTTTCCTAGGTTAATATAATCCGTAATCACGAGGGACGCCAGGCTGTGTCACATGAATCTCAGGTTTTCCTTAAAAAAAAGAACAGGTTGCTCAACATGAGACTATGGTTGGGTGGACTCTTGCACCAAAGATGACCAAACCATTTCTTTCACTCAACACTGAATCTTGAGTTAGATGACCAACAAAGAGCAAAATACAAAATTGAGAAATATTAAGAAACTGAACTGACGCATGACAAATATTTGAAGATTTCAAACACAGTACGGCCAAATCCGTGATCAAAAACATTTTCAGAGCGTACCTGCTCCGGCTTCCGGCCGTCGTCGTCGTCGTCGTCCTTGAGCAGAGACAGCGTGGCCCTCGGCTTGGGCCGCACGTACGGCGACGTGACGGCGAGCGACGGCGGCGGCAGCGAGAGGATGGATGCGGCGGCGACGAGGAGGAAGAAAGCCAATGCTGTTCTCGTCATCGCCATCGCCATCGCCATGGCCGGTCTCGCCAAATCTGAAATGGGCAGTGGGGATGAAATGAAAAGGCGGTTATGGGCTTATGGCTAGCAAGCAAGAGTGGCGTCGTGTATATATAGGACAGGCTGCCAACGCAAGCAGCTAATTAATGATTACTAATGTGCCGTGGAGGAATCCAGTTTCGGATGCATCTGATTTCAGGTGCGAATCTGGGGATTTGGATATGGTGTTTCGTCAACTTTGGGTGACTGGGGCTGTTCAGTTGGTGAAATGAAAATTTTTAGATGTGATGTTTGATCGGATGTCGGAAGGAGTTTTCGGATACGAATGAAAAAACTTTTTTCATAACTCGTGTGTGTCTAAAGATTCTATGATGTTTTTTTTTTAAAAACATTTTTGAGGAACTAAATGGAGCCTGGTTTGACTGTACTCTGTTCCAGCCTCTCCCGTCTGAACTCTGGAAGAAAGAAAGAGAGAGAGAGAGGGGTTGCGCGTTGTTCGGCAGGAGGTTCGATCGGTTTTGCGCGTGAGGAACGAACCGCACGCATGCTCAGTTGAGCGACACGTACCAATGAGCGTGAAAACAAGGGAATTGTTTCTGAAGAATAAAGCTGAACAGCTTGATAGGGAGATGGGCTTGATTAGGACACAGGAAGAGACTGGGAGGCATGTTAGGATGCTTACCCATGAAATTAGAAGCACTCTTGATAGACACACGATTTTGAAGACTACACTTGTTGAGCTAGGAGGGACCTTGGGCCTGGAAGAATGTGCCCTATGGATGCCATCAAGAAGCGGTTCAAGTCTTCAGCTTTCTCATACTCTCCGCCACCAGATTACTGTTGGGTCAACTGTATCAATTAATCTTCCTGTCGTCAATCAAGTGTTCAGTAGCAACAGAGCAATTATAATACCCCACACATCTCCTTTGGCACGGATACGACCTCTTGCAGGGAGATATGTTCCACCAGAAGTGGCTGCAGTGCGAGTTCCTCTTCTACATCTTTCAAACTTTCAAATAAATGATTGGCCAGAGCTTTCAGCAAAGAGCTATGCAATCATGGTTCTGATGCTTCCATCTGATAGCGCAAGAAAATGGCATGTGCATGAGTTGGAGCTTGTTGAGGTCGTCGCTGATCAGGTTAGTGCTCTTTCTTTTGCTATGGTTACTTATAAAATGGGTATTCATAGGAGAGAGAGAGAGAGAGTGACATTTAATATGTTTCAAAAGCTGTGTGCTCATGATCTTTCAATCGATAGACAATAGTCACCAATTAACCTAAAACAACCATGGTTATTAAGGTGTCGCTATGGCGTCGCTATAGCGTCGTGGCGTTCCCAGAAGGGCAAGGCGTCCTTCCGCCATAGGCTACCTCCGCCTTACAGGCATAAACTGAAGGAAAGAGGGTAAGAGCAGAGGGGAAAAGCCTGTTGTCCCTCTGCTGGTCCTCCCTAGCATCGCCCTCTCCTTCTTGTGCTGATGGGGAATACAGGGAGATCAAGAGAGGCACCACCTGCTGCTGCTGTGCCACATGAGAGAGAAAAGGTGGAGAAGAGGAGGCTGTTGGCTGCAATAGAGGAGAGAAAGGATAGGATGATGGCGTATGCTTGCTGCATCGTGCACAAGGAGAGAGAAGAAAGGTGGAGGAGAGGAGCCTGTGGTAGTGCTTCACAATGGGGGAGAGAGATCTAGATGAAGGTGAGGTGGCGGCTGCTGGGAGGGAAGCTGTTGGGTAGGGTTAAAATGTTGTTTGCTAGGTTAAGAGAGGAAAGTATTTGGACTAGGCTAGGTAAGTGCTACTATTGGGCTGGGCTGTGATGAATAGAGTACCCCATTAGTATTTTTAGGGCCCATATTACTTGATACTTTCTATTTTTTCAATGCACTTAAGGCGTCGCCACGCCATACGCCTTATCGCTATGGCGGTAAGGCGGTGGTGGGTCGCCATACTTTGCCATACCGCCTTAATAACACTGAAAACAACGCATATTCACAACTATGATCTGTTGATCAATGATTCATGGAAAATTTCAAATATCATTATATTATTCCAAGAGTTTCCCTTTTTGTTTTGAAACCAAAGGATACTGAGAAGCAACAAGCAAGCTAAAAGTGCCCTCTTTACTTTTTTATCACCTTAGTAATAGCCTTCGCTCTCTCTCTCTCTCTCTCTCTCTCTTCTTTGAAAAGAAATGAGGTACTAAGATAAATACATGTTCATAAATATGAATGAGGCAGTGTTGTAAGCAAGTTTTTTAATTGTCTCTCTCTTTTATTTCAGGTTGCAGTTGCACTTTCTCATGCAGCTATTCTTGAAGAGTCCATGCGTGCGCGTGATCTGCTAATGGAGCAAAATGTTGCTCTGGATTTAGCTCGACGTGAGGCTGAAATGGCTATCCGTGCTCGTAATGATTTCCTGGCTGTTATGAATCATGAAATGAGAACACCAATGAATGCAATAATAGCCCTTTCGTCCTTACTTTTGGAAACCGAACTTACTCCTGAGCAGCGCTTGATGGTTGAAACAGTCTTGAAAAGCAGCAATCTTTTAGCAACACTCATCAATGATGTGTTAGATCTTTCCAAACTTGAGGATGGTAGCCTTGAATTGGAGATTAAAGCATTCAATCTTCATGCTGTTTTCAAGGAGGTCTGAACTCTGAAACTTCATCATTTATGGTTGTTTAATGACTAAATATGCAAATTGCACTTGCCTGAAATTTTACTTCGTCTTACTCTTACAGGTAATGAGTTTCATCAAGCCAATCGCAGCCATCAAGAGACTGTCTGTGTCAGTTATGTTGGCACCAGACTTGCCATTATGTGCCATCGGTGATGAAAAGAGGCTAATGCAAACTATTTTGAATATCTCTGGCAATGCTGTTAAGTTTACAAAGGAGGGCCACATCACACTTGTAGCTTCTGTTGTGAAGGCTGACTCTTTAAGAGAATTCAGAACCCCAGATTTTCACCCAGCTGCAAGCGATGACAATTTTTATTTGAAAGTTCAGGTAAAGATTCTAATTGTTTGAATGGCTTTCCTTGGCTAAGGAGCATGCAGCATGCTACCAGAGTATCAATAGGAAGCACTTTGATGTATCATGCATATTCAAATCATATGGGAAAATCTTTGATCTACAATTGCACGGAAGTATGACACTATGCACCTCTGACCACCACTGGTCGGTGACAACTGTTGGCATTCATTGCATCATGAAGATTGGATGGATTGTTCAGTTACATCATCCCTAAGCCACTCATATGCCTTGTAGTTTCACATTTGTCTGGGACCACTGCATGCTTATCCAGTTCCTCACAATGTTATCTGTTGGCTGTAGTCATTTTGTTGCATCTTGCTTTAGTTGCCTTAGTGGAGCCTACCCTGATGGTAGACCTAAAAGAGCAACGTTACTTTAAATGGGAGCATCACACATGAGATTTGGTACCAGATCACATCTTGTTAACTTCGCAAATGCCAAATTAAGATATCATTATATGTAGTTGGACCAACTCTACTTTAAAATACTAAAATGTCTGGTTTAACTGATCCCAGATTTCATGGGAGTAGAAGTGGAAGATAGTTTTATACTTTCAGATCTTGGCATGGCACAGACACATGCAGTTTTCTGCATTACTGGTTGATAAAGAAAAACTAGAGTTGTGTACAGTCAGGTAACTGTTTGCCATTTTTTTTTACTGTTTTATGACATCTGTTATTTCTTCTGTTGCAGATTAAAGATACGGGCTGCGGCATTAGCCCTCAGGATCTACCTCATGTATTTACAAAGTTTGCTCAATCTCAGCCTGGAGGAAACCGAGGATACAGTGGTAGTGGTCTTGGCCTTGCCATTTGCAAGAGGTAGTTTACTATACATCACCACCTTCTTACCTGTCAGCTTCTTTTTCTGCAACCCAATTTGTGCTGAGGCTGCTCTATACTCACTCCCTCACTGTAAACTCGGCGACTTAACTGAAAATGTGAAAAATCCTATCTCAGGTTTGTTACTTTGATGGGAGGGCACATCTGGTTGGATAGCGAAGGAACAGGAAGAGGCTGCACAGTAACGTTTGTCATCCAGCTTGGCATATGCGATAATACGAATGCATATCAGCAGAAGCTGATTCCTCTAGTCTGGCCAAGCAGTGGGGATGCTGATTTTGTTGGTCCGGTGCCAAATGCTCCTAATGAAGAGAAAGGTCAGGCTTCTCTGAAATCTCGGTATCAGAGAAGTATATGAGCTACTGTAAATTGATCGACGGCATTGTATCAAGTAGGGCCTGGTTAGTTTGTCTCTAATTTTGTGCCTAGCCTTGTGATAGCTGGAATATATTTGTACAAATAATGTACAGCAGATGGGACTGCATAATGCAGCTATGCACCTGGGTACAACTCTAACTTGCGTAGTGTCCTGTCAGCGAATTGTGTATTCTGGGTTGTTCGTGTGACCCTCTGATAGCTCATTGCTTGTTCTGTCATATTATTCGCTGTGCAAGGTAAATCATTTCTCATTTTTTAAAGGACACAATCCATATTTCCCTCTAAAAGCTACCCCATCCCTTATTGCCCTATGTTCTCTCAATAACAAGCTCATTATTTTCTTTAATCTCTTCACAGGTAAGCAAAGCTTGATCTAGTGGTATTAAGAATCCTGTGTCTATGATATTACTTTGGAGTGCATTGGTGTATCACCGATATGACGTGATCGCAATTAATCCAAGCAAGCAAAATTTTCTTCAAAAGCGACAAGCAAAGCTTGTTAGAGAAAACAAACAAACAATGTTAGCTTGATTTTTTTTATTTTTTTTTTGCAAAACGCAGACACAGGTGCCCACAAATACTTAGCTTGATATTTTGGTTGTATTCCGAATACTGAAAGTAGAGTTCATCATTCAAAATTTGCCCTACCACAAAATACTTATTGATCCCTAATTTTGCTTCATAATGCCGGCAAGAAAAAAAAAAAAGAGACTAAACAATATACTACTTCTAGTCATAAATATTTGATATAAATATTTGATGTTTTGGATAAACTTAAATCAAACTTTTAAAATTTTGACTATCAATAACATCTCAAATGCTCAGTTTATAAAACCGAAAAAAAATCACCTTGAAATGTAATATCCTAATATTGTAAAGCTATTAGATTTAACTTATTTTAATTTGAAATTTATGGTTAAAGTTTTAAAATTTTTATCAAATCTTATCCTAATATAAATCATTTATGATTCAAGGGAGTAGTAAGTAAAGCTATTTTCTCATGTCCAAATTTTTCCTCTAATTTTTTCATGTAAATTTTGGACTTTGTTTAACAGCTATCCGTGTCGTGAACTTAGCTTAGCTCATCTAGATAGGGTCCTTGACTCCTTGTAATGGAGTATGTTCACTCAATTTCAAGTTCCAAACTTAATACATGTGCTTGCGTTTACAACTAACTATTCTTTTGATTCTAGACGATTATCTGTTAAGGTGTTCATAGTAGTAGGTTGAATGTGAGTGTGTGAAATGTCATATAATCCAGTGGTTACGAGTAGCATCCCAAGGCTCTAAGTTCAAATACCCGGGTTATTTGAGGGTTTAAATTGAGGGTTTAAAAAGGCAGCATATATCCAGTTGGATGTAGAGGCCGGGCTAAGTTCCCTTATTGATAGACTAAGTTACTAATTTAAAAATACTACATATATTCGGTTGGATGTACATGTAAAAAAGTACCTGGGTTATTTGAGGATTTAAAAAGACAGCATATATCCAGTTGTATGTAGAGGCCGAATTAAGTTCATAATTTAAAATATTCGGATTATTTGAGAGCTAAGTTTCTTATTTGATAGGCTAAGTTTTTAATTTAAAAATGCTACATATATTCGGTTGGTTGTAGAGGAAGGGTAAAAAAACCTTTTCTAAAATAAATGTGAGTGTATGCTTATGTATGGTGTTCCACAGAAAATTAACTAATAAAAAAATTACACGTGTCATTTACCCTCCATATCTAGTACTGTAATTAGAAGAAAGAGGCCAAAATTTTCACTCGCTATTTTGTGCACAACATTTTGGATGTTAACGGACCTACGGAGTACGGAAGCAAAAGTGGCGACGGTGTTTTCTTTTTCCTACAATTTTCACGTTCAGTGCGTTTCTACTTTCTACATAGAGAAATTTTTACTATGATGGTCCCTGTGACATTTGGGTGCGTTCGTTACAGGGGACTGGGTGAGAAAGGGATATCGTTTTCCACGCGCATGCTTTCTAAACTACTAAACGGTACATTTTTTACAAAAATTTTTTTTTATAGAAAAGTTGTTTTAAAAAATCATATTAAACTATTTTTAAGTTTTAAAAAAGTTAATACTCAATTAATCATACGCTAATGACTCACCTCGTTTTGCGTATCTTCCTAATATTTTCTATCTCCTTCTCCTTAGAGCAAGTTTAATAGTATAGCCCACTACTAGTTTCAAATCATCTATAGCCAATGTAATAGCCAATTTATACAATAGTTGCTTACTATACTATTAATACTTGGTCCCACATGTCATACACACATTACATCTTGGAGTTCGTGCTGCAGCTGGCTACAGAACTGTAGCCTGCTGCTTTTCTCTTCCTTCTTTTATCTCTTTAAAATATGTTTATAGCAGGCTTAGAGCACCCGCAATGGTAAAGTAAGGTGCTATCTATAAAACATGTACATCTCAGCAATAGACTAGATTAATAGTAAACCACCTCAATAGTATGTCTACATGGGTATCTATAGCTATCTCATGCATTGCCTTGTTTTTCTCTATAGACTATCTCTAAGGTAGTAGATAGCTTTGCTCTCTCTCTTCATTTAATATCTTCCATGTAGGAAAATATGCTGACATGGATCTCTTGTAGAGAGCCTATAGATAACCATTGTGGGTGCCCTTATAGCCTGCTATTGTACGTGCTCTTAGACACAGCTTGGGGCCACGTGAACGTGACCGAATCCCGTTATTAATTATTACTACTACTCCGTAACCCTTTCTTTTCTCTCTCTTTTCTTCTGTGGTGAGCAGAGCACAGCACGGGTTGTCCCCGGTTTACCACAATCCTTTCGTGCTCCGCTCAGGTTGCGTGTTTGGCCCTAGGGTTTACTTCGCCGTCCTCCTCTCGTCCCTCTCCTCCCGCGGTCCCGTCGTCGGCGAGGCCAGGGGATCGAGCGGCCGGCGGCCGATCGAGACGGCGGCGGCGATGGCGCACAAGATCCCCCTGGAGGTGGCGCACACGCTCGTGGAGATCGCGGAGGTGGCTCGCTACGCCATCGAGCACCGCCGCGGCCACGGCCCGGCCCACGACGGCGTCCCGCCCCCGGCGGTGGACGGGGAGGAGGCCGAGCGGCTCCGGGCGGAGAACGCTATCCTCCGCGCTCGCCTCGCCGACGACCTCTCCATCCTCCGCGAGCTCCAAGGCGAGCCCTGTGTCTCCCAGGAGTGCCCTGCCGATGTGAGCCTCCTGCATCTCCCTGTTGCTCTCTTATGCTTTCAGATTAGGAGTATTAACCTTAATCCTCTGAGAATTGACATGATCATAGAGGATGTTCTGTTAGATACTATAAAAACACGAGCATCCGAAATTTGACAGGAACTGCGGTGTATGAATTTATCAGGTCACCGTTTTTTTTACAACAATCATTCGAACCCATGCCATTAGAGGGGGTGTAACAGGATATATTAAGTTTAATTCGTGATGCAATGATGCTGAGTTGCTGACTGATAATATGCATGGACCAAAACACTTATGACTTAGATTTCAGCTGTGCGATTACATGCCCTTATCCAGCTTTTATTTCTATCACCGTTCAATTTGTTTTACCTTTTTATGTCTGACTGATTTTGCTTTTCATGGATCTGATTTCATGATGCAGCTGCATAATCGTCTTGTAGCAGCAGTTAACAATGCTAGCTTCTTGGCTCAGCTTGAGAAAGTTCGAGATGAGTCAATGCATCAACAATCAGAGCTATCTCCTGATAACATGACAGGTACATCCGTGTTAAACACTGTGATTTTATTTGTGAACCATACTTTTATGACTTTTGTTTCCTGCGTTACATTGTGCCAACAACAATGTAAATGACCTTTTGTTTCATTGATGAATCGAAACCAGAACTGGATGTTGCAGATATTCCATACACTGAAGGTGGCGGGAAGAATGGATCTTGGGTCTTGGTTGCCTGTGATAAACCCGGGGCAAATATGGAGGAAATCAGTGGAATTGATAATGAAAATTATGTACTTGTTAATGATGATGACATTATTGATGGTATGACCTCCTTTATTGCTAGGTGCATTCTTGAAGATCCAAAGTCCAAGGTATCTTGTTTTCAACAATTGATGAATATTCTCTCTGTACTACCTCAATGATCTAACTATTTGTTGTTCTGTATTCTTCAGTCAATATCACCAGTGGAGCTGCAAAAGGGTATACTAACTTCTTATCTCCATGCTGTTACTTTAAATTTGATAAAGATGAAGTTTATTTGCATCTAAACTCTGTTACTTAGGTAACTGGTTCAAAACAATGAGTCAGTGTGTGTGTGTGTGTGTGTGTGTGTGTGTGACCAAGAAAGAACTTGAACTTCAATATGCTGTTTGAAATAGTGTTGTGATTTACTAATTTCCAACATTGTGAATCTAAACAACAGTGCTATATTATGGTGTGGATATGGTTATCACAACAAGTTTTTGTATGCATTGTTCTAGTCGAGTACTTGGTGAACTCAATGTTGGAGCATGTTATGGGAGACTGACCCCTTTAACACATCCAATCACAAATGAAATTAATTGGACCAGTAATTCATTGCACTGAGACAATAAACAAGATTTCTTGATCACATGACTATGTTGTTTAACAAAATATTCTGTCTTTGAGAGTCTTAGTCTGCTTTACATGCTGTTCAATTCTGTGTAGCATGTTCTAACTTTTAACATCTGTGCAGCTGTTGCAATGGCATTGAGCACCCTTAATGATAAGTGGAAATGGATGAGTATTTGGGAGGCTGGAAAAGTGCTTTACATATTGGCAACATGGGGAATCACAATAGTGGGGTAAAGTTGTCTCCATATTAAATTTGTGTCGCTTTTGCAAGTAAACGTCTTGTTACAATCTGCTTTTTGGTTTATTTCTGTTTTCAATGCTGAGGTTAATCCATTTCATAATGCAAACCTGACTTTCATTATCTTAATTGGTTTTGTTATATTGCTGATTATCTTCAGGGGGATCTATTTTTAGTAGGATTTAGCTAAATGACATTGAAGATGCAACAGTACCGTCCATACGGAGATATCTCCTTTCTTTCTTTGACTGTTGCTTTTTTATTTTGCGCAGGTTGTATAGGAGTCGCCACGTGCTGAAAATTGCAGCCAAGGGAGCTGTCGTGTCTGCCAAATTCGTCATGAAGGCACTGTGATGTGTGAAAGCAGTGAAATTATGCATGCGCGATGATCAGCAATTTGTACATACAAAAACTATCCTTGTCAATTGTACATATGTGAAATTGTGAATTATGGTTTGTTCTGAACTGTCGATTGTTCAGAAGCGTCATAACTCATAAATTATGAAATGTGAAATGGTGGAAGAATTCGTTTATTGACTCTGGATAAATATCTGCTTGACAAGTTGACATATTCTCTCTTTTCATCTCAAGCCGATTTCTTTTCAACTTATATCGCTCCTGTTCTTATTTTACTATTTCAAATATCTTTATTTGAAATATACAATGGAATCATTTGAAAGAAACAAGGGAATCATCGTAATTAGAACAAAAAAGGTTTGTGGAGTAAATTCACTCGGTGTAGCAGGGGTTTACGAGTTTTAGAACAAGGGTTGTGTCTAGTTCGTGTGCTAAATTTTTTTTGAAGTATACGGACACACATTGAAGTATTAAACATAGACTAATAACAAAATAAATTATAGATTCCGCTTGTAAACTGCGAGACGAATTTATTAAGCCTAATTAATCCGTCATTAGCAAATGTTTACTGTATCATCACATTGTCAAATCATGGCGTAATTAGGCTCAAAAGATTCATCTCGCGATTTATATGCAAACTATGTAATTGGTTTTTTTTTTCATCTATATTTAATGCTCCATGTATGTGTCCAAATATTTGATGTGACCGAAAAGTTGGAAGTTTGAAGAAAAAATTTTGAATCTAAACACAGCCCAAGAAATATGAAAAGCAGTAACTGGGTTTCAGGTAAATTTCCTCCTGTCAGATGGGCTGGTTAAATTCAGTGTCAGACGACGCCTGGAACGAGCCCAATACAAGGCCCACAAGCTTCCTGTCGAGTCCAGTCTCCACTCGCAAACCCTTCTCGCCGCCATTCCTTTTCCTTCCCTAGCGATAATACATTCAGCAAATTTAGGGGTTTAAATATGTAGGGCATGTTTGGTAGAGCTACAACTCCTAAATTTATCTCTAGGAGTTGGGTTTTGAGTGGAGTTGTAGAGCAGCCTAAACCCAGCTTTATCTCTCTATTTTATTTTGTGAAAGCACTTCACCTAGCTTAATTCCCATTCTAGATGAAGCTAAAACTGTTTGGTTGAGCTCCAACTTTACGAGAGGTGGAGTTTGAGTTGGAGCTGTGTCAAACAAGCATGTAGTTTTCAAGTTTTTAGTTTAGGTTCGCCCTTGCATTTTAAATTGCCACGATTTCTCAGATTGGGAACGCCGCGAGGAGCCCAAGATCTGGCTAAAGGCTGAGCCGGAATTGGGACTACTGAAAAATTGGGAGCTGGTTTAGGCATACGTTGGAGACATGGTTTTGGACCAAATTCCTAAAATTTATCCTTTGGGATTGGTATTAGCCTATTAGAAAGCTATTGGAGATGCTCTTACTTGGTCACTCCCTTTTTGTTATCTGATTTAGACGTACATACTCACGTTTAGGCATCCAAACATTAGGGCATATTTGGTACAGCTCCAACTCCTAAATTTAACTCCAGGAGTTGAGTCTGGAGTGAAGTTGTAGAGCTGTCTAAACCCAGCTCTATAACTCTAGTACATTTTATGAGAGAGCTCCACCCAACTCCACTCCCAGTTTTGGTGGAGCTGAAACTGTTTGGCTGAGCTCTAGCTCCAGAAGGGGTGGAGCTGGAGCTGGAGCTGTGCCAAACAGGCCCTTAGAAGGGCTGATGTTGCCCCAGCCTGGCAGCATCGACTACCCAAGCCCACTCCCACTGTCGCACAAAGCGCCCCACCCATACCCAAGCTTCCCGCTAACTTAAAGATGAGGTTCGGTTGTACTGTTGTAGAAATACTTGCCATGAGCCATGAGCTCCACTCATATTTGGCCATGCGCTAACAAGCTCCCTGCAACCTTGACCATCCCCTCCCTCTAAGCATCCACTCCAGCGCCTCATCAGCCTCACGGCTGCATGTAACCTTCTTGGCGCCGTCGACCTCATCCCTAGGCCCTAGCCACCACAAGGCCTCGAGCGCTTTCACATGAAGTCACTACCGTTAAGCTTGTCGTCGGTCGCTGTCCACAAGCTCTCACCTCGTTTATCACCGTCCATGAGTCGTTCAAAGGAGGAAGAGAATGAGAAGGATAAAAGAAAAAGGGAAAAAGTCCAAATACCTCCCCCCCCTCCAGACTTTGGATGGAAGTCCATCTAACACCTTAAACTTTGAATCCGAACATTCAACCCCCCTAAACTTTAGGTGGTTTGCATAGTGGTTTTTATCTAATTTATACATAAGTTGGATATGTTTGATCACGTCACATACACGTTGGACATATATATTAAAATCTCCACCTGAATCTTTCTTTTCACCCCTTGTTAGCTCTCACTTACAAACAACTACTGGTATAATAATAGTATGATATCAATGTATAAGTATAAATTGATGACTTATAACTGATGATATGCAAATATGTTATTTTAGTTATTCAAAGTTGTTCGTTTAAGCTTTCATAATATATAAAACCATAATCTAAAACCATCTTATCTTAGGGGTAATATGAATGGTATTGCAAAGTTTATGGGGGTTGAATGTCTGTTGTTAAAATTCAGGATGCTAGACAGACTTTCATCTCTTTTTTTTTTGGGGGGGGGGGCGGGCGGTGGGGTCTTTGAGAAATATTTGTACTTTCTCAAAGAAAAAAGGAAAAAAGAAAAGGAAGGGAGGGGGAGGGAATTTTGTTGAGTGAGTCTCACTTTCACTCGCTATTATGCATCTGCGCAACTGTTTGCCTTGTCGTCTAGATAACATGTTCAAATCCACGCCGCTGAGTGGTACCGAAATACAATCTGTGCGCCATAACAGGCCCATCCTGATTAAAGTACTGTTAAAACTGGGACATTAGCTCTTCCGCTTCTTAAAGTCTCTAGAGTAAAGGACCATTCCAGGATCCAAAACCGTTAGTCCAGAGCGGGCGTGTGGTGAGAAGTCACGAAATGATTTGGACCTTTAACAACTCAGGTCAACGCTCAGGGCGCATCATTTGCTATACAATTGAGTCGATACTGGAGTGCCTTATTCATCGTCCATTCTGCCTATTGCAGTTTCTTAGTCCTCTAGCAATCAATAGGGATGGCGCGAGGGTAGTGACCTCGCTTCCTGTCAGGCAATTAGTTCATGTGCTAAGGAACGCGAGTCTTAACCCCAGCTCCCTCCAGACAGTCACTCCCACTCTCTTCACAATAGACATTGCATAACTCTCCTCACCAACTGAGAGACCAAAATCCCTACACCTTCCACCCCTCAGTTTCATCTCACCCCTGCGTTTCGTCCCAATGCCAATATGATTTGCATCTATCTCCGCCTCATATATAGAGAGCTTAATTAGTTTAGCTCCTCAATCTTATACGAGAGTGGACGGTGATATCAACTTGAGATTGGTTCCGGACAGTTCTGCTCCGCGGATCTGATTACTTGACAAAGAGCCAAGTTCGATTTCCCTGCTATGCTCTAACACACCCTACTAGGAAATAGATCAGAGTGGGCTCAAGATCGACCTCCCCTGCCTGCAACTTCTAATAAGACTTTGGGCCCATGCGATTGATCGATAATCCTACAAAGAGTTGTGAATGCATCAATTCGGACCCCTCAACGCGACGCAGCTGCCCAAGATCTCAGCCTATATTCGAGGGGAACACGCCCAGCCGGAAGACGCATCTTGCGGTAGCGGTGAGCATCAGATGAGATGGGAAGGCTGGCTAATAATCCCCACGGACTCATCGCGATGTCGAGAGAATGGGTAAGGCCGAGCAATCAGAGCGTGGCTACTGTGGTCGGATAACACGCAACTACAATCTCCGTACAAATCCTCTCATCACGGACTCGCGCTTTCGGCGATTTAGAGCTGAAATTGACTACGATGAAGTGCGTGATACGACTCAGCGAGAGACGGGCTCTTTCACCTCTCGGGGCATTCCCCGTCGTACCAGACCGGGCCGAGCGGAGATCATGTCCCGGGTCTGTCTATTTACCGTTTCACTCGCACCATTTGAAGATCGTCGTAATGGCGAAAACGGGGAATACGCCTCGCAGCCGCGTGACGGTACGCGAGATCCGGCGCAAGGTCACCGGCAAAGGCTCCTAGAAGGGCTGATGTTGCCCGCTCGCCCAGGCCTTGCATCCCGACCCGTACAGGCGCCTAGACGAAACAAGGCGCGTAGAGCCCACTCCCACTGTTCGCGACATGAAGGAGGAGTCGCCGACCCCCACCGCGGAGCGTACCCCCATACCGGCATCAGAGCCGGGACACGAGACGCGCGTTGCGTCCGTCGGCGCTGAATACGGAGCTCCGCGAAACGTGTCAGGTCTTGCAGGAGGAGGTAGGTGGAGGCGGGCCGCGGCGCGCAGCGACGGAGCAGAAGCCGCAAGGATGGTGCCGCGCACCGTCTCCGCGTCACGCGACATTGAACCAGGAGCTTCGGCGTGGAGCGGCCGACGCGCGGGCCGGCGGGCCAGGCGGACTTGAAGGACTTTGAGGCTCTCCAGTAGCGAGGTTGCCCGGTGCACCGGGCACTCGCCGGCTCTCGACTCTCGCTTCGCTTCGGCGGCGGGGCCGCCGCGGGGCAGCGGCAGCCGGGGCGGCCGGCCGCTTCTCCGCACTGGCCGAACTCATGCTTCCAATGTTGACGATCTGCGCGGCGGCCACCGCTCCGCGCGGCGGGCCGCTTCGTCGCACTGCGCGAACTCATGCTTCCCATGGTGAAGACGATTACCAAGGAAAAGCGTTTCCGGCTGACTAGGCTGGTGTGTGGCCTGGCCATAAGTCCGGCCTCGTGAGGCAGCAAGGCGCAAAATTTGATTTTGATTGGGTATTGATTGGCTGCTAATTTGAAGAGCAATTTCACACAACCTAAAGTTTGGGGCATCCGTAACGCAAAATTCTACGGTTTTGCAAATTGTTTAATGAACACCCCACGTTTTAGGGGCAAAGTGTTTCATAAAAACAACCTTAGTTGACAAGCTTATCTCATCTTATTCGACTTATCATACTTATCTATAAATTATTGCTAAAAAAATGTTATGAGATATTCTTTTTTACAGTACATATACACCGTTAGTGGCTTTTCAACGATCGTTGATAATCGTTGTTGATCATTTATGTGTATATTAACCATTATCACGTCATTATCAACAGTGGCGAACCAGAACAAAAGTTACGGGCGGTCCAATCATACTAATATTTAATTATTGACTAATATATTAATTATATAGGGTAATTTATCATAGGATTTGAAAATCTACCCGGTGTCCTGATGACACCGCGGTAGCGTATAACCTAGGCACGCTCCTGATTATCAACTAGGATTATATTGAGTTTTTTTTATGAAAAATTGGAGAAAAAAAACTAGACGATAGGAACACTACTCTTAAGTCATTTTACGCAAAATGAGATGTGCTCTACATACATCCTATGCGATCTTTTGTCTCGAATTTGTTTTGCTCCAAAACTGAGTTGTCCTTGAAACAACATTCACCCGCATGAACTGCGGATTTTGCTTTTATGGATGCCCCTAATACTAGGGGTATTTGTGAAATTACTCCACAGATTTAAAATAGTCTTAAGTTGTCCCCTTTAAACTTTTATGAATTGACAAAACAGATAAGTGCTATCTTTGAACTAGACAGAGTCTTCCTTCTATTCTTTAACACTTGTGCCTTTGACGGCGGAGCATCTCGCTGCATTCATAGCGCGCCTGGCAGCCCGACTCAGTGTGTGTTTCTGGTTTGTTTACTTTGCTTTTTCAGTACTCGTTAAAAGAACCACTACTTTCGGGCTCTTGTGATGTGACATCCGGGGCCCATTTTATATACAAATCCC
>CM020178.1:38462731-38476400 GCA_009805545.1 Oryza longistaminata
TCTCCTCTCTTAGAACACAGCTTGGGCCACGTGACGTGACGAATCCCGTATTATTAGTACTACTACTCCGTAACCCTTCTTTTCTCTCTCTTTCTTTTGTTGGTGAGCAGAGCACCAGCACGGTTGTCCCCGGTTACACAATCCTTTCGTGCTGCCGCTCAGGTTGCGTGTTTGGCCCTAGGGTTTACTTCGCCGTCCTCCTCTCGTCCCTCTCCTCCGCGGTCCCGTCGTCGCGCGATGGCCAGGGGATCGAGCGGCGGCGGCCGATCGAGACGGCGGCGGCGATGGCGCACAAGATCCCCCTGGAGGTGGCGCCACGCTCGGGGAGATCGCGGAGGTGGCTCGCTACGCCATCGAGCACCGCCGCGGCCACGGCCCGGCCCACGACGGGCCCGCCCCCGGCGGTGGACGGGGTAGGAGGCCGAACGGCCTGCGGGCGGAGAACGCTATCCTCCGCGCTCGCCTCGCCGACGACCTCTCCATCCTCCGGAGCTCCAAGGCGAGCCCTGGTGTCTCCCAGGAGTGCCCTGCCGATGTGAGCTCTTGCAACTCCTGTTGCTCCTCTTATGTTTTCAGATTAGGAGTATTAACCTTAATCCTCTGAGAATTGACATGATCATAGATGATGTTTGTTAGATACTATAAAAACACGAGCATCTGGAAATTTGGCAGGAATTGCGGTGTATGAATTTATCAGGTCACCGGTTTTTATAACAACAATCAATTCGATCCATGCCATTTGAGGGGTGAACAGGATATATTAAGTTAATTCGTGATGCAATGATTGCTGAGTTGCTGACTGATATATGCATGGACCAAAACACTTATGACTTAGAAATTCAGTTGTGTGATTACATGCCTTATCCAGCTTTTATTCTATCACTGTTCAATTTGTTTTTACCCTTTTAATGTCTGACCGATTTTGCTTTTCATCGGATGTGATTTCATGATGCAGCTGCATAATGTCTGTAGCAGCACAGTTAACAATGCTAGCTTCTTGGCTCAGCTTGAGAAAAATTCGAGATGAATCAATGCATCAAAAACAGAGCTACTCCTGAATAACATGAAGGTCATCCGTGTGAAACACGTGCGATTTTATTTGTGAACCATACTTTTATGACTATTTGTTCCTGCGTTACATTGTGCCAACAACAATGTAAATAACCTTTTGTTTGATTGATGAATCAAAACCAGAAACTGGATGTTGCAGATATTCCATACACTTGAAGGTGGCGGGAAGAATGGATCTTCGGGTCTTGGTTGCCTGTGATAAACCCGGGGCAAATATGGAGGAAATCAGTGAATTATAATGAAAATTATGTACTTGTTAATGATGATGACATTATTGATGTTGACCTCCTTTATTGCTAGGTGCATTCTTGAAGATCCAAAGTCCAAGGTATCTAGTTTTCAACAATTGATGAATATCCTCTTATACTACCTCAATGACTAACTATTGTGTTGTTCTGTATTTTTCAGTCAATATCACCAGTGGAGCTGCAAAAGGGCTATACTAACTTCTTATTCTCCATTGCTGTTACTTTAAATTTGATAAGAATGAAGTTTATTTGCATCTAAATCTGTTACTTAGGTAACTGGTTCAAAACAATGATCAGTGTGTGTGTGATGTGTGTGTGTGTGACCAGAAGAACTTGAACTTCAATATGCTGTTTGAAGATAGTGTTGTGATTTTACTTAATTTCCAACATTGTGAATCTAAAAACAGTGCTATTATTTGGTGTGGATATGGTTATCACAACAAGTTTTTGTATGCATTGTTTCTAGTCGAGTACTTGGTGAACTCAATGTTGGAGCATGTTATGGAGACATGACCCCTTTTAACACATCCAATCACAAATGAAATTAATTGGACAGTAATTCATTGCACTGAGACAATAAACAGAGATTCTGATCACTATGACTAAGTTTCTTTGACAAAATATTCTGTTTTGAGAGTCTTAGCTGCTTTACATGCTGTTCAATTCTGATGTAAATTATTAAATTAATCATCTGTGCACTTTGGAATTGAGCAACCCCTTTAATGAATAAGTGGAAATGGATGAGTATTTGGGGGCTTGGAAAAGTGGGCTTACATATTGGCAACATGGGGAATCACACAATAGTGGGGTAAAGTGTCTCCATACTAAATTTGTGTCGCTTTTTGGCAAGTAAACGTCTTGTTACAATCTGCTTTTTGCTTTATTTCTGTTTTCAATGCTGAGGTTCCTATCCATTTCATAATGCAAAACCGACTTTCATTATCTTAATTGTTTTGTTATATTGCTGATTATCTTCAGGGGATCTATTTTTAGTAGGATTTAGCTAAATGACATTGAAGATGCAACAGTACCGTCCATACGGAGATTATCTCCTTCTTTCTTTGACTGTTGCCTTTATTTTGCGCAGGTTGTAGGAGGAGTCGCCACGTGCCTGAAAATTGCCAGCCAAGGGAGCTGTCGTGTCGCCAAATTCGTCATGAAGGCACTTGTGATGTGTGAAAGCAGTGAAATTATGCATGCGCCGATGATCAGCAATTTGTACATACAAAAACTATCCTTGTCAATTGTACATATGTGAAATTGTGAATTATGGTTTGTTCTGAAAGTGTTTGTTCAGAGTTAGCGTCATAAACTCATAAATTTATGAAATGTGGAAATGGTGGAAGAATTCGTTTATTGAGCTGGAATAATGAACATCTGCTTGACAAGTTGACATATTCTCTCTTTCCATCTCAAGCTGACTTCTTTTCAACTTATAATCGCTCCTGTTCTCATTTTACTATTTCAAATATCTTTATTTGAAAAGATACAAAGGAATCATTTGAATAGAAACAAGGGAATCATCGGAATTTCGAACCAAAAAGGTTTGTGGAGTTAAATTCACTCGGTGTAGCGCGGGGTTTACGAGTTTTAGACAACAAAAATATAGATGAAAAGCAGTAACTGAGTTTTCAGGTAAATTTCTCCTGTCAGATGGGCTGGTTAAATTCAGCGTCAGAACGACCCCTGGAACGAAGCCCAATCCAAGGCCCACAACTCCACAAAACCCACCAAGGTTCCTTTCCAGTCTCCCCACTCGCAAACCTTCGCCGCCATTCCTTCCCTTCCCCAAAGCCACCGCAATCTTTCTTCTCCTCCTCGGCGGCGGCGGCGGCAGCGGCGAATTCCGACTTCATATTCTCCGATGGCCACCCAATCGCAGAAGACGAAGAGGCCTTCAGGGCCTAATCCTTCTATCAAATCCAAGGCCCCGTCCTCCGACCAAAAACCTAAGCCTTCGAAACCCACGGAGGAGGAGAGGGAGGAGAAAGCGGCGGCGGCGGTGGCGGCGGAGAAGCCGAAGAAGAAGAAGGCGACCAACGAGATCGACGAGATCTTCCAGGCCACCAAGTCATCCGGCAAGAAGCGCAAGCAGCAGCAGCAGCAGGGGGAGGAGGAATCTGTGCGAGCCAAGAAGCCCAAGGAGAGGTCCGAGGGGGCCAAGAAGAGCAATAAGGCTAAGAAGGGTAGCAAGGGCAGGGACACGGACGACGACGACGAAGTCGAGGAGAAGCGGCCGCGGCGGCGCACGGCGGACGGGCTGGCGATATACTCCGCCGACGAGCTCGGGTTCGGCAAGTCCGACGGCGGCGGCACCCCGCTCTGCCCCTTCGACTGCGACTGCTGCTTCTGAGCTTTTTCCCCGGGGTTTCTCCTGTGCTCGAGGTGATGTTCTTATGTCAAATCCTTTGTATGTTTGTAATGCTTGATGGATTCTGTTGCGGACATGTGCTTAGGTTTGTGCTCTAATGGAATGAAATTTTGGTTCGTGTTATTGATGATTCTGGATGATAACTTGGGGGGCCTATCTACCTCTGTTTTACATCACTTTTGTGGTGCGAATGCCATGCCAAATCTCTATAAAAAAAAAGGAAGAGGATGGTATATTCTCACAGCAAAGATGGATACTAGCTCATAGGATCTTGAGAAATTGAGATGATATATGAATATGATCATAGGGGAAAAGGTAATGTGTAGTATTCTAAGATAATGCCTAGAAACTTTGCTGGTATTGCCACTGTTCTGAAACTGAAGCTCAAAGCTTATTGTTGGCCGGAACATCAAGAATGTGCATCAACATTATTCAGTTGAATTAGGCTGATTGTTTCCTGATATGTACGCATATTGAGCCCTGTATGGATTTTAAATCTTCTAGTGTATCAGTGTTCAGTTCTAGGCAATGAGCCCATGAGTGTACCATAGTTGATTTCTGAATTATGATATGGTAGTTTATCTTAATAAGAGTACCCTCTTGTATGTTCTCTGATATTGTTATGGGCGGCAGGCAGAACCCCCCATTCTTTGCTCAGAGTAGCAAATGGGGCTTCTGTCTGGGTGCCTGGAGGCCCTGGAGAACTCATGTCAGCTAGGACATGCACCTTAAAGATGAGGTTCGGTTGTACTGTTGTAGAAATACTTTGCCATGAGCCATGAGCCTCCACTCATATTTGGCCATGCGCTAACAAGCTCCCTGCAACCTTGACCATCCCCTCCCTCTAAGCATCCACTCCAGCGCCTCATCAGCCTCACGGCTGCATGTAACCTTCTTGGCGCCGTCGACCTCATCCCTAGGCCCTAGCCACCACAAGGCCTCGAGCGCTTTCACATGAAGTCACTACCGTTAAGCTTGTCGTCGGTCGCTGTCCACAAGCTCTCACCTCGTTTATCACCGTCCATGAGTTCGTAAAAGGAGGAAGAAGAATAGAAGGATAAAAGAAAAAGGGAAAAAGTCCAAATACACCCCCCCCCTCCAGACTTTGGATGGAAGTCCATCTAACACCTTAAACTTTGAATCCGAACATTCAACCCCCCTAAACTTTAGGTGGTTTGCATAGTGGTTTTTATCTAATTATACATAAGTTGATAGTTTGATCACGTCACATACACGTTGGACATATATATTAAAATCTCCACCTGAATCTTTCTTTTCACCCCTTGTTAGCTCTCACTTACAAACAACTACTGGTATAATAATAGTATGATATCAATGTATAAGTATAAATTGATGACTTATAACTGAGATATGCAAATATGTTATTTTAGTTATTCAAAGTTTTCGTTTAAGTTTCATAATATATAAAACCATAATCTAAAACCATCTTATCTTAGGGGTAATATGAATGGTATTGCCAAAGTTTATGGGGGTTGAATGTCTGTTGTTCCAGGATGCTAGACGGACTTTCATCTCTTTTTTTTTTTTGGGGGGGGGGGGGGGCGGGCGGTGGGGTCTGGGGTATTTGTACTTTCTCCAAAGAAAAAGGAGAAAAGAAAAGGAGGGGGAGGGAGGAAATTTTGTGAGTGAGTCTCACTTGTCACTCGGCGTATTATTGGCGATGTACGTTAGTGCCCATGTGACGTGCCATAAAATTTACGACTAGCGATAATACATTCAGCAAATTTAGGGGTTTAAATATGTAGGGCATGTTTGTAGAGCTACAACTCCTAATTTATCTCTAGGAGTTGGGTTTGAGTGAGTTGTAGAGCAGCTAAACCCACGTCTCTCTTCAATTTATTTTGTGAAACACTTCACCTAGCCCATTCCCATTCTAGATGAAGCTAAAACTATTTGGTTGAGCTCCAAACTTTACGAGAGGTGGAGTTTGAGTTGGAGCTGTGTCAAACAAGCATGTAGTTTTCAAGTTTTTAGTTAGGTTCGCCCTTGCATTTTAAATTGCCACGATTTTCAGATTGGGAACGCCGCGAGGAGCCAAGATCTGGCTAAGGCTGAGCCGGAATTGGCGACTGAGAAAATTGGGAGCGTGGTTTAGGCATACGTTGGAGACATGGTTTTAGACCAAATCCTAAAATTTATCATTTTGGGATTATATTAGAACTGTTGGAGATGCTCTTACTTGGTACGCCCTTTTTGTTATCGATTAGACGTCATACTCACGTTCTAGCATGGCAAACATTAGAAGGCCGGGCATGTTGCCCCAGCCTGGCAGCAATCGACTACCCAAGCCCACTCCCACTGTCGCACAAAGCGCCCCACCCATACCCAAGTCCCGCTAATGTAGGCTCGACGTGTCACTCAAACCACCACACCAGTGCGCTCCACAGGCCGGCGAGGTCGGGGAGGTAGGTGCACAGTGCCACTGCGAGATGGCGGCGACCGCGCTGGCTGCGGCGCGCCGGTGGGCGCTGGTCGACCACCCCGCCGTCGCCTCCTTCCGGTGGGAGCCCGGCCGCACGCCCGCCTCCACCGCCGTCCTTCGCCGCCGCCGTCATCTGCGCCTACCTCGCCACGGTGTTCCTCCTCCACCGCCGCCTGGTCCCGCTCCCGTCGCCGCACCCGCGCGCGCTCCGTGCGGTCTCCGCGCTCCACAGCGGGTCTCTGCGCTCTCCGCCGCCATGGCCGCCGGGTGCGTGCTCTCCGTGGCCGCCACGGCGCCCTCCGCGTGGTGGGCCTTCTGCTTCCCTCCCGGCGGCGCCACGGCGGCGTCGGGCCCGGTCTTCTTCTGGGCGCACGTGTTCTACCTCTCCAAGGTGTACGAGCTCGGCGACACGCTGCTCATCCTCCTCGGCCGCCGCCCGCTGACGCTGCTCCACGTCTACCACCACGCCGTCGTCATCGCCATGTGCTACCTCTGGCTCGCCACGAGGCAGTCGCTGATGCCCATCGCGCTCGCCACCAACGCCGCCGTGCACGTCGCCATGTACGGCTACTACCTCTGCTGCAGCCTCGGCCTCCGGTGGCCGCCGCGGTGGAAGCGCGCCGTCACGGAGCTGCAGATCGCGCAGTTCCTCTTCAGCTTCGCGGCGTCGGCGGTGATGCTGTGGCGGCACTTCGCCGCCGGCGGGTGCGAGGGGATGGCCGGGTGGGCGTTCAACGCCGTCTTCAACGCGTCGCTGCTCGCGCTCTTCCTCGACTTCCACGGCGCCGCCTACGCCGCCGCCAAGGGCAAGAAGAGCAGAAGCGAGGTGGTTAAAGAAGAGTAATGAGGTGATTAATAATCAGAATGCAAGAAATGTGATAATCTGTGGGTCTCCGTTTTCCTCTAATTTATTGGTTTCCTTTTCATTTTTTGCATCGTGATTTCACTGTGTTACCAAACAAGACGTTATTGTGCGATAATCTTGCTTGTCATCTGGATCGATTTCTCTACTGTCTGGTGTCTGCTCTGTGGAGTAATTTCAGTATATATGAACTTGAAATCAAGAAGAGTAATGAACTTGATATCGATTAAAAACTGGGGGCGATTTCTCTGCTCTGTAATGGGCCGCGTCCTTCCAATCCCGTTCTGGGCCTACTAATATGGGCCTCACGAGTAAACTGGATTCTTTAATGTACAAAATTCTTTTTGTCTTCAAAAATTTAAAATATACCCCTAACTTTCTCTGTAAAGACGTTTTTTATTTTTTATTTATTTTGCGAAAAAACCGCCCTCCAAGAGGACAGGAAGGGGCCTAAATGCAATTTTTCTGTATAGTCTGCCACTTTACAAATATGTCAATTGAAGTTGCATAAAATAGAACTTCACATCAAAATTACAGATCTCAACAAGATCCATCAGCATTACTAGTAACTAAAACGGACGGGAAGTGAAACTGTAAATACAAAAAAATATATTTAAGGATTTCCTTTTTGGAAGGGCGACCTTTACATCCTACGTTAGAGTATACTCCATCTGTTAAAAAAAACTTAAATCCTAAAAATAAACCTAGACATATGTGTGTCTAGATTCATCACTAGGATTTAAATCTTTTTAGGACATGGAGTATTTCAGTATTTTTTTCCAATTATTTTTGAAAATTTTTAAAGTAAATATATAAATAAAAATCTCCCGCGTAACACCCACGGGTTAGGCTTCAGTTGGGCTGTAAAATAGGCCTTTTTCTCTTAAAAAAAAAGACACCATTTATTGTTCAGCCAGTATTTCCGGCAAGATCAATTTTGCATAGTTGCTGTCAGAAAATCTGCAAAACTTGTCCCCATTTCTACTTCTAGCTGCACGAAACCTTGTAGTTAAGGGGGTGTTTAGGAGAGAGAAGCCCCTCTCAAAAACATAAGTCCTAAATCATTATTTTTCTGTATTTCAAGACTTGCTCTCAAGTGGCACCTGCGAGGCTGTGAGCATGTGACCACGGTGACTGTGGTGTGCTCGTCGCATGTTACGCCATGGCGATTGGTGTGGTGAGAGGACAGAGGAGGCATCAGCCGATGCCGTAATGGCGTAATCAGAGTTCGTTTCATTGCCAAGGTTACATAAGTCAACTTGAGATTTGCCAGCCAGTTTCGATGATATGAGAAAGAAAAGCTTGAACAATAGCGTAGACTGATATGAGAAAAAAAATTTTTTAAGTACAATCGCAGACGACAAAATAGTCATTGATGATTGATTGATTGGTAGGAGTATACTGGATCTTCTTTTTTGTTTTCTATATTGTACATTTCAGTGTCGCGTGAACCAGGAAAGAAAGACTACCATTTCAGCATTTCCGGGACCTTCTCTATAATTATTGAAGCCACACGGCGAGATGAATAGCATAAAAGGCTGCCTTTTTATAATTTAATACTCCTATGAAGAAAGTGGTATAACTCAAGTGGTATTTTTCTTCAAGAGAAAAAGGGGAAAGGTTGCAAGAAAGACTACTCTCCATTGATGATCAAGGAAACCACAAGAAAATCTACACTTTTGACAAGAGTCATTAGCAAGAATGTAAGTAGAAATATATAAGTAGGGAAAATTATAGAAGAAACTCTCGACTAAATTCACATGAGAGGGGGCCATGGCCATGGCTTTTCTTTGATCAAGATTACACAGTTTGCACCTTGGGCTCATGATTCTCCTTTCTTATACACAAAAAACGAGACGACCGATTCCACCAGAGGATGAAACTCCACGTAGATCCACCAATCAACTCGCGAATTAATAAGGGGGAAAGAAAAGATTTGCACCTCCAAATTTTTCGCGGCGTACTAGAAGCTACTGGGTGCCCTGCCGGAGAAGGCCATGGCGAAGAGGAGGATGACGAGGTAGAAGAGGATGACGACGAGCTTCATCTGGAACATGGCGAAGAAGAGCTTCACCATGAACACCAGCAGCAGCGCGTCGAAGATGATCGTGATCGCCACCTCCAGTGGCTCCATCCCCGCCGCCCGTCGCGCCGCACCAGCCACCTGAAGGCTGCACTTCTTCTCTTAATTAGACCACAACTGCGGGAGATACCAACATCGGCCGGAGAAAAAGATTGGTAAAGTTGGGGATGGGTGCGCTATAAGCGTCAAGTAGTGGAGCATGGAGTGAGACGAGTGGGAGAAGGAAGGAGCTAGAAGGCGCACCTGACCTGACCCCGCTGATGAGGGCGACGCGGTTTGATCGGTGATTGCGGGTGGGGAAAGGAGAATATGCGTAGTGGTACACGCGGATGTGAACTGCCCAGCAGCTGAGGTGTCTGGGCTCTGGGCGTCCGGTGCTGATCGGGTGGGCCGACACGAGGAGGGGGACAAGAGAGTCAAGCCGCGCGCCGACGACGGCGACGCATGGCACGGCACGAGGCAGAGCGATCAATTGCCACCGGCACCGGCCAGACAGTTTGAACCCGCGGTTCAATCGGCTGCAGGTTGATGTGAAAAAGGCTTGAGTGCAATGCGCAGCGCACGTCGTCCAGTCATCCAGTTACCTTGGCTTTGATAATGAAATGCACAGCTCAGAAACCTAAGGATCTGCACCTTCCCCGAAGATGCATCATAGAAAAAGTGATGTTATTTATACAGTCCACATGCACTAATATGTACTCCCACCGTCTCAATATATAAGAACCTAGGACCGGATGGGACGTTTCCTAGTACTACGAATCTAACGTTCCATCCGGTCCTATGTTCTTATATATTGGGACGGAAGGAGTATTAGCGTTTGAAAGATTATTATCGTGTATTATCAACATGTTATAGGGATAAATTAAATATTTTGAGAAAAGAAAACCTAACAGATAATTTATAACAACTGATCTAAACAACGTGGTAGAAGATTTTCTTTTTATATATCATATTTTTAGAAGCCTAGAGCAAAATTCGCAACAATAATACAGTGAATAAACTGAAAAGGAAGAGATTCTAGTATGAAAACAGATAATGTGTTATGTATCAGTCACTATGCTCGTCAGTAGCCCGACAGGCTAGGTTCGTTCTGACTTCTGATACTGAGAGGGAGTGGCGACTAGTGCATCTAATGCTACCGTTAATGTGGAGATAAATGGTTTCTTTCTTTTGTAAAATAGCTGATTTCCCCTCATTATAAAACATTTGGTTAAACTGCACATTACTTTTTTGAAATCTAAAAACTGAGAAGCCAGCGCGTAGAGGAAAAACACTGTTAATACTATGGCGTGCTATCAAAATCCTTTTATAATCCATAAGTAAAAATAAAGAATACGGAATAAATCACTTTGTAATTATAAAGCTTTCACTCTGGACGAGTTTACCTCAACCGGTAAAGAAGAATCAGTTCCCCATTCAATCCATATAATGTATGCATATACATGTAGCAGCCACGGCGTACGTGGTACACTTTTGAGATTTCTCGACCGAACAGCTTCTAAGAGCAGGTACAATAGCAGGCTATAAGCCAGCTGCAAACATATTTTAAGCTGATAAATGAGGAGAGAGAAGAGCAGCGGGCTACAGATTTGTAGCCAGCTGTAGCACGGACTCCAAGACGCAGTGTGTGTATGACAGGTGGGGCCAGATATTAATAGTGTAGTATGTAACTATTGTATGAATGAGCTATTAGATTGGCTATAGATAAATTGGAGCCAATAGTGGACTATACTATTAAAACAAAGAAATGTCAAAAGATCATTAAAATGACCAGTAATGCTGAAAAGACTTCGAAATAAGGCATGAATGCTGGTGCATCCGTGCATGTCCATTGTCAATTCACGAGCAGATTATAAATATCAAAATGATGAAGATAGCAAAGTATTTACCTGATTTTCGATCAAACTGGAATAACGAAAGCTTAGACATTCTTTACCCACTTCAACGGTGACCCAGGAAAGTTCCTAGGTTATCGCATCCGGGACATCTTTTGCAGTATATTTGCATCTTCTACAACACCATCTCAGTAACCTTCATTTGAATTCCATATCGAAGGAGGCAATAAAAGGTTCAGTAAACAAGTTAGGATAGTCACAATGTAGTAAATACACAGTTGAATTTTCTGAAGTTGTTCATCTGAAGTTGGTTGTTTGACAAATCACACGAGCTTCAGCAAAAAGATACAGACATTCTATTCCAGGTTACTACCATAAAGAGGTAGTGTGCTGTTTTGAAGAGCAGATTAAAAACAAATCATGGTGCTCAAAGTCAATGAACCAACAATAATGGCCTGCCTTCTTTTGTAATAATCCAGCACGGCTATCACAATCTGCTCAAATTCCAGCTAGATGCTTGGAAGCAAATAACCATGAATATTTCTGGAGCTTAGCATATGAAGGCAACTATCATTTTTGGAATGTCAAAAGCAATTTCCTTTCAATCATTCTTCAGAAACAACTCCATCCTGCTATCGTTATCTTTACGAAATTAGAGAAGCAAAATGAGGTCAAAGCCTCAAAGGTTTTACTCCTATATAACATTAAAAAAAATCAAGCAATTAATTCCCATGTCAGCAAATCCAACATCTCATAAACATCCGGTAACAAGGGATGCTTTGTCTCCCAAGAAAAGAAGGCTTGATATTGACCTCTTATTTGAACCCAACTACACCCACCATCTTTTTTAAGATTGATCCCTTTCATTAGTATCCTCATCTCAGCAGCATCTTTCCATTTCCCGCAAGATGCATACATATTTGAGAGTAACACATAACCTGCTGTATTATCCTTGTCCAACTCCTGGAGCCTCTTTGCAGCCCTCTCACCCATTTCCTTATTCCTGTAAATGTTGCAAGCACTCAGAAGAGCAGCCCATGAATTTGCTTCTGATTTGCTTTCGATTTTCAGGAGAAGATCTTCTGCTTCTGCCAAACGACCAGCTCGAGCAAGGACATCAACCATACATGTATAATGTTTTGCTTTAGGTGATATACCACATGCATGCATCATTTCGATTATAATGCATGGCACGCTCCACCAAGCCACTGTGGGAGCAAGCAAATAAAATGGCTAAAAATGTCTGCTCATTTGGTGTTATTCCTGCTGAGATCATATCCTCAAATAACAGAATAGACTCCTCTGCAAAACCATTTTCAGCAAGTCCCTGAATCATGGCAGTCCAAGCGACATCATTTCTTTTGGGCATTTCATAAAATACCCTCTTAGAGCTATCTAAATCCGCTGACTTAGCATACATATCACTCAGTGCAGTCCCAACAAAGATGCTTTCCTTAATTCCAAGCTTAATGATCTTAGCATGAGCCATCTTGCCCATCTCTAAAGAACACAGGCTTGCACAAGCCAGGAGAACACTTGAGAAGGTAATTTCCCCTGGACTCTGCCCTGAAGCTAACATTGCATGGAAAGATTTTAATGCATCAATAAACTGTCCATTTTGTGCATAACCAGAGATAATTGAATTCCATGAAGCAACATTCCTTGCAGGCATCTTTTTGAAGAGTTTCTCAGCTTCCACCATTTTTGAGTTGTTGCTATAACCTGAAATGAGTGAGTTCCAACATACTATGTTCTTTTGTGGTAGGGAGTAAAAAATCATTTGTGCATCTGGCAACTGTTTGCATTTGCAGTACATGTCAATCAGAGCGCTGGATACAAATACATTATTGCTACAGGCCATCTTTAAAGTCTGGGAATGGATCTTTGTTCCGCTTCTTAAGTCCTGAAGGCTAGCACAAGCACCGAGCACGCTGGAGAAGCACGAAATGTTTGGCCTACAACCATCAGCCAGCATCTGACTATACAAACTCACTGCTTCTTTTGCATTGCCTTTCTGTTCATGCCTAGCAATCAAAGTGCCCCAGGAGACCTCGTTCCTCTCAGGCATTTCATCAAGAACCTGCCCGAGCTCCCTCCAGATCACCCAATTCAGCATAGACATCAAGCAAAGCAGTCCATGAAACCACATCTCTCACCTCCATTTCATCGAACACCCTGCGTGCAGCATTTGCCTCTCCCTTCCTTAGGTATAGCGTGATCAAGGAGTTGCGTACCCCGAGATTTTTGTCAAGCAAGGTTCGATTTCATTGCCAACCCCACGATAGACATGGCCAGATCGAACTCACCTGCACCAATGCATGCCTTGATGACGGAGACCAAAGTGATCTCATTTGGACTCACGCCGCAGCTGAGCATTTCATGGAACACGCCGAGCGCATCCTTGGGGAGCTCATTGAGGACAAACCCCGCGATCATCGCGGTGAAGAAGGGAACCGAGCAGAGCGGGCACTGGCGATACAGCTCAACCGCATCCCTCACGGACCCGCGCTTCATGAGCGCATCGACCATGGTGGTGTACGACACGACGCTCCTCTCGGGCATTCCGTCGAACAGCCGGCGAGCGGAGACGATGTCCCCGGCCTTGACGTGTTCCCGCACCATGAAATCGTAGGCGAACGGGGACGCCGCGCCGACGACGGAGACGCAGTCCCGGAAGGCCCCGTCGCGGTCCGCCGCGCGCGCGAAGGCGGCGTAGGCGGTGAGGAGGTGCGACGCCACCGAGCCGTCCGCGGTCA
>CM020178.1:38476739-38560557 GCA_009805545.1 Oryza longistaminata
CTCATGCTCCCATGGTTTGAACGAACCAAGAAAGCGTTTCCGTAGACTAGGCTGTCGTGGTGGCCTGGCCACAATCCCCTGTGAGGCAGCAAGGCGCAAAATTGATTTTGTTGGGCATTGATTGGCTGATAAAATCTACGAAGTAATTTCATAGAGCAAATTTCACACAACCCTAGATTTTGGGGGCATCCGTAACGCACAATTATAGATTTTGCAATTTATTTGTTGAAACACCAGGTTTTAGGGCAAGGTATTTCATAAATACCCTTACACCATCTACCCGACTATATACTTATCTATAATTATTGTAAAAAAATGTATGAGATAGTACATATACACGTTAATTGCTTTTCAACGATCGTTGATCTTCGTTGTATGATCATTTATGTGTATATTTAACCAATTGTTATGTCATTATCAATTAGGATTATATTGAGTTTTTTGTGCAGTGAAAATTTGAGAAAAAAAAAACTAGACAATAGGAACACGTAATTTAAGCATTTTATGAAATAGGAATGTTTTAAATAAATATAGGGTTTTTTCAATTGTTTTGCTCCAAAACATGAGGTTCCTTGAAACAAATCATAATAACTGGATTTTTTTTATGGATGCCCCAATAGCTAGGGTTTTGTGAAATTTACTCAATTTTAAATTAGGTATTAGTGTCCTTTAAAAATTTTACGATGAAAAAAGATAAGTGCTATTTTGAATATAAGTGTTTTTATTTATTTTATGTTGTTTTAACCTTGGGTTTGAACCACTAAGAGTAGAAGTATTAAAGTCATACCGTGCAACCATTTTTTTTTGGTTTGTTTATTTCAGTACTGTAAAGAATATTTTGGTTTAGATGTGAATCGGGCAAAAAAATTGCAAATTATCCTACATGGCCAACTTGCACATGGTGAACAATGGAGGTGAACTTGAAAGTTGAAACAAAGATGACCATTGATCTGAACAGATTGATTCCATGGAACATATATTCTGAAGAACAAATCCTACAAACCGATGATTTTGTTTTGTTCTCTGCACAATCATACTCAATGCTACAAACAAGACACGCCTGCAGTGCAAAATAGCCTAAATTAACTGTTGAAATGGCATATTTTCTTAGGCATGCCAAAATTTGGCTCCAAACCAAATAGACAATAAACACTATTGAAATTGCCAAATATTGGTAAGGCCAATATAGGCCTCAAACCAAACCAACCCTTAATGCATCCAATGTCATGCAGTAAATTACCATGTTTTTAAAGTGTTCTTGGGCAAATTCACGTTTTTGTGATGTCTCACGGCTAATTACGCATTTTTTTAGTGTCCAGTAGCAAATTTTGCCTTACAAATATGTCAATTGAAGTTGCATAAAATAAAACTTTACATCAAAATTACAGATCTCAACAAGATCCATCAGCATTACTAGTAACTAAAACGGACGGGAAGTGAAACTATAAATAAAAAAAAATATATTTAAGGATTTCCTTTTTGGAAGGGCGACTTTTACAATACGCCATCCTACGTTAGAGTATCTGTTAAAAAAAACTCAAATCCTAAGAATAAACTAGACACATGTGTGTCTAGATTCATCACTAGGATTTAAATCTTTTTGGGACATGGAGTATTTCGGTACTTTTTTCCAATTATTTTTAAAAAAATTAAAGTAAATATATAAATAAAAATTCTCCCGCGTAACACCCACGGGTTAGGCTTCAGTTGGGCTGTAAAATAGGCCTTTTTCTCTTAAAAAGACACCTTTTATTGTCCAGCCAGTATTTCCGGCAAGATCAATTTTGCATAGTTGCTGTCAGAAAATCTGCAAAACTTGTCCCCATTTCTACTTCTGGCTGCACGAAATTTTGTAGTTAAATCATTATTTTTCTGTATTTCAAGACTTGCTCTCAAGTCTCAAGTGGCACCTGCGAGGCTGTGAGCATGTGACCACGGTGACTGTGGTGTGCTCGTCGCATGTTACGCCATGGTGATTGGTGTGGTGAGAGGACAGAGAAGGCATCAGCCGATGCCGTAATGGCGTAATCACAGTTCGTTTCATTGCCAAAGGTTACATAAGTCAACTTGAGATTTGCCAGCCAGTTTCGATGATATGAGAAAGAAAAGCTTGAACGATAGCTAGACTGATATGAGAAAAAAAAAGTATTTTTAAGTACAATCGCAGACGACAAAATAGTCATTGATGATTGGTAGGAGTATACTGGATCTTCATTTTTGTTTTCTATATTGCACATTTCAGTGTCGCGTTAACCAGGAAAGAAAGACTACCATTTCAGCATTTCCGGGACCTTCTCTATAATTATTGAAGCCACACGGCGAGATGAATAGCATAAAAGGTTGCCTTTTTATAATTTAATACTCCTATGAAGAAAGTGGTATAACTCAAGTGGTATTTTTCTTCAAGAGAAAAAGGGGAAAAGTTGCAAGAAAGACTACTCTCCATTGATGATCAAGGAAACCACTAGAAAATCTACACTTTTGACAAGAGTCATTAGCAAAAATGTAAGTAGAAATATATAAGCAGGGAAAATTATAGAAGAAACTCTCGACTAAATTCACATGAGAGGGGGCCATGGCCATGGCTTTTCTTTGATCAAGATTACACAGTTTGAACCTTGGGTTCATGTTTCTCCTTTCTTACACAAAAACCGAGACGACCGATTCCACCAAGAGGATGAAACTCCACGTAGATCCACCAATCAACTCGCGAATTAATAAGGGGAAAGAAAGGAAAGAAGAGATTTGCACCTCCAAATTTGTCGCGGCGTACTAGAAGCTACTGGGTGCCCGGCCGGAGAAGGCCATGGCGAAGAGGAGGATGACGAGGTAGAAGAGGATGACGACGAGCTTCATCTGGAACATGGCGAAGAAGAGCTTCACCATGAACACCAGCAGCAGCGCGTCGAAGATGATCGTGATCGCCACCTCCAGTGGCTCCATCCCCGCCGCCCGCCGCGCCGCACCAGCCACCTGAAGGCTGCACTTCTCTTAATTAGACCACAACTGCGGGAGAAACCAACATCGGCCGGAGAAAAAGATTGGTAAAGTTGGGGATTGGTGCGCTATAAGCGTCAAGTAGTGGAGCATGGAGTGAGACGAGTGGGAGAAGGAAGGAGCTAGAAGGCGCACCTGACCTGACCCCGCTGATGAGGGCGACGCGGTTTGATCGGTGATTGCGGGTGGGGAAAGGAGAATATGCGTAGTGGTACACGCGGATGTGAACTGCCCAGCAGCTGAGGTGTCTGGGCTCTGGGCGTCCGGTGCTGATCGGGTGGGCCGACACGAGGAGGGAGTAGGGACAAGAGAGTCAAGCCGCGCGCCGACGACGGCGACGCATGGCACGGCACGAGGCAGAGCGATCAATTGCCACCGGCACCGGCCAGACAGTTCGAACCCGCGGTTCAATCGGCTGCAGGTTGATGTGAAAAAGGCTTGAGTGCAATGCGCAGCGCACGTCGTCCAGTCATCCAGTTACCTTGGCTTTGATAATGAAATGCACAGCTCAGAAACCTAAGGATCTGCACCTTCCCCGAAGATGCATCATAGAAAAAGTGATGTTATTTATACAGTCCACATGCACTAATATGTACTCCCACCGTCTCAATATATAAGAACCTAGGACCGGATGGGACGTTTCCTAGTACTACGAATCTAACGTTCCATCCGGTCCTATGTTCTTATATATTGGGACGGAAGGAGTATTAGCGTTTGAAAGATTATTATCGTGTATTATCAACATGTTATAGGGATAAATTAAATATTTTGAGAAAAGAAAACCTAACAGATAATTTATAACAACTGATCTAAACAACGTGGTAGAAGATTTTCTTTTTATATATCATATTTTTAGAAGCCTAGAGCAAAATTCGCAACAATAATACAGTGAATAAACTGAAAAGGAAGAGATTCTAGTATGAAAACAGATAATGTGTTATGTATCAGTCACTATGCTCGTCAGTAGCCCGACAGGCTAGGTTCGTTCTGACTTCTGATACTGAGAGGGAGTGGCGACTAGTGCATCTAATGCTACCGTTAATGTGGAGATAAATGGTTTCTTTCTTTTGTAAAATAGCTGATTTCCCCTCATTATAAAACATTTGGTTAAACTGCACATTACTTTTTTGAAATCTAAAAACTGAGAAGCCAGCGCGTAGAGGAAAAACACTGTTAATACTATGGCGTGCTATCAAAATCCTTTTATAATCCATAAGTAAAAATAAAGAATACGGAATAAATCACTTTGTAATTATAAAGCTTTCACTCTGGACGAGTTTACCTCAACCGGTAAAGAAGAATCAGTTCCCCAATCAATCCATATACATGTAGCACCGACGGCGTACACGGTACACTTCTGAGATTTCTCGACCGAACAGCTTCTAAGATCCAGTTGGCTGTACTGAGAAAACAAATAAATGTCAAAAGATCATTAAAATGACCAGTAATGCTGAAAAGACTTCGAAATAAGGCATGAATGCTGGTGCATCCGTGCATGTCCATTGTCAATTCACGAGCAGATTATAAATATCAAAAGGGACGAAGATAGCAAAGTATTTACCTGATTTTCGATCAAACTGGAATAACGAAAGCTTAGACATTCTTTACCCACTTCAACGGTGACCCCAGAGAGTTCCTACTCAAAGGTTATCACTAAAGCTAGCTCATAGCACAATTCATGCTTAGGGTTCTCGCACCCGGGACATCTTTTGCAGTAATCTTCATTTGAATTCCATATCAAAGGAGGCAATAAAAGGTTCAGTAAACAAGTCAGGATAGTCACAATGCACTAAATACACAGTTGAATTTTCTGAAGTTGTTCATCTGAAGTTGGTTGTTGTCAAATCACACGAGCTTCAGCAAAAAGATACAGACATTCTATTCCAGGTTACTACCATGCCGAGGTAGTGCTGTTTTGAAGAGCAGATTAAAAACAAACCACGGTGCTCAAAGTCAATAAACCAACAATAATGCCCTACCTTCTTTTGTAATAATCCAGCACGGCTATCACAATATGCTAAAATTCCAGCTAGATGGTTGGAAGCAAATAACCATGAATATTTCTGGAGCTTAGCATATGAAGGCAACTATCATTTTTGGAATGTCAAAAGCAATTTCCTTTCAGCCATTCTCCAGAAACAACTCCATCCTGCTATCGTTATCTTTATGAAACTAAAGAAGCAAAATGAGGTCAAAGCCTCGAAGGTTTTACTCCTATATAACATTTAAAAAAAATCAAGCAATCAATTCCCATGTCAGCAAATCCAACATCTCATAAACATCCGGTAACAAGGGATGCTTTGTCTCCCAAGAAAAGAAGGCTTGATATTGACCTCTTATCTGAACCCAACTACACCCACCATCCTTTTTAAGATTGATCCCTTTCATTAGTATCCTCATCTCAGCAGCATCTTTCCATTTCCCGCAAGATGCATACATATTTGAGAGTAACACATAACCTGCTGTATTATCCTTGTCCAACTCCTGGAGCCTCTTTGCAGCCCTCTCACCCATCTCCTTATTCCTGTAAATGTTGCAGGCACTCAGAAGAGCAGCCCATGAATTTGCTTCTGATTTGCTCTCGATTTTCAGGAGAAGATCTTCTGCTTCTGCCAAACGACCAGCTCGAGCAAGGACATCAACCATACATGTATAATGTTTTGCTTTAGGTGATATACCACATGCCTGCATCATTTCAAAATAATGCATGGCACGCTCCAGCAAGCCACTGTGGGAGCAAGCAAATAAAATGGCTAAAAATGTCTGCTCATTTGGTGTTGTTCCTGCTGAGATCATATCCTCAAATAACAGAATAGACTCCTCTGCAAAACCATTTTCAGCAAGTCCTTGAATCATGGCAGTCCAAGCAACATCATTTCTTTTGGGCATTTCATAAAATACCCTCTTAGAGCTATCTAAATCCCCTGACTTAGCATACATATCACTCAGTGCAGTCCCAACAAAGATGCTTTCCTTAATTCCAAGCTTAATGATCTTAGCATGAGCCATCTTGCCCATCTCTAAAGAACACAGGCTAGCACAAGCCAGGAGAACACTTGAGAAGGTAATTTCCCCTGGACTCTGCCCTGAAGCTAACATTGCATGGAAAGATTTTAATGCATCAATAAACTGTCTATTTTGTGCATAACCAGAGATGATTGAATTCCATGAAGCAACATTCCTTGCAGGCATCTTTTTGAAGAGTTCCTCAGCTTCCACCATTTTTGAGTTGTTGCTATAACCTGAAATGAGAGAGTTCCAACATACTATGTTCTTTTGTGGTAGGGAGTAAAAAATCATTTGTGCATCTGGCAACTGTTTGCATTTGCAGTACATGTCAATCAGAGCGCTGGATACAAATACATTATTGCTACAGGCCATCTTTAAAGTCTGGGAATGGATCTTTGTTCCGCTTCTTAAGTCCTGAAGGCTAGCACAAGCACCGAGCACGCTGGAGAAGCACGAAATGTTTGGCCTACAACCATCAGCCAGCATCTGACTATACAAACTCACTGCTTCTTTTGCATTGCCTTTCTGTTCATGCCTAGCAATCAAAGTGCCCCAGGAGACCTCGTTCCTCTCAGGCATTTCATCAAGAACCTGCCGAGCTCCCTCCAGATCACCCAATTCAGCATAGACATCAAGCAAAGCAGTCCATGAAACCACATCTCTCACCTCCATTTCATCGAACACCCTGCGTGCAGCATTTGCCTCTCCCTTCCTTAGGTATAGCGTGATCAAGGAGTTGCGTACCCCGAGATTTTTGTCAAGCAAGTTCGATTTCATTGCCAACCCCACGATAGACATGGCCAGATCGAACTCACCTGCACCAATGCATGCCTTGATGACGGAGACCAAAGTGATCTCATTTGGACTCACGCCGCAGCTGAGCATTTCATGGAACACGCCGAGCGCATCCTTGGGGAGCTCATTGAGGACAAACCCCGCGATCATCGCGGTGAAGAAGGGAACCGAGCAGAGCGGGCACTGGCGATACAGCTCAACCGCATCCCTCACGGACCCGCGCTTCATGAGCGCATCGACCATGGTGGTGTACGACACGACGCTCCTCTCGGGCATTCCGTCGAACAGCCGGCGAGCGGAGACGATGTCCCCGGCCTTGACGTGTTCCCGCACCATGAAATCGTAGGCGAACGGGGACGCCGCGCCGACGACGGAGACGCAGTCCCGGAAGGCCCCGTCGCGGTCCGCCGCGCGCGCGAAGGCGGCGTAGGCGGTGAGGAGGTGCGACGCCACCGAGCCGTCGCCGGTACACGCCGGAGACGGAGCGCGTGCGCGTGGATTGAGAGGACGAGGCGGCAGGTTTGAGGAGGCGGCAGCGGTGCGGACGAGGCGGCCGCGCGCGGCAGCAGCAGGCGGAGAGATGGACGCGCAGGTCTCCGCGTACGACTTGAAGGACTTCGGCGTGGGCGCGAGCGGCGGGCCGGCGGCCAGGCGGGACTTGAACGACTTGAGGCTCTCCAGTGCGAGGTTTGCCGGTGCACGGGCCTTCGCCGGCTTCGACTCTCGCGCTGCGGCGTTTGCCGCCGTAGCCGCACCGCAAGGCAGCGGCAGCGGCGGCGGCCGCTTCGTCCGCACTGGCGCCCTCATGCTCCCATGGTTTGAACGAACCAAGAAAGCGTTTCCGTAGACTAGGCTGTCGTGGTGGCCTGGCCACAATCCCCTGTGAGGCAGCAAGGCGCAAAATTGATTTTGTTGGGCATTGATTGGCTGATAAAATCTACGAAGTAATTTCATAGAGCAAATTTCACACAACCCTAGATTTTGGGGGCATCCGTAACGCACAATTATAGATTTTGCAATTTATTTGTTGAAACACCAGGTTTTAGGGCAAGGTATTTCATAAATACCCTTACACCATCTACCCGACTATATACTTATCTATAATTATTGTAAAAAAATGTATGAGATAGTACATATACACGTTAATTGCTTTTCAACGATCGTTGATCTTCGTTGTATGATCATTTATGTGTATATTTAACCAATTGTTATGTCATTATCAATTAGGATTATATTGAGTTTTTTGTGCAGTGAAAATTTGAGAAAAAAAAAACTAGACAATAGGAACACGTAATTTAAGCATTTTATGAAATAGGAATGTTTTAAATAAATATAGGGTTTTTTCAATTGTTTTGCTCCAAAACATGAGGTTCCTTGAAACAAATCATAATAACTGGATTTTTTTTATGGATGCCCCAATAGCTAGGGTTTTGTGAAATTTACTCAATTTTAAATTAGGTATTAGTGTCCTTTAAAAATTTTACGATGAAAAAAGATAAGTGCTATTTTGAATATAAGTGTTTTTATTTATTTTATGTTGTTTTAACCTTGGGTTTGAACCACTAAGAGTAGAAGTATTAAAGTCATACCGTGCAACCATTTTTTTTTGGTTTGTTTATTTCAGTACTGTAAAGAATATTTTGGTTTAGATGTGAATCGGGCAAAAAAATTGCAAATTATCCTACATGGCCAACTTGCACATGGTGAACAATGGAGGTGAACTTGAAAGTTGAAACAAAGATGACCATTGATCTGAACAGATTGATTCCATGGAACATATATTCTGAAGAACAAATCCTACAAACCGATGATTTTGTTTTGTTCTCTGCACAATCATACTCAATGCTACAAACAAGACACGCCTGCAGTGGTGACAGTAATTCCTCACTGGATCTTCTCCATCCCGTAGGTATCTTCAGCACCACTGGCAACCTTCCGCCTCCTCTCAGCTATCATTTCCGTGTATGCCTGACAATTCAGATGGTTAGTTCTACTTCGTTCTCTGCACAAACAAGCAATTATCTAACAGGAACTACTGCAGATCATGTTGAGACTTGAGAGTTGAGAACACATTCAGATCAAAGACTACAGATCGAAAGTAGACAATATGTGATGGTTACACCGACAAGGTCCAATCGGAAATCAGAAATAATGCTCGTCACTTCAGGAACTACGGCAACATCTACAAAAACTACAGTACAGTGTATGAACAACTAGTCGGCCAGGGGTGATGTTAAATCTCAAGTGGACACAATATTTCTCTGCACTCACGCTGGCGTTTCGCATGTAGTACTAGCTATCTTCATACCATTGCTATCTCAGTTAAGGTCATCATTAGCTAAAGCTACCCTCTAGTGCTCTATGTTGTTTTTAGTTCTCATGCATACAGTTAGCTCGTGAATTAAAGTTACATCCTCTTAATGCGATCATATGCTAAAAAAAACTCAAATTATATCCATTAATTTTGAGAGATTACTATGTGATTTTGTTAGGAGTAAAAGTCCAAAACCGTATCGCTGAATCAGTTAGACCACCAAGACACTGTTACAATCATACGATGTGATGAAAGATGTATCCGATAGATTCTGGTAAGTGGGGGACGCACAATCAGGGTAAGAAAACTAAGTGTAGAATTTAGCAGTTTGAAAAGAACCTATGCAGCTATGCTAAAGCTCACATTTCGTATGAAAATTCTTGTGACTTTCTTCATTTAGAAAAATAAAAGCATGCTATAAGCCTGTAATAACTACATTAGTTGCATAAGAATTATGTCAAAACCAAACAAGAGCGTTATTTCAATCTACTTTGATCAACAGTCTGAAAAATTCATGATAGTGGTCTGGAACAATCATAATTGGAGCAAGTGTAACCTACAAGGCTCTGACCTCTAGCCTAAACACCACAAAATGGCAAAATGAATAAGGGAAATGGTTTTCCTACCTTGGGGTAGGAGTAGAGAAATATGTACCACCATGCACATATTGCAAAAGAAACCCCTCCGGTGATCAGAACGGAATGGATGGGCAACCAACTACCGGCTTATCGCAACAGCCCCTGAAAGTAAGATTGTCCAAGGCTGACACCTGAAAATGGGCATTATTTATAGTTGTAGTGATTATACTCGGACAAAAGCATATGAAAAGACATAGTTCTATAGAGAAAGAAAAGTTAAAATTGTTAGAATGCTCAACAAAAACAACAAAAGATGTTTCTTTCCTGCTTATGTGATACAACTTGTGAAGATCTACTAACTTTGGAGGTTGATAGGAAATTGAAGAATTGGTAGACATCAATTAATCCATTGTTTATTTGAAGCAAAGATATAATCAAAATTCACTGGACCATTCAGTCATTGACGATGGACAATAGTATCACTGCATTTATCATTTGCCATTTTGGTTATAGTTTACAATTCACAACAGTATCAACAATATTTCAGATTGTTTTCCTCTCATATATGCAGAGAACAGAATTTTAGTCTCTACTTTGTACTACTACTATTTTGCTCAACTCAAGCTGCTTCACTTTACACTACTGCAAGAAACGAGGAACCAAGAAACCGTACCAAGAAGGCTTGGTGTCCCAGACGGAGTCGTACTCGAGCGACAGGTAGTTGAGGTACCCGTCCATGTCCTCCACCAAATCAGATGAGACATTTTATAATACAATGAATCTGGGCATACATCTGTCTAGATTTGTTGTACTATGAAATATTCCATCCGATTCTAGATTGTTATATCGTGGAATAGATGGAGTATGTATTAGCTTTTCAAAGATTATTATCGTGTACTACCTCTGTATTTTAATAGATAACGTCATTGTTCTTTTATTATACATTTGATCATTTGTCTTATTCAAAAAAAAATTGTGTAATTATAATTAATTTTGTTGTGAGTTATTTTGTTACTCAAAGTACTTTAAGCATGATTTATATCTTATATATTCACATAATTTTTTTTAATAAGATGAATGGTTAAACGTGTGTTCAAAAATCAACGGCGACATCTATTAAAAAACGGAGAAAGTATTATCTACATGTTATAGGGATAAATTAAGTATTTTGAGAAATAAAACTAACAAATAATTTATAACAACTGAATTTCTTTTTATATATCATATTTTTAGAAGCCTAGAGCAAAATTCGTGACAATAATATGTGAATAAACTGAAAAGAAGAGATCCTAGTCTAGTAGTCTGTAAACAGATAATGAGTTCTGTATCGTCACTATGCTCGTCAGTAGTCCGACAGACCGACAGGCTAGGTTCGTTCTGACTTCCTGAGACTAAGAGGGAGTGGCGACTAGTGTGCATCTAATGCTGCCATTAATGTTTATGGGTGGAGATAAATGGTTTTCTTTCTTTTGTAAAAATAGCTGATTTCCCTTCGTTACAAAACATTTGGTTAAACTGCACATTACTTTTTTGAAATCTAAAAACTGCGAAGCCAGCGCGTAGAGGAAAAACATTATTAGTACTATGGCGTGCAATCAAAATCCTTTTATAATCCATAAGTAAAAATAAAGAATACAGAGTAAATCACTTTATAATTATGGCTGTGTTTAGTTGGATCCAAAATTTGGATTTTGGTTGAAGTTGGAGATGATGTGACTGAAAAGTTGTGTGTGTATGACAGGTTGATGTGATGAAAAAGGACTGAAGTTTGGATCCAAACACAGCCTATAAAGCTTTCATGTGAACGAGTTTACCTCAACCGGTAAAGAAGAATCAGTTCCCCAATCAATCCATATACATGTAGCACCGACGGCGTACACGGTACACTTCTGAGATTTCTCGACCGAACAGCTTCTAAGATCCAGTTGGCTGTACTGAGAAAACAAATAAATGTCAAAAGATCATTAAAATGACCAGTAATGCTGAAAAGACTTCGAAATAAGGCATGAATGCTGGTGCATCCGTGCATGTCCATTGTCAATTCACGAGCAGATTATAAATATCAAAAGGGACGAAGATAGCAAAGTATTTACCTGATTTTCGATCAAACTGGAATAACGAAAGCTTAGACATTCTTTACCCACTTCAACGGTGACCCCAGAGAGTTCCTACTCAAAGGTTATCACTAAAGCTAGCTCATAGCACAATTCATGCTTAGGGTTCTCGCACCCGGGACATCTTTTGCAGTAATCTTCATTTGAATTCCATATCAAAGGAGGCAATAAAAGGTTCAGTAAACAAGTCAGGATAGTCACAATGCACTAAATACACAGTTGAATTTTCTGAAGTTGTTCATCTGAAGTTGGTTGTTGTCAAATCACACGAGCTTCAGCAAAAAGATACAGACATTCTATTCCAGGTTACTACCATGCCGAGGTAGTGCTGTTTTGAAGAGCAGATTAAAAACAAACCACGGTGCTCAAAGTCAATAAACCAACAATAATGCCCTACCTTCTTTTGTAATAATCCAGCACGGCTATCACAATATGCTAAAATTCCAGCTAGATGGTTGGAAGCAAATAACCATGAATATTTCTGGAGCTTAGCATATGAAGGCAACTATCATTTTTGGAATGTCAAAAGCAATTTCCTTTCAGCCATTCTCCAGAAACAACTCCATCCTGCTATCGTTATCTTTATGAAACTAAAGAAGCAAAATGAGGTCAAAGCCTCGAAGGTTTTACTCCTATATAACATTTAAAAAAAATCAAGCAATCAATTCCCATGTCAGCAAATCCAACATCTCATAAACATCCGGTAACAAGGGATGCTTTGTCTCCCAAGAAAAGAAGGCTTGATATTGACCTCTTATCTGAACCCAACTACACCCACCATCCTTTTTAAGATTGATCCCTTTCATTAGTATCCTCATCTCAGCAGCATCTTTCCATTTCCCGCAAGATGCATACATATTTGAGAGTAACACATAACCTGCTGTATTATCCTTGTCCAACTCCTGGAGCCTCTTTGCAGCCCTCTCACCCATTTCCTTATTCCTGTAAATGTTGCAGGCACTCAGAAGAGCAGCCCATGAATTTGCTTCTGATTTGCTTTCGATTTTCAGGAGAAGATCTTCTGCTTCTGCCAAACGACCAGCTCGAGCAAGGACATCAACCATACATGTATAATGTTTTGCTTTAGGTGATATACCACATGCCTGCATCATTTCAAAATAATGCATGGCACGCTCCAGCAAGCCACTGTGGGAGCAAGCAAATAAAATGGCTAAAAATGTCTGCTCATTTGGTGTTGTTCCTGCTGAGATCATATCCTCAAATAACAGAATAGACTCCTCTGCAAAACCATTTTCAGCAAGTCCTTGAATCATGGCAGTCCAAGCAACATCATTTCTTTTGGGCATTTCATAAAATACCCTCTTAGAGCTATCTAAATCCCCTGACTTAGCATACATATCACTCAGTGCAGTCCCAACAAAGATGCTTTCCTTAATTCCAAGCTTAATGATCTTAGCATGAGCCATCTTGCCCATCTCTAAAGAACACAGGCTAGCACAAGCCAGGAGAACACTTGAGAAGGTAATTTCCCCTGGACTCTGCCCTGAAGCTAACATTGCATGGAAAGATTTTAATGCATCAATAAACTGTCTATTTTGTGCATAACCAGAGATGATTGAATTCCATGAAGCAACATTCCTTGCAGGCATCTTTTTGAAGAGTTCCTCAGCTTCCACCATTTTTGAGTTGTTGCTATAACCTGAAATGAGAGAGTTCCAACATACTATGTTCTTTTGTGGTAGGGAGTAAAAAATCATTTGTGCATCTGGCAACTGTTTGCATTTGCAGTACATGTCAATCAGAGCGCTGGATACAAATACATTATTGCTACAGGCCATCTTTAAAGTCTGGGAATGGATCTTTGTTCCGCTTCTTAAGTCCTGAAGGCTAGCACAAGCACCGAGCACGCTGGAGAAGCACGAAATGTTTGGCCTACAACCATCAGCCAGCATCTGACTATACAAACTCACTGCTTCTTTTGCATTGCCTTTCTGTTCATGCCTAGCAATCAAAGTGCCCCAGGAGACCTCGTTCCTCTCAGGCATTTCATCAAGAACCTGCCGAGCTCCCTCCAGATCACCCAATTCAGCATAGACATCAAGCAAAGCAGTCCATGAAACCACATCTCTCACCTCCATTTCATCGAACACCCTGCGTGCAGCATTTGCCTCTCCCTTCCTTAGGTATAGCGTGATCAAGGAGTTGCGTACCCCGAGATTTTTGTCAAGCAAGTTCGATTTCATTGCCAACCCCACGATAGACATGGCCAGATCGAACTCACCTGCACCAATGCATGCCTTGATGACGGAGACCAAAGTGATCTCATTTGGACTCACGCCGCAGCTGAGCATTTCATGGAACACGCCGAGCGCATCCTTGGGGAGCTCATTGAGGACAAACCCCGCGATCATCGCGGTGAAGAAGGGAACCGAGCAGAGCGGGCACTGGCGATACAGCTCAACCGCATCCCTCACGGACCCGCGCTTCATGAGCGCATCGACCATGGTGGTGTACGACACGACGCTCCTCTCGGGCATTCCGTCGAACAGCCGGCGAGCGGAGACGATGTCCCCGGCCTTGACGTGTTCCCGCACCATGAAATCGTAGGCGAACGGGGACGCCGCGCCGACGACGGAGACGCAGTCCCGGAAGGCCCCGTCGCGGTCCGCCGCGCGCGCGAAGGCGGCGTAGGCGGTGAGGAGGTGCGACGCCACGGAGCCCGTCCGCGGTTCAGGTCCGCGACACGAGCGCGTGCGCGTGGATTGAGAGACGAGCGGCAGGTTTGAGGAGGAGGTGGTGGAGGCGGCCGCGGCGCGGAGCAGAGCCGGAGGATGACGCGCAGGTCTCCGCGTACGACTTGAAGACTCGGCGTGGGGCGCGAGCGGCGGGCCGGCGCCAGCGGACTTGAACGACTTGAGGCTCTCCAGTAGCGAGGTGCCGTGCACGGGCCTTCGCCGGCTTCGACTCTGCGCTCGGCTTCGGCGGCGGTGGCCGCCGCGGCAGCGGCAGCGGCGGCGGCCGCTTCGTCCGCACTGCCGAACTCATGCTCCCATGGTTTGAACGATCTGCCGCGGCGGCCACCGCTCCGCTGCGCGGGCCGCTTCGTCGCACTGCCGAACTCATGCTCCCATGGTTTGAACGAACCAAGAAAGCGTTTCCGTAGACTAGGCTGTCGTGGTGGCCTGGCCATAATCCCTGTGAGGCAGCAAGCGCCAAAAATTGATTTTGTTGGGTATTGATTGGCTGCTAATTTTGAAAAGACAAATTTCACACAACCCTAAATTTGGGCATCCGTAACGCAAAATTCTAGGTTTTGCAATTTGTTTTAATGAAACCCCACGTTTTAGGGCAAAGTGTTTCAAAAACAACCTTAGTTACAAGCTTACATCATCTATTCAACTATATACTTATCTATAATTATTGTAAAAAATGTATGAGATATTTTTTTAAGTACATATACACGTTAGTTGCTTTCAACGATCGTTGATAATCGTTGTATGATCATTTATGTGTATATTTAACCAATTATCACGTCATTATCAACAGTGGCGAACCCAGAACAAAGTTACCGGGGTCCAATACATACTAATTATTTAATTATTGACGAATATATTAATTAATATAGTGTAATTAATAGGATTTGATAAATCTACCCGTGTCCTGTGACACCGGGTAGTATAACCTAGGCACGCTCCTGATTATCAACTAGGATAATTGAGTTTTTTTTATGAAAAAATTGAGGAAAAAAACTAGACGATAGGAACTACTTTAAGTATTTTACGAAATATGATGTTTTACATAATTATGGGATTTTTGTTTCGAATTTGTTTTGCTCCAAACATGAGTTCCTGAAACAAATCACGATGACTGGATTTTTGTTTTTGGATGCCCTAATACTAGGTATTGTGAATTACTCGATTTTAAATAGTCTAAGGTGTCCTTTAAAAACTTTTATGATGAAAAAAGATAAGTGCTATTTTGAATAGAAGTGTTTTTATTTATTTTATGTTTTAAAACTTGGCTTTGAACCACTAAGAGGAGAAGCATTAAAGTCATACCCTTGCAACCTATTTTTTGGTTGTTTATTTCACTTTCAGTACTGTAAAGAATATTTCGGTTTTGATGTGAATCGGGCAAAAAATTGCAAAATGTGTGAAACAAAGGAGGTGAACTTGAAAGTTGAAATAAAGGGCCTGTTCACTTTGATGCCCATTTCAACTTACAAGTTTTGGTAAAGTATCAAAAAGTGGCTACATTTAGTTTGCCTGCTAAATTTGCCCAAAATTTTGGCAAAACTATTGCCAAATTTTGGCATTATTGGTAGGTTTTTTTTTTGGCATCAAAGTGAACAGGCCCAAAGATGACCATTGATCTGAACAGATTGATTCCATGGAACATATATTCTGAAGAACAAATCCTACAAACCGATGAATTTTGTTTGTTCTCTGCACAATCTACTCAATGCTACAAACAAGACACGCCTGCAGTGTGGCAGAATTCCTCACTGGATCTTCTCCATCCGTAGGTATCTTCAGCACCAGCAACCTTCCGCGCCTCCTCTCAGCTATCATTTCGGTGTATGCCTGACATTCAGATGGTTAGTTCTACTTCGTTCTCTGCACAAACAAGCAATTATCTAACAGGAACTACTGCAGATCATGTTGAGACTTGAGAGTTGAGAACACAATTCAGAACAAAGACTACAGATCGAAAGTAGACAATATGTGATGGCTACACCGACAAGGTCCAATGAAATCAGAATAATGCTCGTCACTTCAGGAACTACGGCAACATCTACAAAAACTACAGTACAGTGATGAACAAAACTAGTCGGCCAGGGGTGATGTTAAATCTCAGTGGACGCAATATTCTCTGCACTCACGCTGGGCGTTCGCATGTAGTACTTGCTATCTCATACCAATTGCTATCTCAGTTAAGGTTATCATAGCTAAAGCTACCCCTAGTGCTCTATGTTGTTTTTAGTTCTCATGTCATGATACAGTTAGCTTCGTGAATAAAGTTACATCCTCTAATGCGATCATATGCTAAAAAAAACTCAAATTATATCCAATAATTTGAGAGATTACTATGTGATTTTGTTAGGAGTAAAAGTCCAAAACCGTATCGCTGAATCATAGACCACCAAGACACTGTTACAATCATACGATGTGATGAAGATGTATCGATAGATCTGGTAAGTGGGGACGCACAATCAGGGTAAGAAAATAAGTGTAGAATTTAGCATTGAAAAGAACCTATGCAGCGTATGCTAAAGCTCACATTTCGTATGAAAATTCTGTGTGACTTCTTCATTTAAAAAAAAAAAAGCATGCTATAAGCCTGTAATAACTACATTAGTGCATAAAATTAGTCAAAACCAAACAAGAGCGTTATTAATCATCTACTTGATCAACATCTGAAAAATTCATGATAGTGGTCTGGAACAATCATAATTGGAGCAATGTAACCTACAGGCTCTGACCTCTAGCCTAAACACACAAATGCCAAAATGAATAAGGAAAAAGGTTTTCCTACCTTGGGGTAGGGAGTAGAGAAAATATGTACCACCATGCACATATGCAAAAGAAACCCCTCCGGTGACACAACGGAATGGATGTGCAACCAACTACGGCAATCGCAACAGCCCCTGAAAGTAAGATGTCCAAGGTGACACCTGAAAATGGGCATCATTTATAGTTGTAGTGATTATACTTGACAAAAGCATATGAAAAGACATAGTTCTATAGAGAAAGAAAAGTTAAAATTGTTAGAATGCTCAAACAAAAACAACAACAAAAGATGTTTCTTTCCTGCTTATGTGATACAACTTGTGATTTTGTGAAGATCTACTAACTTTGGAGGTTGATAGGAAATTGAGAATTGGTAGAACATCAATTAATCCATTGTTTATTTTGAAGCAAAGACATAATCAAAATTCAACTGACTATTCAGTCATTGACGATGGACAATAGTTATCACTGCATTTATCATTTGCCATTTGGTATAATTACAAATTCACAACAGTATCAAACAATATTTCAGATTGTTTTTCCTCTCATATATGCAGAGAACAAATTTAGTCCTACTTGTACTACTACTATTTTGCTCAACTCAAGCTGCTTCACTTTTACACTATTGCAAGAAACGAGGAACCAAGCAACGTACCAAGAAGGTTTGGTGTCCCAGACGGAGTCGTACTCGAGCGACAGGTAGTTGAGGTACCCGTCCATGTCCTCCACCACGCCGTCCTCCCCGAAGAACTCCGCCCCTCCGCTGGCGCCCCCGTCCCCCTTGACGCCGCCGCCGCCGCCCCGCGCCACGCCGGCGCGCTGCCGCTGCGCGCGAGCTGCAAACCTCCACCGGAAGAAGCGGCGCCAGGGAGGAGGAGGCGGCGAAAGGCGCTGCTGCCCTCGCGAGCCTGGGCGTCCGCGAGGGCGACCCGCCGCCGCCGGCCGCGCCGCAAGAGCAGCACGGCGGCGTGGACGGAGCAGGCAGAGCGCGCCCATTTTTCTCGGCCTCCGCTGACGTACTGCGCCGGCGCGGCGCGGCTTTCCTCTCCCTCCGTGCGGCTACCGATGCTGCGGGTTAATGGCCAGTATTTGTTTTGCGAGCAAATCCTGATTTTTAGTGGAAAAATTCGATCAAAATTTCATTTTGTTTGCAAAACGATCACCGGCCCAGTTATCCGATAATGGGCCAGGTCGATGTGACCTGCACTCGTCACGGGCCCGTTTATGATTGCAGAAGCCCAAGTTATACGCCAGCCCGACCTCGCCCGCCAGCAGTTCTGTACCTTCTGCTATCAGTTCTTGACGCCAAACAGCCGAACAATGTAATCCTGTACAACTCAACACACACGGGGACCGTACGTTCCATCGTGACCGCGCTTTACAACTCTCGACCTCAACATTGTGACAAGTAGCTAGCTAGGCAAATATCTTTCACGTACACTGCTATCCTGAGTTCCTGACCCAATTGATCAATCGATGCTGAGCAACCTAGCATGCATGCATTGTGTCCCGGTGAGTCTCTTTCGTCCAACGCACTACACGCCCAACAACCGGAGTGTGCCCGCATTCACACGACACGCGTGCGGCGTACGCGTGTGCTCTTATCCGAAACGCCGCCGTTTTTCGTATGTTTGTGTGACGACCTTTATCGCAGAGACCGATCGGCGGGTGACTGATGATAATATCCCTCCACTATTTTACTCAGGTGTATATATATATACAATATCGATAAGAAACACGCGCGTACGCCTCGTCCCCACGTACTTCGCGGCGCACGCCGGCGACATGGGCTCCGATCCGCACCTCCCCGCGGAGCAGGAGGAGGAGGAGGAGGCCGCGCGCGAGCGTCGTTGTGGATGACGACGACAGCGTGGCGTGACGAGGTTAGCAGCGAGCGATCCTATCTAGAAACTACCCAACAGCTAGCGTCTAGCGATCGATCGAGGATATATAAAATGTCTAGAAACGTACGTACGTACGCACCGTCCGTCCGTCCGCGTCAGCGCCCACGCACGACGCTTTGCATTCGCCACACTGCCGGTTGATGCGATGCCATCCCCGCGCGACGCGTCGGTCCAATCACGCTGCTGGGAGTAGGTGATAAGGCCAGGCACATATAAAAAACGGTCTCCCCATCTTTCCATTGGCAATTGGCTGCACAAGAAGAAAGAGGGAGTGACTCGGAGCCGTAAAGGCGAATATTTAGCTGCTGGACCGTACTCCCTCCGTCCAAAAAAAAAAAAAAGACAAACCTAGTTTCCGTGTCCAATGTTTGACCGTCCGTCTTATTTAAAAAAATAATGAAAAAAATTAAAAAGAGAAGTCACGCACAAAGTATTAATCATGTTTTATCATCTAACAACAATAAAAATACAAATTATAAAAAAAATTCATATAAGACGGACAGTCAAAGTTGGACACGCAAATCCAGGGTTTGCTTTTTTTTGGGACGGAGGGAGTAGGATAGTAGGACTGAACATACTAGTATTAGAGCTAGTTCAATAGTATAGCCTACTACTAGCTCCAATTTATCTATAGCCGATCTAATAGCTAATTCATATAATAGTTGCTTACTATACTATTAACATATGGTCCCACCTGGTATACACACATTGTGTCTTGGAGTCCGTGCTGCAGCTGGCTACAAATCTGTAGCCGCTGCTCTTCTCTCTCATCTTTTATCTCATTAAAATATGTTTATAGCTGGCTAATAGCCCACTATTGTACGTGCTCTTGTATGGAATGACTAATGGCGACTAGACAAAGACTTCGTTTTAAACGTGGGGAAAGTTCCTCGATTCCTATATTTTACTAACCAGTTTAAAATTGAACGAACCAAGTTCCACTTGAACCGAATAGTTCCATATCAATGGTGCTTTTCATAAATGTGGTCCAATTAATTGTCTAATGCATAATTACTTATATAATCTTAGAAGGTATCTACTCCTTGATGGATACAAGAACATTTCATTTGTATAGGACAGTTGCATCTGCTATTGTGCACGGTGACTACTCATTGCAGCTCTACGATTTTGTAAGGGGGAAAATAACATGCTTCAATTTGACTACTTACGGTGGTATATTTTTTCTTTTTTTCTAGTTACGATCTTAAAGAGTTATAATCTTGTAATTATTTCTACTCTATCAGTAGAACTTTGCACTTGTCGTGCGAATTGTTCCAAAAAAAAATTTATAGGGGATTCATGAGTAGTTATTCCTTGCTCATAGTACCATTTACATTTTACAACAAACAAAAGCTGATAATCAGAAACTGATATACACATGCATATTTCCTTGTCAGCCAGGCCCATATACAAATACACTGCACACGCACTCAGCATCAGGAATCAGAATAATTTACATGATAATTAATGGACAGTACTTGCTTTTATTAGTGGCGATTTGTTTACGTGCGAATGGATTAGGAACCGATTACGCCAGGACTGACGTTGGCTGGATGATGGACTCCAGATCGGACCTCATTCCCTTCGTCTTCTCCGCGCCGTGGTCGAGCTGTTCGCCGGCGACGGCGACGCCGCCCCAAATCTCCGGGATGGCTCGCCGGAGGCTGCCGATGCTCTCAAGCGCGTAGTCTGCCTCCTTGCTCCTCACCCTCTTGCCAACCTGAAAATTAATTGAGAAGATTAATTAGCTAACGTAAATTCGTGTTCATGCAGGAAACTTAGCCGCAAAGTATGCAAATTAGTTGGGTCTCAATGGGCTATGGCCCCTGTTATCAAACGTTGGCACGTCATGGATACTGTTCATCGATGCGATGGGTTAACGGCTGTACACTGGCAGAGGAGATTTTTTGTGTGTGTCTCTTGTTTTTTTGCCATTATTTTTCACTAGCTTTTGTTGTACTAGCAGGAAAGGACTATATATAAGTGCTATTTTTCTTTTTAGAAATTGGTTATTGAAACCGAATCCAGCAAAGAACACATCGAAACCATATATTTAAAAAGTCTCTATATTTAAAATTATAAATTTTCCCTGCTCAAGTAGTATCAAGAGGCAATTTGTTCAACCAATTATGGGCGATCATATATGCCAGATATATCAATCACACCGACCAGAGCCGTGTCGATGACATGGCCAATTTGGTGCCAGCCACAAATGCGAGAGCACTAAATTATGTGACTAAGCGTGCATGTGCAAAAGCAGGATTAACCAATAATGCACACACAGTTTGAGTGCATAAACCAAACTCTTGGCATCAATGCAATGAAGAAATTGGGATATGCTTTTCTAATCCGACAAGGCCAACACCATCAGCTGCAGGAACGCTGTGTGCACCGGCCACCTGATCGACCAACCCATCGACAAATGGACAAGCAGAGACAGCAACTTATATGCCTCTTTGATTTTTGTGTATTTTTCCCGATAATTACTATAGGAATTGAATTGATATCTACCAATCATGTAAATTTTTGGTGAAATTAATTTTACTGTGTGTTTGAACACATCTATGTCCCGTTTGGAGCTAGTAAGGATTTTATGGTAGTGGAGAAAAAGATTCAGATTTCAAAACAAGGAAAATACTGTCACTTTGTTAGTAGCTTAAACCAACAGCGCGGTACGAAGAAAACTGAAACACACAATTAAGTTGTGGTGGTTAATTACCAGGGCGGTGCGGAGGCCAAGAGCTTTTCCTGCGGCGATGTTCCTCTCGCTGTCGTCGAGGAAGAGCTGACAGAGCAAGAACGAGTTATTTACTAGCTTCGTGATCATTGACAAGAGCACAAACGAAGCACGTAAAATCACATATACCATATGTGTGCGATATGTTTGTTTCGATGGAAAAGGATACGCTGACAAAGACCCTATTACTACTTGTTACTTTCTAAGCCTTTTGGGTTTACACTCGATGTCACTTTCCAAGATGCATAATACACTCTTTGGTCCATAGCATTATATTCCCTTGTTGTGATAAGAAAAATGGAAGAGTGATTAATACATTTTGGGTTTGTAAATTAACGGTATCATTAGAGGACAGACCTGCTGTTAAATGTACGTGGCTTACCAATTTTTACACTAAAAATTTTGATACTTCGAGATACTGCTAGAAAACGTGGTATCTCCCGATACCTTTCTAAGAATGACAAAATTACCCATCTAGTTAACTACATTTACATTGCAACAAGCTCCAAAAAAAAGCCTACTGAAAAATGTCGAGCAGAGCTTACCGTCCGGTGTGGATTGGTGCCGGCGACGCGCAGAGCCGCGACGATGGCATCGGGGGACGGTTTGAGGATGACGCCGGGGCGGTCATCGCCGGAGGCGCACGGCGTCTCACCGAAGAGGTGCGGGTTCATGGTCTCGAAGCACACGACGGCGTCGAAGCAGCCCTCGTCGACGCCCAGCCGCTGCAGCGCCTTCCTCATGTGCGCGCGATCAGAGTTGGTGAACAGCTGAAACACGAACACGAATTAGCTGCCTCCAATCAAGTCCGGAAAACCACAGGAATTTCACAGGAAAAAAAGAGGATGCGTGAGCTTTACAATTTTGCGCTGCGGGATGCTCCGCAGCAGGCCGGCGAGCTGCGGGTCGGCGGCGATCCGGTCGTAGGGCAGCCTCCCGTGCACGTAGCTGCGACGGTAATCGATGAACCAAGCAGCGTCAGCATTCGGATTAGACAGAAAATTAGCCGCTTAATAATTACTAATTGGCTTGTCGAATTGGTTAAGCGAAGCCGCAAAGGCCAGTGATGTGATGTGTTGTGCTGACCTGTGGTACTCATCCGGGTGCACGTCATAGCCGAGAGCCTTTGCCGCGCGGGAACCCAAATCCGAAAGCCAAAGTTAGAAACGGAAACAGAGGACGAAAACAGAGGCGAATTTGGATTGTACGAGTGTGCCGTGCGTGCGTGCGTGGGGGTGTGATTGGGAATTGGACGTACGATGAGGCCGGCGAGCGAGCTGCCGTAGGAGCGGAAGAGCTCGACGCGGAGCGCGGCGGCCCGCTCCGCCGTGACGCCGCACCGCGCCATGAGGAACTCGTCGATGTTGCGCTTCGTCGCCAGCCCGATGCCCGCGCTTCCCGGGTACAGCGTGTCGTCGAGGTCTTCATAGAAAAGAAAGAAAGAAGAAAAAAAAAAACAGCCCGGGAAAGGCAGAGTTTAGACGGAGAATTGAAAGTGATCACGCTATGAGAGGAGCCTAGAATCGAGAGACAAACGTGGTTACCGAGGAGGACGCAGTCGAAAGGGGAGGAAGCGGCGGCGGTGGAGGCCATTGTTCGACGAGACAGAGGTGCGATGGCGAGAGCGATCAGACTAGCAGAGAGCGTGTGCTGATTGTAATGCGGGGAGAAGGAGGGGGGAGAGCGGGTTTGGGGGGTGTGGGGTGCGTTTAAATAGAGCGGGAGACGAGCTGGGGGGACGCGTGGATCACGAGAGGGAATTGGACTTTTTTTGGTGTGTCGCCGTGGCGGTTCGGTTCGGTTCGGCTCGTGTTCCTCGCTGGACGCGGCGCTGTGTTGTGCGGTGGTCAGTGTGCGCGCACCGCTGGTTCCTTTCCGCGTGCGTGCTTGCGGGCGAAAGAAGTGAAGGGGGCGGCACTGCGGCACCTTTGGCTGGCTCGCTTTCGCGATCGGTTTCGGCAGACGGGCAGACGGCAGCCTGCGCGCCTTCTCGCCGTGCGGTTCGTTCTCTGCTTCCGGCCTCCTATGCTGCTGCAGCCCCTGAAACGAGGGCAGGAGGATATTTTCTGGCGGATTGACCGGACTGGGAATCGGAGATGGATTCCGGGTGAACCTCCACTCGTTTCTTTTATGCAAACTTTAATGATTATAAACTTTTTTTAAAAATGGTAAGATAAATTAATATATGTAATATATCACTTCACAATATAAAAATTTAAATCTAGCTTTTACAAGTTGTAATGAAAATAACAAAGTAAACTCTAACTTATATATTTTTGTTACAATTAGAAGTTCAATTCGTATTTGCATGTGTATAAAATAATATATTACCATTAATTCATTTTATTATTTTTTAAAAACTTTTACATAATCATTTAGTTAACGGTAAGAAATGGGTGAATGTCCATGGAATTGGGATTGTTACGGCACTAGTAATTCTAGTGAAATAGTCCTATTCAGCATTTGCTTTTTTTCCCCAGCAGTTTGATCTGAAAGTAGTAAACCAGTCAGCAGATCAAAGGGGATTAAATTAGTATACCAAAGTATTTTCCACACGGCAAATACGGAGAAAACACTGTTTGTATGGGCTTTGCTTTGCGCTTAAGTTTGCACTTAGCAGGCCTAAAGTTAAACTGGGCCAATCACCTACCGGTTTACTCCTCTTCACTCTATCCGAAAATCGAGATTCGAGAAGGTTCGCGCGAGAAACCTTTCGTGCTCGATGCTTCCAGAACCCATCGATCTCCCAAAAACGAATGCTCACAAACTATCCATCCATCCTCCGATCCGCCATCCGGAGCCTCCGATTCGCCTCTCCAAAATCCAAAGCAAAGCTAACCCACTCTGCGAGTGCGCCACCGCGACCCACCCCCACTCCGGCGAGCCAATGGACGTCCTGAAGCGCGAGCTGCAGCGGAAGCGCCAGCTGCTCGACGCCGACTTCGGCGGCCGCAAGCTCCTCCGCCGCGCCGAGATCGAGCGCCGCGAGATGGAGCGGATCCGGGAGGCCGAGCGCCGGCTCCTCCTCCAGAAGCAGCTCCGGTCCTCCTCCTCCCACCACCGCGCCGCGTCGCGCTCCACGACCACGCCGGGGGCTCCCGACGCTTTACAAGTAGCTAGCTAGGCAAATATCTTCACGTACACATGCTATCCTGACCAAATTGATCAATCGATGCTGAGCAACCTAGCATGCATGCATGTGTCCGGTGAGTCTCTTTCGTCCAACGCACTACACGCCCAACAACCGGGAGTGTGCCCGATCCACACGACACGCGTGCGGCGTACGCGTGTGCTCTTATCCGAAACGCCGCCGTTTTTTCGTATGTTTGTGTGACGACCTTATCGCAGAGACCGATCGGCGGGTGACTGATGATAATATCCCTCCATTATTTTACTCAGGTGTATATATATATACATATCGATAAGAACACGCGCGTACGCCTCGTCCCCACGTACTTCGCGCGCACGCCGGCGACATGGGCTCCGATCCGCACCTCCCCGCGGAGCAGGAGGAGGAGGAGGAGGCCGCGCGCGAGCGTCGTTGTGGATGACGACGACAGCGTGGCGTGACGAGGTTAGCAGCGAGCGATCCTATCTAGAAACTGCCCAACAGCTAGCGTCTAGCGATCGATCGAGGATATATAAAAGTTCTAGAAACGTACGTACGTACGCACCGTCCGTCCGTCCGCGTCAGCGCCCACGCACGACGCTTTGCATTCGCCAAACTGCCGGTTGATGCGATGCCATCCCCGCGCGACGCGTCGGTCCAATCACGCTGCTGGGAGTAGGTGATAAGGCCAGGCACATATAAAAACGGTCTCCCCATCTTTCCATTTGGCAATTGGCTGCACAAGAAGAAGAGGGAGTGACTCGGAGCCGTAAAGGCGAATATTTAGCTGCTAGGACCGTACTCCCTCCGTCCAAAAAAAAAAAAAAAGACAAACTTAGTTTCCGTGTCCAATGTTTGACCGTCCGTCTTATTTAAAAAAATAATGAAAAAAATTAAAAAGAGAAGTCACGCACAAAGTATTAATCATGTTTTATCATCTAACAACAATAAAAATACAAATTATAAAAAAAATTCATATAAGACGGACAGTCAAAGTTGGACACGCAAATCCAGGGTTTGCTTTTTTTTGGGACGGAGGGAGTAGGATAGTAGGACTGAACATACTAGTATTAGAGCTAGTTCAATAGTATAGCCTACTACTAGCTCCAATTTATCTATAGCCGATCTAATAGCTAATTCATATAATAGTTGCTTACTATACTATTAACATATGGTCCCACCTGGTATACACACATTGTGTCTTGGAGTCCGTGCTGCAGCTGGCTACAAATCTGTAGCCGCTGCTCTTCTCTCTCATCTTTTATCTCATTAAAATATGTTTATAGCTGGCTAATAGCCCACTATTGTACGTGCTCTTGTATGGAATGACTAATGGCGACTAGACAAAGACTTCGTTTTAAACGTGGGGAAAGTTCCTCGATTCCTATATTTTACTAACCAGTTTAAAATTGAACGAACCAAGTTCCACTTGAACCGAATAGTTCCATATCAATGGTGCTTTTCATAAATGTGGTCCAATTAATTGTCTAATGCATAATTACTTATATAATCTTAGAAGGTATCTACTCCTTGATGGATACAAGAACATTTCATTTGTATAGGACAGTTGCATCTGCTATTGTGCACGGTGACTACTCATTGCAGCTCTACGATTTTCTAAGGGGGAAAATAACATGCTTCAATTTGACTACTTACGGTGGTATATTTTTTCTTTTTTTCTAGTTACGATCTTAAAGAGTTATAATCTTGTAATTATTTCTACTCTATCAGTAGAACTTTGCACTTGTCGTGCGAATTGTTCCAAAAAAAAATTTATAGGGGATTCATGAGTAGTTATTCCTTGCTCATAGTACCATTTACATTTTACAACAAACAAAAGCTGATAATCAGAAACTGATATACACATGCATATTTCCTTGTCAGCCAGGCCCATATACAAATACACTGCACACGCACTCAGCATCAGGAATCAGAATAATTTACATGATAATTAATGGACAGTACTTGCTTTTATTAGTGGCGATTTGTTTACGTGCGAATGGATTAGGAACCGATTACGCCAGGACTGACGTTGGCTGGATGATGGACTCCAGATCAGACCTCATTCCCTTCGTCTTCTCCGCGCCGTGGTCGAGCTGTTCGCCGGCGACGGCGACGCCGCCCCAAATCTCCGGGATGGCTCGCCGGAGGCTGCCGATGCTCTCAAGCGCGTAGTCTGCCTCCTTGCTCCTCACCCTCTTGCCAACCTGAAAATTAATTGAGAAGATTAATTAGCTAACGTAAATTCGTGTTCATGCAGGAAACTTAGCCGCAAAGTATGCAAATTAGTTGGGTCTCAATGGGCTATGGCCCCTGTTATCAAACGTTGGCACGTCATGGATACTGTTCATCGATGCGATGGGTTAACGGCTGTACACTGGCAGAGGAGATTTTTTGTGTGTGTCTCTTGTTTTTTTGCCATTATTTTTCACTAGCTTTTGTTGTACTAGCAGGAAAGGACTATATATAAGTGCTATTTTTCTTTTTAGAAATTGGTTATTGAAACCGAATCCAGCAAAGAACACATCGAAACCATATATTTAAAAAGTCTCTATATTTAAAATTATAAATTTTCCCTGCTCAAGTAGTATCAAGAGGCAATTTGTTCAACCAATTATGGGCGATCATATATGCCAGATATATCAATCACACCGACCAGAGCCGTGTCGATGACATGGCCAATTTGGTGCCAGCCACAAATGCGAGAGCACTAAATTATGTGACTAAGCGTGCATGTGCAAAAGCAGGATTAACCAATAATGCACACACAGTTTGAGTGCATAAACCAAACTCTTGGCATCACGGCAATGAAGAAATTGGGATATGCTTTTCTAATCCGACAAGGCCAACACCATCAGCGATGCATCAGCTGCAGGGACGCTGTGTGCACCGGCCACCTGATCGACCAACCCATCAACAAATGGACAGGCAGAGACAGCAACTTCGCTCAACACTGACTTGACGCCGTGAAAGCATTCCATGCCTCTTTGATTTTTGTGTATTTTTTCCCGATAATTACTATTAGGAATTGAATTTGATATATACTAATCATGCAATTTTTTTGTGAAATTAATTTTACTGTGTTTTGAACACATCTATGTCCCGTTTGGAGCTAGTAAGGATTTTATGGTAGTGGAGAAAAAGATTCAGATTTCAAAACAAGGAAAATACTGTCACTTTGTTAGTAGCTTAAACCAACAGCGCGGTACGAAGAAAACTGAAACACACAATTAAGTTGTGGTGGTTAATTACCAGGGCGGTGCGGAGGCCAAGAGCTTTTCCTGCGGCGATGTTCCTCTCGCTGTCGTCGAGGAAGAGCTGACAGAGCAAGAACGAGTTATTTACTAGCTTCGTGATCATTGACAAGAGCACAAACGAAGCACGTAAAATCACATATACCATATGTGTGCGATATGTTTGTTTCGATGGAAAAGGATACGCTGACAAAGACCCTATTACTACTTGTTACTTTCTAAGCCTGTTGGGTTTACACTCGATGTCACTTTCCAAGATGCATAAATCATAATACACTCTTTGGTCCATAGACATTCTATTCCCTTGTTGTGATAAGAAAATGGAAGAGTGATTAATACATTTTGGGTTTGTAAATTAACGGTATCATTAGAGGACAGACCTGCTGTTAAATGTACGTGGTTAGAGAATTTTATTGACCTCAACATAACAAATTTTTGCACTAAAAAGTTTAGTACTTTGAATTACCTATATCGGCTGGAGATACTAAAACTTTCAATAAAAAACGTAGTACCTCCCGATACTTTTTTAAGAATGACAAAATTTCCCATCTGGTTAACTACATTTACATTGCAACAAGCTCCAAAAAAAAGCCTACTGAAAAATGTCGAGCAGAGCTTACCGTCCGGTGTGGATTGGTGCCGGCGACGCGCAGAGCCGCGACGATGGCATCGGGGGACGGTTTGAGGATGACGCCGGGGCGGTCATCGCCGGAGGCGCACGGCGCCTCACCGAAGAGGTGCGGGTTCATGGTCTCGAAGCACACGACGGCGTCGAAGCAGCCCTCACTCAGCATCAGGAATCAGAATAATTTACATGATAATTCAAAGGAAATTTATTTCCTGTGGTCCAATCAAACGGTTATTCCTATGTTTTTCCTGTGTTTTGTAATCCAATGTTTTACACTTTCATTCCTGTCAAAATCCTATGTTTTTCCTATTCCTCCGTTTTTTCATTCCTATGATTAAAAGGGGCCCTAAATTTTGGGGCATCCGTAACGCAAAAATCTAGGTTTTGCAATTTGTTTCATGAAACCCCACGTTTTAGGGCAAAGTGTTTCATAAAACAACCTTAGTTACAAGCTTACATCATCTATTCGACTATATACTTATCTATAATTATTGTAAAAAAATGTATGAGATATTTTTTTTAAGTACATATACACGTTAGTTGCTTTTCAACGATCGTTGATAATCGTTGTATGATCATTTATGTGTATATTTAACCAATTATCACGTCATTATCAACTTGGATTATATTGAGTTTTTTTTTTATGAAAAAATTGAGGAAAAAAAAAACTAGACGATAGGAACACGTACTTTAAGTATTTTACGAAATATGAGTGTTTCACATAAATATGGGATTTTTTTGTTTCGAAATTGTTTTGCTCCAAAACATGAGTTCCTTGAAACAAATCACGATGACTGGATTTTTGTTTTATGGATGCCCTAATACCTAGGGTATTGTGAAATTTACTCGATTTTAAATTAGGTCTTAAGTGTCCTTTAAAACTTTTATGATGAAAAAAGATAAGCGCTATTTTGAATAGAAGTGTTTTTATTTATTTTATGTTTTAAACTTGGCTTTGAACCACTAAGAGAAGAAGCATTAAAGTCATACCCTGCAACCATTTTTTTGGTTTGTTTATTTTCACTTTTCAGTACTGTAAAGAATATTTCGGTTTTGATGTGAATCGGGCAAAAAATTGCAAATGGTGAACAATGGAGGTGAACTTGAAAGTTGAAACAAAGATGACCATTGATCTGAACAGATTGATTCCGTGGCACATATATTCTGAAGAACAAATCCTACAAACCGATGATTTTGTTTTGTTCTCTGCACAATCATACTCAATGCTACAAACAAGACACGCCTGCAGTGGTGGCAGTAATTCCTCACTGGATCTTCTCCATCCCGTAGGTATCTTCAGCACCACTGGCAACCTTCCGCCTCCTCTCAGCTATCATTTCGGTGTATGCCTGACAATTCAGATGGTTAGTTCTACTTCGTTCTCTGCACAAACAAGCAATTATCTAACAGGAACTACTGCAGATCATGTTGAGACTTGAGAGTTGAGAACACATTCAGATCAAAGACTACAGATCGAAAGTAGACAATATGTGATGGTTACACCGACAAGGTCCAATCGGAAATCAGAAATAATGCTCGTCACTTCAGGAACTACGGCAACATCTACAAAAACTACAGTACAGTGTATGAACAACTACTCGGCCAGGGGTGATGTTAAATCTCAAGTGGACACAATATTTCTCTGCACTCACGCTGGCGTTTCGCATGTAGTACTAGCTATCTTCATACCATTGCTATCTCAGTTAAGGTCATCATTAGCTAAAGCTACCCTCTAGTGCTCTATGTTGTTTTTAGTTCTCATGCATACAGTTAGCTCGTGAATTAAAGTTACATCCTCTTAATGCGATCATATGCTAAAAAAAACTCAAATTATATCCATTAATTTTGAGAGATTACTATGTGATTTTGTTAGGAGTAAAAGTCCAAAACCGTATCGCTGAATCAGTTAGACCACCAAGACACTGTTACAATCATACGATGTGATGAAAGATGTATCCGATAGATTCTGGTAAGTGGGGGACGCACAATCAGGGTAAGAAAACTAAGTGTAGAATTTAGCAGTTTGAAAAGAACCTATGCAGCTATGCTAAAGCTCACATTTCGTATGAAAATTCTTGTGACTTTCTTCATTTAGAAAAATAAAAGCATGCTATAAGCCTGTAATAACTACATTAGTTGCATAAGAATTATGTCAAAACCAAACAAGAGCGTTATTTCAATCTACTTTGATCAACAGTCTGAAAAATTCATGATAGTGGTCTGGAACAATCATAATTGGAGCAAGTGTAACCTACAAGGCTCTGACCTCTAGCCTAAACACCACAAAATGGCAAAATGAATAAGGGAAATGGTTTTCCTACCTTGGGGTAGGAGTAGAGAAATATGTACCACCATGCACATATTGCAAAAGAAACCCCTCCGGTGATCAGAACGGAATGGATGGGCAACCAACTACCGGCTATCGCAACAGCCCCTGAAAGTAAGATTGTCCAAGGCTGACACCTGAAAATGGGCATTATTTATAGTTGTAGTGATTATACTCGGACAAAAGCATATGAAAAGACATAGTTCTATAGAGAAAGAAAAGTTAAAATTGTTAGAATGCTCAACAAAAACAACAAAAGATGTTTCTTTCCTGCTTATGTGATACAACTTGTGAAGATCTACTTACTTTGGAGGTTGATAGGAAATTGAAGAATTGGTAGATATCAATTAATCCATTGTTTATTTGAAGCAAAGATATAATCAAAATTCACTGGACCATTCAGTCATTGACGATGGACAATAGTATCACTGCATTTATCATTTGCCATTTTGGTTATAGTTTACAATTCACAACAGTATCAACAATATTTCAGATTGTTTTCCTCTCATATATGCAGAGAACAGAATTTTAGTCTCTACTTTGTACTACTACTATTTTGCTCAACTCAAGCTGCTTCACTTTACACTACTGCAAGAAACGAGGAACCAAGAAACCGTACCAAGAAGGCTTGGTGTCCCAGACGGAGTCGTACTCGAGCGACAGGTAGTTGAGGTACCCGTCCATGTCCTCCACCAAGCCGTCCTCCCCGAAGAACTCCGCCCCTCCGCTGGCGCCCCCGTCCCCCTTGACGCCGCCGCCGCCGCCCCGCGCCACGCCGGCGCGTTTGACTGTCCGTCTTATATGAAATTTTTTTATAATTCGTATTTTCGTTGTTGTTAGATGATAAAACATTATTAACATTTTATGCATGACTTGTCTTTTTAATTTTTTTCATAATTTTTTCAAATAAGACGGACGATCAAACGTTGGACACGGAAACCAGGGTTTGTCTTTTTTTGGGGATGGAGGGAGTATGATCCAAGAAAATTATTTGATGCTACTATTCTTCACCTACAGTTGCCTCATTAATCCAAACTTTTTCCTTCTTGATGTACCCAAATATAATGGGTGTGAACAATTCTGAATCACCTTGCTAATTCCTTCCACATTTTGATGAATCCAATTATCCCATGACAGGCCCTGCCCGAAGATGTCCGTGGATCATTGCTGGAGGTGGTGAGGTGCTGCATGAGACGGGACTACTTGGCGGCGGTGGACAACTACATCAAGCTCGCCATCGGCAACTCGCCGTGGCCGATCGGCGTCACGATGGTGGGCATCCACGAGCGCTCGGCGCGCGAGAAGATCTACGCCAACAGCGTGGCGCACATCATGAACGACGAGACGACCAGGAAGTACCTGCAGTCCGTGAAGAGGCTGATGACCTTCTGCCAGAGGAAGTACCCGACGGACCCGTCCAGGTCGGTGGAGTTCAACAGCCTGGCCAACGGCAGCGACCTGCAGTCCCTCCTGGCGGAGCAGAACGCCAAGAACTCGGAGGGGACGCTTCGGCTGGTGGCCGCGTCGTGACGATGGAGGAACCTGTCCGCGTGTGGTGGAATTGATGGTGGTCTCCTCTTTACGCCCGTTAGCAATTTGCCATTGCACTTTGCACATTAGTAATTGGAAATCATTACAGGCGTGCTGCTGGCGTGCTTCCTCGCTGATTATAAATTGCACATTGGTACACCATCTAGTCGTCCTTGACTGTCAATTACTCAATTGCCGCTGTGATTAAATTACAGGCGTGTGCTGCTGGACTGTGTATCCAGTTATCCACTATATCCTGTCGCCCTTGGAGGCTTGGACTGTGTTAATTGGAATGATGATTAGTGGTGGTGTTGCCTTGTTGGACATCGATCACAAGATTCCATGATTCCATCCACCGATCGGTAGCCTTGCTCTTCCAGCTTTTTCAACGTAATTCATCGGTTTTTAAGCCCCTAATAACACACATATAAAAGTTTTATCTATATTTCTTTAAAGATCTTAATAAGTGTTATGATTTATAATCAATCGTAGGTGAAACGACGAGTATAATTTATCGTAGGCGAAACGATGAGGTATCTCTGTGCATTGAGTATAAACGAAGTTTCTTGGACTAAAAGCTACCCTTACCAAATCTTTAGGGTTTTTAACGATTGCAATAGTTCGCTGAAATATCTGCATTCCACACCAAAATTGGAAGTTTAAAGAAATTGAAACGATGTGACAGAAAAGTTGAAAGTTTGTATGCATGAAAATTTAATGTGACGGAAAAGTTAAAAGTTTAAAGAAAAAGTTGAAAACTAAACAAGGCCTTAGCATTAACAACTTTCGGGGTTAAAAAAAGGTAATTTGAAGGAAGAGTAGTACCTCCAAACATTTTTTTTAAGAAGAATCTCTCTAAGCTTTTAACGATTGCAATAGTTCGCTGAAATATCTGCACTTAGCATTAACAACTTTTGGGTTAAGAAAAACATGATTTGAAGGAAGAGAAATCCCTCCAAACATTTTCTTAAGAAGAATCTCTTAAAAAAAAATTATGAGCGTGCTGATAATTGAACACAAGATCTTGCGGTTGAATTAGTAAGAGTTTATACGTTGAACACGGGTCCGCTTCCGTGTAGACCCCGAGGAACTCTCCCTCCCCACCCCAGAACACGTCAGGTTTGTTGCCAGTTGTAGCCGCAGATGCACAAGCTCGCTGGAGCGAGAGAAGGTGCCACGATACAAATCTTACAACAGATCTCGGAGGGTCGAATGTATACAAGATATCCGATAATACAAACTGTTTAAAGCCTGTAATTCTTCTTCTTTTGAGAAGGTATTTCTTCTTCTTTTAACTGGCTTGAGCCTGAAACTCTCGTTCGAACAGGGCCTAAGCCAGAAAGAGCTAAAGGGGTAAACAAGGGAATTACGTGCAGAAGGGGAATCGCGATTTCTCAGAAAACTGATGCTTTCATTTCGTCTTAGCAATTAATAGTCAGAAAGTTCTAACAATGCAACCCTAGAAATCAAGCACCCCAAGCTCAACTGGGACACAGCAGATATTATTTTCAGAAAGTAAATACTGGTTCCTTTTTGAGGTTTTCCCAGTGGCCCACAGAATCTAACCTCAACCTTCCCCTGACGACAATCGCCATGGAGCTGTCAAATCTGTTCGACTTCAACCTGCAGGAATAGATGCAATCAGCATCAAACCACAAGTACAGCGACAGTCTACAGCTTGTGCGGTATCAGGACATACCTCCCGCTCCAAGATTAGCACCAGGGTGATCAAGGACAGATGCCGCTTGAGCACTTGACAGTAGAAGTATGCAAATGCCATACATGTTCTCAAAAGTCAGTAAAGCAAACTCAAATCAGCAAGATGGTCATTCTACACAAGTCTCAGACAAGCAACCTAAATTCAATAGGTAAGGACATAAGGTGCGCAGAGAGGTTTGAAATAATATGATATCAAAACATCAACGATCAAAATTGTTAATTTACATTTTCTTCAACCCAACTAATTCCTAGTAAAATGAACATATTGCTTTACAACTTCACTTGCTGTGAAGCAGAGATTGCTCAGCCCCATACACATCCATGATGTTCTGTGACAGTATACACTTCTGATGCAAACCATGCCCTTCATACAAAAGCTCAGGGCATTTGTATGCTGCACAAACCCCAGGAACCCAAGCACAAAACCACATGAAAACCCAAAATAGAAAGCAATATGTGAAGGCCACATGCTCAACATTACTGAGGTTACTGTTCAGCTATGATGGCAACACAGACTGTAGGGCAAGCTGTTGCTGTGGCTGCAAAGAAGACCATGTTGACGCCAGTACTGAAGGAGGCAATGTAGTCTGAAGCTGTCTTAGCAAATTAACCATCTTACTAAAAGTTTGTTCTGTTGCCAGATCCTTACCCGCACATAATATCTGCATCCAGAAGGAAATAGATGTGGTGTTACAAACCAAACAATGTTCTAAAAGCCATGGTGGTTAATCGCCTAAGTCTCATACTCTCATTAAAGTATAACTACTTTCTTTCTTATAACTCAGAAAACAAATCACCATTTTGGAATGTCTCCCAAATATCTTATTTCAGGGGCTTCTAGCAACGATATTACGCAGCAGTACATGAGACAAGCAAATGCTATCTTTTTAAATTATCTAAATTAAAGATAAAGACATGGCATGTGAAAAATAAGTGGTTAAATATGTTCCCTTTTTTTTTTCTTTTTTTTTTTTTTGGGGGGGGGGGGGGGGGGCTACATTATAGACCAGATAAGCCATAAAATGTCTTGTTTATTCATATTCGTTTGAGATCTAAATTGGCAGTACCCTGGTGCTACGTACTCTACTGAAAATTATTTAGCCCCTATAAAGCTATGTTAGCTTGTAGCAACCCAGTTCAGGATCAAAAGGTAGTTAACCTAATGGCCTCAGTTGGTGATGAATTCCAACTGACCAGCCAAACACAATCAACTCAACCCCATTTCAACATAAACATTCCAATACTGCTCTGCAACTAGTTGTGTTGCAGTTCTTTCTATATAGTTAATCAGAACAAAAAAGGAAAAAAATAAATAGGTACCTCCGCAAAAATAGAGACAATCTTTGGAAGATACTGGTTGTTATGACCCAAAAGCTCCCTATCTGACCTGCAAAAATTGAAATGAGATCTTCAATGAAATGAAAAATAAACATTATAATAAGGAAGCAATGAACAAGATTGATGTTTCTACACCATATATAAGCCAAGCTGCGTAACTGTACAAAAATACTGAGATCATTACTTACTTCTCAAGCATCGTACAGAGTTGTTCATGAACTATCTTGGCCTCGATTAAGTCATTTTTTATTGGCAAACAACTTAACCAAGCAGGAACAACCTGTTAATATTTAAAAAATGATACACGGTTAGAACTTAGAAGCATTGCATGGTTAAGGAATTACTACACATAGTATAATAAATCTACGACGACTTGGCAGACCTAATGTAAGTCCAAAATGGACACTACTCTAGTAAAGAAGAGTTCTCATGTCATTTAACTGTATGTTTTAGTAGAAAATTAATTCAATAGTACTGAGCAGTCACTTAAGGCTTTCAACCCGTTCATTCAATGTTTTTGCATGTAGCATACTGTATGCGGCTGAGGCTCTTTAGGCTGTTACATGCTTTATGTTATTGACGTTGACGTCAAAATTTATCAAGGGCAACTGAAGAAACTTGGTATTCTTTGTCTCTGTAGACAAGAGTTTAATTAATCAGCAGGACAGGTAGCAACACCATGATTTCAAATGAGTAAGAATACACTTCAGAGTAAGTATATTAATTCATATGGCTTGTAAGACACCTGAGATGCATCAATGCCATCACGATGAAACTGACATATTTTCCCAAGAGCAGAAACAGCATTGTCATATGCCATCGCATTATCCAAGTCCAACGCATTGGGATGTTTGATTACATTGTATAGTCTGGACAGGGCCTCTGCAGATATGAATTAACAACATCAAAACATATTCAGCTATGAACTAGCCTAGCTCACCGTAAATGCAACACATACCACCAGTGTGAGGCCTAAATGCAGAGCCACCAAACTCAGCGCAAATGCCAATACCATAAACTGCAGCCTGAAAGCAGCATGAAACACATACTCTCATTGTTTTTTTTCAAAAAAATAAAAGAACTTGGTAAATGAAATATTGCATACTGTTTGAAACATGAAACTTCATGCATCAAGTCATCAAGTAGAACATAAAATATTTCAAACCTGTCTAATATCTGGATTTTCACTTGTGCAGGCTTCTAATAAAGAAGGAAGATATGTATCATAATATCTGAGAACCACAGATCATACAAATTACGTTTCATCAAAAGTTAGAAGAATCATTTCATCCAACAAAAAGGTTAAAAGGCTCATTAAACTGTTACCTGACAGCTGCTTCGCGACAGTGCTCTGCAACATCATCAAAAATGCATATGGCAATCCTTCGTTCCTCTACTGTTTTTTCCTTGGCCTAATATTATTAATAAAAAAAATACTTATATCCCAGAAGGTTCTTTTGTCCTTGACAGAGTAAAATTTTTGTAATAAGATGTTCTATGATTATCAGTTTATCACAGGCTACAAGATCTGAAAATGAACTGGAATAGTTTCTAGTAGCTTTATGTTTACTCTTTGGAACATTTAAGCAAAAGATTTGTATGGCAAGCCAAGAAAAATGGGTAAAGGGAATATCTGAAAATGACCCCCAAAAGATATAGGGTCCAAGGTTTCGTATTGCTAGAAAAATCACTTTTGGTGTAAAGTTCAGCATTCAGTATATTGCCCTTCTATCACTAAGAAAACAGAAGTTCCAATCAAATCAGATGGATCCACTTACCAACATAGGTGTCAAATAGATGGAAAGTTCATCAAAGAATGGAAGAAAATAAGTCTTGAACGTTTTAACAAGAGTGCCCAAACAATCACCAATCTGTGAAAATCACAAAAGATAAATCTGTATAAGTTATTTCCAATAAAGCTTGGAAAGTAGAAGTCACAGCTGTGTCTACAGTTTAAGTTGGAAGTACAATAATCATGCTTGCTCCTTTTGGTGTCTAAGGTACTACCTCGTTCAACTTTACAAGGCAAGATTTAACTTAGCATGGTCTTGTAGATTGGACTTTGACCATAAATTTCATTTGAATATGTTATTACTAAGTACTAACTAGAAAATCACGATCATGTGAAAGCAAAATACATTGAGTAGCTGCATCAATTTGGATCACTAACCCTAATTGTTGATCATAACTTGCAAAGTTTGAAAGTAGAAATAACTGCTCGCCTTATAAATTTGAATGGAATAGTTAATTAGCATGTGTAAATCTTTCAATTTCAGCAGTGCACAGAACTGCATACACTTGTCAATTCTTGTATCAGGAAAAAAATTATAAACAGGTACATCTAAATATACTATTTTTTTCCAGAAATATTAGCAGTCTAGTTTTCAATAGCTTACTTGATCGAAGATTTCATCCTCCTGTTCATTTTCTTCTCTGAGTAGATCCTCTTCTTCTGAATCAAAATCTTCAGCTTTTGCCCTGTCTGTTCGTTCTCTCCTTCTGAGAGCACTCGCAGTTATTACTTCTTTAATTCCATCCACTATAGATCTGACCTGGCCTTCCTCAAGAAGTGTTCCAGATAACTAAGTGAAGAAACAGAGTTCAGATTATTATGGTGTCCTGTATGGAGTAAACATGGATACAGCATGGAAATAAAAAGGAGCAAATAAAAACTATTTGTCACAGATTTCATCACTAAAGGTCAGATTTTCCAAAAAAGAGGCAATCAACACAATGCTATAAATGTAAACTTGTCAGTTTTGTTAGCAATACAGTACAAAGTAGTTAATACTAAATTCATTCAAACCCAGGTAGTACCTCAAACCACAATTTATTTGTGTTTTACCATTGGATGGAGCATAGTTTAAGCCATAACGATCCAATGGTGTCGCACATTTCACAGAGGTTTTTAAGTACTAAAAATCATATAGGTTGCACAAACAAGAGTTGAAGCTATATGAAGCTTATCACCTAAATTAAGATATTGAAGCTTATCACCTAAATTAAGCTCAGTGTAATATCACAAAAACTTAGGGTACAGCAATACAAGACCTGTATTGATTCATTCAGCGATTCCAGCATGCTTGCACATATTTGTGTGTCAGGTTCCTGCATAAAGTTTCAAACTTTCAATAACATGCTTAAACAGAACAACAGTGATCAACAAAACAAGTACTAAGGAAAAGTAAGGAGTTTCAGTTAGCATGCTACGCTTACTTTATGTATAGCCTCTACAAGAGCTGGAACTATGTAATCAGATAGTTGCTTAAGATAAGATTCATCCCGACCTTGCGATTGGCTCTTCTCTATTGCCAACTTCGCTGAACGTAGAAGCTCAGGCATTGCTAGGGAGATAACACAATGTCACTTTGAGAAAAATGCTAAAAAAAATGGAGAATACACTGAAAAGGGTAGTTGCAGACCTGAAACGGCTGCCTTCCTAACTTCTTCATGAAAATAGAATTTGAGGAGAGGAACCAGAGTAGTTGCAACCTGTACAGATTCAAGGTTCAGCTGGAGCTCTTCACATAGGCGCGTGCGTGTACACATAGAATTCACAAAAAAATCATAACATAACCTGATCGATCCATGGGAAAAACCCTTCCTTGAGCTCATCAGCATAACAACATAGCATATTACATGCCGTTGCTTTTTCCTCCAGCAGACTGGTTCGGATGCCAATTCTCTTGTCTCCTAGCGTAATAGTCTCAACACTGCATTTTATGCAGGCAGCCAGGTAAAACACAAAATTTTACAGATATCATAAGATCATAGAATCAGACAACAACAGGATATCAACATTCAAATTAAATGCTCTGTTATGGATCTGACAAATACATGCAAATTTGAAACAGGGCAACAAACTAATATCATGCCTACAATGATAACAATTCATCAATTTCAATATTCTATCATGGGAATGTGACAACATTATGGTAAGTTGCCAGCGTAACAAAAACGTACCCCTCATCATCAGATTCACCATTTTCATCTTCTGGTCCAGCAGATGTGACACTCACATCTGGTTTAAGCTGAGCAGACTGGAGCAGAGGAGGCATAACAACATTCATGTATGGTAAGAAGTCCTGACCAAGGCATTTACACAATCTCGCCCATGCCTAGAAAATGCAATTAGAATAAGCAAAACTGAAGCAAACTAGTGATGGCATAAAATGGCAATAGTATTTAAGCTACAACATACTTGCAGCATGTAACTTGTAATAGGGTCATCAGCCTCCATCTGAGATCCTTGCAATGTCATCAAAACTTCCATCACCTAGCAAGAGAAATATGTTAGCCAAAGAAACAACGAATTCAGCAAACAGCATTCAAATAAGCCCATCAGCAATACAATCAGAACAAGTCATAAATAACATTTATACAGTGTGCTTTGACATTTTCTTCAAAACGTATTACAATGTATCAGAGCAACTAGCAAATTATTACCTGCTTAGCATCATCCTTAAATTTTTGCTTTCCAACAGCCATACCAACTAAGCTAATGCATTCCATCGATTTGGCCCGCAACATTCTATTTGATTTGTCAGTTGCATTCATGAGTATAGACTTGAGATATGGCATGACTGCATCATAATATTTTTGGAAGTGTTCCTGAAACAATAAGATTGCAAAACTTTGAGCAAGAATGCTGGCCCGAAAACCTTCAAAAATATTTCCTCTTGTACCTGAGAAGAATCTGCAGCTGATGCTAAAGCAGTTAAAGCACCTTCTTGCACCATTTGGTTTCCAGTCTATCAGAAAACAAACAAAATTTCCGAAAAGGTTCATGTTTATGCTGCACAAAATGAAGGCTCCATTATCAAATGCAAGGATTACCTGAAGCAATGACAGTAGTTTCCCAACTATCCCATCCAAGTATGGTGTCAAAATATCAGGCCTGCAGTTTTCGCTGAAGTTTAGAATCGCAGAAGCTGCGTGTGCCTGAACTCATTGGGAATATAAAACAATGATTAGAGCATGTCTAGCTGATAACTTGATGGGTATTAATGACAAGTCAATTGTAAGTATATGTCAAAGAAAAAGCAAGTGGCACAAACTAATGGCCACTAACTAAAAAAAACGTGTAACCAGTTGTGATCTCAGATGAGGACACACTACAAACAATTTAGGCATTAATAGCAGTCTCATCAAACCTCTCTAAATCATTGCATCATGAAACTTGATCACAACAATAACCTGTGCACATAGGCTAGCATAATCACTCACATTGTATGGTACTTCAAACATCAAACAACTAGGGTGAGGTTGAGGGTTGTAGATTGTTGGGTATTGATATTCAAGAATTGTGTTTTACAAGGTTGCATACTTGCATAACTGGAGAGTTGAAATTAGACCAACACGATAGTTGAGGGGTTAAATAGACCCATTCCTTACTGATACATATGTAATATAATTGAGAAAATTTCCATGTACTATTCTATTAAAAGTACGACAGCTTTGAGCATTAGACCTTAATCAGTTTGCGCACTTCTCTTTAAATATAATTTTCATTTGTTTAGTTTCCAGCAAGTTCTACTCATTCCTTAGAATGAATATATGTCAAGATAATATCTTTTTAACTTCCAAGTTCCTCTGAGCCTGATACTTGTGGGTTACAGGGCCACCAATGCTTTATAGTTTGCACTATAAAATACAATAACGAATATTGAAAGAAGTGCAGCAGATGACTTAAGTGTAAATCCTCAATAATAACTTGCCTGTACGCGCGGGTTCTGGAAATCATCCATGGATGAAGCCAATGCAGGCAGGACAACATGGTGCAGTTTATTTTGCAACTCAGGCCCCAGGTCCGTCGAAAGCTGCCCAATTGCATTGATAGCTGCCCATCTCACCCGAGGATGAGGATCCCGGAAGGAATTCAGCACCATACCAACTACCTGCTCCAGATTCTTAATCATTACTCTAGCACAGCCCTCTGCAATCTGCGCTATCGTAACCAGTGCCGCATGTCGTCTCTTCCACTCTTCAGAAGCAAAAAATGATGGGAGCAACTCAGCTGCCACAGGTAAAATCGTATTCCCACCAACAGCAATCGCAAGCCGGTCAAGACATTCCTGTGCGAAAACATAGCTCCCAGTCTCCCCAGCATCCTCTTCTTCCAACACCGCTGCATGCCACGCAGGTTCATCCTGGACATCGAGCAGCATTGTCATGAGCACCGCAAATAGCCGGCCCACATACCGTGGCAGCTTTCTCATCATCCCGGGGGCGCGCTCCCTTGCCTCAGCAAGGGTAACAACAAACTCGACAGCAAGGTGTCGCGTACCATCCTCTAATCCAGGGGCTTCAGCAATTTGCAACATAGAACCAACCACGTCAGGCAGCTGGCGGCGGAGAAACCGTGGTTCTGCACCTGCAAGCTCGATCATCATCTCAAGCGCCTCCTGTGCAGAGCCCTCGTTCCCACAGTTGAGCGATTCAGCGAGGGCACGCATCATGGCGGGGAGGAGATCCTGAAACTGGTCACGGTCGGCGGCAGAGGGGAGAGACTGTATGAGGCTGATAGCGGCGTTGAGCCCCGCGACGCGGACATCTGCGGACGACGGGTGCGAGAGCGCGGAGAGGAGGAGGGCGTGGAGGTTGGGGAAGCCCGCGGCGAGATGGGAGGCCAGCCGGGCTAGGATGTTGAGCGCCGACTCCTGCAGCGCCGGAGGCGAGGATGGGGAGGCGATGGACTTGTAGAGGAAGGTGAGGAGGTCGGGCCACGCGTTGGACGGCAGCAGGAAGGACGCGAGCTCGGCGACGGCGTCGGAGAGCTTCTTCGAGATGGACTTGGAGAGCCCCGTGGCGGACGCCGCGGAGAGGAGGAGCGCGCGGAGCGAGGACTGCGTGGCGGGGGAGAGCCCCGGGTAGACGAACGCCTGCGACCCCGGGGAGATGAGGCGGCGCAGGAGCACGGCCGCCATGGGCGCGGAGGGGTGCGCCGGGGAGAGCAGCAGGTGCGCGAGGCGTAGCGCGAGCGCGTCCGGGTGGGACGCCCTGAGCGCGTGAACATCCCCTCCGCCCTCGACCTCGCCTCGTTCGCCGGCGACGTCAGGTCCCCCAGCAGCGCCGTCAGCCCCGCCGGGTCCGCCCCAGCACCGCCGCCGCCGCCGCCGCATCGCCCTCCGCCTGCGGATCCATGGCGACGCGCGGGCGCGGGGGGAGGGAGGGAGGGAGGAGTGGATTCGCGCGGCCGCGCGGGATTTTTTGGGTTTTGGAGCGGGAGGCGGGGGAATTTTGGAGCGGGTTGAGGGGAAGAAGAGTAGAGCGCGGCGCGGCGAGGCGATGCGATGCGAGGCGGAGGGGGGGAGGGTGGTGAGTACGATGGGCGATGGGAAGTTGTGCTGGCCGTGGGAGGAGGGGGGGTTGTGCCGTGCTGGGAGGGCGGGGCCCATGGGCCAGGGAGATCGGTTATTTGATGGTCCATGATGGGTGGGCCCGGGATTGTGGTTTATGATAAAATCAGAGATTCAGAGCAGCTCACGTCACAGCTCACACTGCTTAATTATGCCATCATCTCTTTGATTTAGTACTACTAATAGCTTTTTTTTTCCTTCTCGTAGCTTTTCACACCCTCGCTGTTCCGCCTAATCGTGAGCGAAATTTAAATAAAAACTGCGGTGCACAAATTTATTGAATTGAATTTGTTATGCAACTCTTACATAAAAGTATAATTAGATATTGAAAGTGTGATTAAATTTAATGTTCATTTTTTTCTTTTGTTTTTATGTAGTTATAATAGTGTCTACTTATGTCTCGCTATGATCTAATAATGGCTTAGATTTTTTTTTTCGATTAATACATTGTTTCCTTTTCGATTAATTTTTTTATTAGATTTTTTCAAGCCTTCAGAGCAAATACATTGTTTCCTTTTCGAGTCGTCTTTATAATTACAATAAAATAATTAATAGATATATTCATATGAACAAGAGTGTATATATTTTAGTTAAGCACACTTGCGGTCTCTAAATTTATCTAGAACGCTAAACTCTCAAAACACATGTCCGTGTCTTTGAATTTGTCTTTTGCCATATAGATCTAAACGGGCTCCAACCCGCTCTTAGGTTGTGCTAGTTAGGGCTAGTTAGGAAAGTACATTGTGCACGGAAAACGGAGCAGTTCATTAGCACGTGATTAATTAAGTATTAGCTATTTTTTATCAAAAATGGATCAATATGGTTTTTTTAAGCAACTATCGTATAGAAACTTTTTGTAAAAATTGTACCGTTTAGCAGTTTGAAAAGCATGCGTGCAGAACACGATAGAGAAGAGTTGGGAAAACCGACTGCTGAACACAGCCTTAGCGTTGACATGACATGCCACGGTGGCGCCTACGTATTAGTAGGACCCACTAAAATAAAAAATAAAATTTAAGAACATATTTTCTCATGTTAGATAGAAAGGAGAAAAGACAAAGAAAAATAAAAAAACATTTTAAAAAAATTTAAGATAGATAGGAGAAAATATGTTTTTTTTTATATGACTGCTATGTGGGTCACACTGAAACGTAGACACTATTGTTACATGCCATGTCAATGTGCAAAGCAAATTGGAACCTGTTTGGACCTATATGACGTCGAAGACAAATTTAGAAACTTGAAAATGTATTTAAGAGTTTAAGACCGAATATGCACTCCACTCCTAAATATATAAAATAGTTATAAAACATGTGTTTGTGTTTGGAAGTGGGATGATATTGATTCACATGCAGGACTCTTCTAAGGCAGCGTTCGAGAGGGTGAGATAGTGAGTTTGTTTGTTTTGTTTTCCGCGCGCACGTTTCCTAAACTATTAAACAATGCGTTTTTTAAAAAAAATTCTATAGGAAAGTTGCTTTTAAAAAATTATATTAATCCATTTTTGAAATTTAAAATAGTTAATACTCAATTAATTATGAGCTAATAGCTCACCTCGTTTTGCGTATCTTCCCAATCTCCTCAATCCCCTTCTCCTCGAACACACCCTAAACATGGATGGACAGAAAAGGCACCCATAATGATGAACCGGCTGTTTTGGGGCAGACTTGTACGAGATATCAATGTTTCAGAGCACCCGCAATGGTAAAGTAAGGTGCTATCTATAAAACATATACATCTCAGCAATAGACTAGATTAATAGTAAACCACCTCAATAGTATGTCTATATGGGTATCTATAGCTCTCTCATGCATTGCCTCGTTTTTATCTATAGACTATCTCTAAGTTAGTAGATAGCTTTGCTCTCTCTCTTCATTTAATATCTTCCATGTAGGACAATATGCTGACATGGATCTCTTATAGAGAGCCTATAGATAACCATTGTGGGTGCCCTCATGGGTAATTACTGTAGCTAAGATCGGCGGGGAGATCGTGCCGCACTGTAGCAGACTAGCAGCCAGTGCCCAGTGCAGTAGTACCGACAGGCTATGAGGAGTAACAGGCAACAGCAGGGGCACACAACCTATGCCTACCAGCAAGCCGCATCATCGTCCTTGCCTCCCGATGATGAACAATTCAGGCCGTCCTTTCAGGACGCCGTGCCTGATGTCCGCACAAACGTGGTGAATTCTTCTTGGATGTTTGGTTGGCGTCTTGCCACAACTGAAATTAGATAAACTGTGAAAAAAAAACATAAAAGTACGTTCTGTGTGGCACAACTAGCTTAAAAATCGAGTTGCAATGTCATAAGTGTGACAATAAAACAAACATATAGCTAACACACTGTGATACGTTAAAACTGTAATGTAGCAAAGTTTGGTGACGGACAAAGCACTACCGAGGAGCAGATCCAACTTGGGTGCTGGAGGACTCAAGTCCCTCTATCCCGCTGGATCACCATTAAGAAAGGGGGGATGGGAGGGGGAAGAAGAGGGAGAGAAGGAAGAGCAGGGGGATTGGAGGAGAAAGGAGATAAACCCTCCCTCTATACATTTTTTGGATCCGCCCTTGAAAACATCCCTATAGAGCATCATCGCCTAGATGTGATCATGGGTGGTAGAGCAAAGAATATAATTCTTCTTTTTAAAATGATATATATGGATACCAAATATTAGGTGTCAACTAAGTATACACTCAGAGGATACAAGTTGTATCCTAGTCCTATAATATATTATAGATGGGGATACTGTTTTCTAATTAGTCATTGATTAAAGGGTTAATTGGATCCATTCCACTGCAAATGTGGCAAATCAAACAAATGCCACACATATTCGCTTTATCGGCTGGATGCCACTGCAAATTTTTAAAATTGAAACCATGGCACTCACGTCTCTTTTTCTGTCTCCTCTCAAACGCCGTCCCCGTTTCCGTCTCCCTCTTCGTTCTCCCTTCTTCCGCCCGGCGTTGAGCACGGCGGCACAGCAAGGATGGCAGTGGCCTCCTTCGTTGATGACGACCTTGCGCCGCCTCCTTCATTGATGACGATGGCAGGGGCGACGACATGCCGACCAGGCGGGAGCACAGTGGTGCCGTGGTCTGGACGGCGGTGGAGGAGAAAGAGGGCGGCGCGGGGAGCAGGCGGCTGCGAAGGCTGAGGAGGTGCCCGCTGTGTTGCGGCGGGCTGTCATCGTTGCCGCCGCCTCTGAAGCCTGGCTACCGGCGAGCGCCTGCGGGCTGAGGAGGTCGGAGAGGAAGACGGCGACGCCCGCGGGGAAGTGGAGGGAGCGCGCGGCGGACGACAGTGAGGATGCACGTCGGCGGGGAGGTCGTCGAGGGACACCTCCAGGAGCGTCGGGAGCGCGGTGATGGAGATGGACGGCGGGAGGGAGGAGAAGATGGACGGTGGGAGGGAAGCGAGATGGACGGCGGGAGGGAGGCGAGATGGACGGGCGCCGCCGCCACCGTCCTTGCTGTGCCGCCGCCGCCGACCTTGCCGTGCTCAACGCCGGGCGGAAGAAGGGAGAACGAAGAGGGAGACGGAAACGGGGACGGCGTTTGAGAGGAGACAGAAAAAGGGACGGGAGTGGCATGGTTTCAATTTTAAAAATTTGCATTAAAAATTTGCAGTGGCATCCAGCCGATAACACGAATATGTGTGGCATTTTTTTTATTTGCCACATTTGCAGTGGCATGGATCTAATTAACCCTTGATTAAAAGTTATTTTTTTAAAAAACACAGTACAGATGCAAACACCCATATACGCGCATGCACTCATCCTTGTGAAAGTGTACACACGCACCCTATCCCTATGAGCAATTTCGAAGATTGTACCGATATATTTTAAGATTCACAAAGTCGCCATGGACGGCTCGCTACTGACGGGTATGTTATCTAACATTGAACGAATAATTAACCGTAAATATGAACACCTGTGTTAAGGGTAGAATTTAAACCGGGTGAACAAATTCCACCACCAGAAGTTTAACCGGTTAAGCTACACTCAATTCACATAAAAAGTATATTTATTTGGTGCGACGGTCTATTTATTATATTACGTGAGAAAAAACCATATTAATTAAAGAAAAAAAAATGTTCCATCACTATGGATCTAGGTTATAATGGTGAAGATTAATAAATATAGTCACGTATAAAATACAAAACTGTAATTATGAAAGCATAAGCAAAATACAATTTGTATTTGTGGAAACATAATCAAAAGTAGCTTTTTTTTACAACCTTTACCGGGTAATTCAGAAAAGTTGCAACAACGGTTCACAATTCCGATGATCTTTGGTCCTATTCTTGCATCTTCTACCGGTCGGTGCGTGCGACGTGCAAAAATCGCCAGCGTACATGGCCGTGTATCTTCGCCCCCAAGTTGGTGCATCCTTGAAAGCATCTTTAGCAAAGCCTGGGGGTATTGATTGTGGCACGTGCAATGATGCAAATGTGGGGGCCCTTGTCCAAGACACTATAGCTCAGCTGCACAGAAGCCTGAATTTTATGGTACCCTGACCAATCCTGCCTGTCGAAAGCGAGATAGATCGTGTACTGTACAGTGAACCGTCCACTGTACTCTCTGCTGATCCTGAGCTTTTCCTGGCTGATCAGGATCCATCCAATTACAGTCAATAAATCGTAGTACATGGAAACTCATGAATTCATCAAGTATATGTTCAGAAAGACTGTCTGCAACAATGCATTTCCCTGGAAAAGGTTATAGAGATGCAAACAACGAAAATATGACTCCTGGATGATACCAGTAAGGCAGTAACAACTACAGTAACAAGCAAGCACGATGAAAAATTAACATCAGACAAGTAGACATAAGCCGTGCACATGGGTATCCGGTGCATCGTGTGCCACTGTGCCTAGTCCAGAAGGAACAACGAGTCCAGTGGAGATTTCAGAAAGCTTAGCTGAACAACAGAAAATTCTCAGTAACAACCTAACAGCGAAAGCCGAAAGGAACAACGAGTCCAGTGGAGATTTCAGAAAGCCAAGCCAGCGGACTTTAGAATGTTCATCTGGAAAAAGAACTTTACATGTTGCTGCTCCAGCAAATATCATCTACTGTTGAGATCTCGCTGATAAGATGAATAAACAAGGTATACCATTCACCCTTGGCCACTTCATAAACAACATGTGCAAAAATGACCAAAGATCAAGAAGCTCTCAGGCACTCTGGAGATCGTGTGCATCGGAAAAACCCAAGGTTTGAGGAGCACAAAAAACAGAACTTCGTGGAGCAGCCCCAAGAACCCTATACAAACAAGAAACAAAAGAAAGCTCGCTGCCACGCTATTGTCCTGCAGATGTCTTGTTCGAGAGCCTACGCTTGTATCGCTTAAGGACAGAAGCTAGGTTCTCCTTCCCTTTGGGAAAAGCAACGTCTCCTGCTGCTGTGCCGCTTCGACCCTTGCGGCTAGAAATGGCTTGTTCCACGTCTTTAATCATCTCCAAGATCATACCAGCAGTGGTGAAAGTACCAGAGATGGGCTTGGCAACGTTTTGAAGGCACACACATCCTTTCATGGGTTTCCGAGGCTTGGAAAATGCAGGATCAAGTATTCCCTAGCAAGTAAACGAAAAAGAAAATTAGCAAACTTGAAGTCCAAACAGTGTGGTAGAAGTTTGGGCAGTTCTGCTGCATGCAAGTCGCATTAGAAGTCAATTTCTCAATGCAACCAACCCACTTACAAGTTTTTATGCACTTCTGAAGGAAATCAGTAGTTGGGATTTCTGATTAAGGTTTATCTTATGGTTAAAAGCACAGAGTAGGACAAAACACACTTACAAGTTACAGGATTCATCTACAGGCGAAGAAAATGATAGTCATACAAAACAAAGTTCTCTGCAAACAACTATATTTTAAATTTATATAAATGAATGCCATCTATTGCAGTGTTTCATACATCACGAAATATTCCCAGCCACCATAGCAAGTATATGGTTAGTTTGCAGTTGTTATGTGTGCTGACAGTGCTTGTTTTTAAAGTTCCTATGGAAAATAGGATTGCTATATGGAGTATTTTCACAATCCATTGAAAAATCAGAGTGAGTGTCAAATTTTGTTATCAAACTGTTGCCGTTCTCCCATATCCATCCACTTCTACTATTGGGAAATCAATCTCTCTCTCTTTTTTACTGAAATATCTCTTTGTCAATTTGATCTAGGCAAAAACAGGTAATAAAAAACCGAAATATCTTAAAGCCATCATACGAATAAAGATTATCGTAATCCACAACAATACCAAAATAGCCTATATAGTACTAGTTTGTATGCTATATGTAGGAAGCATAATTCACAACAATGCCAAAATAGCCTATATAGTATGTATGCTACATGCAGGAAGCAATCATTGATGATCTGCATCCCTGGGTTACCCTCCGTATTGCAGTTTGCCCCAAAATAGACAACAATAGAAAAAAAATACCTGGAGACGATTAAGAACATATGTATACTTGCCCCAAAGTTCTGGCCTACTTTCGACAAGGCACAGGTTCAGAATCTGGCGGATGCACCAGACACCAAAACTAACAATCAGGGGGGCCTGCCAAACACAATCATCTCCACACTTGGGCAGTAGGCTCATGCAATTGGCATCCCTGTTATCATTCCTTCGTAATGGCTGCAAGTCTTCATCAGAACTCTGGAGCTGGAGATCAGCAGATAACTGATTTTCAGTGGTATGTTGTGAAACTCTCTCAGCTACAGCAACTTGATCAATTAAATTTTCATCACAGCCACCATTTTGCTCAAAGAGCCATCCTGATCCTTCCAGTTTCAAGAGCTTCATGATGCAAAATCTGAGTGATTGAAGAAGTTTCACCTCATACTCTGTGTTAGAGAAATCGTCTTTGGTGACACCACTTGATCTCTGGTTGGTGTTACCCTCGCCCTTATTCAACTCTGCTCTTGATACACCGAGCAATTGTTCAAACGGCTGCTGGGCCCAAATGGATTCAGTACTTGGGTTCACACTTGACTGCATAGATGATGTGTCTCTATGGAAATTAGGTTGTGAGTGCTTGCTAAGTGCAAATTGAGCTGTGGAACTGGATCCCAAGTTCACATATTGTGATCTTTCACATGCCAAATTACTAAAGTATGAACTGCTTCCAGAAGCACCTCCCAAATTTACTTCATTTGGCAAATAATTCCTACTTGCAGCAATTAGTGCAGATATGTCAGGTGAACTATGGTACTTCTTTGAGTAAGCAGATGAACCAACCCCTTCAATCTCATTAACGGAGGCAGGATTGTAAAAAGCTCTCTCCATTGTCATTGTATCTAAACAGCTCATTGTTGTGTTTTGCGAAGCGGCTCCCTGTGAACCAATTACATCTTGGTTACGAGCATACCTTGCAGAATTTGCGTAGTTAGAACCAGCAGATTCAGATGATCTAGGAAGTCGCCGTGGATCTAGTGAAATGCTGGATTGCGTGCTGTGACTTGCATTCATACTTTTCAAAGAGGTTGCCAGGTGATAGCCATGAATGGTAGCAGGTTGATAGAACTGATTGTCAGGGTAAGATGGCACATTATAATTTGAATAAAACTGTGTATTTTGTTCAAACAAGGTGCTAGTTGACCTTGGGATGTCAGCATTAGATAAACGCATGCTCTCAGACCAGTTTGATGATCCGATGCGACCCATCTGAAGCCCAAAATTAAAGCCTGGACTAGAGACTTCCTTAGCACGTGAGTCCCATGATTTCTGTATGGTAGCTGATCCCCGTATTGCATCTCTCATCAAGGGGCTCCTAGAAGCTTCGATGGCTTGGTTATCAGTTCTAACTGCTTTCGGGTATGGTCCTAGCAGAAAATTGAACCTTCCTGCATTAGCATCTTGCGTTAGCTTACCATGATAATCAAAAAGATGTCCCCAGAACTCATCAAGAATCGCTGCTAATTGCCTCCTTGCTGCACGACCCAAACCAGGCAGTCTTGAGAGGTTACTGCCACGATAACCAGCATCAGAGTCTCTCCCCTTGCTCAAAGTAAGAGATGTTGGGTCATCAGAAATTGGAGGTGCCTTGTTTCCAGAAGACTTGCTGACTTCCGCATTATAAGAAGCCTCAGTATCATAGTCCATGCTAGCTCCTGCTTCTTCTTGGACATGCTTTGAAGTTGTACTCTTCATTTTGATGTTCTCTGCAGTGTTATGTTCTACTACTGTGGAAGTACAAACCTTTGGCACTGGTTCCGTCCAGTCAATAACTACTGATTTTGGTTCCTTATGTTTGATAGACGATGAGACCTCCGGAATAGTTGGCACAAAAGCAGTAAGTTGCTGAGTGCCATGACCAGACTCCACAGTGATGTCAGGAAAGTCATTATGCTCCAAAGCTGATGTTTGATAACTTTCTGATGAAATGCTGGGAATAGCATTAATAGTAGAAGTCGTATGATCTTCTTTCTGTTCAACCAGAGAAAGCTCCTCTCTATGATAAAAAGTATCTGGATCTTCTCTCTGAGAGTGCTCAGATAGCTCCTGAGTTTCACGTTCATTACTTGCTTCTCTTTGATAAGTAGTATCTGGATCTTCTCTCTGAGAGTGCTCAGATAGCTCCTGAGTTTCAGGTTCATTACTTGCTGACTTCAGTGGAGTGACAGCCAGGAACAGCGTAAAAGTAATTGATGCACAAGAAATTAGAACTACAATGGCATGCGGAAGTACAACAGGGCTTCCAGTGTTCCCTTTCAAGTTGTTTGTCCAGGTACTATCACCAAACAGGATTTCCGCAGCAAAAATGATATTTGTGAACAGCATAAGAAGAAATGCTAGGATGGCCAATATTTCAACGTACAAAGATATTTTATATCTGCTCATTATAACTCTTGATGAGGAAACACGGAAAACAGGAATAACAGACGAAGGAAGGAACATAGCTTGGATAACTGGGCAGATAATGAGTAACTGATATATCCCTTCAGAACCTGCAACCTTTGCATAGTACATAGTAGGAACCATGGCAACAGCCTTTAGTAGTAGATGATGAGCAGAATGAGGCAAGTTTACACCAAAGAAATTCTTCAAAATTGCGTGGCTGCCAATAATAGATGTCAATGAGATGACATGACTCGAGAAGATAAGGATCACTAAAAAAACAATTGGTGCCATCGGATTCATGAACATCTGCAGAAGGCATTCAGAGGAACTCATGAAGGAACTATGGTGCAGAATTCATACTCAAAACAAGCAGAATGCAAACTGGAGGCAAAAACCTGGTTCATTAAATCTACAGAATCTTGAAAAGTAACCAGAGTATTATTGGATTCAACTGCTGCTGAGCCCATCAGGACATAATTCACAAGGAAAACCCCAGTGAAAATAAACAATATTGAGAACAGGTGATCGTGGAACAGAGCACCAAGGGAAAGAGTTGTAGATTGTCTTTGGCCCTGCACAAATGATTTCTGAATTAACAAAAACATGGCATAGCAGATAGAACAAAAGGTAAAAAATAAAAAAGGAAAATGGTGTGGGTTTACGAAAACTGCATGGCACGGAGAGCACGAACGTCAAAGGTACAGTAGTACCGACTTACACGTTTTATGACAAGTTTAAGCTTCAGAAACAAAAAAATGTATTGGATCCCCTGACTTTCTATTAGTTGATTGTAGAAAAGGCATATAAATTTAAAATGCAGGTTTAGTGATCATCATTTGCTTAGAGAAAATTGCAAGAAATTTTTCATGAGCAAAAGAACAAATCAAGCATTTGGATCAATCTATGCATACTTTTCTTACTCTTTTCTTAATATGGAAAGAATGTACTACAAAGTTGCAGGATTATGCTTGCACATCTTAGCATAGGATGCATGATTCTGGATTGCCAACCCACACACCAGTTTCTATAGGATATCATACCACAAAGTTGCAGGATTATGCTTGCATGGCTTAGCATGAACCAGAATTAGCTTCCTTGCAGATTTCAAAACTAATACCAATCATGTATTAGAAAACACAACTTAGGAACACCGGTTACTTTAAACTACAGCCTGGGGTTGAACCTGTGCAAACCAGAAATCAGCAGGCTCAGTTATGTGATTAGCTTCATGGCCAGCAAGATTGACATTGCCCGGTTTTGAACAGTCCATTCAAAACCTGGATTGAACAGCCCAACCTTAAACTATAATACCAAGTGTGGGAAATTTAAAAAAAATGAGGGACAAAATAAGTTCTACCATTTTTCCAAAAATTGGCAAGTAATGAACTGTCCTCAGAATTCATGGACTGATCAGAATAGTTATACAAGTTACAGAAGTATTTACTCATATATATAACTTATGGGTGGAGTACAAGTTCAACAAAAGCCACTATCTCAGCATTTACTTAAGCATCAGCATAAGAAAATGGAGCTTACCTGTACAACTGATGAATGAACATAAAAATTGTGCGCTATTACATTTCCGCCAAGAAGCGCCATCAAGGAATAAGCACTTTCACCACTCAACTTGGGGAACATTGCATTCATATCAACTGGAATTTTTGGTTGACTGACTAATAAACCAAGCACAAAACAAAGAAGTGCAAAGCCTGCTACGCATGCATTCAATGTCCCAGCCATCCGTTTGCCCTAGAATAAAGTAAAGGCATAATGTCTTAGAGTTGCTCTTAGTGGTGCAGAACTGCAGATATTCTGAGATCAATAATAAGCTTACCAGATAAGACATAGTGTAAGGTAGCAAATTGACCACAACACTAGCAAAATATAAGCCTGCGATAGGATCATCATATTCAAAGACCAGGTTGAATCCGACTGATATGCCTGAAAGCTGAAATAACCAAGTATTAAAAGTTTGAAAGCTGGCAAAAACCTGAATTCTCTGGTAGTGAATGCTCCTATAGGTCAACTATACATAACGTTGGTAAATTAACTCTAGAACAAAGAATTAACAAAAAAAAAAGAGAGGAAAGCTTGTCTAAAGTGTATGAACATACCATGGTTAGTTCCGCGGTTAGCAAGGACAATCCTGCCTGAATACCAAGGATGACACATATTGATGGACTGTACTCCTTGCGGCAAATCTTCCGTTCATGTAATATTGTTACAAAAGTTAACAGTTCTCGAAGAAAATGATAGATGACGAATATGAAATATCAACCCCCTAAAGAAACAAAAAGGAGGAAAAATTGAAGAACTCCCCCACTATTTTTTATGTGGTTGATGCTATCCGAGTAACACTAAATACTTCCACTTAGAAAAAAAAAGGTACAGCCATTCATTGAGCTAAATTGAAGAAATGTGAGTAGGTGACGACAAATGTCAGCAAAGTGGTACCTCCGCAAGATTTTTCCCAGTGACCATGCCGATACACATGGACAGATACTGGCACAGAATGGCCGACAAGTTGAAAAGCAACACCAGTATTACGAGATCATAGCCAAACCGAGACCCGGCATCTATCGTTGCCACCCACTTCCCAAGGTCAATATACCCCATCGAGATCAGGAGCACCGGTCCAAGGGTACGGGAAAGATGATGCCGACCATCTCCAGTAGCCAGAGATTCTATACCGCGCACACCTTCCATTTTTTGTGGCAACAAATCTTATAACAACAAAAGATGGATAACACCACTGGATCAAATGCCCGACATGCTTATCAAATTCAGTCCCTTGAACACTGTTAACTCAAGCAGTCTAATCAAACCGTCCGAAGCTGGTGAACATCTAGAACACCATGAAACACCTCCAAGAAGGATCAAATGCTTATCCACTCAGGTCTCTTCAAAGCTCTTGTGGTGATCGAAGAAGTCTAACCATCCAAACCTGGGGAACATCCATCCACAACACCATGAAATCCTCCCCAAGAAGCATCACATGCCTGAAATGCCTACCAAATTCAGATCCCTAAAGCCCTCCTGTTGTGACCCAAGCAGCCCTAATCAAACCCTCCAAAGCTGGTGAACATCCACAACACCTAGAAATCCTCCCCAAGAAGCATCACATGCCTGAAATGCCTACCAAATTCAGATCCCTAAAGCCCTCCTGTTGTGACCCAAGCAGCCCTAATCAAACCCTCCAAAGCTGGTGAACATCCACAACACCTAGAAATCCTCCCCAAGAAGCATCACATGCCTGAAAAAATGCTTTACCAAATCCAGGTCCCTTAAAACCCTCCTGTTATGACCCAAGAGGCCCTAATCAAACCCTCCAAAGCTAGTGAACATCCACAGCACCATGAAAACCCCCCAGGGAGGCACCCCTGATCTAGGTTGCCCCTGCTCTAAGCTCCATCCATCACAGCCAGGGGAGGACCTAGCGTGGACCATAGATGTTCCGTTCAACCCAATCCCAAATGCTTTGGAGAACAAAACTGGTATACCTAGACTACTCCAGCACGCAGGAGCACACCATTCGGACTAGATTGATTTCTCGCAACATACAGGAGAGGGATATACAAGAGATTCGTACGCAAAAAAGAAAAAACAACCAGAGGAATCCAAGCTGGGGGGGCTTTGCCGCGGCGAGAGGCGGAGATGAATCCGGTGGAGGGGGTGGCAGTCGCGCTCGTGCTCCGGTGGCGGAGAGCGTGGAGGTGAGAGCGGCTGCTAGGTGAAGTGGATTTTTTTAGTGGAACTGTGGAAAAAGAGGATGTGCGAGCGCGACCACGAAAAAAAGGGCAAAGCTCGTGCTATGCCCGTGCCTTTTTGTAGATTGTTAAGGCCTGTTTAGTTACCTAAATTTTTTTCTCAAATAATTTCATCAAATCTTTAACACATACATAAGCACTAAATAGAGATTAAAAAAATTAATTCCACAGTTTGTATAAAAATCACGAGACAAATCTTTTAAACTTTATTATATAAAGTTTATAATTAACCATAAATGCTACAGTAATCCACATGTGCTAATGAATGATTAATTAGGTTTAATAAATTTATCTCGTAGTTCCAGGCAAGTTATAAAATTAGTTTTTAATCGTATCTGAAAACCCTTTCAAATATCCGATTAAACATTTAATGTGATATCTAAAAAAAATTTCGCGAACTAAAACACACCCTAAAATGAGAAGCATAATATTCTCCGGAAGGAGACCGCGGCCGAATCAGATTACGGCGGAGTCGAGACGAGGGCATACGCGATACGCCTGGTCCCGTGCCGAAGATGCCGCCGAAATAACCAAACACACGCCGTTGTCTCCTTTGTCTCTCGGGTTCCATCGAACCGCTCTATCTCGGGGAGTTCAGCTGCAAAAGCGTGCCCACCCACCCTTTCCTGTTTTCGTCGTCGTCGTGCGTAGGAGCGGCACGCTTTAACCCGTGCAAAATCTCTAGGAGCTAAAGTAGCTTTGCACGTGTATGTTGAGCAACTTGACCAGGTTCACCTGGGGTTGGGAATTCGTATAGCTCTCTGCTGTGCTGTGCTCCCACCAGGATGAGCTTGCAGACGAGACGACACGAGAAAATCAGTCGGCAGCAGCCCATGCTAGGTCGCAGGATTATGGCCACCACAGCATTGTGTCCTGCTAGTAGATTCGGCAGTGGAACGATTCTCGTGTAATTTTTCTTTACTAATTTGGCATATGTTTTATCCGTAAATTTATGTTTTATTTCCTCGCATAACGGAATACTGGTCGGACGGGATAATTCCTGAAAACTCACATCATGCCTCCTCCTCGTGAGTTTGGCAGCATCGCACGCCCACGACACACACTCGTGTCTTTGTCATGAGAAAAGCCAGGGGCATCCCGGATAAATTGGGTCCCCGTGCGAAATATTAAAATGGACCCTAGTGGCCTAGTAACTGAGGAGAGGAGACGAAGCGACGTGGCGTCGGGACTTCGACGACACGGACGACTGTACGATGGAAATTGGAAAATGGATCATTCACCTTTTGCATTGTTTTGGGGGCTTAGTTTTACTAAAATTGAAGCCTTTATTATTATTATATATTGGGTATACTTAATATTTTAGGGGCCCTTGAAATTTGGGGGCCCTGTTCGGTCGCACAGCCCGCACGGGTCTAAGGACGCCCCTGAGCAAAGCCACCCGTCAACAATGAAGCACGATAACATCGCTAGGAGGAGATCGTGGCAACGGTCATATTGATGTCGATGGCTAGGTGCTAGGACACGGTGTTATAAGCAACAACACTAGCTGTTACCTATGGGTACTAACCAGATGATTTGTCATATGACGTACCTACATATAAGATGGGTGAGAAACATGATCGCTTCACCATGTTAGGTGCCAATCAAAGCTCCATATATAGCAGCCTCATGGTCTCCTTTTCCATCACCAATGACAATTTCTGGGAGGAGGAATTCGTGCCGGTCGGTATCAATTCTCCTTGTTTGCCTCTTTTCTCCATGAGAGTCAAATCCGGTGCACATTGTCATGCCTTAAGCATGAGACGGAGGACGGGGAGTTGAGGAGGTCATGGGTCCAGTGACGTTCATCGTCCTTGTCATCGATGTGCGCTCAAACTTTAGGCCTTTAGATTTAATGCTGGTGGCATGTCCCATTACCACCATGCCTATTCACATACTTCCTCCATACTCATAAAGGAAGTCGTTTAGGATATCGATACGGTCTCCAAAACACAACTTTGACTTCTTATTTATATAAAAATATTCATTGAAAAGTGATATATGTATACTTTTATGAAAGTATTTTTTAAGACAAATCTATTCATATAATTTTTACATTTTCAAACTAAACAACTTGAGAGTTATTCATGATTTATATTCCCAAGGTTTGACTTAAACATTGTCCTAAACGACTTCCTTTACGAGTACGGAGGGAGTATCAAATACTTCATCCGTTTCACAATGTAAGTCATTATAGCATTTACCACATTCATATTGATGTTAATAATCTATATAGATATATATGTCTAAATTCATTAACATCAACATGAATGTGGGAAATGTTAGAATGACTTACATTGTAAAACGGAGAGAGTATCTAAGTATCTATGGCTAAGGAGGGAGAAGAAGAAGGGGAGCACAGGAGGGGAACGACTGGAGGGAGTAGACGGGGGAAGATGAGATGGTATGTCATTAAGTATCTCGTTGTCAAGATAGGAGTTTCCCCCATCTGAAAATTTCCCATTAATCAAGGACAATTTACTGTTGGACTAGGATAGAGGTAAGGTAGAAGAGAAGATTGATTTTCAATATTGAATATATAGCCGCGTGAAAGTATCTTTTGTGACAAATTTAGTAGAGCTTTTTTACCACCCTTGAAATAGTACCTTGAGGTACTAGTAATGGGAGGTACTGGATCAAATCCAATCGTTCATCTAGCAGGGTGAGGATGGACCAGATGAAAAAACGAGAGAGAGAGAGAGAGAGAGCTCTTATCCACAGCACAGGTCCGTGTCTCTTCTCCCCTCACCTTGTCACACCGGCGACTTGCAACCTGCTCGGCTGCTAATCTCTATCTGCACCGCAGCTGCCGCAAATCTCTCCCCTTCCTTGCTCTGGCCGGCTGCGCTGTGCGTCCTAGCTTCCTCCCCTTCAACACCATGCCGCGCCGTTCCTCGCCGCTCTCCTCCTGTTGGACGCAGTGGCAAGCGCTGCATTGGACCACTGAGATGCGGAAAGGCGCCGCGGCAGTAATCAATCAGCCTTCACACTACGCAACCGCAGTAATCGATCCAGCTCCACGCAGCCACCGTGTAGGAAGGAGGCCGACCTGACGCCGTCGTCGCTGCCGCCGAGGTCGGGATTGAGAAGGTTGCTTTGCCTGTTTGGGCTGGACCGCTGGAGACGCAGACGCTCCTATCCACTAGAATGAACGAATGTGAATGCTAAAATACAATTTTTCCCTTCCGCTCACGTATTGCATGCGGACGGCGAGGAGGTACCGCGCGCACATGAAACCTGTATCTTCCGGTACTAAATCTTGTCAACCCTTGGATCTGGCTCAATGAATGGATGGGATTTTAGTACCTCTCACCCTCAAGGATGATAAAAAAGCTCAATTGTGCATTCTAAAACGACGTTGTTTCGCTATTTGGGAATATATGGATCATAAAAGTTGAAACAAACTCTGAAAGCAAAATGATTTTATTAACTTTCATTATTCCATGTGAATAATTCCTAATGAAATTATCCATGCCTCAAGGTTACTCACATTTGCAACGACTTATCCCTGAGACCCTGAACTACGAAGAATCACGGTAATGCACACTGATACAAACAATGAAACAAATCGGCGACGGCAAACGCGCAACACTAGCAATAGCACACGTATATCGATCTAAAGAATGCACACGAGACTCAGATGGAGATGCTGTTGGGGATGCCCATGGCGGTGAGCCCTTGGCCCTTCTCCTTGGTGACGTCCGACGTGTTGGGGTACAGCAGCATGTACGGCATCTTCACCGGCCCGTTCCGGTTCTTGAGCGCCGGGTTGCCGTTCATGTCCTTGATCCGGTCCTCGATCTCCACCAGCCGGCTGCCGAACCTCTTGAACGCGTCCAGCGCCTTGGCGTCCGACGTCCACTCCGGCGTGTCGCGCTGGCCGAGGTAGACCTCGTCGGAGGAGTGCTTGGACAGGATCTCGATGAGCGAGATGCCGAGGATAGTCTGGAACTGGCTGGTGATTGTGTGGATGAACACCAGGTCCGCCTCGTCACCGCCGCGCTCCAGCTTCGCGTACTCCTCGGTGCCCGGCTCCGGCATCGGCCGCCGGCTCACCGTCGGCCGGTTCGGGAGGAACCCCGCGTACGGGTACTGGCCGAAGTTGACCGCCGCGTGCAGCGCCGACGCGATCCAGATGATGATGGTGCACGCCCGGGTGAGCTCCTGGACGGTGTCCATCTTGGGCCACCAGTCCTGGTCCTTGAGGTCGCCATGGCCGACCTCGCGCACCTCCTTCCACCACGCCTGCAGCTCCTCGTCGCCGCGGAGCACGCCGTCGTTGGGGTAGTAGATGGCCAGGTACTCGCCCACCCACCGCTCGATCGCCCACCAGATCACCAGCCCGTCCACGGCGTACGGGTAGTCCTTGATCAGCAGCCGGACGTTGTACGGGCTCGTCGGGTCCGGCACGGCCACACCTCTGCACACACAAAAGCAAAACCCATCCTGGTCACATCGTTGTTCTTGCCGTGTTCTGATCAGCCAGAGTTTTGCAAGATACTATCATATATTTTTTTTCGGTTTTACCTCTTGACGAGATCGACGGGGAGAGCCTGCTCGGTGAACTTCCAGTTCTTGTACACGACGGAGGACATCTCGAGTGCGTACTTGCCTGGGAAGACGGTCTTCTCGAAGATGCCATCGGCGTTGATGAGTGTCTGCCGTGCCAGAGCGTTGATGTTCATCGTGTCGCGGTAGTGCGGGCTCAGCAGCTTGTGCACGGGGTGCACCACGCTGAGCTGCCGGTTCGTCGCGATCACGAACGGCTCGATCACCGCGTGCGTGTTCAGCCTGCAGCGGCGACATGCAAAAACATCATGAGCCTCCTTTTCATACTCCAACACAGAAAACGAAACAGAGGAGGCTGGCTCTGTACCAGTGGCTGATCAGCTGGTGCCAAGCAGAGTCGTTGACGGAGGCGTAGGCCTTGGCGAGCTGCCAGATTTGGCTCTCGACACCGGTGTTGGCTGGAGTGTACACCTTGCTGACGGCGCCGTGCTGCTGGCCATCGGGGTGCGGCAGGCTCAGCTCGATGGCCAGGGGCTTCAGGGTGCCATCGTCCTTCAGGAGCAGAATGGTCCTGCTCGCATATATGAAGTTGCCGTCCAACTTGTTGATCTTGTCCAGGAACGGCATGAAGTGATCGTGGTGGTCTAGGATGAAAAGCCTGTTGCCCTTCAGTGCCTGCATAGCATGGTTACTTATTGGTCAATCTCCTGAGTGTATGCAGTTCTAGTATAGTCATATATGAGTTATTTGCATTTCAAAGATATAGCATGCATGTTTAGAGCTGAAATGTTTCGCTTTGTATGTCAGTGATTCAGCATACATTTTGCACCGTGAGGCCCTCCATGTTGTGCTTAATGTGAGCTTCGGTGATCTTGCTGGTATGGTCACCGTACACATTTGGATCCAGAGTACTTTTTGCCGGGAAATTCTGTGATCAGTTGGAGAACAAGAAAAAGATTACTCACTCCATTATGCGAGCACAGATGCACATACTTGCAAATCCTACAACGATGAAGTTACTAACCGTCAGACGCTTGATCATCACTGGGTTAACTCCTGCGAGCATTTCTCGTGCAAACTCCTCATCAGTCCTCCAAGCAAATTTGTCCTCTGAAACATCATAAACAATAAGTTGTGATAATACCAAATATGAACAGAATCAAATTACCCAATAAGGTATAACCGTACGGGAGTTATGCTCATGCAGAAAGCTGGTTACCTTTGATAACATGTGGTAGGGGTAACTTCAAGACTTGATCGCCAGCAACTGGCAAAAGACTCTTAATAAGTTCAAAGGGAACTCTCTTCTTGATCTCTGCTAGTGCAGAGGCATTGGCCACTTTCAGTCCACCTTCATAGAGTTCCATGATGTCTTGAAAAGAATCAAACTCCTTTGGTGTCGTATCGACATAGGTCCTTATTATTGGGAGAACACCCTCAACAATAGCCTTAAGAGAGTACCCAAGGAAGTCTGACATCTTGAGGTGCCCGAACCGTTCGTCGCGTGGGACATAGATGTTCAAGTCCAGCAGAGGAAGCCTGCTTTCTGTATTTGGGTCTGAGAAAATATTGAGCAAGAAAAGAATTTGAGGGAACCAGTTGCAAGGTGCCATAAATTCAAATGGAAGAAAATGCATGATATCTATAACTCACCAGTCTTTGTTGGGGCCCGACCAGTTCTGCCTCGACGGGGATAGGGGAGTTCTTGGCTGCCACCGAGGACCGGTCGTACTAGTTTACTGCCTTTGTCTGGTTGGCCAAGGTCGTTATAGTAATCATAACGGTAGATACGGTCATGCTCCTTGTATGGTCCAATTTTACCGTCCCCTCGTAGAATGTTGAGTTCTTCTTGCCGGTAAGGGATCAAAGGTGCAGGCATTTTGCTAGGCAGATATGTCTGCAAAACAGCAAGAAAATAAGGCAACAGATAAACTTAGTAAATAGAATGAGCAGTTTCAATCACTCATCAAGAAGATAAGCTGACAGGTGAAAACCAATCTAATAGCAGGAGTATTAATTAATCAATTAGAAAGTGAATTTATATTACTACTCATGCTTTAAAACTGAAAGAAAATACAAGCAGTATCAATGACCTCCATTTGATTGTCAGAGAGTCAGCTATTACTTGTTTTTTTTTTCATAAACAAAAGAAAAGCATTCAATTTTTTTATTTCTATCAACTAGTTGTAGATCAAGAGATTGCATATGCCATGCATGATACATAAACAAAAGCTTAATTAAACAGCACACAGGTGAGTGGTGACCAAGCTAAACTATTCTTTTGTTTGCTTGTAAGACCAGGTCGCTAATAGGGACGAACGAGCGGTTGGTGGCTTTGTGTCTGTGGGCATTCAGTTTGGTGTTGTCTAGGACAAGTAGCACAAGACACATTCAATCATTTTGAAGAATCAAACAAAAAGTGGCTAGTAAAAGGACTGTCATTTTCAAAATGGAACTCAGCAGGTGTAATTTTCTAGCTATATGTGATGTCTTGCATGATTTGACAGTAGGAATGTAGGATCATTTTAATAATAAAGACTAGCATGTACCATTCATGAGTTACGAGTAGTTGTCGATGCCATAACTTGAAAAAGAACAACTTCATTTTTATACAGCCAATTGTAGAGTACAGGATGTTATTTCAACTATATGTTTATTGTGGCAAGCCCTGAATCCCGGACATCACTATGGACAGTTGGACGGTTGACTAGACTGCAGCACCAAGCTCAAAAACTGCTAGTAACTCAACTTATCAGCTGTTCTATCCAACTTTCTTTCCCTGTTGTAGATCATAGTGGAAGTCAAGTCAGCTTCTATACTCCTAACCTGCTGACAGACTGGACAAGGATGCTATCTATTAATCTATAGGTGTAGTAAATTAAGAAAAGATACGATCAAATTCTAGATCACAGTTATTTCCAGGAGACAAGGTGGATATGCATATGCTATTTGGATCTAGGTACAGCTATCACGGTACCTAATCCAACAAACACTTTAAAAACGAAAGTTGACCATGATCCAATATATAATCCATAAATATATGTTATGACAAAAAAATGGCATAGGTTTGTTTAGCTTTTCAAGGATTTCTAAGGGCATTGCGATATCTAAATCCATGAGTTGGTGATAGCCGCCTATCTCCAGTCACTGTAGAGGCATTTACATATTTTCATGCACATGTAAGATGGCATATGTCCAAGATTCATACTGTTCCTGATGTTTCTATTAGTATCTGCACTCTGCAGCCATCATATTGTCTGCAGAAAGTGGTCATCAATTATTGTACCATCGTCTGCAGTAATCAATTTTCTAAGTGACGTGTCCAAGATTACTTGGCATGGACCATCCGATCAGAAACCCTCGTTCAGTGCAATTATGAAAACTTTGCCTTGAATTTTTCTAAGTATCATCCATTATCATCATGCATTCATGGTCGGCTGAAAGACCCCCACCTGAACGAAAATTCCTTACTGCAACCAAACTACTGAACCGTACATAGTTCATCAATTGCAAACTTTGGCACATACAACTCTGTTCTCGTATTGATTAGACCACTAGAATTTGCATGTTGATTTCCATATTCCTAATAGCAAGGGAGCTCAAGGCTTATATAGTTAATGTCAGGGGTTTAACTACAGATATATAGGCTCTTAAGCAAGTTCTCATCTTTCTTTAGCTCAAGATGTACTGCTAATTAGCAAGAATTAACCATGGTCTTTGAGCAACACTGCAGAAGAGCAGTGGCATTGGCAATGTCCATCTGGAAATGAAAATGGAGTAGTACTACTAGGCTTCTACTGTAACTAAGATGACCGTTGACCAAGAGGAGGGCTAGGAGTGGACTCACATCGTTGGCGAAGAAGACGCGCTCGTACTGGTAGTTGTCGGCGGGGTAGATCCACGAGTTGGCGACGAAGACGACGGTGCCCTTGCCGGGGACGCCGTCGAGGGTGAGCGTCTTGAGGAAGAACTCGGACCGGTTGGAGTTGGTGACGACGACGGCGCCGGGGATCCCCTGCGACTCGTCCCACTCGAACGCCACCCGGAACACCGACTCCCCCGCCGCCGTCGACTTCATCGTCACCACCAGCTCCTCCAGGTGCGCCGGCTTCCCCAGCTTCCCCCTCCCTCCATTGCCTGTCCATCCACGAAAATTAGACAAAAAATTGGAAAGAGAGAAAGAAAATTTTGAAAAAACAGATCCATCGATGAAGTGGGGGACAAATCGACAGGACGATCAATGGAATTGGGTGTCCTTTTCTTGATTTGATTTAGTTACATTTATGATCTTAGAAAATACTACTCCATATTGTTGAGTAAGCTTGGGGTTAAGGGACGTGTGTAGTGTGTTGACGTTGACCGTCAATGCCGCCTCCTCCCATCACTCCACTGAGGCTGTGTTTAGTTGGATTCAAAGTTTAGATTTTGGTTGAAATTGGAGATGATATGACTGAAAAGTTGTGTGTGTATGACAGGTTGATGTGATGAAAAAGGACTGAAGTTTGGATCCAAATTTTGAATCTAAACACAGCCTAATTAATGTTCCCTTTCTTTCTTCTCTACGGAGTATGGACTACGGAGCATGGAGTACTAGCATTGAATGCGTGACAACAACCAAACTGCACACTTCAAATTTGTACTACTACTATACGCTTTTTTTCCGAGGAAAAGCTTGCAAACAACGCTTGAAGACTGCAAATACCTTATACCGGTTTGTAATTAAGCTATTAGCGAGAGCAATTAAACGGAAACCCCAGCCAGAGAAAACGCGGCTGTTTCTCCTGTTCAGGAAACGAATCAACCAACCAACCAATCACGCCGAGGCAAAAGCTTTGGAGCGGAAACACACACACATCAAAAAAAAAAAGAGAAGAAAAGAAAAACGAAACGAAACGCACGCACGAGGAGCGTTTTGCTTTGGCCGGCGAGCGGCGGCGGCGGCGGTGCTTACTTGGGTCGCGGGGGTGGCGCTGACGAGGCGGAAGGCGACGCCCTCCTTGTGGCCGAGGATGTTGTGGACGCCGTCGAGGAGGGAGGCGTGGAAGTCGCCGAGGTCGAGCACGTCCTTCTTCACCAGCACCGCCGTCCCACGGATCCTCCCTTCCTTCCACGCCTCCTTGTTCCTCCCCGTCAACCTATCAAAGAACCCCTGCACCTGCATCCTCGCAGATCACAAGTCACAATCCCCTCCTCCTCCTCCTCTCTCTCTCTCTCACTACTCTGCTAAAGCCGGAAAGCCAAGCGGAACGCGGAGCAAGAGAGACGGGCTGATGGAGAGAGAGACGAAGCCGCGGTGGGATTTTATAGCGACGCGGCCACGGCCACCAGCCGCGGCGGCTCTGTGGTGCCCGCGCATCGCCGTCGCGAGTCGCGAGCGCGAAAAAACGGAGGAGTTAACAGGGAAACTATTGGATAGTACCATCGTACCGACATCCCTTGTTGTTGGTATGCACACTTAAATAATTATTAAACTTTTCCTCCAAAAAATATTAATTTTTTTTAAAAAGATAGATTAATATAAATCGCTTCACAAACATTAAATTTAAATTTAACTTCAACATATTGTAAAAAAACAAATTTAGCTATAAATATACATTAATTATTGTTTAATTTACTTTTTTTTAAATGGTATAACTTAAAATTTGATATATCACAGGTTAATACATCTTCTCAAAATTTTAATTTTACAATTATTTTCATAATTATTTAAGTGTGTAAACAATTATAAACATCTCCTCGACAGATTAAAATCCACTCTAGTTCATAATAGTTTTGTAAACGCTGTGTTTTTGGGATCGATTCGCAAGAGGCTGGCCGCTGGCGCGCCGCGGGCGGGCGGGCTGTGGCACATGGGCGGTGTACCGGTCGGCGGTCGCTGCCATCCGCCGCGCTTGGTGCCAACAATTGCCGGGTTGACTGTCCAAATGGTGGAACCAAACCATGGAACAATCGAATGATCGAAACGAGGGAAATACTCAGGGTGTTTCGCCGCACACCATCATAAACACCCGTGCGCCGTGTGTGCGTGTGATGGATAAGGATAAATGCATCGCAAAGTTCAAAAGAGAATTTGAGCCCGGAAAGGAATTGAATTCGGGTACTATTCAGAATGTTGAATTTTGCTGGGTTCGTACAACGTCAGTGTCCCGTCAGCTGGTTAATTCATTCTTACAAATATCCTATGCATCAAACCTGGCATTACCTCATTAGGCTGTGGACACGGTGCTTTGGCTTCTTGCGAGTTTTGAATATTTTACGAACTTATATAAAATCCCTGCTCCTTCCAAGGCATTCAACTCCATGGAAAAGTAAAACTCAATATCTTGTATGTAATTTATGCATGTTTCAGTCTATTGTTTGGTTGTTTACCATATCTACTTGAGTAAACTAACGAAGAATCGGCACAAACTCATTAGCATGCGTCACCTTACCCTTTTCTATTAGAAAAAAAATTGATTACACATACGTTTAATTCAAAGGACGCTACAGCACCACCTCGAGAACGAGCCACAGCTAAACCGTCATCATTGTTAACACGCCATTGTGTTTTTGGAGGCGAGCAAGAGAGATCGGATCGATCGAGACTGGACGTTCCGGGCCTAAATAAGCTACGTGCATGACAAGCCAAGCTCATGGCCGTGGACTCGATCGATCGGACCGACCGATCGCGACTAGGCCGGGGAGGATTACGTGGGCGTTACACGAATCCATGGGCGCGCGTCTTGACTCTTGACTAGCGAGGGTATACATACAAGTGACCGCGCCCTCTCTCACGCGCGCGCACAAAATTAACGGTGCACGTCAGGTGTGGCTACGTGCCGAGGGTGAGGACCCCACCACAAAGGGTTCGACGAATTCATGAATATATACTGCCATTTTTATGGGGAAATTTTTTCGAGTGCCTTAGAAATTTCGGCCAATGTATGCGCTTATATTTTGCTCACTTTCTGATAAACGTTTGGAATTTGATTTTGATTTATGTTAAGTACTCAGGGGTTGTTTGATTTGCTACCAAAGTTTGCCAAAAGTTACCACAGCTTATGTTAGGCAAGTTTGACCAAGTTAGCATATTGTTTGGTTCATAGCCACACTTGTGGCAAGATTTCTTCTCATCTATTTGGGTCTCACATGTCATCAACTCAACAAAGTGTGGTACAATCCAATTTTGCTAGCTAAGGTGTGGCTCACTTTTTGTAAGCCACAACTTAGGCAAGCGTGGCACAAAAAGTATGGTGAATGGTGCCAAACAGCCCCTCATTTTGCCGGTTGAGCTTTAGTTGTTCGTTTAAAAAAAAATCCATTTTACCCTTAAGTACGGAAGAATTATAGAAATTCATGAAGTACATTGTTGGTACTTGGTAGTGTATAAGTTTATTGTATAGTACTTCCTCCATTTCACAATATAAGTCATTCTAGCATTTTCCACATTTATATTAATGTTAATGAATCTAAATAGATATATATGTCTAGATTCATTGATATCAATATGAATGTGGAAAATGTTAGAATGACTTACATTGTGAAACGGAGGGAGTATGACTTTATATTCATGAGTTTGTTGTGCGGAATATTATTTATGATAAAAATGCATGTCTTATATTATAAAACCACTTTAAAAATTAGTTGTGCCTTTAAAAAGTAATAGAAAGGTTAACTATTTATTTTTCTATTTTTCATATTAAAAAGAGTAATGTGGTATATTTTTTTATGATACATTCAATAGGTTTGTCTAATACTAAGACTTTGTTTGGCGCCTCTTGTTGTGGCTGCAAGCGATTGAAGAAATGTAAGTTTTATTTCTATAGTAGCTGGTTGTACAACTATAGTCATAACTTCTGAATAAGTTCTAAGGTAACCTTACTCTCCAACATAAAAAATAAGGTGGCTTATTAGCATATAATTAAATATTAGCTATAAAAATCTGAAAATTAATATAATTTAACTTTTAAAACATCTTTCTTATAGAATTTGTTGTAAAGAACATATTCATAAGATTAACGTGCTCACGAAATAAGCAAGTAGAAGTTTACCACTCATCATATGTTTTTGTAAGTGTTTCTGTTAGCACAAGCTCAAGTGCTCGCTTGCTTCAGCCTTTAGAGACGAATGGCAATACCAGCGACTAGTATACTCCTCGCAAAAAAAAAAAAATGCAAATTGCTTACGATATTTCGTATATAAGATGCATTTTTTAAAAAAGCACGTGCCATCCCTTTGCTGCTCATCTGAATTTGGACTTAATCTCACCTGTTGAGAAACTTGAGATCATGTGGCCCTGTGGCCTTTGTTTACTTCGTTGACGTACTGCAGTTTATTCATCCAAACCATAGCCCGTACCTCATTGGATGGTCTGTTTGTACTTTAAGACGAATACATATACGCAGCTTAAGTTGAGATTAGGACACCGGACACACCTAAACAAGACATGTGATTTGGAAAGAAAATTGAGTACGAAAGGAGCTACTCCCTTCGTCCCATAATATAATATAAGGGATTTTGAGTTTTTGCTTACACTGTTTGACCACTCGTTTTATTAAAACAAATTAGAATTATTATTTAATTTTTTTACTTACTTTATTATCCAAAGTACTTTAAGCACAATTTTTCGTTTTTTATATTTGCAAAAAATTTGAATAAGACGAGTAGTCAAACAGTACGAGTAAAAACTCAAAATCCCTTATATTATGGGACGGAGGGAGTAGCTTATTAGCTGCCATTTTGTCTAATCATGCAATCATGCTTATGTCTATCATCTGATTGTATATATGGTATGTACTCATTCCTAGCTACCGCACGCACGCTACGCACGCTAACACGTGAAACACTAGTTAATCCACTGTCCACACTAAATTATGTCCCTGGAAAAGATATATAGACAGCTCGGCCGGGCAGGATAGAAAATTTCACTATGATGCGCATGGATTAAGTACCATTTAATAGTACGTAGCTTTAGAAGATGAGCATCAAGTAGTAATAAAAAGCGGTAGCCTTTTGTCCCTTTCTTATTTGGTGCGAAAAGATCAGGTTCTTCGAAGACTCGAAGTATCATAAATCTTTTTTAAGACGAGACGCATTTTCACATACAACATTACACATGTACACCTTATTCACACATTTATAAGCAATTCTTTTCGCACACTCAAAAGACAGAAAATTGAGGTAACTCTTTAGTCTCACTAAATTTAAATTTATATTGGAAGCTTATTTGCTTATGTAATATTTATGATCGGCATCAGGATTTAAACCTTAGTGATGGTCTGATGGAGTCATTCCCTCGTTATGATCCGGTACTAAATATGGCATGTTTTACTATTTTCAGATTAAAGTATTTTATAAGGTCTTTGCTGGTAAAAAAAATAAATCTAAACCAATCATCCTCTCTTACTTACTGAATTATATTTTTTTGAGAATTGTACAACTGAGGCTATTGTAACCCCGTTAAATCCTGAAAAATAAATCTTAAAAAATTCGCTCCCATTAGAAGTCGAACCCAGGACCTTGGGTGTAGAGATGGCAACGGGTGCATACCCATCGGGTTCCCTTCTCCCATACCCACACCCACGACGTCTAAATATTCCCACTTAAATACCCACACCCATCGCGGGTACAAAATCTTCCCCATACCCACACTCGTGCGGGTAACGGGTATCCAACGGGTACCCATACCCATATAGTTGACTTGTAGCATTTATAGTTTTGTACTATAATTAGCCATATTAGAGTTGTAAACTATCAATATTTTCTCTAGCAACAATCTATTAACATTAGTGTTCAAAGACGAGTAAAAAAATTATACAACCACATTACATAATTAAGAAATCAAATAATAATTTCATATAACTAGAATGAAACAATGCTTAAGATGTGAAAGGAGTTTCATACTATGATTTAATAGTTGTTGAGACTTATATTGTTTATAGATTTAGGCTCAATCAATGGGTTTTTTTCACTCACGGGTTGGTGGGTATGGGTGGGTAAAGAACAGATCCATACCCACGTACCCAATGGGTAAGAGTTTTGCCTATTAGTAGACCCATAGGTATAAGAGTTAGAACACAATTAGCTCCTAATAGAGTAAAAACCCGTCGGATCACGGGTTATGGGTCCCCATTGCCATCTCTACTTGGGTGTTATTGAGACTCTTATAACCACTAGCTTACATGCCCTTTCGCTCTTATTTACTGAATTATGTCTTATACCACCACTTAACTACCGGCTGTAGAATTTTTTTTTATTAATGACAGAAGTTAAAAATAAATAGTTGTGGTCAATAAAATAGGGAGCATATCATGTACACACATTTTTTTTACACACCGTGCACACGAACTAACAAATTTTACTAAAAATTTTAGAAAAAAATTGTATACGTACTTCCAATAATACTAGCCACGTAGTCACGCTTTATGCGACTTTTGATCTTGTTTAGGAACTTTTCTATATGGTCTATTAGTTTAGGTAAACTTATAAGAAGGTTTTAACATAATAAGTTATTATTTTACAAAGTATGGACTTCCCTAGCCAACTACTGATTTAGCTAAGTTGTACTATATGTTTATAAGAGAAATCACTAGAAACCTCATGTTTCTTCTCTCTTTATCCCCTCTCTTTTTTTATCATGTGTCTAGGGGAGGTACCAGAAACCTCCGGAAATTTCCATTTATTTAGCTCATTTGTGGTTTGTTTATACATGTACCCATTTCATCCAATGACCATTGTTTATCCAAATCCTTCATCCGATGGCTAATATATTTGTAATGATGTGGCACGTTCTCGTGTAAGAAAGCCTGCTGCTTTCACTTTATAAGATAAGATAAGATTACACTTACGTGTTAAATATTAACCTCGAATTAATTATATTTTGTCCATAACAAAAATATTCTTTTTACAATTTAAGAGTATAAATCTATCTGAATTTTTTTTCTCCCCATATATAAGTAATGAATTTGAATTGTGACTTTAGACATAGATATAACACTACTAAGGGTAGATGTACATTTTTTTAGAGTTTTTTTTTCATATTTTTTAGTTGGTGTATATGGTGTGCACACAAGAAAAATTATATGTATAGGATACGTTTTCCAATAAAAAATGCTCGATTTATTGACCAAAGTTATAATATGAATAGTCATCGGTGATATAGATGTATTATTTATTTATTTATTTTCAATTTTGTATGGAATAAGCTGAGCGCGATTTCTCTAGAAGGTGTGTGATCGACAGCAAAACCTTGAAACTGTCGATGGTTCCTCTTTGTTCCACCGTGCAACACGCCAACACACCACCGGACCGGAGCAGATTGCAAGTTGCAACTGCAGCATCCTTAATCAATTCAATAGAAAAAAGCGTGCGCATGCATGTTATCCTAGCGTACTAAAGTACTAACCTTAAACAAGGCTGCGTTTGAATGTACCATGGCCTTTTAGCATGTTGTATGGTACATTTCGTGAAATAATCTATATAAAAATTACATAAATATATTTTTAACATTATATTAATTAATATTTAATTAATTATATGACTCATTGGAACGGCCCCGTTAACATCCGTGCATGACGTGGCATGGAGTCATGTCTGCTGCTGTGCTGCACCCTAAAATGCACATGTAGAAGCACAAGAAGTTACGTACAACTGCGGAGGATTGGTTGGCATTACATCTCAGACCGGGCAAATCGGCAAATTGATACAGCGCTGTGAACGTGGGAGGGAGAACATCAGGCAGGGTAAGCTCAGGACTCGGGAAGTTTCAGAACGTGAACCACGCGAGAGGGAGTGAGGGACGGTCGGACCACCAGAAAGGCAGCGCTGATGGGAAGAATCTGGGACTTGTGCAAAGTTGTGTGAAGCTTACCGCGAGACCGCGGGACGGAGCTTGGACAATCAGTACACGATCTGCCTTTCCAGCGGCCGGGCACTTCAGATCTAGTCGCTGTGCTAGGACTGCTTGTCACCAGCCGGCAAATCAAAACTTTACTCAGGTCGGGTTTAGTTCCTTATTTTTTTTTTAAATTTCTAACTTTTTCATCACATCAAAACTTTTCTATAAACATAAACTTTTATTTTTTTTCTTCAAACTTTCAATTTTAACGTAGAACTAAACACAGCCTCACTCATAAAAATATGGTTGATTAGACCCTTTGCTGTTCAAGAAGATGAGAGTGCATGTTGCTTTCTTTGGCGTCGACAAAGGAACGAATTCTCTTCTTGACATGAAGACACCCAGGGCATCTTTTGAAACACGGGATTAAAAAAAAGAAAGTATAAAAAGCACAAAATGTAAAACACACATGGCTCCAAATAGGTCCTTTTCTTACTGGTTCAAACACACTTCTGTAAGTCCTCCCTAAGTTCTCTCCCCCTTTTTTTTTCCTTTTTTGGAAAAGAAAATCTGTAGTCGATCATCTTAACACCTCCCCTGCGAAAATTGGTTTCGCATGCGGTTGTGATGCTCGCAAGTGAATATTGTGATTTTTCACATACACCTGGAGCTAGACAGTTGCTTCACCCACCAGCAAAAAAATACTTTTGGCTGTCTAAAAAGGTTTCTTTGTAGCAGTGGTAGAAAAAGACTATCAATAATAGATTTGAGTACTGCTGCTACAGTACCTTGTATAGTATGTGCTAATGCATGGAAATGCAGTAGTACAAGACTTAAACGCTGCGGTTTTTTGATAAAAAAAAGGTGATATAAAAGGCTTTTAAAAAGATTCAAGTATTTTTTAAAAATCTATAATAGTTAACATTAATTAATGATGCGATAATTGAGTGTGTTCTCCGGCAACCAAAATGACAACTCACCTCACAATCTTCAGGGGCTTTTGGCTCTTTTAAGGACAGCATGGCAATTGAATGCCAATTTATCGAGAAAGAGAGATGACACAACTCAATAAGATTTTTTTATGTGTCCCTATAATTTTGTTAACACCTCACCATTCTTAAAAATGCTTGATTATGGGGAGTAATTAAATTGCATGTGTGGTACACAGAAATATCATAGATGTGCAATTAGTACATAAACTAATAAAAATATTTATTCTAGTGCATAAACTTGTCTAGTAAGTATGAATCAAGTCCAGAACGATATATTATAACTAATTAGGATGTCTGTGGAGATTATGGGTACCCCATACCCACACGGCGTGGTTATCCGACTAGTTATAGGGGATAACTTATATCTATAGAATATGTAACAGATTATGACTTGGGTATTACGTTTCCCTGTATATTATGGAACGGCCTAAAGTCCTGGTTTGATAAGATTGTAAAGTAGATTTAGGAAATCGATACCGTGTTGGTTAAGGTTTCTATCTTGTAATCCTGCCCCCCATCCTATATAAGATGGGCAGGAGGCCCTCTAGGGGGCATGAGACAACTAGATCGTCAGATCTATAATTCACTCGGTGGATTCAAATCCCTAAACAGGAGGTAGGGTATTACCTCTCATCGAGAGGGCCTAAACCTGTGTAAATCCTTTGTCTCCACATCCATCCACTTTTAGGTCTCGTGCGCTACCCCTTTTATTATTGCCGAATTCATGTTTCGACAGTTGGCGCGCCAGGTAGGGAAGCGTCGAGTTATCTATTAAGAAGTGTGATGGAACCAATCTCCGAGGTTGTTGGATTCGCCAAGCTCGTTTTTCCCTTCTCCGATTCAATCGAGTCGCGAAGATCAATCTCGGCGACTTCAATGGTTTAATCTCCAATGACCAGCAAGCGGATTCGTGGTGTCGCCGTGCAGCCAACTGGCCGTGTCGCCGTGAGCCTACTCCGCCGCCGCCGAGTCCTTTCTTTAATCAGCAAGCCTCTAAGCGGTCAGCCCTCAAGCAAACAAGTGCGATGGAATTAGCTTATGAATCGTCAGATTCAATCTACTTCACGAGTCGTCAAATTCAATCTACGGTGGCTGCCGCTAGCGTCACCTTCATCTCGGGCCATGGTTTTTGCAGCAAGAGGCTGGATCGATCATTTCCGAAAATTTCCGACTGGATCAAGCCAACCAACCAGGAGTCAGTCGTCAAGTTGTCCCCCTGATCATCAGAAATTGAAGTTATCGGCTTCTTCTTTGCTCCAGGCTGGGAGGATTAATCTTGGCGATTTTAATGGATTTAATCTCCGCCGCCGCTGAGTTATTTCTTTGATTAGCAAGACCAGAAGCCTCCACAACCAATCATGCAAGCCTGTTTCCGGCGAGATTCAATCGCAAATAATCCAAATCAGAGTCAACATGCTCTCCAAGCCAACTGATTGGAGCAATCATCAGGAAGCCTTGCGCCCTCCTAAGAACTCATTACCAAGCAACAAGGAATTAATTCTCGCATGCATTGATTTAATCACCTCATGGCATCGATCAAGCCACTTCTGTCCGAGCTATACATGCACGTGCGTGATCTACCTATAACAGATACATGCACGCAGCAACCTTTTTTATGGAATCCACACGACATACATCAGGATATATAACATATTGGCTGAGATCATCGAAAGATATCGTCCCTGATTCAATCAAATATGCTATATACTCAGCTGATGACATATATGAGCTTGGATCACAAACCAGTGTTTCCGCCTACACGGCTGGCCTATTATGCCGCCGTTGTTGGGCGTCTACGACTTCACCGCCGGCCTGCTTCTGTTGCCGCCGAGTGGTGTCCTCGCCTATACGGTTGGTTGGTCACACCACCGTTCATAGGCGACCACGTCTTCACCGACCGGCTTGCCTTCGCCGCCGCCGTGGCCTATTATGACCGCCGTTGTTGGGCGTCTACGTCTTCACCGACCGGCCGCCTCGTCCGCCGCCGACTGGTGTTTCCGCCTTTACGGCTGGCCTATTATGACCGCCGTTGTTGGGCGTCTACGTCTTCACCGACCGGCCGCCTCGTCCGCCGCCGACTGGTGTTTCCGCCTTTACGGCTGGCCTATTATGACCGCCGTTGTTGGGCGTCTACGTCTTCACCGACCGGCCGCCTCGTCCGCCGCCGACTGGTGTTTCCGCCTTTACGGCTGGCCTATTATGACCGCCGTTGTTGGGCGTCTACGTCTTCACCGACCGGCCGCCTCGTCCGCCGCCGACTGGTGTTTCCGCCTTTACGGCTGGCCTATTATGACCGCCGTTGTTGGGCGTCTACGTCTTCACCGACCGGCCGCCTCGTCCGCCGCCGACTGGTGTTTCCGCCTTTACGGCTGGCCTATTATGACCGCCGTTGTTGGGCGTCTACGTCTTCACCGACCGGCCGCCTCGTCCGCCGCCGACTGGTGTTTCCGCCTTTACGGCTGGCCTATTATGACCGCCGTTGTTGGGCGTCTACGTCTTCACCGACCGGCCGCCTCGTCCGCCGCCGACTGGTGTTTCCGCCTTTACGGCTGGCCTATTATGACCGCCGTTGTTGGGCGTCTACGTCTTCACCGACCGGCCGCCTCGTCCGCCGCCGACTGGTGTTTCCGCCTTTACGGCTGGCCTATTATGACCGCCGTTGTTGGGCGTCTACGTCTTCACCGACCGGCCGCCTCGTCCGCCGCCGACTGGTGTTTCCGCCTTTACGGCTGGCCTATTATGACCGCCGTTGTTGGGCGTCTACGTCTTCACCGACCGGCCGCCTCGTCCGCCGCCGACTGGTGTTTCCGCCTTTACGGCTGGCCTATTATGACCGCCGTTGTTGGGCGTCTACGTCTTCACCGACCGGCCGCCTCGTCCGCCGCCGACTGGTGTTTCCGCCTTTACGGCTGGCCTATTATGACCGCCGTTGTTGGGCGTCTACGTCTTCACCGACCGGCCGCCTCGTCCGCCGCCGACTGGTGTTTCCGCCTTTACGGCTGGCCTATTATGACCGCCGTTGTTGGGCGTCTACGTCTTCACCGACCGGCCGCCTCGTCCGCCGCCGACTGGTGTTTCTGCCTACACGGCTGGCCTTTATGCCACCGTTGTTGGGCGTTTACGTCTTCACCGACCGGCCGCCTCGTCCGCCGCCGACTGGTGTTTCTGCCTACACGGCTGGCCTTTATGCCACCGTTGTTGGGCGTTTACGTCTTCACCGACCGGCCGCCTCGTCCGCCGCCGACTGGTGTTTCTGCCTACACGGCTGGCCTTTATGCCACCGTTGTTGGGCGTTTACGTCTTCACCGACCGGCCGCCTCGTCCGCCGCCGACTGGTGTTTCTGCCTACACGGCTGGCCTTTATGCCACCGTTGTTGGGCGTTTACGTCTTCACCGACCGGCCGCCTCGTCCGCCGCCGACTGGTGTTTCTGCCTACACGGCTGGCCTTTATGCCACCGTTGTTGGGCGTTTACGTCTTCACCGACCGGCCGCCTCGTCCGCCGCCGACTGGTGTTTCTGCCTACACGGCTGGCCTTTATGCCACCGTTGTTGGGCGTTTACGTCTTCACCGACCGGCCGCCTCGTCCGCCGCCGACTGGTGTTTCCGCCTGCACGGCTGGCCTATTATGCCGCCGTTGTTGGGCGTCTACGTCTTCACCGGCCGCCTTGTCCGCTGCTGACCGGTGCTTTTATCTTCACAACTGCGCGTCTTCGCTACCGGATTGCTTCTGTTGCCGCCGACTCGTGTTCACTTCATCAGGGCTATGCAACATTGTCGCTATTTTGGAGCGACTTCATATTTATTATCTTCGGCACCAGCAAACACTATTGCCTCTACTTCGCAAGTTTTGCTACTTCACTAGCCACGACGTCTACAAGAGCTTCGATATATCGACATGCGTCACCAAATATGATGCAGTATTATTTTACTACAATAAGTGGCGTTCAAATCTTCAATAGTTTTACTCGGACATCTTCAACATGCATCTTCACTTTTGATTGCAATGACTACTCGACGACAAGAAGCTACAGTTCTCGACTCTATGTTCAGTTGTTTCCCAACTAACCAAAGAGTCGGGGGCTATACAAATACAAGACTCTCAAATCAGCCAACGAGTTCTATGGAATCTAAAATCAGCCAACGAGTTCTATGGAATCTACTTCGGAAGTTATAAGTTTTGTCTTCGCTTCAGAGCAAGTGTTCTACTTCAGCAACTCTAATGAAGCATCTGCAACGGCTACAACTCCAAGATCTACTACCATCTTTACAAATCGAGGGCACCTCTACTTCATCGGCCCTAACATCTCTACCGTTGCTAATGGATGACTACGTCTGCGCCTCCGGTTGCTTCTGTCATTGCCGGCTTGTTATTTCGCCTTCACGGTTGACCTACTATGCAAACGCTGATGAGCGTCTTCGTCATTATCATTGGTTGCTACACTGCTATTGACTGGATCACCGACATCGTCATCTTCATCATGTTGGTTGCGTTTGTCGTCGCCAATTATTTCCTTTATCTTCATGATTGGTGGATTTCGTCATTGCCTTTGATGCGTGTCTACATCTTCACCGTTGGCTTGCTTTCGTCACCACCGACTGGTATCCTCGCCTTCACGGATGGCTTATTATGTCGCCACTAATGGGCATCTTCATCTTCTTCACCAGCTGTCTTGTCTGTCACCGACTGATTATTTCGCTGCCATGGCTACACAACTTTATCGCTGGGCGCCTTCATATTCATTGCTGGTTGACCTAACTGCTACCGACTGGTTTCTTCGCCTCCACGGCTGTGCAACTTCATCACTTTTGATTGGTATCATTATTTTCACTACCACCAATATTTTTGCCATCTCTAGTGGGCAATATTATCTCTATATTGGTCGTCTTGTCTCTATGCCAACTGCGTCAGCTACCATCAATGGACAACTGTGATTACGACAGAAGGACAAGCTTCGTTCCCACATCGGCTACTTCTGCTGTCACCGAGGGAATACGACAAAGCTAAGTCATCATTTATTTTATTCTTTATATGATATTCTGCCTTTTCCTTTGCCTCACTACATCAACTGGTTCGCCGTTGACTAGTGAGTCGGGGGCTACAGATGTTATATCATATTTTTTAAACAATTTTCATAATATTTATCTTGATTGCTTGCGACATAATCTGAGTACAAAAGTGCATATCGAGTTATGGAGTTCTATCTTCTTATGCTTTCCGTTTGGTTTGTCGATGGATAGTTGCCTTTGGGCCGATTCCTAGCACCCGGGGGCTCGTTGGATGGACCGAGTAACGCAAGGTGTTAAGTATTACTCGGAAGAAATCTAAAGCATAGAGATAATATAATTTATTTTCTGCTCTTAACAATTGCAAAAGTACCCGAGTAGTAAACTCTGATACGTGAAACTTTGTTCCATTAATGACGAACTCATGTCACTCATATGTATGTTTGGGAAGTGCCTAGGCCGACTCCCGGTGCTTGGGGACTACGACTAGTCGGACAGAGTGTTTAAACGTAAGGAGTCATCCGCTCGGGGAAACTGAAATTGACAAGAGGAGAAATACATATTTATAAATATTTTAAAATATTTGAATTTTTCTCGACATCAGATACTACTCATCCTATATGTTCGTTCTGCAGGATCCAGATCCAGATATGCATAAAAGGGATTCATGGCTTTAAGCTTATCTCTTACGCCCCAGGAATGGATCAGTCAGAACATCACCACCGGCTTGCCGTCGCCGCCGCCGACTGGTGTCTTTGTCTATACGGTTGGTTGGTCACAACACCGTTGTTGGGCGTCTACGTCTTCACCGACCGGCCGCCTCGTCCGCCGCCGACTGGTGTTTCCGCCTGCACGGCTGGCCTCATTGCAGATGATCAGCACCAAGTGCCTGATGCGAATCGTGGCCCGATCTTTCTATGGCCTCCTGTCCTTCCTGTGCACTCGTTACCCGGACTGCTCACCTGACCAAGCGATGGGGTGGCTGCAGATGGCCAGCGCTGACTTGCGGATTGTTGATCCTGCCCTTGGTTATATGTCCAATAAGATTACGAGAACAGACAACATCAGCATGAGCTTCTGTTGTAACTTGCCACTGCAGGTTGGGATTGGATGCTTGTGTTTCAGAGCTGAGGCATCAAGAAGACCGGTTACCCCTTCTGCCGGTGTCCACGAAGCTTATGCTGCTGCGGCTGCTGCTGCTTTCCACCCAGCGCCGCTTGCGCAGCAAGAGCTTCTCGCATCACCTGACAACCTAAGCTTGGGTTTGTATATCTGCATGCGTTGCAGCACGGTGACAGGCTCTGCTCTGACGATGTCACCTTGATTTCCTTGTTGTTTCGCAAGCGTCACTTCGAGTCGCTACAGCAACAGCAGCCAGAGCCTAAAAGGTTAAGCAGTGATGTCTGCATTGCGCTTTGTCACCGGCGTTTCAAGTTTTGGCTACATCATGACCTAGTCTGCAAGAACGTGGAAGTTGCATTGGCCACATTCAACCTTGACAAGGTTTGGTTTCTTCAAGTTGACCCCCCTCTATTTTTGTTGTATATGCTTAGCCTCAAATGTCCAATTAACTCTCTTCGATTATGTCTTTGGTTGAAGGTGCACAAATATAGGCTTCATTTTATCTGTGGTGTCAATGAGTGCGTATCTGGCCTGGAGTACGGCCCGGTCAGAAGCAATAGCCCATGGAGGATTTACAAATATAATCACTCTCATATCAACTTTCTGGCGATTTGCGATGACCCCCAATCTGCCAATGATCCTGCAACGCTCCTCTTTGCTGAATGTAGCAACTATAGCGTTCATGAGGAGTCTTGGTGCATCCCGGTGGTTTCGCCGCATCGAGATACTGGTATGCTCTGGTCTTGACCTTACGATCGAACAACCTTTCAATATCCATCTCAATATTTCCCTTCCAAGTAGATTTGTCTATGCTATCGTAATCAATTTCATATCAGTATATATCTCTAGTTGAAAACTCACCGACATAGCAGAGGACCAAAGGTTAAGCAAAAATAGTGATGTGATGCCCAGAAAAGAAAAAAGAATGCTGCTAAAATCTGTCCAATAGAAAGATTATATTAGATCTGTCTATGGTAAATAGATGCTAACGTGTGATAGATTACTTATGCAGGATGCTTCATAGATGACATAGGTGATACTCTCTCTGTCCTGTTTCAAAAGGGCACAGTTTCTTGATCTGTCCAGTTTTAAAGGGAGTACGGGTACTTATTCACTGTCTAATTTTATTATTTTTGTTTCTCCAGTTGTAGATCAAATTTAGTCATACATGTTTGTGTATAGACTTATGGACAAGGATTTTCTACACCTAGATGTCATGGCACCCATTATTTGCATGCGATTCAAATAGTTATAGGAAAATATGAAAAAAATTAGTAGCATCGATTGTGATGATATAAGGGCATGTTTGGTTGCTACCCTGAGCAACCTGCCTGAGTATTTTCCATGCCTGAGGGCTGCCTGAGCTTGCTTGCAGAAAGTACCTGTCCAGGCATGACACAAATTTAAGGAGGTGTTTGGTTGAAGCCCTGAGAACATGCCTGAGTGGACATAAGGGTCAGGCAGTGTTTGGCTTATATTCTGCCTGAGCATACACTCACCGTATGCTATGTAGATGGTGAGAGTACCCTCTACCAAGATTTTGCCAAACAATTGTCAAACGATCTTCCATTTCCTAATGATAAAAGCATCACATATTGTTAAACATGCAAATGGCAACAGGGAAATAGTGAATATATTTAACATCAAGTTTCAGCCATCATACAGATCAGTTCTAGCCAGTAATGCCACGAGTTAAACATGACAAAAGAAAAGGGCCACAAAGCTAGGGTTATCAACTTGTCCAAAAGTTAGAAAGCAACACTACTAGCAGATTAGCATGTCACAGCATGCATCATCATAGTATCTATGTTAATATTTAGCAATTGTCTAAACACATATATAGTGCGGCAATTGCATGACCAAAAGGGTGCAGCAAAATATAGACCCTCATCAACCACGATTAGCTTTTGCAACCAATATGCACCTATAGCTCACTAGAGGCCTGTATCATCACCAGATAAGAACTTGTAAACCCAACGTTCAAGATATTCTTGACCCATGCTAATAAGAAAACTGCGATGAGCTTGAAATTCTGGCTTGCAAAGGTGTAGTCCAACTCTCATCTTATCTTCAGGTTCTAAGGCAATCTTCTTGAGCATGTCCCATAGAGGGGCATTTGGATCTTGAGGGGCTGCAGTCTGTATTGGTTTGGCAAGGTTATCTTTGATTCCAACCAAGGTACTAGTGATCAGCACATCAATATCATCATCATCATGCAATCCAGGTGATGACTTTGCCTTAAGCTTACCCTTATCATTATGTGATTGAGGCAAGGTCTTTGGCTTCCCACACTTTTTGAAACTCTTCTTGTTTGGCTTCAGACCACTGGTATGAGAAGATGAAACTTGACTAGTTGCTGCATTAAGGGCTGCCACCTCCTTGCAATCATCACTGTCTGCCTCTAATTTGTCCGAGTCTTCCCCTTGTGGATATTTTGTTTCAGCATAGGTTGACATATCATTGAAATTATCAAGTTCATCAGCTTCATCATCAAAATCAGCAACACTTGAAGGATCTTCCATAAACGCTCCATCAGTCGAGGAACCACTAAACAACTATTGCAGCTTATCGAAGAATTGAATAGGCTTTGAAAGAATTCCACGGTCATTAATCTGCCAAGAAAAAGTCATCAATAATAGAAAATCTATTTAACAAATATATCATGTATTCAAAACAACAAGAGATTACCGATAGGCTATCCAAGGTAGATTGGGAGAGAGACAACATTTTGTTTGTCTCATCCCAGCCACCACCACTCTCATTTAGATGGCGAGCTACAAGTGCCCAAGTCTCTTTATGGCGCCTATAGTGTCGTTGAACCTGATCAACATTGTAAGTACTGCCATACTTTGCATTAATAGCTGATGTGCAAGCAGTGTGATGCATCTTCTTGATCACTCCCTTTGGTGGCAGCTCTAACTTCTTTTCAATGTACCAGTCAAGAAGAAATTCAGAGAGTGCTGGTGGCCAATTTATGGGTTTTGACCTCACACCTGATCCCCCAACTCCTTTGCGTGCCTTACTTTTTCCCTTGCCATGTTTGTTGCTTCCTCCTATATCCATGTTATGAACTACAAAGCAATGCACAGTAGGTAATAATGGCATCCAACAAAAAAACATAAAGTAGAAAATGCTATAATATGAAGAGCTGAAAGAAGAATTCATTAAAAATAGCTAACAGTCATAGAACAATATCCATGCCATACAACACCACTGTTAATGTTCCTCCCACATAATATTAGCTAGATTTTCTCGAAATTCTACCCACTGTTGGTGCTCCTCGCCATAATCTGTCGCTACTCTAGCTGATCTAGGTAGCTTACTATACCAACGAGCTTCATCATATATGATGTTATCAGGACCATTATCAAGGATCCAATTATGCAGTACACAACACGCTATTACTATCTTCACTTGGACTTTATATGGAAAGAAAGGCTTACTAGCAAGAACTTTGAAACGGTTTTTTAAGGTTCCAAATGCTCTCTCAACAGATGTGCGAAGGGAGGAATGTCGAAGATTGAATAATTCTTGAGGTGTTTCTGGTGATTTCCCGCCTTCGTACTCTTTCAGGTGGTATCGAACACCCCTAAATGGTGGTAGTATACCAGGTCTTGCTGCATACCCTGCATCGGCTAAATAGTATTTGCCTACAACAGAAGATGAATGGTTTTATTGCCTTGTCACAAAATATTGTGCACCTGAAAATACTAAAGCTTCATGCACACCTTCAGGTATTTGAATTCCATTTGATCTTCTAAGAGCAGCCTTGAGAACCACTGAGTCATGTGCTGAACCCTCCCATCCAGCAAGAACATAGGTAAACCTCAAATCAAAGTCAACCGCAGCAAGAACATTCTGAGTTGGATAGGACTTGCGACCTCTAAACCTGTTAACTATATTCTCTGGGACAAATGCAGGGATGTGTGTGCCATCCAATGCCCCGATGCAATCCTAAGTTAGAAGAAATTATTACTATACAAACATAAAGTAGTTACATTAATTAGAATGTTGAATAAGTATATTTCACGTGAGATACCTCAAAATATGGGTAGAATCTGCCAGGATTACTAACTATCTTTGAATGGGTCTCTATTGACCTAATCTGTATCATATCTTTAGCAAGACAACATAAAGCTTTCAACACCTCATTGAAGTACCGGCTCACTGTCTCACTGGATCTTATGACATAGAATCCAATCACACGATTTCTTAAATTGTGGCCAACTGTGTGCAGGAACATAGCTAATTGTTCTTCCACTGAGACATGGATTGTGTCACATAGTAGGCCATTATCACGTAATTTGGAGGCAAGTTTCCAGAACACTTCTTTCCTCATCCGAAGCTGACTGATGCAAGTTGTATCACTCCCATTGTACAAATCATCTAATCTTGTTTTCCTGACCAAATCTCTATCCACCAATGGACCATACTTCCTTGGATGTCGTCTATTTCTTATACGACGTCGCCAGCGAATAATTGCCAACACAACAGCTAAAACACCCAAAGTTCTAGTTCGTTGATGGACAATATACTAATGAGTAGAATCTAGATCCATCTGAGCATCACACGACAAAGGAAAAAAAAA
>CM020178.1:38560595-38691006 GCA_009805545.1 Oryza longistaminata
AAAAAAAAAAACTGCGATTGTGTTCTCACCTTGCTGCAGAAAATCGTGGCAAAGATTGTGGGGGCTTGGCAATCTGACGCGCACAGAGGAAAGGAGAGAGTTAGAAATTTTGATTCCCTTCAGATCTGGACAAAGTACTCTTCTTTTTCTACTTACCTGCTAGCTCTCACGGTCAGAGCTACGCTCTAACAGATCACCAAATGCAGGACTTTTACTGGAAAAAGAAACAACTGGCCACCAGATCTGCAAGTTCCTTGGTCACCGCCGCTGGAGCCATGGAAGAATCGATGGGAACTGGTCTCTGCAAGAACCCTAGGCTAGCAGTGAGGAGGAGGAAGAAGTGGTCTCGTTTTCACTACTGTATAGAAGAGCGGTGATTTTACTCAGGCAGGTGGAGCGAAATGCTCAGGCCACCCATTTTGTACGCCTGACTCAGGCGAGTACACTCAGGCAAGATTTATCAGGCTAGAATCCTCAGGGTAGCAACCAAACAGATGCCAGGCGAGTTACAGGCATGACCTTAGGCCAGGCATATTTGCTCAGGGTAGCAACCAAACAGGCCCTAAGTCTATACACAAACATGCATGACTAAATTTGATCTACAACTAGAGAAACAAAAACAATAAAATCAGACAGTGAATAGTACACGTACCACACAGATAAAATTTGTTATTTTTGTTTCTTCATATGTTGATCAAATTTAGACCTTCATGTTTGTATAGTGTCTTATATTATCATAATCTATCTTATCAAATTTTATAAAAAATTTTATATAACCTTTTAAATTACATGCATACATGTAGAAAATACTTTCCATAGACTTATATCATCACAATCGATGCTACTAAACTTTTTCAATTTTTTCTATAACTATTTGAATCGTATGCAAATGATGGGTGCCATGGCATCTAGGCGTACAAAATCCTTTGGCGTTTAGGTGTTATTTTCACTTTAATTTGTTATTTTTGTTGCAACTTATAGAAGTTGAATTTGGTCTTGCATGTTTGTAGAGTGATATATTTCGTATTAATCTATGTTGTCAATTTTTTTAATTTTTTAATAACTATTTAGATGACATGCAAATAACGAGGGAATGTCCCCTCAAGGGATGAAAATCCACGTCCGATTTCTGTTCTCAATATGGAGTGTGCAAATGTGACAGAAGGAATTCTACTCGCGTTAATAATCAATTGTCACTACCATACTATTATTAGTTTATAACGTGTTGTCATTTTTGTATGTATGGCAGAATTAGTCCGTTGCATTTACTGTGAGAGCAAGGGGACTAGGATTGTGCATCCTGGTGAGAAGAGCTTCCATGGACGTGACACGGAATTTGAGAAGGTGATGCGTGGAGAACGACTCTTTCCTGGATTACAGAGAGGATCCTACAGCAACATTCGGCTCGATGAAAGAATCGATGCAGATTGGGTGGATAATCTGGAGGAAGATTGCATCTACATCACTGCCTGCGCAGCGGATAATGATAGAAGAGTGAACCCGCTCAATTACCCGCCTATGTATCGAGAGCGTGTGCTACCGTGCTGCGAAGCAGCAAGTGATCGTTCCTAGTTATCAGTTTTTTTTTCATATATTTTTCTTCACAACATTATAAGGAAACCCGACGTTGCTTTGTCCAACTGTGCCCCAGTAATTTGGAGTACTATGCTGGACAAGTTCATGCTATAAACATGACGAGAATCAATTCAGTTCGGGAAATGCGACTTTTATCCATATATATTCTCCTCAACAGTTTGCTCGAGTGAGTGATCACCAGATAGAACTCTGCGTTCGTAGGTGTGGAAATGGACTTATGGACACGGTAGGTGGCACACTGATTCGGTATCCACACAACGCTAATCTCTCTACATGCTCCCGTGCTGAAGGATCAATTATTCGTAATCGTAGGTACATATTCAGATTAAGATCGGGAGCTCAGATTTCAGATCGAGATGCTGTTGGGGATGCCCTTGGCGGTGATGCCGGCGGCGGCGCCGGTGACGTCGGAGGTGTTGGGGTAGAGCAGCATGTAGGGGAACTCGGCTGGGCCATTGCGGTTCTTGAGCCCCGCGTCGCCGTTCATGCCCACCACCTTCCCCTCGATCTCCACCAGCCGGTCGCTTGTCTTTGGTTGAAGGTGCACAAATATAGGCTTCATTTTATCTGTGGTGTCAATGAGTGCGTATCTGGCCTGGAGTACGGCCCGGTCAGAAGCAATAGCCCATGGAGGATTTACAAATATAATCACTCTCATATCAACTTTCTGGCGATTTGCGATGACCCCCAATCTGCCAATGATCCTGCAACGCTCTTCTTTGCTGAATGTAGCAACTATAGCGTTCATGAGGAGTCTTGGTGCATCCCTGTGGTTTCGCCGCATCGAGATACTGGTATGCTCTGGTCTTGACCTTACGATTTCTCTTTTTTTAAAAAAGCGAACAACCTTTCAATTTCCATGTCAATATTTCCCTTCCAAGTAGATTTGTCTATGCTATCGTAATCAATTCCATATCAATATATATCTCTAGTTGAAAACTCACCGACATAGCAGAGGACCAAAGGTTAAGCAAAAATAGTGATGTGATTGTGATACCCAAAAAAAAAAAGAATGCTGCTAAAATCTGTCCAACAGAATTAGGGGCGGATCTAGAAAAAAAAATAGTAATGGGGGCTGAATAAACTACATCAGTATAAATCGAACCTCCAGTCCTCACATCCTATGGATCTATGGAAAAAAAATTAGTGGCTGAATAAATTACATCAGTATAAATCGAACCTCCAGTTCCCACATCCTATGGATCTATGGAAAAAAAATTTAGTGAGGGCTTAGGGGGGTCTCCACTGTCCCGAGGGTGGTAGTGGGGTCTCAGGACCCCTCCACCCCCATTGTTCATCCGCCCCTTGATTATATTAGATATGCCTATGGTAAATAGATGCTAACGTGTGATAGATTACTTATCCAAGATGTTTCATAGATGATATAGGTGATACTCTCTCTGTCCTGTTTCAAAAGGGAGTAGAAACTAGAAAGATCTGCCAATGTTTTGTTTTCTTCTGAGCACAATCTGGCAATACAGTTGCTGCATGCATACATTACGTCCTTTATATGACCATCATATTCAATATCTAAAAACCATAGTGTCTAAAAGCAAAATTGCAAACCTTTTTTTTTCTGTAGTGAACTTGCAGATTTAAGAAAGTATGCTTAAACAAGATATCCAGTAATTTGGCAAGCAAGAGAACAAACCTTCAAATGCTTTGGTACTTCACTAGTTCACTGGGTGATTTATGTTCTCAATATGGAGTGTGCAAATGTGACAGAAGGAACTCTACTCGCGTGAAAAATTATTTGTCACTACCATTCATCTCCATACTATTATTAGTTTATAACGTGTTGTCATTTGTGCATGTATGGCAGAATTAGTCCGTTGCATTTACTGTGAGAGCAAGGGGACAAGGATTGTGCATCCTGGTGAGAACAGCTTCCATGGACGTGACACGGAATTTGAGAAGGTGATGCGTGGAGAACGACTCTTTCCTGGATTACGGAGAGGATCCTACAGCAACATTCGGCTCGCTGAAAGAATCGATGCAGATTGGGTGGATAATCTGGAAGAAGATTGCATCTACATCACTGCCACTGCAGCAGCAAGTATCGAGAGCGTGTGCTGCCGTGCTACGAAGCAGCAAGTGATCGTTCCTAGTTATCAGTTTTTTTTCATATATTTTTCTTCACAACATTGTAAGGAAACCCGACGTTGCTCTGTCCAACTGTGCCCCAGTAATTTGGAGTACTATGCTGGACAAGTTCATGCTATAAACATGACGAGAATCAATTCAGTTCGGGAAATGCGACTTTTATCCATATATATTCTCCTCAACAGTTTGCTCGAGTGAGTGATCACCAGATAGAACTCTGCGTTCGTAGGTGTGGAAATGGACTTATGGACACGGTAGGTGGCACACTGATTCGGTATCCACACAACGCTAATCTCTCTACACGCTCCCGTGCTGAAGGATCGATTATTCATAATCGTAGGTACATATTCAGATTAAGATCGGGAGCTCAGATTTCAGATCGAGATGCTGTTGGGGATGCCCTTGGCGGTGATGCCGGCGGCGGCGCCGGTGACGTCGGAGGTGTTGGGGTAGAGCAGCATGTAGGGGAACTCGGCTGGGCCATTGCGGTTCTTGAGCCCCGCGTCGCCGTTCATGCCCACCACCTTCCCCTCGATCTCCACCAGCCGGTCGCTGAACCGCCGGAACGCCTCCAGCGCCCTGGCGTCCGACGTCCACGCCGGCGTGTCGCGCTGCCCGAGGTACACCTCGTCGGAGGAGTGCTTGGACAGGACCTCGATCAGCGAGACGCCGATGATGGTCTGGAGCTGGCTGGTGATGGTGCGGATGAACGCCCGCTCCGGGTCGCGCCCCAGCTCGCCGTACGCCTCCGTCCCCGGCTCCGGCATCCGCCGCCGGCTCACCGTCGGCCGGTTCGGGAGGTAACCGGCGTACGGGTACTGGCCGAAGTTGACCGCCGCGTGCAGCGCCGACGCGATCCAGATGATGGTGGTGCACGCGTCGCGGAGCTCCGACACGGCGTCCATCCTGGGCCACCACGCCGCGCCCTTGAGGTCGCCGTGCCCGACCTCCCGCACCTCCGCCCACCACGCCCGCAGCTCCGCGTCGCCGCGGAGCACGCCGTCGTCGGTGTAGTAGATCGCCAGGTACTCGCCCACCCACTGCTCGATCGCGTGCCAGATCTCCAGCCCGTCCGCCGCGTACGGGTAGTCCTTGATCAGCAGCCGCACCTTGTACGGGCTCGTCGCGTCCTCCACCGCCACTCCCCTGCAAAAAAAAGATCACATGATTTTGCACTGAATTGTACATTCTTCCCACTGACGCCTTACAAAAATCAATGGAGATGTGTAATACGTAGTACTACCTTTTGATGAGATCGGCGGGGAGGCCCTGCTCGGTGAAATTCCAGTTCTTGTACACCATGGACGACATCCAGAGCGCGTACTTGCCGGGGAACACGGTCATCTCGAAGATGCCGCCGGCGTTGATGAGCGTCTGCCGCGCCAGGGCGTTGATGGTCATCGTGTCGCGGTAGTGCGGGCTCAGCAGCTTGTGCACCGGGTGCGTCACGCTGAGCTGCCGGTTCGTCGCGATCACGAACGGCTCCATCACCGCGTGCGTGTTCAGCCTGATCAACCAACAACAACAACCGATGAGTACAAATCTCCGTCGATGAAGCGATCGATTGCTCTGGTTTTGAACGTACCAGTGGCTGATCAGTTGGTGCCAGCCGGAGTCGTTGACGGCGACGTAGGCCTTGGCGAGCTGCCACACCCAGGCCTCGACGCCGGTGGACGCCGGCGTGTAGACCGTGCTCTTGGCGGCGGTGACGTCGCCCTGGATCAGAGGCTCGCTCAGCTCGATGGCGAGCGGCGCCAGCGTGCCGTCCCCTCGCAGGAAGAAGAGCGTCCTGGTCGCGTAGATGAAGTTGCCCTCCAGGCCGTTGACGTCGATCAGGAACGGCATGAACCGGTCGTGGTGGTCCAGAATGTACAGCCGGTTGCTGTCCAGCGCCTGCAAATCGCGACACAGTAAATTTCCACACACTATTGCCATTTGCCAGAAACAATTCAGGTTTGCAAGTCACAATTGATAGCAAAATCTGCACGTCTGAAACCAACCTGCTGCACGGCGAGGCCCTCGAGGTTGCTCTCGATGTGCGCCGCCGTGATCGTGCTGGTGTGGTCGCCGAACTTGCTAGGATCGAGACTACTTTTCGGAGGGAATTCCTGCGGGATCAACATCGAGTCAAATTTGCCACATTTCACGTTGCAGCAGCCGCGTTCACTGTCAATTTGGCATGAACGCATCGCTGATCACTCACCGTGAGACGCGTGATCATCATCGGGTTCACGCCGGCGAGCACCTCCCGCGCGAACTCCTCGTCGGTCCTCCACGCCTCCTTGTCCTCTGCATACATAGCCAAACATTACATCGATCGTCAGTTTTCACCTAAAGATTCTGATGAAAAGTCTCTACGATCGATGACAGGTTGAGCTCACGTTTGATGATCTGAGGCATGGGGAGCTTGAGGATGTAGTCGCCGGCGGCGGGGAGGAGGTCCTTGACGAGCTGGAGCGGGAATCGCTTGCGGAGCTCCTCCAGCGCGGGGACATCGGGGAGCTTGAGGCCGCCCTCGTACAGGTCGAGGATGTCCTGGAACGAGTCGAACTCGCCGGGGGTGGTGTCCACGTACGTGCGGATCGCCGGCACGATCCCCTCCGCGATCGCCTTGATCGAGTAGCCCAGGAAGTCCGCCATCTTCAGGTGCCCGAACCGCTCGTCCCGCGGCACGTAGATCTGCTCCACCAGCGACAGCCTACTCTCCGAGTCCGGATCTGCACGCACGCACACGTGTACAAAAAAACATCAGTCAAAGTCAAAGTCAACGGTCAACAACACAAACCGGGCCCACCGTCAGTGAGACATTGCAGCTGAATATGGACCAGTTCTGGTGTTTCACTATGACAGGTGGACCTAACTGGGAGGTATGGGAGTGAAGGTGCCACTCTAGTGTAAAAATGTATCAAAATTTTTAAACCTTAAAATGCTTTTTTAAGAATCGTAAAAATTTTGGTTGAGGAATGCGTACCGGTGGTGGTGGGTTTGCGGCCGGTGCGGCCGCGGCGAGGGTAGGGGGTGTCGGGGGAGCCGCCGAGGATGGGGCGAGGGTTGCCGGAGTCGGGGGAGCCGAGGTCGTTGTAGACGTCGTAGCGGTAGACGCGGTCGTGCTCCTCGTAGGGGCCCTGCTGGTCGTCGCCGCGCAGGTTGCGGAGCTCGTCGTCGCGGTACGGCTTCAGCGCCGCCGGCATCTGGCTCGGCAGGTAGGCCTGCGCGTCGGCCGCAGAAAATATACCACAAAGTTAATCATAGCACGTACTCGTATTAATACGCATCGCTAATTACTTAATTGGTTAGTAGTTGATTGCCCAAATCAGCCCCTTGATACGGCACCGGCCTTGGACACCTGGGCCCTGGCTGCACGCTGAACAAGAGGCAGGCAACTATCTGTTCACTTTAAAACTTTTACCGTGTCATGTGTTCGCAAAGTAAAATCGAGTGCTGTGTCGTTGATCTTGTTGAAAAAGCTTCTCGGGGCCATGAAACAATGCCGTCTAAATGGGTGTGAACTGTGAACTGTGGCAACTATGATGAGTTGATGACTCACGTGAACTCACATGCCTTCCTGAGTCCAAGGACTATTCCAGATTTCTAGTACTATAGCCACTTTTATGTTGTTATCATCAGGAAGGATATCCATTGTAGAGCTGCTTCTTTTTTTTTGAACAGTGGGAAGTGAGCATAGCTCAACTGGTTAGGTTCCTTGTGGTGGATCCAGCCCACCCGGGTTCAAATCCTAGATTTGACACGGGTGCTCGCATTTACGGATAATTATTCTTTCAGTGGTAGGCGACGTAACCGTCGACAGCGAGGCGTCTGTGGTGACTTCGTCAATCTCTTGCTGTGTCGTTGATCTTGTTGAAAAAGCTTCTCGGGGCCATGAAACAATGCCGTCTAAATGGGTGTGAACTGTGAACTGTGGCAACTATGATGAGTTGATGACTCACGTGAACTCACATGCCTTCCTGAGTCCAAGGACTATTCCAGATTTCTAGTACTATAGCCACTTTTATGTTGTTATCATCAGGAAGGATATCCATTGTAGAGCTGCTTCTTTTTTTTTTGAACAGTGCTACTAAATCCACTTCACCTACCACATAAACAACTTACATAAAGTCCATTCACTTCTCACCTAACCAAATATCTTCCCTATGGGCGCCTACCAAACAACGTGAATCAAGCAACTACTCGTTGCATCTACGAACTGGCCAAACCAAGAAGAACGGCAAATGGTTACTGTATTAGTGTAATTTACATGCAGGGTAGCATAATACAGTATGCAGCAGAGAAGAACTCACATCGTTGGCGAAGAAGACGCGGTCGTAACGGTACTTGTCGGCGGGGTAGACCCAGGAGTTGGCGAGGAAGACGACGGCGCCGGCGCGGCCGGGGACGTCGTCGAGGGTGATGGTCTTGAGGAAGAACTCGTTGCTGTGGTGGTTCTTGACGATGATGGCCCCCGGCACGCCGAGCTTGTCGACGTCCCAGTCGAACGTCACGCCGAACCGCGACTCCCCCGTCGTCAGCGACGGCAGGCTGCTCGTCAGCCACTGCTCCAGGCTCGCCTCCGCCCCCACCTTCCCCCGGTTGCCGTTGTCTGCACGCCGATGAGAGGATCATGCCCAATCCGTTCCCGTTAATTAGTCCAAACCAACGACTAATCATGCCCCAGCTGTTAATTATACTACGTGTCACCTCCTCGCGACACCAGCTATAGTTTCAGGCATCTAGTTCAAAGTGCGGTACTACTTTTTTTTTTTTTTACTTTTTAACTTTTGTACTTTGGGTTAGCATCTGGTACTCCTCCTACCCTGGTTGTCTTTTTCCTCGATGTTGGTCTCTTCTTTCCATGTCCCATCAAAAGAGGACCGAGCTATCTAGGCAATGGCCGCCCATACAGTGTTTAAGTTTGTATGGACAAAAATGCACAAGGAGAGAGGTAAATCGACCGAGAGAAGAGATGCAAGGGGGTGAGAAGGGGGGTGTGTGCTCACTTGGGTCGACGGCGGTGGAGCTGATGAGCTGGCAGGTGACGCCCTTGCCGAGGAACTCGCCGAGGCCGTCGATGACGGTGGCGCCGAAGTCGTTGAGGTCGAGGACGTTCTTGCGCATGAGCACCACCGTGCCCTTGAGCCGCGACTGCTTCGACGACCCCGTGATGGTGTCGATGATCCCTCCCAGCATCTTCGCCTCTTCTGGATGTCTCGAGCTCTCGACCTGGGTTTGCAGTGGGCTGATGAACTGATCACTTTAATCAGTACGTTTCGCTCTGAATCGAGTTGCAGTGAGCGTGAGCTCGCTGGGTATTTATAGCCACAAGAGGGTGTAACTGGGAACAGTACAATAGGGCCGTGACTGAAGATTGACTGGTGAGGGCTAGTGGGGGATACTCTGCTTAAAATTTATTATCTCAAATCATTTTGCACAATTTAATATTCTTGAGAGCGAGAGTTCGGTTTATCATCTTACTGAAATTCTTTAGATTAAACTTTTTGATAGGTAAGTGAATTAAGCACTCGTTTCAAAATTATTATGGGTGCGTTTAGTTCACGCTAAAATTAGAAGTTTGGTTGAAATTGAAGCCATGTGACGGAAAAGTTGAAAGTTTGTGTGTGTAGGAAAGTTTAAATGTGATCGAAAAGTTGGAAGTTAGAAGAAAAAATTTGAAACTAAACTCGGCCTATGTCAAAATTATTGACATAGTTTTGGTACTACCAAACATTATCGTCACATCTCTACGACTCTATCAGCCCAAAATTTAAACAACATCAGAGATTTCGGTACCCAAATCTTAGTAATTATACTTTATTTTTTAAATATAACATTATTAACTTTTAAACATGATATTTCATCATTTGCTTTGTTTTATAAAAAAAAGTTATATAAGCATTATTTATGTTGTTTCTACTTTTTATAAATACATATATGTATTTTTATTTTGTTTTTACATACTTTATCATTAAAGATATTTCAAGTATGACTTATATTTTCATATATTTATATCAAATTTTTAAACAAGATGAAAAAATAAATGTCTTGTCTAGAAATGAATGACATAATTTCTGCTACTATAGAAACGAATTGGAGTTGTCATACTTCCCTCCTGTCCTCCTAGCGAGTCTGTGCCCTCCATCCAAGTGAGTAATACTCCATCCGTCATATAATATAAGGGATTTTGGATGAATGTGACACATGCTAGTATGCTGAATCGGGATATTGTGGGACAGAGAGAGTACGTTATTGTATTCTTAATCACCTCCTAATCTATCGTTTGTTGTATCGTTTTAACTTTTTTTTCTAGTTAAACTTCTTTTAGTTTGATCAAGTTTATAAAAAATTACAATATTTTGACACAAAACAAATATATTATCGAAATATATTAATTTCTATATGTTATTAAATATTTCTATAAACTTAATTAAATTTAAAGAATTTTAATTATAAAAAAGGTAAAAATAATTTATAATATAAAACGGAAGAAGGCTAATTATGACCGGTCACGTACGGGTGCATTAAAAAGGAAAACAGAAGGAATACGCTATCAAACCAAACCACCCCCCACACTGGTGCTACTGGCCTTAATTAGGACTAGGGCCATGGCATCGGCCACGTATGCGATAGCTTAAAATCGATTTGAATATTTGGGAAGACGCGAGCGGCGTGGGAAACGCCCGCGTGCACCGCGCAGCTCGTCTCATTCATTCGTCTCGGTTTCCCCTGCTCCAATCGCGACGTCGACGTGCACTGGTGCACGGTGTGCCGGGGCGGCTCGTGTTTTGCGTGATTTTATTTCATAATAATGCTGACTCCAAACTCCTAACTGCTCCAGTCCAGCTATATCTGATTTGCATTGTTGACATAACAACTCTTCGTTAGAGGGGAATACATTTATGTGCATATAAGTTTTTCCTGTTTACATCATGTACATCAAGAAATAAATTTTACTAAAAATGTTAGAAAAACCCATAAATATAATTTTAAGGAATTTGGTATGTTCTTTTAGTACTTAGTACTTGTCAAACTCATTATATTTTAGCCGTAATAAAAAAAATAAAAATTCCAACGGCTTTAAAAGTAAAAATTTGTTAGAATTTCATCGCTCCCTATCTATAATGAATTTGTAGGTTTGACTTTATACATATATGTAAAACTACTAAAAGATTATATACAGTGTTTTAGAATTTTTTTTTAAACATATTTTTTAATTGATGTATATGATACTTATAAAAAACACTCATGTGTATAGGATACATCTCTGATTAGAGATATTAGCAAACAAATTAGCGGAGGTGAAATTTCAGTATCAATTTTAGACAGATATAGGTGTCGTCCTTCATCATCGATCTTTGTCATCGTGAATTATCCGAAGACATCGTTTCTCTTATTCGCGGATACAGCAGAGAGCCTCGTAATTAATTCTTCCTCACCACCAGGATATGTTTGATGTTAGAAAAGGGTAACGATCGAGCTCTTGATTCTGAATTGAACCACGTGTACTCCCAAAAGCTAGCCTTAGGGGAAAATAAAAAAGAAAAACAGAACAATATCTGCAGTACGACTCTGAATTTCGTGTCAGCAAACAAGAGAGAGAGAGAGAGGGGGAACACGTCCATTTGTGATTTGTGTGCCTCGACTTCCGATCTCTCACGTCAGTCCGTGATTTGTAATGCGGTTGGAGACCTGTCACGTCAGTTCTGACCTCTTGCTGCAGACTTGATCACGTGGTTAATTAGCGTTGCCGAGATCCGTAGCCCGGTTGGCCAAATAAACCAAAGCAAAAGCCTATATTTAAATTTTCAAACTTGAATTTGCATTTGATTTTAATATATGTTCAACATGTTTTTTTTATATTGACTTTTAAGTTCATACGAATAAATATATAAAAATTGTACCTATAAATTAACTCTTATTCCCTGTTTTAGCTTATTAGGTAATATAGACAACCAATGAGGCTCCAAATGATGTTCGGAAGGGTAATTTTACCATCCTTAAAAAAATATCGGGAGATCCCATACTTTCTAGTGTAAAAATTTAGTATCTCCGGATATTAAGTATCCTTGATGTATAAAAAAAAACTAAAAACTTCAGTGCAAAATTTACATACCTTGAGACACTTTTTAAAGGAATATAAAATTTCTCTTTTTTGGAAGCTTTCCCGGCCGTTACCCGTCGGGGTTAGTAAGATATCTAAATTCAAATCAACAATGGCTAACGACGGTATATAACATTTAAGTTCTTGTAGAGTATGATGACGGTCAATAACATTTAACCATAGCTAAAGTTTTTCTCTGCTACTAGTTATAGGTCCACGCGTTCAACATTTTCTTTATTCACTTTAGTGGAGGATCTAGATCTAATGGATTGTTAGTTTTTTCAATGATTGGTTTTCTTGATAAGCCAGTTATTTTTAGTGGACGGTTTTTATGGAAGAAAAGAGGTTTTTACATGGAGGTGAAAGATGATGGCACCTTTTTAAGTAGTAGAGATAAGATGATCACCAATTGCTTGATTTTTATGTTAGAAAATTATCTAAATAAAATCCAATAAACACTCACCTGCCGCTAGCCGATCCTATCACAATTGCTACAAAGACCCATCGTCTTCAAATAATTGCAACAATAATAAGCTTGTACGCATAGTACTCCCTCCCTCGAAAAAAAACCCAACCTAGTTGGGCTAGGTAATGTCTTATCATCGACTAGATTGTTTTTTTTACGAAGGGAGTACTTCTCCATATATCAACATGGGGTGTGTTTAGTTCAAGCTAAAATTGGAAGTTTGATTGTGTCAGGGTTACGGATAAGACATACCCTCCACCTTTGGATATATGCTATACGGCAATATGGTATATCTGCGCGAGTATGGACGTTCTCTATATGCACTAAGGAAATTCATCACGAGTCCACCGATGGAAAGATTCCTACTCGTATAGGACTGGGTCGTCACTGTATCGTGCAGAGTCCGATGTCTCCGAGTCCTACTTGAAAACCACCTGACCTGCGATATAAAAGGGACCCGCCGGGAGGACCTAAGGGAGCGAATCTCATAGCCAAGACAACCACCACAACCTATGAAGTCGGAGCCTACAGGAGCCAAGTCGCCGGGTGATCTAGTCGAACCAATTCGACTACGATCTCGTCGGTATCATCGAGTTCTGTTATTCCCTTTGTAATTTGTGGTTTCCATTATATAATCCCATATCAACTGGATTAGAGCTATTACCTATCAAGGGGTCTGAACCAGTATAATCTTTGTCTCCTGTTTCCTTGATGTCGTACTACGTAGATCCTCGTACCAGTGTACCCCAATACCCTCTATATCCGGTCTACGGGTATCCCCCATCGACAGATTGAAATTGGAATGATGTGACGGATAAATTGAAAGTTTGTGTGTATGAAAGAGCATGTAGCCTAGTGGTTATAGTGACCTGAGTAGTACCGTCAAGGTCCTGAGTTCAAATCTCCTATGGAGCGAATATCATATTAGGTTGTTTGCGAGGCTAAGTTCCCTATTTCAATGGCCGTATATATCCGGTTGGATATAGAGGCCGGGTAAAAATACATTTCTCTGAAAAAAGAGAGAAGTTTTGATTTGATGAAAAAGTTGAAACTTTGAAAAAAAAAGTTAGTACCTAGACCAGGCCACGGAGGAGTCGGATCCGCTCCGATTTTGGCGACCCTTGTCACAATCACAGTTGATCGAGTACCAAACCTTCCATTCGTGGATGGCGTTGATGGCGTTTTTCTCCGAGGGCAGCTGGATTCATTAAAATTCATCCAACAACATTGATAGGATTATGCAGGCGTGTCAGCTGCTACTACCGTATTGGCAGGCAGTACAATCAACACTTATCCAGACACTGTAGCACATAAATAAATTCGGACAAACACTTATCCATATTTATCCCGAGACACGTATCCAGACACTGTGGGTGACATGTCTTCACTGTCATGCATATCTATATCCAAAAGTAAAGTCAGAATGAAACTTATATATAGACGTAATTTAAGACGGTAAAATCCGGCTTATATATAGACCAGCCTAAAGAAACTAGTAACTTACCCGTGCTAACGCTACGGTAACATTCGGTAAATGTCAACCTTCAGAGGCAAATAAGGATTTTATCCCATAACATTTGAATAAATAATAAGTTATTAAACTTACATTTTTATTCATAAATAAAATGAGTTAGGTAAAAGTTAACTAAAAAACCGCAATATCCATCCATCGAGGTGACAGAAAGACAAATCCAAAAATAGAAATACATTCTCAAGCTCAAAGTCTCAAACCCGCAAGACCATCGGAAACATAGATGCAATCCAATGATCCATAGTCTGCCAGGCTACACGCTATCTATTCCCCTCTTCACATCACTTTCAGCAATGCATACATATATGATGGGAAATGAGAAAGTGGAGTTACAAATAGATTTCAACCGATTCCAGCAGCATATCCAAATTACAGATTCATCAGGGAAAAAAAAAAGGATTCGAGGGCCTGTCTTGCTCACAATTTCCATCATAGGAGCAACTTCTTCTGGCCACAGCATACATCATACCCTCTTCACTCCATGTTTGCCATCCTCACCGGGCTTTCTGTTCATCCACCGTGGCAAAACATACCTCCGATCTTTCACTTTTCAAACAAATATTGTTCATGAGAACAAGAAATGCATAATTCACACTGCCTGATTAAAGTTGTCATCAGAGGAGTTGAGTTCCAAATTAGAACGATCCTCGTACTCATAGATATTACAACCATTTTGTAACTCTCACTGATATCATGTTAGGACTCCGTTTTAGGTCAGAACAATTCTTCTACTCAAATATTTTATACAAAATTTAGCCCTAATTAGAAAGAGTTATTACTACAATTTTTTCAAATCAATCTCTAAATAAAATGACCCTCACCTGAAATGAAAGAAAGTATATGCATAAAGATGAGACATAATTCAAAGTTCAAACCTGACTGGTCAAAGTTTTCAATCAGAGGAGTGCGCTTCAAATTATAACATGTTCGGTACTCACATATTCTACAATTTTTTTAACTCACTGATCAAGCTCTAAACCAGAGGGCTCTGTTTCAAATTAGAACAATTCTGTTAATCATAGATTTTGTACAAAAAATTAGCCTTAATCAGAAAGAGTTATTATTCCTTGCATGGTTATAAATAAATATGGCCAAAAAAACTATGTGGTACTTCAATAGTGCTGTAGAAATGCTTCAAAAGGGAAGGTTCATACCTTATCACAGATTTCCCAATTACTCCCATATCAAGTTATCAACCATATACATCCAATGATATGCAAATTGCAAACCTGCGCACATTCAGATAACCAACCTGGAATAGCAATATGCCTATCTTCATTGAGATTTGAGTCATTGATCATGCAGGAAACAATGTATCTGAATAGAAAGAACCAAACTCAGTTTCACTAACTGCAAACAAAAGTAGCACGAACTGATCTGCATAGTACTAAATTCACCAAAATAAAAAGGAAAACTGCAGCATGATAGTATTCATTAAGCAGGATATCCATTCCACGTGCAGTAGGGCAAAAATGAGCAAAAAAAATCAAATTCAAAATTCTAGAGCTTATAACTGGATATCTTATATAGAGCAATTTATTTGGGCAAGGAGTAAAGAACAGAGAGTTGCACACGTCTGAAATGATAAAACTCACTGGACCTTACTATGCAGTGTCCATGTAAAAGGCTGTTTCAGGGAGAGCCTTGACCTAGCTGCAATCTAGTAGTACTCTTTTCATGCAAAAATCCTAATCCTAGAACCAAAATACCAATAAAATCTTGGATTTAATTCTAGGATAATTTATCTTACTTCAGATGTGAAGTAACTGTAAGCATGGATTTGATTTTAATCTGACATTGTCCTAACTGTACATACTTCAAGATGTCATTAATCAAGGACTGCACAAATCATTAAATTGCATGGTATTGGTATTGTGATAGACAAATTTGCTGTACCATATATCTATAAATCATCACTGTACATCTTACCAAATGCATAATTAAAATATTGGATACATAAAGCACAATAGAAAACTTCAGGAAAAGTTTATTTGAGTAGTATTACATATATTTTGATCTATTAAGATGTGAGATTTGTGTCAAGTCAAGTTTCATATATTTTCAGCAAATATACCACTGGAGAATTGATAACAGGAATTATTGTAACTATAAATGAATGACAGTCCAGCTACTCTAATGACATGTGAACCCAAATGGCATTGTAATCTGAACATACATACATTAGCACAACTTGAAAAGAAAAAAAAATGAATCGATCGTTGCTATCTCAGGCTAGATCAAGTCCTAATAATTTTAGTCATGGATACCAAATGAACGGGATGAAAACATTGATTTTTATTGCACAGTTTGTACTACACTTTAACCATCAGAAAAACAAACACCTCGGAGAAACTGACAACACTTCAATCAGGGAGAAAGGAGCGGCGACAACAAATTGGGGATCGGCGCCGACTGAACCCCGCGCGCTCCCGACGAGGAGAGGGAATCGGCGACGTGACGGCGCGACGGAGGCGGGGATCGGCAAGAACGGGGCAGAGGAATGCGGATCAGCGACGGCGACCTGGGGACAGGGGTTTGACGATGCCGCGACTTGGATCGGCGCGACGCAGGCGGGGATCCGAGGACTTCACGCGACGACACGGAGGGGCGCGCGCGAGAGGAGAGAAATCGTGGATGGGGAATCGGTGAGCGCGGGTGGGGCGACGTCGGGTGAGTGCGAGAGAGAGAGGAGAGAAGAGCGAGAGAGAAAGAGAGGAGGGTGGATGCGGCGTGATTTCAGGAGTGAGGGGGTGCGAGAAGGGGAGGCGGGGAGACTGGGGCAACAGGAGCGGTTGGATTCGATGATTTCATCCGTTAGATTTGATGAATGAAGATATGAAGGATGTAAGAGGTAGTTGGTGAATTATAGGGTAGAATGTAGCGGCTTTGACCTTCTATACGTGATAAATAAGCAGACAAACAAAGCGGAAATGCTGTTTGGCGATTGCTCGCCCTGGGAGGGGGTAGCGATCAGAGTCGCTCCCCACCTTCCCCCTCCCCCCCTCACCTATTTCATTTTTGGCACCGTATTACTTTCTACTTTAGTAAATTTATACACCTAAAGTTTATACACCTCAAGTTACACATCTAAAGTTTAGTGACCAAAAGTTATATATCCGATTCAAATTTTAAATTGAATTCAAATATTTTTTATATATAATATCTATACATCTAAGTTTATACACCTAAGTTAAGTTTATAGACCTAAGTTTATAGACCTAAAGTTTATGAACTAAAGTTTATATACCCGATTCAAATTTGAATTTGAATATATCCGATTCAAATTTGAATTTGAATTCAAATATTGTTCTATTATACATCTAAAAAGTTTATACACCTAAAGTTTATAGATCAAAGTTTATAGAACTAAAGTTTATATACCCGATTCAAATTGAATTTGAATTCAAATATTTTCTATATACATCTAAAGTTTATACACCTAAAGTTATAGATCCAAAGTTTATAAGTCAAAAGTTTACATACCCGATTCAAATTTGAATTTGAATTTGAGTTCAATTTGAATTTAAATTAAATTTGAATTTGAATTCAAATTTTTTTATATAATGTATTTCTTATACATAAATTTTCTAACTATTGATTTTTTAAAACTTTTTTGTGGTTTACTGTAGTCGGAAGAGAAGAAGGGGAGGAGAAGGGAAGAAGTGGGAGGACTGCGTATAGGGAGGCGGGGGATGCGATCGCTGGGCGATGGCCCTGGCGATCGATCGCCCATTAGCACCCCCAAAACAAAGGCCATCTGAAGAGAGAACATAGCCTTTAAAAAAAATCATGGAAGTAAACCGGCAATGCAGACAAAATAGGGGGTTTACGAGCGTAGAGGAATTAGGCCTTGTTCTTTTTTCTAATGAAAAAGTACCAATTATCCCTCTGAATATTGCGGTCGACCGAATTACCATCGCTTCAACCTGAACTTTCAATACTGGATAAATTACCCCCCTCGATTCAATCTAGAGTGGTTTTATCCTACGTGGTATACGCGTGGCAATCCAGTCAGCATTTTCTTTTTTTTATGGCGGGCCCACCTGTCATTATATACTCTTCACCTCCTCTTCCCCCTTCCACTCCGCCTGTTCTCTCTCTCTCTCCCCCTCCTCTCGGCCACCGGGCGCAGTTGAGCGGCGGTAGGAGGTCAGCGCGCAGGGCGGGCGGTGGGGCTGCGGTGGCGGCGGGTCGACATGGCCGTGTTTCTCTACATTCTCAGCTTCTCCCTCCGCGTGTCGCGCCTGGCTTTGAGAGTGGTGGAAGTGCGGCCACGAGCATGGCGGCGGCGTTCATGGCGACGTTCTCGCTGGGGTTCGGGTCGTCCAGCGCAGGTCGAGCAGCGGTGGACGGTCGGCGCCCACGACATTGCACGGGCGGGTGATGGGTGGCGGCGCGAGACGCGGACCGCTGGCCACGGGCGCTAGCGAGGAGGGCGCTAGAGCAGCGGAGCTGTGGCGTCGCGGACTCCACGGAGAGGTGTGGGAGGTGGCGGGCTGCGGCCGAGGAGGGCGCTCCCTCGCTGGTGCATCCTCCAACCTCATCAGCCTCCCTCCCCACCTCCCTCCCGGCGGCAGCTGGATGTTATCCGCCTCTGTCCGCCCGCTCCTCTTTGGAGGCCCCTGGTCAGGATCCGCCGCCTTCTCCTTGCTCAGCTTTTCCCGATGGTGCCACACACACAGAGAGACGCCTGTCGTCTCCAATAGTCCAATGTCCTCGCGTCGCCCGCCGCCCGTCTCGCCCTCCCCACCGCGCCCGCCAGTGCCCTCCTCGGGGAGGGGACTCGTCTGCCTGCCTGCTTGCCTGAGCCATGAGAGTGAGTGAGTGAGAGAGAGGACGACGATGTGACGTAGCCCGCCTCCTCCAACGCCCTCCCGGCACGCCCGCCGTGCCATTCCCGCACTCTGCGCACCCCCGCATGGTGACCGCCCACCGCGTGCCGCCGCCTCTGCCCACTGCCCGTCCATGCGTCCCAGAGAGAGAGAGAGGGGAGAAGGGGAGGGGGAAGAGGGGTAATGACAGGTGGGCCCTATATATATATATTTTTTTGCCTAATTGGATTTCCAGTCGGCGCCACGTGTATGCTATACAGGAGGAAAACCACTCAGTATTGATTCAGAGGGTAATCGGAACGAGTTCAATAGTACGAGATTTAATATGTCTGATTTTTGTGGTTTAGGTGTGGTAATTCGTACTGTCACAATAGTTCATGGGGTAATTCGTACTTTTTCCTTTTCTAATTATAAGATGAGATTCTATATTGATTTCTGTTAGCACATCTTTAAAATGTTGAACGGTACATTCCAGCACATCTTAAAATGTAACGGTACATTTCGTATGAAACATTATATATCGAAGTTACTTTGAAATTCACATAAATCTATTTATTAAGTTTGTAATAATTAAAATTTAGTTAATCACGCGCTATGACTTTTTTGCATGTCTATTATTATTAATCTTAATCTTAATATTACTCCAAGACACAAGTGATGATTGTTCTTTGCGTCTCAGCGCTATCATCTATTATATTATTAAAACAGATTTGGGGGTGAAGAATATCCTGTTTTGTGGTTCAAGGGGGGTAATTCAAACGACCGCGAAAGTTCAGGGGGTAATTCGTACTTTTCCTTATAAGAATCCAATACGAGATTAATTAATATTCAGAATAAAATATAAAGTAAAATCTGAAATTAGTAAAAAAAAAAAGGAAAAGAAGAGTTCGGGAAGAAATACAATTTAAAAATAACTAAAATTCGGAATTAAAATTAAGCAATATTGAAAGAGAGAGGTCCAATAAAAACCAAATACGAGATTATTAAAATTCGAAATAAAAATTAAAAAAAATCAAAATTAGAAAAAAAAAGAAAAGGAAGAAGAGTTCAAAGTAGGAATACAATTTTAAATAACTAATTCGGAATTAAATATAAAGTAATATTGAAATAAGAGTACATATAAGAACCCAATAGTAGATTAATTAAAATTTGAAATAAAAAATAAATAAAATACGAAATTAGACAAATTAAAAGGAGTTAAGTAGGAATACAATTTTGAAACAACTAAAATGAAGATGAAAACAAAAATATTAAAAGAACGCAATACGATATTAGTTTAAAATTCGAAACAAACAGTAAATAAATTCTGGATTAGAAAAGAAAAATACGATTTTAACTAGGAATCAATTTATAAATAACTAAAATTAGTGATAAAAAATAAAGACTATTGAAAGAAAAGACCATCTAAAACACATGACGAGATTAATTAAGTAATAGGCTATAAAGGAGTAGAGTGGTGACGGTGATGGGTTATCTAAACTATTAATAAAACACTAGATAGAATCCTAATGACGATTAAAGGAAGGACGACAGGCATGTCGTGAAGCAATCGGTCATGGCAGTTGTGGGCTTCTAGAAGTTAAAAAATATAAAGCCCAATGATAATCATTTTTTATTTTTAAAATCTCAATGACAATAAAAATGAGAAGCAGCGGGCGGATCGTACATGAGTACAATGGCAGAGCCGCCGATAGTTGGTGGGGCTTCTAGAAAGTAAAAAATGAATTCCAACGATAGTTATGTTCGATTTTTACAATCCCAATGACAATAAAGAGTAGGCGGCGGACGGACAATGGAGGAGAATAGTGGTAGCGTTTGACATGATTTCTAAAAATTATAAAAAAAATAAAATCCAATGAGAAAATAAACTAAAAAACTATAAGGTCCAATTTTAAAGGTTCGGGCTTCTAAAAAGTAAAAAAATATAAACCCTAATAATAATCATGTTTGATTTTAAAATAAATAAGGGTGGCATCGGACGAGCTGTAGATGAGTACAATAACAAAGTTGTAGACTTTTTGGTGGAGCTTCTAGAAAGTAAAAAAATGAACCTAAACGATATTTTTTTAGATAATTATGTTCGATTTTTAAAATACCAATGACAATAAAGAGAAGATGCAGTGGACGGCCGTAGATGAGTATAATGGTAGTGATTGACAGGAATTCTAGAAATTATAAAAACGAAACACAACAACACAATAAACTCTAAAAATCCAATATTTTAAAAGTTACAAAGAGAATGAATAGAAACTATAAAATTAGAAACATGAGGTTGATAAGATTTGGTCTTTCAAAGTCTTAATTCAACGAGATAACTATTTAATAATTTTTTAATAAAACATATTAAAAATATATAATTTTATATGGGTGCTAGCCGCGTAAGTGCGCGGAACACGCAGCTAGTTTTACATATAAAAAGATAAAACTGCTTTCGTAAAATGGAAATAATCTAGGACTATTATAGCATATTCTCGTACCCTGCGGCTCCGACTAGCTGGCCAGCGTCGTACTCTATCTATCAGATCAGCTGCACTAAAAAAACTATTTTTACGTGCGACTAAAATTAATTTTCACATATATAGCTGCCTCAGTAACGTAAACAATCATCGTTCCACCGTCATCGAATATAACTCAGATAACACAAAATCAACAAATATACCTTGGGAAGTGGATCACGGTTTCAGAAGTCAACGTTCAAATATGATATCCACGCCATGTTTGCGTGCACATGCAATCTAGTGACCAAAATCTGCATTCTTTCTAGTATAATGGAGTATTTGCGTTCACCGCCTATAAATACCGATGGCTAGCGCTGTCACAAATCCAACAGAAAAGAAAAATCCATCTTAGCATTTTCTCCAGTTCTTCTCCTCCTCGTCAAATCCAACAGACACAGATCCATCGATGGCTGCTTCTTCCGGCCGCCGTGGCGCCGCAGCGCTCGTCGTCGTGATCTGCGCCGTCCTGCTGCTGTCCTCCGCCGTGGAGCGGGCGGCGGCGCAGGTGCCCTGCAGCAAGTGCGACCACGCGTGCAAGGAGTCGTGCAAGGGCTACGGCCGCGACTCGTCCTGCAGCCTCCCCTGCGGCGACCCATCCAACAAGGCCGGGTGCGAGAGCTGCCTGGACGCCTACTACCCGAAGTGCCTCAACTACTGTGGCCAGTCCTGCCGTGTGACCTGCACCAGCGGCTGAAAAAAACCGTACGGTCACGCTTCAATTCGTCTCTGAGCTCACGGCGCCGGCCGTCGTGAAGCCTTTTGATGTGTCACGTAAATGTATGTACTGTCTCAAATGTAGTTCTGTTACTTTATCCGTTTCGTGCATATTGTAAGTTATTTTTGTTTTGTCCTGTCTCAAGTACTCCTCCGTAAAAAAAACTCAATCTAGAAGGGGTCACATCCCAACCTCTTCTAGAATAACGAATCTGACCAAAGTAGTTTAGATTCATAGTTCTAGAAAGAGATGTTGAGTTTTTTTAGGACGGAGGGAGTAGTTTGTTACTACTAGTACTCCTAGTAGTAGTTCAAATAAGCTAGCGCGTGGTGATGCACGCAGCAGCGCGCTGCCTGCATCAGGTGTGTTGGGGCGGTAAGCGATGTATCAATGGCTTAATGCTTTGTTTCGTTAATTGAAACTGTTATCGACGTCTTCGATTTTCTCACTGCTGCGTAAGCGAAACTGGCTACATTCTTTGGTGAGCTCGATTCTCCGATTATCCTTGTAAAATTTAATTAATCACACTTCGAGCGCTATTTATATGGGGGGAGTTTTACCGTGCTTAGTGCTGACCGTTTATCACATCTAATCAATCCAATATTGGCTAATATTTACCTTTGCCTTTTTAAAGTGGGTCAATTGGATCTATATCATTATAAATGTGTCATTCTAGAGAAATATCATTACTATTCGTCTATTCGTATCCATATCATTCGAACACGAACAAAATTAAAACCATGCTATCGCCATCACATTTTGTATCACATATCCTTTTCTTTCCTTCTCATTTTCTTTTCTTCTCCTCCCCGCCAGCAAGCTTCGAGAGGCCGATTCAAGCGTCCATGAGATGGGGTCAACGACAACGACAGCTCTTCCTCCTTCTTCTTCCCCCTCCACCACGACCACCGCTGCTCTAGGTGCAGATGCGCTGCCGGCTGGGGGAAGGGACCACCAACCATGGGCGCTAGCATCGACTCGGACTCCAGGAGGGTCACTATGGCCTTGCTATCGAGGACGAACTTAGCCTTGGAAGAGACGGTGGCAGTGTTGAATGCTTGGGGAAGATACCGAGGTCGATGGAGGTTAAGCATGAGCTACCCATGAAGGAAGACGGTACGGTGCTAGAAGCGGCTCAGATCCTCACCGGCAAGCTCCTTCGAGGCGCGGGGTAGGAGTAGCAGGCGGGAATGGCTTCTCCAAGTCTCCGGGAGGCGAAGGGTAGGCTTAGGGTTGGGGGAGGCCGGCGCCGGTGAAGTCCGCCCAGGCATTTCACGTAACTAAAATTCGGAATTAAAATTAAGCAATATTGAAAGAAGAGTCCATATAAAAACCAAATACGAGATTATTAAAATTCGAAATAAAAATTAAAAAAAAATCAAAATTAGAAAAAAAAGAAAAGGAAGAAGAGTTCAAAGTAGGAATACAATTTAAAATTAACTAATTCGGAATTAAATATAAGCAATATTGAAATAAGAGTACATATAAGAACCCAATAGTAGATTAATTAAAATTTGAAATAAAAAATAAAATAAAATACAAAATTAGACAAATTAAAAAGAGAGTTAAGTAGGAATACAATTTTGAAACAACTAAAATTGAAGATGAAAACAAAAATATTAAAAGAACGCAATACGATATTAGTTAAAATTCGAAACAAACAGTAAAATAAATTCTGGAATTAGAAAATGAAAAATACGATTTTAACTAGGAATGCAATTTATAAATAACTAAAATTAGTGATAAAAAATAAAGACTATTGAAAGAAAAGACCATCTAAAATACATGACGAGATTAATTAAGTAATAGGCCTATAAAGGAGTAGAGTGGTGACGGTTGATGGGTTATCTAAAAACTATTAATAAAACACTAGATAAAATCGTAATGACGATTAAAAGGAAGGACGACAGGCATGTCGTGAAGCAATCGGTCAAGGCAGTTGGTGGGACTTCTAGAAAGTAAAAATATAAAGCCCAATGATAATCATTTTTTATTTTTAAAATCTCAATAACAATAAAAATGAGAAGCAGCGGGGCGGGTCGTACATGAGTACAATGGCAGAGCCGCCGATAGTTGGTGGGGCTTCTAGAAAGTAAAAAATGAATTCCAACGATAGTTATGTTCGATTTTTACAATCCCAATGACAATAAAGAGTAGGCGGCGGACGGACAATGGAGGAGAATAGTGGTAGCGTTTGACATGATTTCTAAAAATTATAAAAAAAATAAAATCCAATGAGAAAATAAACTAAAAAACTATAAGGTCCAATTTTAAAGGTTCGGGCTTCTAAAAAGTAAAAAAATATAAACCCTAATATTAATCATGTTTGATTTTAAAATAAATAAGGGTGGCATCGGACGAGCTGTAGATGAGTACAATAACAAAGTTGTAGACTTTTTGGTGGAGCTTCTAGAAAGTAAAAAAATGAACCTAAACGATATTTTTTTAGATAATTATGTTCGATTTTTAAAATACCAATGACAATAAAGAGAAGATGCAGTGGACGGCCGTAGATGAGTATAATGGTAGTGATTGACAGGAATTCTAGAAATTATAAAAACGAAACACAACAACACAATAAACTCTAAAAATCCAATATTTTAAAAGTTACAAAGAGAATGAATAGAAACTATAAAATTAGAAACATGAGGTTGATAAGATTTGGTCTTTCAAAGTCTTAATTCAACGAGATAACTATTTAATAATTTTTTAATAAAACATATTAAAAATATATAATTTTATATGGGTGCTAGCCGCGCAATTGCGCGGAACACACAGCTAGTTTTACATATAAAAAGATAAAACTGCTTTCGTAAAATGGAAATAATCTAGGACTATTATAGCATATTCTCGTACCCTGCGGCTCCGACTAGCTGGCCAGCGTCGTACTCTATCTATCAGATCAGCTGCACTAAAAAAACTATTTTTACGTGCGACTAAAATTAATTTTCACATATATAGCTGCCTCAGTAACGTAAACAATCATCGTTCCACCGTCATCGAATATAACTCAGATAACACAAAATCAACAAATATACCTTGGGAAGTGGATCACGGTTTCAGAAGTCAACGTTCAAATATGATATCCACGCCATGTTTGCGTGCACATGCAATCTAGTGACCAAAATCTGCATTCTTTCTAGTATAATGGAGTATTTGCGTTCACCGCCTATAAATACCGATGGCTAGCGCTGTCACAAATCCAACAGAAAAGAAAAATCCATCTTAGCATTTTCTCCAGTTCTTCTCCTCCTCGTCAAATCCAACAGACACAGATCCATCGATGGCTGCTTCTTCCGGCCGCCGTGGCGCCGCAGCGCTCGTCGTCGTGATCTGCGCCGTCCTGCTGCTGTCCTCCGCCGTGGAGCGGGCGGCGGCGCAGGTGCCCTGCAGCAAGTGCGACCACGCGTGCAAGGAGTCGTGCAAGGGCTACGGCCGCGACTCGTCCTGCAGCCTCCCCTGCGGCGACCCATCCAACAAGGCCGGGTGCGAGAGCTGCCTGGACGCCTACTACCCGAAGTGCCTCAACTACTGTGGCCAGTCCTGCCGTGTGACCTGCACCAGCGGCTGAAAAAAAACCGTTCACGCTTCAATTCGTCTCTCAGCTCGCGGGCGCCGGCCGTCGTGAAGCCTTTTGGTGTGTCACGTAAATGTATGTACTGTCTCAAATGTAGTGCTGTTACTTTATCCGTTTCATGCAATTGTTAAGTTATTTTTTGTCTTTGTCCTGTCTCAAAGTACTCCTTTTCGCATTCCAAAAAAAATCCAATCTAGAGGGGAGTCACATCCCACCTGTTCTAGAATAACGAATCTGGACCAAGCTAGTTTAGATTCACTACGTTCTAAAAGAGATTGTTGAGTTTTTTTAGGACGGAGGGAAGTTAGTTTGTTACTACTAGTACTCCAGTAGTAGTTCAAATAAGCTAGCGCGTGGTGATGCACGCAGCAGCCGCGCTGCCTGCGCTCAGCGTGTATTGGGGGGTAAGCGATGTATCAATGGCTTAATTGCTTTGTTTCGTTGAATTGAAACTGTTATCGACCGTCTTCCGATTTTCTCAACTGCTTGCGTAAGCGAAACTGGCCTACATTCTTTGGTGAGCTCGACTTTCCGATTATCCTTGTAAAATTTAATAATTCACACGTTCCGAGCGCTATTTATATGGGGGGAAGTTTTTACCGTTGCCTTAGTGCTGACCGTTTATCACCATCGTAATCATCCAATATTGGCTAATATTACCTTTGCCTTGTTTAAAGTGCGGTCAATAGGATCTATATCATTAAAATGTGTCATTCTAGAGAATATCATTACTATTCGGTCTGATTCGTATCCATATCATTTGAAACGAACGAAATTGAAACCATGCTATGCCATCACATTTTGTTAATCACATACCTTTTACTTCTCTCCATTTTTCTTTCTTTCTCCTCCCCGCCAGCAAGCTTCGATGAGGCCGCATTCAAGCGTCTATGAGATGGGGTCAACGACAACGACAGGCTCTTCCTCTTCTTCTCTCCCCCTCCACCACACCACCGCTGCCTCTAGTGCAGATGCGCTGGCCGGTTGGGGGAAGGGACCACCAACCATGGGCGCTAGCGTCGACTCGGACTCCAGGAGGGTCACTATGGCCTTGCTATCGAGGACGAACTTAGCCTTGGAAGAGACGTTGGCAGTGTTGAATGCTTGGGGAAGATACCGAGGTCGATGGAGGTTAAGCATGAGCTACCCATGAAGGAAGACGGTACGGTGCTAGAAGCGGCTCAGATCCTCACCGGCAAGCTCCTTCGAGGCGCGGGGTAGGAGTAGCAGGCGGGAATGGCTTCTCCAAGTCTCCGGGAGGCGAAGGGTAGGCTTAGGGTTGGGGGAGGCCGGCGCCAGTGAAGTCCGCCCAGGCATTTCACATGGATTTGGCTGCCGGCGACCCAGGATTGGTGGAAGGGTGGATAGTGGGGGAGTGAGAGTAAGGGGGATCTGGCGATGTTGTGGATCGACGGTGGAGGGTGATAGCGACGACGATGGAGTTGCGGCGCAATGGCCCTGATGCGGTGACAATGATGGTGCAGAGGATTCAACGGTGAGGGAGGCGATAGGGGAGGCAACAGCCAGGGCCGCCTTTGCCCGGTCGCTCCTCCCCGTGTCCCCACACTTCATTGTGGGGGTGGCATTGGCATCGACATCGCTGCTGTGGTTGGCTAGCTGAGAGGGGAAGGGAAAGAGAGGAGGAGGAGAAGAAGAAATTGGGGGAAGAAGATGAAAAATATGATAGCGATGACATGCCAAAGTCTCTCTGTGATGTGCGTAGGCCCATGCACATGTATGCGTCTATGGGTACATGCTGCCATCTAAGCAACCAACCAACTATGTGATATGGCGCTATCCAGCTGCCGAAACGGTCGTGTCTTCATCTCCAAGGAGGTGCTCGATCACAACAACAACCCTAGCTAGCCTGGCCTTCGACGCACTAGTACAATAATGATTTTTTCATGCGGTCGAAATTGGTTTTTGCGTGCGGATGTTCTACCCGTCTAGAACAAGGTGTCTACGAAAATCCTCCACTTCGTTGCCACCACCTTGGCCGATGTCGCCACCGCACTCGCCTCCGTCGCCGCTTCTGCCACTCTAACCCGATGTCGCCGCCTCCGCTGCCCTAGCCGAGGCCGCCGTCGCCGGGAGATGGAAGGAGTGGGTGTGGGGGCGGAGAGGGAGATGGGAGGAGAGAGTGGGTGTGGGGTGATCTGAGAGGGCGATGGGATCTGAGAGTCGGTGTGGGGCGGCGATGACACGCGCGATTAAAAGGTGGGTGGCTATTTTCGTGTGCGGGCCACTTAACATCTATTTTCGCATGCGGACCTATTAAGTGGTCCGCCTGTTAAAATTGAATTTTCCGTGCAGCCGTCTTAAAGAGCCGCACGTGAAAATGGAACACGATTTTCACATACGCGACCATTTACGTTTCGTATGCAATCTAAAATGACTCCTGTGTAGAAAAATCATTTCTGTAGTAGTGACGTCGGCAAGCTTTCGAGTGCTCGGAGCGCATGATGAGCTTTGAGCGCGAGGGCAGTGCCTCACCGCTGATGACATGGGTCACACTCTCTGGCGCTCACACCTTGGCCACTCCCCCTGCACGAAATGTGACTATCAACAAAGCTCTTCCCTGCTGTCGAAGTTACTACTGCATGAAAAAAGCTAGTCTAGGACTGAAGTAATAGTTTTTTTTTTTTCCGTGCTGCTTAAAAACTCTGGTTTCTATAGAATACACATTGGGTGGCGTGTCTTCACTGTCATGCATATCTATATCCAAAAGTCAGAATCTAACTTCTTGATCATGCATGGCTCATCTAAGACGTAATTTAGGACGGTCAAATACCACTAATATATGTAGAACAGCTTAAGATCCAAGAATTAAAGCGGATGCTCTGACCATATAGATATATGCGATAAATGGACAGACAAAGAAGTGATCAAGACATAGTTCTACACATTGAAAAACCGCGGCCCTTTGAAAAAACCACGGAAGAAAACCAATAATAGCCACGAACATAGTTCAATAAGAGAGACATAAGTCACGCTTAGCAGCGGCTAATTTGGTGCTAGCCTTCTCTCTGGATGTGTGTAGACGCTGTCGATGTGTGGTGGTTAATTTTTTTCTTTCCTGGCGAATGTCTCCTAAGACAATAGTTTTGTAATTTCTTTCTACTCTATTCAATGAATGATCGCGTTGTCTGTAACTGATTGTTTTAAAAAAATAATAGCCATGAAATGAGGCATGTTTACAAACGTAGGGGATTACTCAATTTTTGTGCCTCGCTTACAATATTTTTTTTAGAATTACGCATTACAATATAGACACTCACAATGCACGCATACTCACCCCTATGAATGCACTCACGTAAACCCTACCCTTATGAGCATCTTCGATGACTGAGCCGGTAAATCTTGGAGATTGACGAAGTCACCACAAGCGCATCGCTATCGACGGGTACATCGCCTACCTCTGAAAACACAATAGTTACATATAAGATAAAGAGTGAATTTCACAAAACCACAGTTATTGGAGTATCCGTTACATAAAACCCCGGTTACAGTGATTTGTTTCACGAAGCCCCATGTTTTGAGCCAAATGTTTCAAGATACCTCATATTCATGTAAAATACTCATATTTTATTATTACATAAGATTGTTTTTTTTACATCAATTCACATTAGTTGGCTAAAAGGACATATTCTTCTCGTCTACTTCATTTTTTCTTAATTTTGTGCTGTAAAAGATTAACATAATACATGTTAATTATAATATAATAATAGGTTAAATATACACATAAATGATCAAAACATGATTATCAACGCTTGTTAAGGGAGTAGCTATATTTATGGCGCCATATTTTTCATCAAAAAATAGTCGGCATGTATTTACATTGTAAGTCCCTAAATTACACATGTAATTTTAGTGTACTTATAATGTAAGTTCCAAAATTACATATGTAAATCCCAAAATTACATACTAATTATATATGTAAATGGTATATAAGTAAGGTGTAAGTACTATAGTTACATAGGAATTACAAATGTAACTATAGTAAAATTACACTGCAATTATATATGTAACTGCAGTGTAATTAAAAACAGACATTGACGGTGAGCTCCCTATTTTCCCTGGCTTCTCCTTTTCTTGTCCTTTTGCCTGCCATCTGTGCATGGAATCTTGGTTTTTACTCCGTAATGATTATAGATCTGAGATTAGTATCAGCAATAGTAGTTACGATGGCATTAGAGTCTCGGACATGCACAAATCTCTGAATTAATTGCACAGTGAAAGAATGGACTGTAAACTGGAAAGAAATATGGCGCCATATTTATAGCAATTTCGTAAATATATTAGACAAATAAACAAATTGCAAAACTGGGCGTTTTGTGTTACAGAATCCCCAAAAACACGGGTTTTCTTTTTGAAATTTTCTCTAAGATAAAAGTGCTTATAGAATCATAGCAGGAAGATAATCCGGGAGTATTATAGCATCTGTACTTCTTCTCACCTCCTAATTAACCCTGAGGACCTATTAAGTAGTCCGCCTGTTAAAATTAATTTTTCCGTGCAGTTGTCTTAAAGAGCCGCACGTGAAAGTGGAACACGATTTTGACAGACGTGACCATTTATGTTTCATATGCAATCTAAAATGACTTCTGTCTAGAAAAATTATTTGTGTAGTAGTGACGTCGGCAAGCTTTCGAGAGCTCGGAGCGCATGATGAGCTTTGAGCGCAAGGGCAGTGCCTCACCGCTGATGACATGGGTCACACTCTCTGGCGCTCACACCTCGGCCACTCCCACTGCACGAAATGTGACTATCAACAAAGCTCTTCCCTGCTGTCGAAGTTACTACTGCATGAAAAAAGCTAGTCTAGGACTGAAGTAATACTTCCTCTGGTTTCATTTTAATTAACGTTTTGGACAATGACACAGTCTACGAAATATACATTATCCTTTTTTTATTATAATATATACAATAAATAAATAAATGTTTACTTTTATTGTAGTGCTTTAAAAGACAAATCTATGTGCTTTTTTAAACTAAATATTTTTAAAGTTATTGTAGGTCAAAGTTATAAAAGTTTAACCTCAACTTTGTCCAAAACGTCAATTATTATATAACTGGAGAGAGTAGTTTTTTTTCCGTGCTGCTTAAAAACTCTGGTTTCTATAGAATACACATTGGTGGCGTGTCCTCACTGTCATGCATATCTATATCCAAAAGTCAGAATCTAACTTCTTGGTCATGCATGGCTCATCTAAGACGTAATTTAGGACGGTCAAATACCACTAATATATGTAGAACAGCTTAAGATCAAAGAATTAAAGCGGATGCTCTGACCATATAGATATATGCGATAAACGGACAGACAAAGAAGTGATCAAGACATAGTTCTACACATTGAAAAACCGCGGTCCTTTGAAAAACCACTGAAGAAAACCAATAATAGCCACGAACATAGTTCAATAAGAGAGATATAAGTCACGCTTAGCAGTGGCTGATTTCTCTTTGGATGTGTGTAGACGCAGTCGGCGCATGGTGGTTAAATTTTTTCTTTCCTGACGAATGTCTCCTAAGGCGATAGTTTTGTAATTTCTTTCTGCTCTATTCAATGAATGATCGTGTTGTCTGTAACTGATCGTTTTAAAAAAATAATAGCCACCAAATGAGGCATGTTTACAAACGTAGGGGATTACTCAATCTTTGTGCCTAGCTTACAATATTTTTTTTAAATTACACATTATAACATAGACACTCACAATGCACGCATACTCACCCCTATGAATGCACGCATGTAAACCCTACTCTTATGAGCATCTTCGATAACTGAGCCGGCAAATATTGGAGATTGACGAAGTCACCACATGCGCCTCGCTATCGACGGGTACATCGCCTACCACTGAAAACACAATAATTACATATAAGATAAAGAGTGAATTTCACAAAACCACAGTTATTGGAGTATCCGTTACATAAAACCCGGTGACTGTGATTTGTTTCACGAAGCCCTATGTTTTGAGCCAAATGTTTCAAGAAACCTCTCGTATTCATGTAAAATACTCATATTTTATTATTACATAAGATTGTTTTTTTACATCAATTCACATTAGTTGGCTAAAAAGGACATATTCTTCTCGTCTACTTCATTTTTTTCTCAATTTTGTGCTGAAAAAGATTAACATAATACATGTTAATTATAATATAATAATAGGTTAAATATACGCATAAATAATCAAAACATGATTATCAACGCTTGTTAAAAAGCAACTAATGTTATATATGTATTAAAAAGTATCTCATACATTCTCTAAGATAAAAGTGCTTATAGATAAATATATTAGACAAATAAACAAATTGCAGAACTGGGCGTTTTGTGTTACAGAATCCCCAAAAACAGGGGCTTTTAACTATTTGCCACATTTAGATTTGGCAAATAACTATTTGCCACCCCTATCTCAATGACATGTAGATCCACATGTGGGTCCAGTGGCAAAAAGTTAATTGCCACATCTAAATGTGGTAAATGGTTAAATATCTCCAAAAACACGGGTTTTCTTTTTGAAATTTTCTCTAAGATAAAAGTGCTTATAGAATCATAGCAGGAAGATAATCCGGGAGTATTATAGCATCTGTACTTCTTCTCACCTCCTAATTAACCCTGCACCACCGTAATTAAACAATAATCGCTCCACTGTCATCAAATAGAATTCATATAACACAAAATCATCAACAAATATACATTGGGAAGTGGAGCACGGTTTAAGAAGTCCACGTTCAAATATCATCATATCCATGGCACGCCATGTTTGCGTTGCATCTGCAATCCAGTGACAAAAACGTGCAAGTTGAAGTACATATCGCGTTTACTGCCTATAAATAGCGCTGGCAAAGCTGCCACAAATCCCAACACATATGCATATTTACATCTCCTGTTCTTCTCTTCTGTGACTTGCTTGATCCACGTCAAATCCAACCACACCAACAGACCAAATGGCTGATGCCTCCGGCCGCCGCCGTGCCGCGGCCTTCGCCGTCGTGATCTGCGCCGCCCTGCTGCTGCTCATGTCCTCCGCCGTGGAGCGGGCGGCGGCGCAGGTGCCCTGCAGCCAGTGCGACCAGGCGTGCAAGGAATCGTGCAAGGGCTACGGCCGCGACTCGTCGTCGTGCAGCGCCCCCTGCGGCGACCCCTCCAACAAGGACGGATGCGAGAGCTGCCTGGAGGCGTACTACTCCAAATGCGTCAACTACTGTGGCCCGTCCTGCCATGTCACCTGCACCAGCGGCTGAAAAGCCCAGCCGGCCGTCGTTGTCTCGTTGATGTGTGTCATGTGGATGCATCGTGCATGTACATGTACACCTATTGTTAGTACTGACTTACTGTGTACTAGCACTAGTACTGCTACTTCAAGTAAGCTAGCTGGCGTGGATGTATATGTGTGGCTAGCTATGCCGACCGGCTCTATATTTCATATAACGTGGTCAATGCTTCCTTTCGTTGGTACCGAGGTCTTCGATTTTTCTCATTCGTCTCAAAATAAGTGTAATCGTGGATATCTGTATCCAATATTTAACCGTCGTCTTATTTACTTTATAAAGAAAATAAAATGGAGCAAGGTCAGGTTTGAAGTCAACATTTACCATATGCCTTAATTATCTGATGCATGACGTGCACATGCGTTAAGTATAACTATATCCATACAGATAGCTAGTAACAATGTTGCATGTGCCATATCCGGCCTGCAGGCGGAATGGCTTCCTCCTCTCCTATAGCCTCTGTCGCCGTTGCCATCCAGGCCTTTCATAGAAATTTTAGAGGATTTTATTTCTATAGAAATTTTTTCTACAAAACCCTTTGAATCAAAGGAATGAACCCTATGGAATCCTATAAAATTCCTATGGAATGTCTCTTCCCATACAAGTTTTGGAGGAATTTTAACGAGAGGTAGAACCTCGTGGAAGAAATCCTTTGAGTCTTTATCTCTCCTCAAATTCCTGTGCTTTTCCTGTGGTCCAATCAAACGGTCATTCCTATGTTTTTCCTGTGTTTTGCAATCCTCTGTTTTACACTTTCATTCCCGTCAGAATCCTAAGTTTTTTCTATTCCTCCGTTTTTTCATTCCTATGATTGAAAGGATCCCTTACATCGTGGTGCTGGTCCTGCAGTCCTCCGCCGTGAAGCAGGCGGCGGCGCCGATGGCCTGCAGCCAGTCCGACCAGATGTGCAACTCCTCCTGCGAAGGCGCCGGCAGCGAGCCGTGCAGCTACGCCGCCTGAGGCTCGATCGTGCCAGGGCTGCATGCAGGACTACTTCTACTGTTCTACATGTGCTTGCCCCGCTGCGGCGAGTACTGCCGTTCCAACTGCTGGATGCACAACTGGAGAGATGAGCGCTTTCTTTTGTTGCATTTCAGTGTTCTTATGTTCTTTAATTATCTACTTCATCTTGGTCCTCGCCTCCTCGGTAGTTATATTTATATTTCTAGAGGTTGTGTCTGATCGATTTGTGACTCTATCGTATTTGTAGAAGGCTAGAAGCCATTGATCCTTCGAATCTATACAGAGCAGCCTTGCACGCACGTAGGTAATTCCTCCCTTTCAGGTTACAAAGACGTTTTAACTTTGGTTAAAGTTAAACTGCTTTAATTTTTACCAAATTTATAGAAAAAAGTAGTAACATTTTTAACCCAAGATAAATTTATTATGAAAATATATTCAATTATTGATTTGATAAAACTAATTAAGTATTATAAATATTATTATATTTATTTATAACTTAGTCAAACTTAAAACAATTCAACTTTGACCAAAGTCAAAACGTCTTAATAACCTGAAACGGATGGAGTAGCTTTGTTGACACCGTTTCATTAATGAATTCAGAAGCAATTATTTTTAAATTATTTTCTTATAACTGAGAAACAACAAAAACAATAAAGCTAAAATTCTAAAAGACTATTCGATCTTCTCCTACCTAACGAGCCATACCACATAAAAACTGTAATGAGACAATCTCGATATGCAGGCCGAACTCCTACAGCCCTCATCCATGTTCCATCCACCTTTGATTGGTTCCTTTGCCACCTTATCCTAACCGTTGGCTGAATCCTATGGATCCAAATTCAGCAACGATCACGATTCACGACCTCCTAATGCCTTTGCTCACGACGTCATCCAGGCAAGGGATGCAGAGAAGACACCCCTCAGCCACAGTTTAGCCTTGCACGAACAGATCCGGACACGACCAGGCAAATCCAGCAACACTTTGTAAGGTGAATTCAGGTCGGGTACGATCAGATCAAGTTCAAAACCGGTACGGAATAACATATCATTCATCACATATCCTATCCTATATTATTTTTTTAATTAAATTCGAGAACATATATCTATTTATATCTAATTCATAAATATTATATATAGGGAGACAATTAAAATGTTAAAAGAGATACATTAAGGAAAAAAATATATAATATTACATGTGGGTTAGTAAAATTGTGATTAACTAATCTTATATTACATTCGTAGGCAAATTTATTATAGATTTTCATATAAGTTTCATAATATGGGACATACGAACCGACACAGCTCTTCTCGTATTCTAACCTATATATTTTTTAATTCAGATCCTCTACAGTACTGCACATGCAGTACTGCAGACTGACATGTGGGCCCGAGGGTCTGTGGGGCCCACATGTCAGTAGTACTGGAGGACCCTCACTCCATATTTTTACATAATTAAATTCGAACTCGAATAATATACCAGTACCATTTTCTCAGCCATATTCTTTTCGCGAGCCTCATGTCGGATGAGCGATTGAGAAATACCGCACCGTTTTCATCCCTAGCACTTACCCCGGCCGACCAGCTCAGTTTGAATCACAACTGGTAGTAGGTTGTCAACCAGCTCGTCGTTGTCCTGACGATGCCGCTCCTCGCTATAGCAGAGCCTTGCATTCCAGAAGTACAGGCCCAGTTCGGGCGACGTTATCGATGTATCCGAGAGAGGAAACCCATCGCAAGTCCCACCGTACGTGCACGAGAGGCTGCAGGCGACGTCGCGTCCTCGCGTTCGTCGGCGGCGAGCGGCCATCTGCTGCCGATGAAGCCGTGACAACTGACAAAGGCGGAGGGACAGCCTGGTATTGGTTGTTCATCCACTCGCTCTCCATAGATGGGCTGTTAGTTTGCAGAAATGCAGGCGTCCGAGGGTTCGGAGTATAATTCTCCGAGCCCCCTGTTTTCTCCGTAAGTTCGAGTGGGCGTGTCTTCGTCATCATCCCGGATCTAATATCTGACCAAACCAATACAGCTCCTTCTGTTTGTGTTTACTTAGACAGATACTCTCTCCATCCACAAAAATTACACATATTACACATTTGAGTTTTTCCAAATAAGTTATTTCTATTTATAGTCTTTATGCATTCCAGACTTAAATGAAGAGATAAATTAAATGTTTTATTAGAACCCAAGGAGTCATCTAAATGTTTATTGGTTGCATGCTTGTGTTCACTCCTTGATATTGTAATATCCAAGATGATTTAATTTCTCTTTAGTCTTGGTGTCAAAATAATATGTGTAACTTTTGTGAATGGAGGGAGTATATGCTTATCTCTAAGTCGTATGTTAGCTGGGATGGTCAAACAATCATCATGTACGAATCTGATTAAACCAGGTCTAGATGCTCTGACTTGCAATATATTGAGCATCGACTTGCCATTGTAAACTTCTTAATTAGTCAACATTTTACCACGATCGGAGCATACATACGCACGCTACCCCCACATGCACGCATGCTGATCATGCACAGCACATCTCGGTACCCGGTGGTCGCCTGTACTCGCGTACTGCCTATAAATAGGCAGCCGATCGATCAAGCAGCTAATATAAACTCCTCGGTCACTTGCAATCTTCTCTATCTTATAAGTTCTGAACAATGGCAGGCGGCGCCTCTTCTCCTAGGGTGGTCGCCTGCGTCGTGGTGGCGCTGCTCCTCCTGTCCTTCGCCGTGGAGCCGCTGGAGGCGGTGGCCGCGGCGCCGGCGCCGGCGACGGCGACGAAGCCGATCCGGTGCCGGAAGTGCGACCACGCGTGCAAGAAGTCGTGCAAGGGCTACGGCCGCAACTCGGACTGCAGCGTCCCCTGCGACGACCCATCCAACAAGGCCGGCTGCAAGAGCTGCCTCCAGGCCTACTACTCGAAGTGCCTCAACTACTGTGGCCAGGCCTGCCGGCGAGTCTGCGTCAACTGATCAATTACCGGCTAAGTTCGTCCGAATCTGTGTGCATCCATGTAGCGCTGTGACTTGTGTAGACGAACTGTGTTGATTACTGGGTGTGGATGTGTGATTAAATAACGGAGGCTTTATGTGTGCTGCCAGCCAGTACGAATATGCATGTTTAATTTGCAAATGGAGATGCTCCACACTAATTGCTTGATTAGTGTTCCGTTCAAGCTAGATTTGTGCGTTATTAGCTATGTCCTGAAGTGATATGGAAAGTTGTGCACGCTTTTTAACTGCTCCACTTACGTACTTCCTCCGTAAAAAAACAAATCTATATAACATGTTCTAGTACAACGAATCTGGATAGATATATGTTCAGATTCGTATCTCTATCCAGATTTATTGTATTAGAATGTGTCACATTCATTATTAGATTGGTTTTTTCATACGGATGGAGTATTCCGTATCATGTACTCTCTCCGTCACAAAAGTTCATTCCTAACATACCAAGAAGAGATTAGAGAAGAGTAGAAATGACCAAATGCCCCATCATTATTGGAAAAAACTTATTGTTTTACGTGTTGAGTGTAGGTAGGTTAGCAGAAGTTAGTTTTTTTGACACAAAATTTAAACTCTAGAAGTTGAGTTTTTAAGGACGAAGGGAGTATCACGGGACATTGCCTAATTATTGTTGGGTAGTGAGAACCAGGCCCGGATGTCCAGACTTATGGGCCGTAAGCCCAGGTCTAAACTGTTACTGACTAGTTTCAGCCCATTTATCTCCTGGATTGGAATAAGTTCACCGGAGGTCCCTCAACTTAACAGCGAGATTTTTCGAGGCCCCTTAACCATAAAACCAGAAATCTTCATCCCTAAACTATACAAAACCGTTCACTCAAAGTCTCTAGGCAGTATATATGGGTGGTTTCGCTGACGTGGCATCCTAGTCAGAAAAAAAAAATTAAACAAAGCACGTGGGGCCCAGATATCAGCTGCATATATTATTTTCTTCTCTTTTCTTGTCCTCTCTCTCTTCTCTCTTCTCTTCTCCCTGCTGCTTTTTCTCCGTAAGTTCGAGTGGGCGTGTCTTCGTCATCATCCCGGATCTAATATCTGACCAAACCAATACAGCTCCTTCTGTTTGTGTTTACTTAAACCGATACTCCCTCCATCCACAAAAGTTACACATATTACACATTTGAGTTTTTCCAAATAAGTTATTCCTATTTACAGTCTTTATGCATTCAAGACTTAAATGAAGAGATAAATTAAATGTTTTATTAGAACCCAAGGAGTCATCTAAATGTTTATTGGTTGCGTGCTTGTATTCACTCCTTGATTTTGTAACATCCAAGGTGATTTAGGCCCTGTTTGTTTCAGCTTATGATTATTATAATCTAGATTATTAAACCAGATTACTATAAGATGGATTATAATAAACTGACGTAGAATAAGCTGTGGTTGTTTGTTTGTCTGGATTATTGGAGGCATGGATTATTGGGTTTGAAAGACTAAAGTCTATAATGCCCTCAACTATCTATTCGGTTGATGGCATAGGTGGGTAATTTTTCTCAAGTATGTAGGGGTAGTGGGTCTTTAGCCACTCAATAATCTGAAAAAAGCTCCTCTAGAGCAGCTTATTAGATTATAATAATCTGGCTTATAGATTATAATAATCTGCTATAATAATCTACTTGTTTGTTTCAACTTACTCCTAATAAGCTAGATTATAATAATCCTAAGCTGAATCAAACAGGGCCTTAATTTCTCCTTGGTCTTGGTGTCAAAATAATATGTGCAACTTTTGTGAATGGAGGGAGTATATATGCTTATCTCTAAGTCGTATGTTAGCTGGGATGGTCAAACAATCATCATGTACGAATCTGATTAAACCAGGCCTAGATGCTCTGACTTGCAATATATTGAGCATCGACTTGCAATTGTAAACTGCTTAATTAGTCAACATTTTACCACGATCGGAGCATACGCACGCTACCCCCACATGCACGCATGCTGATCATGCACAGCACATCTCGGTACCCGGTGGTCGCCTGTACTCGCGTAACGCCTATAAATAGGCAGCCGATCGATCAAGCAGCTAAACTACTCCGTCACTTGCGATCTTCTCTATCTTAAAAATTCTGAACAATGGCAGGCGGCGCCTCTTCTCCTAGGGTGGTCGCCTGCGTCGTGGTGGCGCTGCTCCTCCTGTCCTTCGCCGTGGAGCCGCTGGAGGCGGTGGCCGCGGCGCCGGCGCCGGCGACGGCGACGAAGCCGATCCGGTGCCGGAAGTGCGACCACGCGTGCAAGAAGTCGTGCAAGGGCTACGGCCGCAACTCGGACTGCAGCGTCCCCTGCGGCGACCCATCCAACAAGGCCGGCTGCAAGAGCTGCCTCCAGGCCTACTACTCGAAGTGCCTCAACTACTGTGGCCAGGCCTGCCGGCGAGTCTGCGGCCTCCCCTGTAGAGCTTCAAGATGTCCTCGAACGAGTCAAATTCACCAGGTGTGAGATCAACATATGTGCGAATGGCAGGCAAGATGCCCTGAACAATGGCCTTGATCGAGTACCCAGCAAAGTCTGACATCTTGAGGTGCGCGAAGCGCTCATCGCTTGGCACGTAAATTTGCTCCAGCAGTGATAATCTGCTCTCCGAGTTTGGGTCTGCAGCCATGGGTATTCATACAAATTAGATCTTACTAGTTTATGAACTTGTCTGTCAAGAAGTGCTCTCTAGATGCACAGAGCCAAGAGGAACACTGTACCTTTTTTAGTCGAACTTCGGCCAGTACGGCCACGACGCGGGTAGGGGTGTTTCTGTGAGCCACCTAGGACAGGGCGTGGGTTGTCCCTGTCTGGTTCACCGAGGTCATTGTAAACATCGTACCGGTAGATGCGGTCATGCTCCTGATACGGCCCTTGCCTATCCTCCCCTCTGAGGTACCTCAGCTCGTCCTCACGGTATGGCCTCAGTGCTTCTGGCATTTGGCTGGGAAGGTAAGACTGCATCGAATGGAAGATAAAACTGTAGGAATTAATATCCAGATTTCAGAACTAAAGAAGTCCTCACTTTGCATCACAGACTTTCATTCTCTTAATTATTGGCATAATAGATGCATCTGGTGCACTATTGCAGTAGCCACAAACTTTCCATTTGTGTCTAGTCATTAATTTTGGTGTTCGTAATTTCACAGAAACTGTTGCTCCCTATTACTACTTCACTTTGGATGTTCTGCATGTAGTTTAGGAGCTTAATTGCAGAACTTTTTACTAAGTATATGATCAGGATGATTAATTAAATATAAAATAGTCATTCACTATCGTTTAAACTATGCACTTACAAGATGTTAAATTACTCATGATAACCTTAAACAGGATAGGAAGATCTGCCAAGAACAGAAAGGGAGGCGTTGTGGTATGTAGACTTGCTAATCACTCCTGACTTACATTGTTTGCAAAGAAGATACGATTGTAGTGGTACTTTCCAACAGGGTAGATCCAGGAGTTGGCAACAAACACAATAGTGTCACAGCCAGGGACATCGTGGAGGGTGATGGTCTTGAGGAAGAACTTGGTACTGTGGTGGTTCTTGATGATGATGGCCCCTGGCACACCATGCTTGTCCATCTCCCAGTTGAACCTCACTGTGAGCTTGGACTCCCCTTGTGATAGCGATGGTAAATTTGTCAACCCTTGCTCCAGATTCGCCTCTGATCCAACTATCCCCCTGCCCTCATTGTCTGCACATAGCATATAAGACAATAGGTTAGTCACTTCATTTGTGTCACTGGTTGTTTTCACCTTGTTTCCGTTCAATCTGTGCTGAGTACTGAGTACTGATCCTCGATTCTTTCTACATAACAAATATGTACAGACTCATGCAAAGTAAGCGAGGAAGAAATGGAGAAAGATCAGTACTTTGGTCAGCAACAGTGGCACTGACAAGCTGGCAGGTGATGCTGTTTCCAAAGACCTCATGAACGTTGTCGAGGAGCGAGGCAGTGAAGTCCCTTGGATCCAGTAATTTTCGGCTCGTCAGCACAGCCGAACCTTTGATCTTATTTCCATTTTTCCCTGTCAGCTTGTCCTTGAGCCCTCCCAGTCCCAGCATTCTGTGATACTGTAGGCAGTGACAAAAGAAGCTATGTTGGTGGTGGTGTGTGTATGTTGCAGTTGCAATGGATGGGGAAGAACTTAGCAATGCAGCTGAGTTTTTATAGAAGGGGGAGAGGGAGGTTTGCGATGTCAGTGTGCCCATGAGTATTGGTTACTATACTAATGCAACTATGCAAGTGGATACTATTTCAAGTGGAAGACCGAACCCCAAGGCATCAACTAGCCCATTCACTTGGACTACACACTGTAAGTTGCTTTCTTTTAGTCGAGAATTGTAGAGATATTTCTCCTGTTTTGAAACTTTTAAGAGTATCACATTTTAGCTTTTAGGGTGTAAATTCGAAGTCTAAGAGATCGAGCTCGTCATTCTTGTCTCTCAGCCTTGTCAAAATACTAATACTTGTTCCCTTGTTGATAGAACCAGGCAAGGATTCGGCATTTTTGAGTCGTATGAGCTGGGTTCATATTGGCATTGAAATGAACCATCCGTATGTGAACCTTACCAAACTCTTGGCTCTTGAGGTGTGCTGCCAAAATATTCGAACAGTTTTCATGGGTGTGATACACATTGGCCTCCTGCCTAGTACTAGTATATTTCTACATTATCCTTTTTATTATGAGGTTTCACCCTTAGTGATCCTATAGAAGTTATGGCATTACATTAGTATCAACTGTCAATTACAGTGAGGTGTTAATTATTCCTTATTGGCCTCTTGGCTTTACTTGCTGACAGGTCCACTTCAGCTGCACAGTATACTGGATAAGCACTGAACGAACACTGTAGTAGCAGTTTGAAACGTAGCGCACGTTTGATGCCCGTGCCAAACAACTAAACAAGAGGCCTTCGAATTGTCATTGACGAAGACCTGAGCTACGAGCCTAAGGTGTGTCCATGTTTTACTCCAGTTTGGATCATGTGACCGGCATCTTGGATCTTGCCAATTGCAGTCCCAGAAATTCAGGTAGGAGCAAATGAAATGAGGGGCATATGCAAATTGGGACTATCTTTAGGACACGTTTGCAGGCAGGATTATTTTTGCCGTTTATATGGGAAATCGAGCTGATTTGAATTAGATTCCTGTATTTGGGTTCATGTACTTGAGTTGAATGCGCTTAAATGCGTCCGATTTCCATAGGCTTCAGTAGAGCGTGTTTAGGGTGTGTTGACCTCTAGGTTCCTAACCCAAATCCCTCGTTTTTCGCGTGCACGCTTTTCAAACTACTAAACGGTGTATTTTTTGCAAAAAGTTTCTATACAAAAGTTGCTTAAAAAATCAAATTAATTCATTTTTGAAAAAAAATAGCTAATACTTAATTAATCACATACTAATAGATCGCTCCGTTTTCCGTGCGAAGGCACTATCTTCCCATCATCCACATGCGAACACAGCCTAATGTTCTTTCTACCTCCAAATTTAGCAACTCTTTGATTCTGTGCGCATGCAGCATATTTCTTCCAAGGAAGTACACCTATCATGAAAGATTCGTTGTAAAAATATGAACTAAAATCGAACCTTCCAATCATTAATAGGACTTCTCCAGATTTGGCCACTAACATGGCAACACATAATAAGATTAAGTAGAACGGCCATGTAACGCTTTGAAGCAAATGTAACACGTGCCTTTTCATTAGCATGAAAAATACTATTCGAACATAAGAAGTCGCCGATAGTTCTCAAGCCCCACGGTTACATATTGGCGAAACCCATGTTAGGACACAGACAAGAAAAGTTTAACAAAAGCTCATTGGCGAAACCCATGTTAGGACACAGACAAGAAAAGTTTAACAAAAGCTCAATGGACAATTTCACGATAAAGATGGACACCAGCCGAAAATGCCATGATCATAACATGAGCAACTCGTCATACTTATATATGTAAAGAAAGCAATTGCTATGGATTTCATTAAGTTCATCACACCGAGGGAAAAAAAAGATGATACATTACATAATTTCACAAATTCACATGTACAGAGGGTAAGCCACATATATATATTTGTTCAAGCGGCCAAACAGGTAGTAGTGATCTTCCAATAACCTGCATCATCAAATGCCATGCCCTTATCTTCCCATTGACCTTACATCTAGTGGCCTGTTTGTTGCCTCTCCCACCTTAGGTCCTCAGAGTACTCCATCATGGCTGCCCTTGGATCACCGTCTGTGACAGATAAGTAGTACGCAGCGGTTCCGTCATCGGTATGCAAGCTTCGCTTGACTGACTCCAGAATCCTTCTGCTTCGTCGTTCTGCAGCAGCAGCGTTCGTCGAGGATTCTGCTTTTCCACTAGGGCGTCCCTGGGGATAAAAGACTGCAACCTCTCTTCTAGCGTTATAATCCATCTCAATGTAGCATGTGCTACCCCGAAGAATCTCAGGATTGCTGATCGGTATCAGAAGCCTCTCCCTCGAGTAGATCCCATGGTCGCTCATCATGTTGTTGAAACGTTTTATATCGGTCACCTGCTTGCAATTCATAGAGCACCAAAGAGTGAAGAACGTTGCTCGCACAAGCAAAGTGCATCTTTGTGGAACAAAGGAGACAAGTGTGCAGAATGGTATAGATAAACAGAGTTCACAAATGTACAAAGTAAAGTTATGTATGGTTTTCAAAGTTCAGCTGCATCAACTATTACAGAGAGTATTCCAGCAAAATTCACACCACACAAATGGCTATATCTATAATCAACTCTACACGGCAACAGAAAGAATCTAGCAGCTGAAGGTGCATAGGCATTGTGCAGCAGTCCCTAAATAATCTTCTTTGAACAAGAGTGAATCTCATGAATTTGCAACTATCATTAACAGTTTAGCACATAGCAGGAATCGTCCAACTTTTGCACAGTCAAAAATTAGTGGTGAGCTCCACAATACTGAGAATGGCCAAAGGTGTCAAACGCCAGGTCCTAGATCATTTAAACCTTAAAAAATGTATTGAATTGTCGTGCTTGTTCTTATGGCTACACATTATCAGCGTCTCAGTGACTAGTAACCTTTGTTCATTTCATTCCAGATGACAGGGGCGAAGCTACAGTTATTTACCGGGGTCAGTTGACCCCGATGATTTTCTTTTAACCTCTCGTGTCCTCTTTACTTTACCAGCTATGACCCCGGTGAAAAAAAATATTAGACCCCGGTGACATTAATTATTGATTGCTACGTTAAATCCCAATTGATAATTATAAACAATACTGCAGCAGCGCAAATAGAAAATTAGCTGCCACTTATGATTATATATACGTCAGCTGAATATGGATATACATTTGAGTTTTTGAGATTTGAGACCATGCATAAGGCCAATGGCCCACAACTTCGTCTCAAATTCCCTAGCAAAATAATTTCTATAGAAAATTGCTTTAAAAACCAAATTAATCTATTGTCTTTCAAGTTTTTATAAGCTAATACTTAATTAATTACGTGTTAATCCTTGCTCCATTTTGCGTGTTGGGACAGAAGGGTTCAGAACCAATTGCTAGGTCCGAACACAACCAGATTGTATGAGGGTTCACCTCTTCGATTTAGTATTGGATTCCAAACATAGCGATATGACTTTTTTTTACCAAAATTTATATTTTTTATTATTTTGGTTCAATTTTACCATTCCAAATTTGAATTTTTGAAAACTATTCGAAATTTCACTTAGAATTTACTTTTGTCTCGAGTCGGAACATCAAAATTGCGTTGTTTTCAATCCGTTTTGGTTGAAAACATATACCCTGGTTTGTAATGACCCCGGCGATCATTTATCCTGGCTTCGCCCCTGCCAGATGACCTCCCTTCTCAGCAACCACTCAGAATATTCTAAGCTCTAGTGGCTCCATCTTTGGATAAAAAGACATGTTACTGTTGTTTAAAACTATCGCTTGTCAAAATTAAGTGCTGCTTGGATCTTCCACGGGGTAATTAGGGGCAAATCTATATGAGAATCATACTCTTTTGCGTATAACAAGAAGGATAACTAGGCGCAAATATGCATAGAGCTAGCGATAGAGCTTCCCCTCCCCTCCCCTCTCATCCCCTTTAAATTTTGCAATCCGGAGGTCCACGTAGTTAGATGTTCTCTCTGCTTGCACGTAGAAGGTGGTTGTCTAGTAAGAGCTTCCGACATGTGTCGAAGGTGGTGTTTTGCTGAATGCTACAAGCCTACAACCTATGTGAGCGAAAGAGCAACATGTCGATGCGAGTTGCCTTGAAAACTTAGCTTTGCGCAATACTCAGCTATAGGGCAAATTGGCAATCACCTCACTTTGTAGCCTTTGTTATCCTGCCTTACGGTTAATTTCTTATTCCGCTACTGGTTATGGTAGATTAACAAGTAAGAATCGATTTGTGACTGAGTTAGATAGAATCATCACATTTGAGGAAATTTGAAGAATTTTGTTGCTGCAAATTTGACCACAGAAGCTACCTCTGTAACATCAGAATAGTAAAGCTGCATAATTAATTATCCATATTGCGGCATTGCCTCTTCACTTGAGCTTGCTGTGTGAAGCTGCTTAAAAATGGGACAAACACTACAACAGTAACTTTATTATTAGAACTGAAGCTTTATTCTTGCATAACTTGTAGCAAATAGTAATGCAGCTTCATTGCTTGTGCCCTAGGGCCTAAGATAACAGCCACAAACCTACACCAACTCAGCAACGCGTGACGCAGGCAGCAGTCTCATATTGAGATGCTATTGGGGATGCCCCTGGCAGTGATCCCCTCAGCCGCCCCCTTATTGTCTGACGTGTTGGGGAACAGCAGTGTGTAGGGGAAATTGGCTGGACCGACCCGGTTCTTGAGCAGGGGGTCCTTGTTCATGTTCAACACTTTGCTCTCAATCTCCACCAGCTGCCTGCTGAACCTCTTGAATGCTTCCAGTGCCTTGGGGTCTGATGTCCACTCTGGCGTGTCACGCTGACCAAGATAGATCTCATCCGCTGAGTGCTTTGATAGAATCTCAATGAGCGAGACGCCGAGAATGGTTTGGAATTGGCTGGTGATGGTGCGGATGAAGAACTTCTCTGGGTTCTCGTCCAGCTCTGTGTACTCCTTGGAACCCGGCTCGGGCATCGGCCGCCGGCTTATGGTCGGACGGTTTGGAAGATAGCCCGCGTACGGGTACTGCCCGAAATTGACGGCTGCGTGGAGTGCTGATGCAATCCAGATGATTGTGGTGCAGGCCTTGGTGAGCTCAGGCAAGCTCTGCATCTTGGGCCACCAGTCCGCATCCTTGAGATCACCATGCCCGACTTCCCGCACCTCCTTCCACCATGCTTGCAGCTCCACATCTCCCTGGAGGACACCATCATTTGGGTAGTAGATGGCACAGTACTCAGTGACCCACTGCTCGATCGCTTGCCAGATCGCTAGGCCATCTGTTGCATAAGGGTAGTCCTTGATCAGTAGCTTCACCTTGGATGGGCTTGATGGGTCCTTGATGGCAATGCCTCTGCATTACAAAATTAGGACATGTTATGCAAAGTTATGTTATTGTTGGTTCTTGTTGTGATGTGGCTCTCAGTGTTTAATTACCTCTTTATTAGATCATCCGGAAGGCCCTGTTCCGTGAAGTTCCAGTTCTTGTAAACTGCTGAAGACATTGCCAGAGCATGTTTGCCAGGAAAGACAGTTTGTTCGAAAATGCCACCGCCGTTTATGAGTGTCTGGCGTGCCAATGCATTGATTGTCATCGTGTCGCGATAGTGTGGCTGGAGGAGCTTGTACACAGGGTGTGTCACACTGAGCTGGCGGTTTGTAGCGATCACGAAGGGCTCCATCACAGCATGTGTGTTGAGCCTACAAGAGTTTACATCAATGATGAGGTTAGCTTACTGCTTTCAGGAAAGAACTACAGTTTGCTACTGCTAGTACGTACCAGTGGCTGATAAGCTGGTGCCAACCGGAGTCATTAACAGCAACATAAGCCTTGGCCAACTGCCACACCCAAGACTCAGTACCACTTGATGCAGGTGTATAGACCTTGCTCTTTGCAGTTGTTAGGTTGCCCTCGATGTGTGGCAAGCTCAGTTCAATTGCTAGTGGCTTCAGGGTATCATCACCACGTAAGAACAACAGGGTCCTTGTGGCATAGGTGAAGATACCATTTAGGCTGTTAATGTCAATGAGGAATGGCATGAAATGATCATGATGATCCAGAATGTAGAGCCTGTTGCTATCCAGTGCCTGTGCAGAGCCATAATTGACAGCAAATCAACTTTGGTAGTTTGTCAAATGACTATCGATGGCACTGTAAATGAAATGGATCACTGCCTAACCTGTTGCACGCTGAGGCCTTCAAGATTCTTCTCAATGTGAGCTGGGGTGATTGTGCTAGTCTGGTCACCATACTTGCTAGGATCAAGAGTACTTTTTGGTGGAAATTCCTGTGAACAGAGAATTATACATTAGCATCAGCTTGTTTTGTTCATGCTTGCTAGGAGCAACAAAACATCAAAGACTGTGTAGTGTTGGATAATTCACCGTGAGACGCCTGATGACCATCAGCGCCGCCCCGACGACGAGATCCCTCACCGGCGCCGCCGCCGCCGCCGCCAGGAGGCCGAGGGGGCCATGACGACCATCCGCCGGTTCTGCTGCGACGACCTCCTCCGCTTCTCCTCCGTCAACCTCGACCACCTCACCGAGACCGTGCGTCCGCCCTAAACCCTCGCCGTCTCTTTTCCTTCTCTTGATTTCGAACTTACCCGTCGGTATGCTCGTCGCAGTTCAACATGTCCTTCTACATGACGTACATGGCTCGCTGGCCCGACTACTTCCACGCCGCCGTCAGCCCCGGGGACCGCGTCATGGGATACAGTATGTGTTCTTACCCTTGGGGGGCGGCTGGGTCTGTGCTAGCTGTTGCTAGTGATTCTGCGCCTTTGTTTGTCAGATTCGCTGAAATTGTAGAGTAAACCCTGCATTTACTCTGGAAAACATGAGAAATTAGGGATCTTTTGGGCATTACAGTGTCAGATTCTGTAATCGTTTGCTCATTTCTAGTAAAGGAAATGGGGGCTCTTTGAGCCCTAGCTCAAAAAAGAAAAAAAAAATTACAGTGTCAGGTTGGAATATGGTTCGCAGGAAATTTATGATTTGTGGAGGTTCCAGTGGAGTCTAATGGAATCTTGGTAGTACTATTTATTTGCCGATTAGGACTTATCATTTGCCTCTTTGGGAAGGGCGGAACACTAGGACCTGAATTGGGAGCAGGCGAGCATGTTATTCATAGTAGTGTTAAGAGTAAGCCTTTTAATGATGAATGCAGTATTCTATAGTGGAGTATTGAGATGATTTACCTGGCTGAATGGATGGGCACTGTGCAATATTCTAGTGGATATGTATAGTTTTTAAAATTTATATATTTTCCAAGTAATACAAAGTTCACCTGCAAAAGGCTATGGGGTCAGTTGACCCCAAATCTGCATTGCCACCATTGTGTAATGTTATGTCTGCAACATTTCTTCCTCCTCCACATTCTCCTGGTTTAGTTTATGTATTTGTGGCCATTCATTTATTTGGATGTCTGTTGCAGTCATGGGTAAGGTTGAAGGACAAGGTGAATCTTGGCATGGACATGTTACAGCAGTGTCTGTTGCCACAGAATTTCGGAGGCAGAAGCTAGCCAAAAAACTTATGAACCTTTTGGAGGAAATCAGTGACAAGATGTAAGTATCTCAACTAATGACTATCCCTATGATTGAACCTTCACACCGATTTGATGATTGTAAACTATACTGACTATTATTGAATTTTGTGCTCATTGTGCATAAACAACTGTTCATTTGATATATCATGTTCTTCAATCATTCATTTTCTGAATTCCTTAGCAATACAGTATTTAATCTCATTGTATTTTTGTATCCGCATGATATCAATATTGCTTGAAACTTATATATTCTCATTTTAGCGTTGCTAAGATCAAGGAACTTATCCCTGTTTAATGAGCTTAGTACAAGTTTAAGGTCCTCTTGTATCCTGTGGTCTGTGGGGCTGATGGCTGACCAAGTGAGCTGTAGTAGTTCTGCTGTTAATTGATATAGGCCATAATTGTCCTTGCACAAGTATTAAAGTGGTGATAAAATTGAGAATGCTTACTAGGAATTTAGTTCTGTAATGTACCATCTCATGATTGTTTTTGGAGGATGAGGGAATACTTAGTAGTTTGTATGGGTTTTAACAAAAGCTGCATACTGTGGAAAGATAATAAGCGGGGGCATGGTTGGGAAACCCATTCCATCGACATGCAGGCATTATAAAATCAGAAAATATCTCAAATATATGCCTTAGATTTTCAATTGAGGACTGATTATCATATCAGATTATCAGCTATGATCATAAGCATTGCAAGCTAGAAATTGTACTGTGGTAAGACGGTAATGTATTACTGTTCTGGCCTACTAGTTCTGTGAACAATTTCCATTCAGTAGGATTCTGTAGAGTTTGACTGGGTATTTCCTTCCACTAAGCACATACCTTAGATAAAGAATTGGATGCTTGAATTAAAAATATTAGCCTGTTCCATTGCTCTATTATGGTATACTTGTTTTTGCTAATATCCCATATATTTCGACTTTATGATTCCATAACTGTTGTTGTCATGTTGTTTATTATAGATTCTAATATTACGCTAAGAATGGTTATCCTTTCAGGGATAAGGCCTACTTTGTGGATCTCTTCGTAAGAGCATCTAACATGCCAGCGATAAGGATGTATGAAAAGGTAAGCTTCATACAAATTTCATGATCATAGTTTCTTCTCTTGCCCCTAAACAGAATTGTTTTAATGAAAAAAAAAAACATGTATGAAGGTTTCAGCATAGAGTTTATACTTGAAAATTTGAATCCAAAATGACATTATTTCTAGTGAACTTATCAAATTATGTTCATGGTTTCCATAGCTTGGCTATGTGGTTTATCGAAGGGTGCTCCGCTACTACTCAGGGGAAGAAGATGGCCTTGGTAAGCACTTCCACAGTGCCAAATCATCACTTTGTGTCATATTCAAATTCATTGTTCTAATGGCGTTGCTCACTTCTGCCCTTGTTTTTGCTTAGATATGAGGAAAGCTTTGTCACAAGACGTTGAAAAGAAGTCCATCATACCACTGAAGAGACCAATAACACCGGATGAACTTGAATATGATTGAAGTTAACTTCTAGTTACTTCCAGTGTTTTGTTTGCTGTTAACCTCAATGGCTTCTATGGTGATTTACCAAGTGTATTTTGTCTCCAGTAGTATCATCTAGCGATTGTGCTGTTTTCTTTTCTACATCCTGATAAGATTCAACATAACTCTGAAGGTGATTCTGTCGTTTTGGAATGGAATGCAGCACTGAGTAAGTAGTCTATCTTGGAATGAGGTGCCATCTTGTAACCATACCGTTATTTTCTTGTATCGAGGAGTTCCACGTCTGTATTATTAGCCTCCACACGATTAGAAACCAGATGAGACCTCAGTATTGCTAAAATGTGAATGGGCCAAGTCTGATACTCTGCAGATGTGGAGTTTTGACCGGTAGCGGGCGTAACGCGAGTTCACAGCTTCACATACGTTAGTACTGCAGAGAGAATGAAAATTCTTCAAACTTTTAATATAAAATTGCCAAATTTCTTAAGATTTATTCTGTAAGTTACGTTAGCCCTTAGGATTACTGATACGGGCCATTTGGATGAAAAACATAGGAATTTTTGTAGAATTTCAATCATATAGGAAAAATTCCTATAAAGACATTTGAAACAAATGATTGAATCATATGTTATACTTTGAAATTCTTATGGAATGGACAATTATATAGAAATTTTAGAGAAAATTTAGCAAGAGCTCTAACCTTTTAGAAATTACACTTTAAGTCTACCTCTCATCCGATTCCTATATTTTGCCTGCGGTCTAATCAAACAATCATTTCTCTGTATTTTACAATTCTATGTTTTACAGTTACATTCTTGTTAGCATCCTATGTTTTTCATATTCCTAAATTTTTGCATTCCTGCGATTTAAAGAGGCAAAAACATACGTGAAGAACTTGCACTCTTGTTTGTTTGAGCTACGAACGTCCATAGGAAAAATCATCAATGTATGTAAGTCGTCCTCTAATTGGCCATAAATATGACCATAGCTCCCAATCCTCCCATATCCGTCTCTCATTTTGTCGTGCTCAAAATTCCACTAATATATTGACAATAGCTATTTGTATATGAGAAAGAATATCCATTGGACAGCAGCGGGGACCATATTTAACCTTATTAGGGCAAAAGATTTTGGAATTCCTACACCCTCCAGGCCTTTATACAGTCCAATCAACCAATGTCTTTCTTATTAGGGAATAACAAAATTGGTATTGCCCTAAACAACGAATCCGATAGGATGTGCTTCCTGAAGTCCCCCTATTTGTATATGAGAGCATCACGCCCTGGTCCTACGCCGATGTAATGGACTGGGATACCGACCAGCTCCTCTATCCTCTCCACGTACAAACGAGCAGTCTCTGGGAGATCGCTGTAGTTTCGTACTGAGGAAATGTCATCCTCCCACCCAGGTAGAACCTCATATTTGACCTATACCAACAGAGAGATCATAAGAATTTTCATCAATTACCAAGAGTCACATTGAGTGATTTAGTGCTCTCATATGCTGCCTGTAAAATTATGGCATGGAATATGAGTAAATCGAACAGGGTCAACTGTTCTTCCTCACCTTAATTTTCTCCAGAAGATCAAGATCTGCAGGGAATGATTCAATTTCTTTACCATCTTCAGTACAATATGCAATTCCCAGCTTTACTTCCTTGAGGCCAGTTAACACGTCAAGTTTGGTCAGATTTAGAGATGAGAAACCGTTTATTTGGCAGCAGTACTTGAGTGCAACTATATCAAGCCAGCCACAGCGCCTCGGTCGACCTGTCGTTGTCCCAAACTCCATTCCAGAAGCGCGGAGCAAATCACCAGTCTTACCCAACAGCTCTGTTGGGAATGGGCCAGAACCTACCCTGGTTGTGTAAGCTTTTACCTGCACATAGAAATATTAAGGTTTATGGGGAGAGGAAAAATAAGGATTGTTAAGAAGTTCAAAGATAGCTGTACCGACCACTCCAATGAGATCACCGATACTTCTAGGAGCAATACCAAGGCCAGTGCAAATACCACCAGCTGAGGGACTCGAGGAAGTAACAAATGGGTAAGTGCCAAAGTCAATGTCTAACATGGTGGCTTGACCACCTTCAACCAATATTTTCTTATTCTGCAAGATTGATTGATTCATGAAGTGCACAGTATCAGTAATATAAGGTCCTAGACGCTCGGCAAACTTTTCGTACTTCTCAACCTCCTCTTTAAGGGTCTTGGTACTGTATTCAAATCCTTCAAAGCGCAGAGCTGCATCTCTCAGCAAGGTATTGAGTTTAGCACCAAATGTATCCATATGCCGCAGATCACTGACTCTAAGTCCATTCCTTATAACTTTGTTTGAATAGCACGGCCCGATTCCCCTCTTTGTTGTTCCTATAAGGGAATTTCCAAGCTCTACCTCTCTGAGCCCGTCAACAGTTTGATGGAAGTCAAATAAAAGATGGGCACGATCTGATACTAAAATTCTTCCTTCACAGGAAATTCCATTTGATTCTAACCCATCAATTTCTTTGAAGAACCCAGGAAGATGAACTACTGCTCCATTACCAACTACACACATTGTCTTCTCATTGAGGATACCTGATGGAACAAGATGTAATGAAAACTTCTTTCCCTCTGAATTATATATAGTATGCCCAGCATTAGCTCCACCCTAATAACATAAAACATTCTACAAGTTAAAACAAAAAAAATATATGATCAAATCCTATTGGACGAAACTAAGTCTAGTCTTATTGCCACCTTAAGAAAACTGAACTTCATAAAGGTGTGCAAAAACCTATAAAAATTAGTCAATACAACAAGTGCAGAGAGAACAGTAGGAGAAAAGAGCACTATGTAATCAAGGTTTTCCATGAAGCAGGATAATCATATTTTTTAACCCATAAGAACTGCTTGTGTAAAGTGAAAAGGCAATATCCTTGCCATAAAGGAAATGCACCATTAGTTATCAATACTGCATTACTGCCTCGACTAGATAACTGGAAGGGTTATCGGTATTTTAAGATGTTTTATAATTCTATTTTGTTAGTACGAAGGATTCGACATTAAAAAAAATGAACATATAGAAGGAATATCCATTGTGGTTATGGATTTAGAAAAATTGGGAATAAACAAAATGCTTTCTGCAGATATATTAAACTGATGCTTAGAATAGTTCAGCTATCCTTATTCGTTAATGATGATACAGCCATAAAAATTATCATCATAAAAATTAAAGATATATTCAAGAATGAGAAAACAGCAAGGCTCTCGAGTCTCATCAAGAATACGTTGAGATCGGAAGGGCTTCACACAATTCAAGAAAACTGGGGACCAATGGTACAAGTACAACCCATGCTGATATCAGTACTTATCATCAAAACAAAGCAAGAATCAAAATGGAAGGGAGCCTTGGACTACTAAGCTTCCTTCGTAACGCGGAATTTGTCCTGTTCTGCTAGAGTTGAATTTCCCATGTATAAAAACGACTTTATGTGATAGTGTTGCGATCAAAGGAGTACAAAGTAGCAGTAGCTTACTGTACGGTAAAGGCAGTCTTCGTGGATGGCGCCGGAAGATAAACACCCTTCAAGTACTGATCATAAAGCAAACTAACGCAAATTACTAGTACTTCTCTCTGTCAAGAAAAAAACCAAACTAGTACGGAACGTGAGACATCCTACTATGTTGGTTTTTTTTGACAGAGGGAGTACATCTCAGCTAAAGGATCGCCTCTGGAAACTCACCAGCGCCAACGTGAGAACTCGTACTATCTTACCACAAGGAACCAATTAATCGAACACCTTCCGGACAAACTGACAAAGCAAAGAGGAGCAGAGAGCATCACCCAGCAAAAGAAGCGCGCGCGACGGCGCGAGACGGACCGACCTGGCAGCGTGCGACGATGTCGAAGCGCTGCGCGAGGATGTCGACGAGCTTTCCCTTCCCCTCGTCGCCCCACTGCGTGCCCAGCACCCCGGCCACCTGGCTCAGCGACTCCAGCCGCCCCTGCGCGGCCGCCGACTCCGGGGCCGTGGCCACGGATGCCGCCACCCTCAGCGGCGGCGAGCGCGCGCCACCGCGCATGTCGCCGGTGGCCTCGCGGCGGAGGCGGGGAGGAAGGAGAGGGAGGCGCGGCGGCGGCGGCGTCCAGGCACGGAGGGGAGAATGGCATGGCGGCGCCGGTGGAGGGAAACGAGGAGAGAATGGCGCCTGGTTGGTGGGGTCCCTCCTCGCCTGCTGCTGGGTTTGGAGGCGACGGTCGTGGATGTGCCCGTTCGTTATCTTCTCTGTTCGATTCTCCCGTCGCGAGATCGGACGGCTCGGATGTTTCAGAAATGATTTTCTTCAATTGTGTGTTCCAAATCTTCAAAAATTCGTTTTGGTCGAGTTTTGGGGGAAAGTAAGTCGTTGAATTTCAGGAGATTTGGTGAAATTCGTCATCTCGCCGGGGCTCGCATTTCAAACAATGACTTTCAGAACGCGTGGTTTGCTTATTTGCTTTGTACTTTGGGAGCAACAGTTTGAACACAGATTTAAATTTCTCGTTTAAATGTGAATCGCGCTGCTTGTAAATTTTCTTAATTTTGATTTGCTTTCATTCTAGCCGTTAAATTTCTGGAGCTAAGATCGCCATCTACTCATCATGTTGCATTTTGCAGCATCACCAACCGGCCAACAGATATCAGGCCCTAAACTCCTGATTGAGAATTGTGTAGCTCTAGATGAGCACTTGAGCAGCAACCTGAGTCAAAATTTGGAAGAGTAATAGCTACTACTCATCAGGGAACACACTTTGGACACTAGGTAATAGCTCAAAATTTTCTACTGAGGTATCAGGGCATATTCTTAAAGCCCATGTAAAACACCTAAACATCAAAATGGAGCTGCTTATCATGCATAAGAATACGTAGGTGTGCTGATCATGGCAGCAACTCCACAGAAGCAGCGACCGATGAACAATTTGTCAAAACAGATACAGCATGGAGCAAATGAAGTTCGAGCCTCAGCGACCTTTGGCCGAAGCACTGGAATCAGCATTCTTTTTCCTTTTCTTCAGCAAGTTCACCTTGTCCTTTTTCCTTTCCTGGTTAATCTGTAGTTGCAAAGGGTAACAGATTAGTTTAGCTCAAAGCCACTTAAATTTACGCTGAAACAGGGAAATGCTTGTGGCATCTACAAGGCATATGTTATAAAATTTGGCAATGTGGCTAAAATTTCAATGGATGACATGGCTGCAACAATGAACGGATGTGAAACAGCAAGCAAGCAGAAAGTGACAAATACATGCAAGGCATAAGAGCGCAGACCTCAATTGCTTGAAGAAGGCCTCTCTGCTTGCGAGACATAAGGGTCTTGGAAATGTCAGCAGCATCCTTCTCGGCTTGTTTATGAGAGTCCTCCATATGATCGTCAGCTTCTTTAGTATCACTTTTGTCCACAACATCTGGTTGGTTATCTGCCGTCCTATTTGAGAAGGTCTTTCCTTCGTATTCCATCCTCAGCTCATCGTGGTACTGCTTCTCTAGCATCTCCAACTTTAGAAGAGAAAAAGGCAAAATGAGACAACTGAGAATGCTTTCTGTACAAGAAGCAAATAAGATGACAGCAGAAAGGACTAATGTTTTGTACTACATGGTGTTGAATTTACCTTCCTCTTCTTGTCAGCAATTTCATTAGACTCTGATCGATCAATAATTGCCTCTACCAGTGAATTTTCCATATCTTCGTCGCCTAAACTTGGCAGAGGCAACACCTGGCTTTGAGCAGCAGCTTGCAGCCTCTTAATGGTCTCTGCATACTCAGGAATGTAACCCTCTGCATCATTGTCCACAAAGGGAGATAAATGTGGTGGAGGCACCCTGAGACCAAAAAAAAAAGGAATATTGATGGCAAAAATTAGGACAAACATAAGTATAAAAAATTAGATCAACTTTTATGCATCTTTATAGTACATTTTTGCAAACTGTGCAAGTACAGACAGTAAAAAAAGGCTGTCAATTTAACTAAATGTTAAATTATACATGAACTATATTTCAGTAAAGTTGTTTCCACCTAAGAACCATCAATATGTGCAACCAAAATGTGAAAACAGCATGCGACAAATTAAGGTATTGCAGTACAGTGATTTTTAATTAAGTTGGAAGTGGGACAAACATTGGGCTCTCAACTACAGGAGTGCAAATATTATATAATCAGCACTTAACAACTATTAAAGGGATATCTCCATATGATGTTAACAGCAAGCAATTGTCATTAGTGAAGGCTGCCCCCAACTAAGGTTGGAAATAAACACAAATATCCACCCACAAATTTTAGCAAACATATGTAGAAGCAACACACAAGGCCACACAAATAATCAATAAAAATTACATATATAATACATGTGCCATGAGGTATACCTCCCGACAATATAACCTTCTGTCGGCAATATGATGCGAGCATTCACGCAATCATATATCCACTGTGGTTGAACATACTCCCTAGAGAGGAAAATGTGGCTTTGGGTCGGTCTATCAACAATCTGCAAAATAATGAGTGATATCAGTAATCTGCAAAATACCATAACTACAAGATAAAACTACATTAGAGATAAATTGGAAACAAATGGCTGAGCTAATTGTTATATATGATTATTTGATATTTAAACGGTATTTTATATTTAACAAAAGGGTAACAATAATTTTATCCATCAATTTGGGCAACCTCTGGTGTAATCTTACAGAAAGATAAATATACCTGATGAGTGATGTCTTCATCTGTCTCATCAAAAGGAGCTCCTTCTCCTTCCCATGAAACGGTACCACCAAATGCTGGAATGATAAATAAGAGAGATTCCCTAGGCACCTGAAAGTGGAAAACAAGACAGATAATAAGATAAGTATATTGAAGATGATCTAATTGAACAAACATACCCCCAGGGATATCCCCAGGGTACATAAGTATCCACTGGCCTACCTCACGACTTAGGTAGAACTTCAGGTTTTTGAATAAACTCCTGCATTCTTTGGCATCAGCGTCGTCTGCATCAGCAGCAGTAGATTCTTGTACAAGATGCATCAGCGCTCCAGGTTCATTACTTGGGAGCTGGTGTTGAAGTTGTGCCAATCTGAGTTCAGACTCATCTGTTTTTGAGCTCTCTTTATTGTCTTCATCCTCTTTGTCTTCAATTAGTCCAGCAGGTTCTGAATTTCCAGGTACTCTTCCAGAAGACATGTACCGGCACAACGCATAGAGCTCTAATAGGAGAAAAACAGTGTTGTCAACCAAAAAGATCCCGAAAAAGAAGAATTAAAAAATAAAGGGAAATTATTAGCTATTTGAGAAGGATAAAACGTAGGTTCACCAACAAAACTACAACAAGCACCAACACTTACCAGAAGCTAAAGCTTCCAAACGAGGATCCAGAACAGGAGGATAATTTACATTTATCGAATGGTAAAGCTTGAAGTTTATAAATCCCAGAAGTGTCTGCAGGTAGTATAGAACAGTCAAAAAATTGAAAGAACCATTGTACCAAACACTGTTGAGATCGGCATTTTTTTTATATATATACTAAGTGATCAATCTTGAAAAGTTATTGCTAGGTATCGTAACATTATATCTGAACATTTTCAGCATGATCATAGGTCTGTCAGGTGTACATGGTTATAGCCAGACTGCAACATAATTTATTTACAATAGTCATATCTTCCATGCAACAGAATATTAAATATTAAACAGAGATTCCAAAACAAAACAAGCATATATGGCTTCAGACCTACAATTGAAACAATAGCAGCAATCATAGAAGATTGTAGCCTGCAAATTCTTGCAAGACAGAACACACAAGAGCCAAGATTGTTGCACTCAAAGAAATGTGCTTGCATTTACCCCCATGATATTTCCTTTTATTTTACCGCGTGCAATCGCATTTTATTGTGGATCAAATTTTCGTAACAGTTCCAGTACTATTTGGATAGAAGTGGTGCTATATTGCTGAATAAAGCAGGAAATACATAGTAATTAGGAAATTAGGACAGATCATCGTCATTGTCACCTCATAGAATTCCAAAAAGGTAAGCATCACATTGAAGTCAACGTCATCAGTTAAAACTTGCTGAAGAGCATGTGGAGTTAGCCAGGTGATCTTTTGACCTTGAACTTCAGCCTGCAAAAAGTAGTTATATTATATAAATATATATACTATAGCATGCACAGTTACAGTGATTTTAAAGGCAAGGACTGCAAGTAGACATAACTACACAAGCTTACTTGATAATATATGCCCTTGACGGATATAAATGTCTTTCGCAGGGAATGAGTTCGAGATATATATGCTTGCCATTCATGGCTCAACCTACAAAGTACAAACATGTCCCCAAATTAATAAAAGGTATTAGCAACGCCAAACAAAGTCAGGTACAGCAATTCATTATAGCAGCAATAAAGATGGGGCAAATGTCATAGACTTGTAGCATGATGAACAAATGAACTAGGAAACTACAAGAGCCCCTTGGCTGGGAGTGTTGTGTGTGAATTTGAGGGAGGGGATTCATTTACAACAGAGCATACCTGCGGCAATTATGAATCCGCTGAACTTGCACACGTTCACCTTCAACAGCAGGCAACGCAGCAAAAAGATGCACCATTGTTAGGCAATCATCCAAGTCACGAAGAGCATCAACAAAAGTTGGATATCTGTAAAGCAAAAATATGGGGATGATTTATAGAAACAAATACGGTATGGATGTCATCAGCAAATCACTTTAAACCTGGTACCTTTCAAGAATAAGCCTGTCAAGTTTGTAAGTTGGTGGTCGGTTCAATAATCTGTCTGCAAGATCTTTATTTTTCTTAGCAAACGCCTTTTTGACCTTCTTCCTGTGGACCTTGATTTCTCTGAAGTCAAACAACAATGAAATGTCATTAAGAGTGGAGGCATCACAAACCAAGAATAGCATGGTCTTATAACTCACACTTTTTAATGCAAAGACAACATGCACCACACTGTATCAACTAAAGTTCTAATGAAACTCTCGATTATATATAAAGCATGAATTGTGATTCCCTTGTCAACGATCAAGTAATTGTGAGCAACTAGTCTATCTGCCATTCTGCCAACCATCAAAATATCATTGATGAAGCACCGAGGAGAATAATTCACATGGCCTAGCTAATGGCTCTCTGAAAACCTACATTATAATTATTTCCTCAATTGTATTCAGTAATAAAATACAAGTTTCTATCTTGCTTGCCATTTTCTCCGCTGCATAAACTGTGACAGAAACAAATTGCACAATTGCAGCAAACAAATCAAATAACAAGAACACAACACAAACCGATCACTAGCACAATTAAGATATTTTCATATTGCCTATCTCAGTGGCCTAATAACAAATAAGAAAATTGAAAGCATTGTTATCTCATTAAAAATTAAATATGTATGCAGCTAAATTTTGTGATAGTGATACATTATATGCCCTTAATTGCACAGAGAAATGTGCAATCAACCAAAAAGGCATTGTTATCTCAAATGCTCAGTGAGTGAATACAGAATACTTCTGTAGCCGCCAAAAAAAACACAGATGGTAGACCTTTTGCAAGAAAACTTAAGTACCTAAACTTCTCAATCAAGGGATCATGGGCCAGGAAGGCAATATCCTTCATGTGGTAGTAGGTCTTGTGGTTCCCTTCCACCTTCTTCTTTGGATCCCGGGGAAAGACGCCCTTGAGAATGCATAGCTTCCTGCAATGGATTGCAAAATTTTAAGCAGTCAGAAAAAAAAATCCTACATCGTTTGCAGTATAAAAGCTATACGTAACGCAGAGAATAGTGAAGGTAATCCTAATGGCCAATAGGCGTATCAAACAAACTAATTAGCTTAATGGAGTGTACAGCTTAAAGCTTCAGCGTAAAATGTGTAAAATTTCCCAGACAGCTTTGTTAGCTCCAACAAAACCAATAAAAATAGCCACAACTACACTCGTTAATAGCTCCAAAATGACCCAACATATCATTAGTCAGTACTCAGTAGTAGCAGCTGGGAGATTAGAGGATGACCTGAAGGTTGCGAGGCTAATCTGCAGGTACTTCACCGCCTTGGTCCTGGTGATGTACTTCGCCGCGTTCCCCTCCTTCTTCTTGCCCTAGAGCATCCACGAAAGCAGCGGTGAGAGGCTCCGCGTACAACAAGGAGAGGGGTATTCGGGGGAGGAGGCGGGAGGAAGACAGGGGTGAATTACCGCAGGCCGGTAGTGCTTCGGCATGGCGACGGCGGCTGCGGCGGCGGCGGCGGCGGCGTGGCTCCTCGGGGAAGGGGAGCGGGGAAAAGAGAGGCCGAATAGAGGAGGAGGGTTTTTAGGGTTTTGGTTTATATTGCGGCGGATGGCTTTGGGGCCTTGGGTTGGGCTGAAAGGCTGGAACCCGGCGCGGCGCTCACTGAAGAGTGGAGGAAAAAGGTGGGGGCCGGCCTGTCAGCGTCTGCTTAATACTTACATATTCTTCACATAAAAGGGGATTATTCAGTCGATTTTAGAGAGATGTACTCCCTCCGAAAAAAATCTAGAATTATATGTAACATATTTTAGTATAAATCTGTATATACATTTGTACATATTCATTATATTAGAATATGTCACATCCAATTCTAAGTTTATTTTTTTACAGAGGAAGTACTACAGTATTGCAGTACCATGTCTCCATGTATGATTTGTGCAGTATTTTGTTACACCAAATCCTGTAGGATGTATTTGGATAATGGGAAATGAGAGGTGGGATTGGGATTGAGAAATGAATGAAGGGTTAGGATTAAATGGAAGAAGGAGAATGAATGGTTAGGATTGAAAGATGAACCCGGTTCAATAGTTACTAAATATATTACTTATTCCTTTCTAACACAACAAGGATGCTAGCCCAGTGGTTGCTTCGTTTCCTCCCTCCCACGTGGTCCTGTGTTCGAGTCCCCCCAAAAGCATATTTTTCATTCATTTTCCCCCCACCGCTCCCTTGCATGCACCTGCTCCCACGCACATGCTGCCTGAGCCCGGTTCAACAGCGGTTTACTCACCGGTTTATAGTGGTTTTTCATAAAAACCGGCCGGCCTAACCGGTTTATACCGGCTTGATTACATGTCCGGTCTTTTAACTGGACCAAACCGGCGGAGGCTCTGGTTCCGGTTTTTTTCCGGTCCGACCGCCGGTCCGGTCCGGTTTTAATAACTATGGTTGCTACTTGGTTGTTGCAACGAATGAACCAGTCACGGTGTGCGGGCAACTCTGTAAAGAGCAACTAAGGGGGTATTTGGAGGAGAGGGGCCGTACTTATTGTTTTGTGAGAGGGGTTTAGCCCCTCTCTCCCAAACACCCCCTAACAACCCCGTAAGAAACAAACACAAACACCTCCTTGTTCGAGTAATAGTCCGTGCTTTGTTATATCTGAAATTATGTGGTAAAAGAACCCCAAATTTATTCTCTGTTGTTGTTTTTTTACTCGGAGTTATCAAGCTACGACCAATAATATATTGTATACGATCTAGTATCGACGAATTAACAGTAAAAATTTACATACTGGGCTTGCAGCCGAACCGCAACATATGGCTTCTTTGTTTGTTGTATGGTGTAACAGCGGACTAGTTGTATGGTAGCACTACACTAGGCAGCTGAACGAAGCCACTCTTGGTCGAAACCAACAAGTATTTATAAAGCGAGGAGTCACCACATCAAAGTAAATGGCTTACGTCAAAATACATTACTCTATCCGAGTTTTTAATATATGACGTCATTGACTTATAGTTTTATGTTTGATCATTTGTCATATTCAATATTTTTCAAATAGGGGAAAATACAAGTCATGATTATAATACATAATACATCTAATAACAAAATAAATCACAAAAAAAAATGATAACACAGTTTTTTTTAGAAACGTGGAACGAACGTAGCACTCACAACATGCATTCACTCACTCATATGAGCATCTTCTAAATGTTAGACGACATATATTGAGATTAATGAAGTCACCGTAAACATTTTTTCCGTCGATGGGTAAAAAAAAAGGCAATGTAGTATCTTTTAATAAGACGAATCTTCATATGTACATCCAAAATAAATGGCGTCATAAAAAAAAAACTGAAGAAGGTACATCTTTTTGACATGCTATGTAGGAGTAGTACATTTGTATTCAAGGTAATACAATACAAAGGTAGTAATAATACTTAAAAGGTTTGAAAATAATAAAAAAAAGAAGGAAAAAAAAGTTTCTCTTGGGTTGGACAAGGCCCTTATCAGACGCGCACAACACACAGAACGTCGACGACTAATGATGTCATCGTCCGGGACCCCACCTGCCAGCGAACTAACTAAAAATCCAAGGAGGCAAAACGAAACCGCGCCGCCAACCTTTTCGCGGCTTCTCTTTGTTTTTCCTTTGTCTTCGTTTTTTCCCGCGGCGCGACTACGAAAAGAGCTCTTCCCGCCGGCGCCACCGCCCGACGACCAAAACTCCTCCTCAAACCGCATGCCTGCTTGTTCTTAGGTAGTTTTATCTGCTATGTTTTATAACACCTGATATGTTGGTCAAATGCAGTCTGCTATCAGCCCTGATGGAACTCACATTCTTGGTGGTTCGAGTGATGGCAACGTGTACTTATGGCAGGTAGTTGTTGGATCATGTTATCATTTCGCACACGCATTAGCTGCTCTTTTACTTTCTATTCATGCCACTACTTTTTCACTGACATAGGTGGATCAGCCTGAAAGAGGTCCTATAATTTTGGAAGGTCATGAAGGTGAAGCTACTTCCGTTGACTGGTATGTTCTACATACAATTGTAGTTCTTTTTTGTGTGGAAATCCTATCAACCATCCAATGTTCAGCTTTCAATACGAATTTTCACAATTTTCAGGTGTGCATCAGAGATTGGGAAGATCGCAACGTCATCTGACGATTCCAAGGTGAGTCTATGTGGTTAACCTTGCAAAATTTGTTCATTCAACTTTCATGAATCTTATGAGAATGAGATCCTTTTCTTTTTCTATTACACACCTACATGTTGCAAGCGAATTTAAATGCCTGTTTTGGTATGTACAAAGGGGAGCTGCTGATATTCAGTATTTTTTTAAGAAAACCACTGATAACAACACTTTATGATGTGTATCTATCAGGTTCGCGTATGGAATACTGAGAGAAGGGTGTTCCCAAACACAAGCTCCCCAACGGTCATCCGCAAGAGAATAACCGCACCAAACACTGGAAGCCGGTCTGCTAGCCATGAGCTAGCTACTACCTCAAGAGATGTAGGAGTAGCAGCCTGCACCAGTGCAGATGGTGAATTGCCAACTGGTTCACGCTCTCCCCTTCAGCCCAGAGTACTGGAGTTTGGCACACCGGAGTCAGCGAAGAAGAGAGCCTTTAGGTTGTTTCAGGAGGACTCATTGGACATAAGGAAAAGCCCAGAGGCTCAAATGAACAGCCCTTCTTCGGTTCTAAGCCCCCCACCTTCACTGAAGAGGAGAACAATTCGGGACTACTTTGCTAGTAGCTCATCTTGAACATTTGACACATTCTGACAAGCAGACTGTTTCTTGAATTCTTAGCTGTTCCGAGGAGCTTTCTTAAGTTGAGGTGAGGAACCTTTCTTTCTGCCTGAACTTACTATTCATACCATTGATGATTGCAGCAACTCATGGTTTTTTTTAGAGCAGAAATTCATAACTCTCTCCTTTTATCCTTTACAGGACTAAGTATCAGTTCAATTGTAAAGAAGGCTGCAAATTTTGGGAGAAAACCTCGGAAGCCTGGAGCTGTTGTGGTTATGTTCATGATTTGTCCTTTGAAATGCGGGTTGTACATAATAGATTTGCATACAGTCTATCTGTCTGCTGGTCCTATATTCATTGTTATTGACTCCAGTTTAACAAAACTAAAAGAAAATTTTCAATTTTTAATGATATATTATGCCTTGGTAAAATCTTCTGGTAATGATGGCAAATATCATATCATGGAACTTTAATATTGCGCCTGGCTTCTGGCTTTGAGTTTATGAATTGGCGGCTCGCCATGGTGTATGACTACAAGGACAGACCAGAAGATGAACAAAGATTGGTCAGCCAATACATTGATCCGTTGCCAATCATGCAAAGTATTTTGGCTGTGGCCGAGTGCCGGAATTGATAATTGTGTTCTGACTAAATTAAATGACCAGAAGTCGCTATCTTCCAATGTATCCGAAACCTGGATTAAACAATCCTGTTCTGTTCTCTAGCCCCTCCTGCATGGCCGAATTGTTTTTTTGACATGTTTTCTTGACTGAGGCCTTGTTTGTTCTAAACTTTTTCTTCAAACTTTTAACTTTTTTATCACATCAAAACTTTTTTATACATATAAACTTTTAATTTTTCTGTCATATCGTTTCAATTCCAACCAAACTTTCAATTTTGGCGTGAAATAAACACACCCTGAGTCTTTTATTGCTCCTCCATACGGGTTGGCTGGTTGAGAATAGGTATTTTCAGAGAGAAAATCTGGATATTGGGAGGAGGAACTTGGCACGAATGGCCACTATATTTAGAGCAATTCTACGGTGACTGAGGAGGTACCATGAGGTATCAAAATTTTAGTGTAAATTTTAGTATCTCATTGTACCTAGATACCATGAGGTACTAAATTTACAATAGAAAAAATGGTACTTCATGGTACCTCCTTAAGGACCGTAAAATTGCTCCTATATTTAAGGGATGTTTATATCTATCCATATCCATAATTTGATTTTGATAAGAAAAAATGTGAGCACACCAAGCATGTCCATGACCTTGCACTCTTGGCTCACTCGTCAACTGTGAAGAACCTTAAAAATGCTCAATATAGCTACAGGTGCCTGAAAAAATAACTTTAAAGTTTTGAACATCGATTTCACTAAACAACAATTATTATCTCCCTCTGAAATGTTGCTACCTAAGATGATAGTTCAGAACTCTAGAATCATTGTCGGCGGAGAAAGTAAATTATTTTCCCCAAATTTCCAGCTATGAAAAAACCCTCACCAAACACCATCAAACAAGAGTTCACCAAACCGCCCATGCGGCCATGCTGTCACGCAACGCACCGCATTGCCTGATGGCCGCTCGATGCATGCATGCTTCCCCGTGCACATATCCGACAGACGCGCGTTCAGCGAGCTCCTCGACCGACCGGTGTTAGCCCATGCAAGCCTCCACCCCCGCCACGTACACCCCCTCCCCAACCTATACGTGTCACCGCTCTCTCCACCTATATATGCCCGCCTGCCCCTCTCCTCCCATTCCACTTCACCCGATCGCTTCTTCTTCTTCTTCTTCTTCGTGTGCATTCATCTTGCTAGCTAGCTTAGCGTTAGCAATGGCGGATCGCGACGCAGGGCAGTACTACCGCAGCAGAGAGGCAGGGGGAGACGTGAAGGGATCCGTGCCGGAGAAGCGCCGTCGGCGTCGCAGGCCCTGACGTGGCGACGCTTCCCGCTGGTGGGCGCTGCCGTGACTGTCCGGGCGTGGCGTCGGTTGCATCCACCCATTTGCGCTGGCCGCGAGCGCGTGGTGGGGGCTCGCCGTCGCCACGCCGGTGTTCCTGATCTTCAGCCCGGTGCTCGTCCCGGCCGCGCTGCTCATCGGGCTCGCCGTCGCCGGCTTCCTCACCTCCGGCGCGCTGGGCCTCGCGGGCGTGTCGTCGCTCACCTTCCTCGCCAACACGGCGCGCCAGCGTTTCCAGCGCACACGCCCGACTACGTCGCAGCAGGCGCGGCGCAGGATGGCGAGGCCCGCCGCGCACTCCGGCCACAAGACGGCGCAGGCCGGCCACGCATCCAGGCAGGCCGACCAGGCCGCGCCGGCCGGCGCCGGCAGGTGGCGCCGGCACCAAGACATCCTCGTAAGCACGCGACGCGCCCGACAACGCCGACGCCGCGCGCAGGCGTCACGTACGGGCTTATTGCCTGCTGGGTTTTCGCTTCGCTTCGTGGTAGTCATCGCCGCCCGCCGACCGACCGAGTGTGTCCCGTACGTGACCGTGCCTACGTGTCGTGTGATCCTAAGTCTAATGTTGTACCAGTGCCTGCGTACTACCCTACTAGGTAAGTCGATGTAGTTTTCGATTTAGATTGTGAATGATAATAAGCGAGGTCGGGGAAAGAGCAGGCCGATCTGGGGGAGATTTTGTGCTTGATTTGAGTTGATGATGATGAACATATGTATGCATTCCGTGTTCCTCTGTAAGAAAAAGAATTGGTGAATGAACCCATGTCTCTTTGCTCAAATGTCATCGTTACTTGAATGCTACAGTACATTACAGCCTAGCAATCTGCTGATGCCGTTTATTATCTCCAAAATGGCTTCCCAGAATTAGGGACATGTTCTCTCTGAAAAACAGCTTGAAGTTTTCACAGCGAATGCAAACGAGTCTTGTCAATGACATATTGTTAAAGCCATTTTTTTAGGACACATGGCCGCCTACTCGTCACGTGGACCATTTTCAACGAGTGATGTGTCTTGGTTAGGCCACGTCCGGCCTGATTTCGGCAGTCGTGAGTGCTGACCGTTCACTGCTAGCTATTGTTGAGGAAGTTGGCTTGTGGCCCATAAAGATCAGGCCCAATAAAATAGGGGGTTAAGAGAACTGGACTAGTGATGTTGTGGAATACTCCTAAGGTGTTCCACCGCATAATAGGGTGTGGTTTAAGATTCGTCGAAAACGATCAAAGAAGAAGATTCCTCGTATTCAAACAGAAAAACATCACCAATAGCACAAAACAGATTTTCACTTTCGATCCATAGCATTAGGACCACTGCGTTTTTCTTCCGGTCTTGCATAACACTTCCTGTCGCAGTTTGTGAAACCGTGCCTACGCCGTCGTGTAGATCGGAGTGGAGAAAAATTCTGGTAGCTCTATTTGCCCGTTCATTCCCCACCAGGTTCATCTCTTTCCCGTTCCTCAGACTCCTGAGTCCCGGTCTCTTCATCCGTGCGTTAGATTTTCACCGCGGCGCAGCTGCTGCTGCTGCTGACACGCCGCAACCACCTGCCGCTGCTGCGTTTCACTGACGAGACGAAGACGGAGGACGGCAGGCGGGGGAGATGGCGACGGCTAGGACGGGGGGACGCATGGACCGCCGTCTTCCCATGCCTAAACTGCTGTTCAACACCTGATCCAAGCACGCTAGCCCAGCAGACGAAGCTGGTGGCATCGCCATCCAGCTTCGACACACAACGATCAGCGCTTCTGGCTGAGCTTATGAGTAAGGATCTGAATATAAGATCTGCGATCGGCTCCATGCCAAACTGCTGCTCGGCCTACTGGCGAGCCAAAGATGTCACGACCTCCGAGGCGTCTCCTCGACTTCGGAGGAAACTACGCCGCGGTGCCGCCCACGAGCGCCGCTCCGGCAAGTTCCATGGGAAGCTCCCCGGCATCTGCATCCAGCTGATCGACGATTCATATGTTCATATGCATATATACGGCAGCATTAGCATTTGCTGGATTGCCTTGGTTGCTTGTTAGCTAGCTAGGTGATCGCTCGTCTGCAGCGCCGCGTTAATTTTTTGAGCTGCCAAATCTTTCTCCTCAATTATTGCGCCGATTCTTTTGCAAGTTAGGAAATCGGTTTCTACCCCGTTTACAGCGCACAGAGCGCTCAATGTCGCCCGGCAAGGCGGTAGGCTCACCGGCCGGCGCCGTTGAGGAGGGGAGCCTTGCGTTTCCCGGTCGGCTAACTCGTCGAGGCGCGCCAGCGCGCGGCGAGGACGACGCACGCCGAGGTTGGGGTGGGTGTGAGGATGGATGCGTGGCGTCCTCGCGTGGCGCTAGGCGCAATTAGTATTTTAACTCCTTATTCACCGGTTGAAAACTCCACACAGCTCCAAACCTGACGGAAGTGCTACAGGGCGAAAAAAACTGGTGGCCTATGCTATAAATCGAAAGTGAAAACTTTTTGATGCTATTTTTTGAGTACTGCTTTCTTCCTATAGCTATGGATCCGAATTTTCTCATCTTCTAAAGATATTCACGTTAAACGAGAGAAGTCAAATAAGTTATGAGATGTATAATGTATGATTAATGAGTTTTGATTATTATTACTAGCATGAATGTACGCGTTTAGCAGTTTGAAAAGCTACTATTTTTATCCAAAAGTTTATTCACTTGATGGTAATAATATTGATCTTAAGTTTTCGCACGAAACGTACAGTTTTCGCACGAACGTACCGTTAGCAGTTTGAAAAACGTACTATTTATCCAAAAGTTTATTCAACACTGATGGTAATAATATGCACGAAAACGTACCGTTTAGCAGTTTGAAAAACGTACTATTTATCCAAGAGTTTATTAAAACTTGATGGTAATAGTATATGATCTAAGTGTTTCGCACGAAACGTACCGTTTAGCACGAAAACGTACCGGTTTAAGCGTTTGCCAAAAAACATCCCGTACGTAGTTGAGTGCTCTCTCAAAAGTTACCTTCACATCTTTGATGCGTAAAAGAAATATTCTAGTGTGGATTGTAAGGAATTTCGCCCTCTACGTAGCATCTGTCTCGTTTTACTCCTTCTCTACAATTCCTTCATATTAACATTTACTTCTCTTAGCTGAGTAGACGACAATAGAGGCGTGAAGGTGGAGGTGAGAATGTATCTGTAGACGTGAGCAAGTGATGATGTGCTGAGGCTTACAGACGAGCGAAGGAACCACAAGATAGAGATAGGATATCATTATATAATATAGACAATGGTGCCCAGCGAAGAGTTGTTCGAAGAGCGCGCGTGCGGGCGCGCGAGCGAGTGAGCTACCAAGCATGTCTCTGGCCCTTTGGTCGAGTCCAGACATTGGTTCGTTTGCTGTACCGATATTAGAAAAGACTGACCATTGGGGATGTAATTGTTGTAATTCTTTTTTGAAAAAATTGAGGTAGTGATTGAGTATAATAATTTGTTAAAGTGCCCCTTATCAACTGGAGAGTATCCAGCTAATAAGCTTTCTCGTTCGTATCTTTCGAAGACCTTGTGCTACTGACACAGTGAATGCTGCCTAGCTGTCAATGAGCGGATTTGAACAGCAACTATAAAAAAATAACCAGATCTTCAGATGTCGATGTGAAGTCATATTAACTCTTTTCTCATCTCGGGCAGCCCAGTTTCTCGTCGCTTTTGGCAAATCAGGCAAACTCCACTAGAGATCCTCCTCCTGGTATCATCGCACCCGCAGCGCGCTCGGCGTACGCGCGTGGGAGACACGGCAGAGCGTCGTGACCAGCAGCGCGTGTTGTTTTTCAAGGTGAGTGTAACTAAACTGACGATGCACCGCTGCCGCGCTCACGTGCCCGCGGCAAAGGTCGCGGGCGAGTGTCTGCCCCACACCCTCTCGTGCCGTCAGACGAAAATCCGTTTATATAAGTATTATCCCTTCAAACCTTCTAAAATTCCGCTCACACCAAATATTTAACACATGTATAGAGTATTAAATATGGACGGAAAAAAACTAATTGTACTGTTTATATGTAAAATTACGAGACGAATCTTTTGAGTCTAATTACGCCATAATTTAATAATGTGATGCTACAGTAAACATCTGCTAATGACGAAATAATTAGACTTAATATATTCGTCTCGCACTTTACAGATGAAATTTATAATTTGTTTTATTATTAGTCTACGTTTAATACTTCGAATGTGTGTCCACGTACGTAAAAATATTTTTTTCCAAACAACTAAACACGGCCATACACCCCCTCAACACGGGCCCACCAACTTGGGCCCACGATCAGTGGCTGACACGCGGAGTCGTGGGCCACGTCAATTCGAAGTAGGGAAAGCAAAAAAGAAAAAAAAAGGGAAAGCGAAACGAACGAAAGCCCAACAGATCCATCGACCGAGGAGGAGAAGGCGAGAGCGAGCCGAGCCGAGAGCGCAACAAAAGGAAAGCAGGGAAACCTCGCCGTCCTCTCTCTCCATCCATGCCCTAGCACGCGCCGCGCAGCCTACGAGCGGGAGCCACACCTCGAGGTAACCACCACCAACCATCGCCACCCTCCTCCTCCCCTCCTCCTCTCTCCCCTCGATCCCGTCCGATCAAAACCCTAGCACCCTCGCGCGGCGGGCGGCGGGCCGATCCGTACGGTTGCGGCGCCGCGTCGGTGGGAGGGCGATCTGAATTCTGGGTCGGCGATCGGGCGGTTTTTGCTGTTGTGGTGTGTGTTGTTGTTATGGTAATGTATGTTAGGGGATTCGTCCGTGTGCTTTCGTTAGATCGTTGGTTTAGTGCTTCGTCCTCTGTGCGCTTTTGCGCTTTCCTCATCTATACACGAACCCTGAGGCGCGTTTTTTGTTGTGTGACAGTCTGCGGCGCGGCGCGTTGGGGGCGGGTGCGTTGTACGTGTTCGTTGTTTGCGGAGTTTGCAGATAGTGATGCGCGCCTGGTTTTGGGATGAAAGAATTCCGCCCTGCCGCGAATCCGACCTTTTGCTGGTATCTTGGAGGAGTTGTGATGGGATCTGTATGTGCGGGCAGATTCAGTTGTAAAGGCTGCCGTTGAGTTTCATTTCATAGGTTGTTTTTTTTTGTTTCCTTTTGTGGGGATTGTTAGGTGTTATTCCAAGCCGTTAAGTGATCTGTTTGTGCTTTTTGGGTTTGGGGTTGGTCATTGGTGATGTTGACTTGGGTTAGGCCTCTGGAAGAGCGCGGTTATATTGTTGCGATACAGGATGAACTATTATGCTGTTGCGATACAGGATGAACCACGTTTCTATTGTTAGACGAATTGACCCGATGAACCCCTGTTCATCTCTAATAGCTGCCATGTCTTTAATGCACTGAAAATGCCTTCAGAAGCTTTGAACACAGCTTAGATTTACTACTAGTGGTGTTGCCTGACATATCATTTTTACAGGTCTTCATCTGTTGCACTCATGATTTAGCACCAGCTGAAGTGACCTCTGAGACTGCGCGGTGACGTAGCCTGTTGCTAGGATAAAAATCTCAGTAGTTAAGCATGGCGGATTCTATGGTGTCAAGCTTCTGGGGGCCTGTTACTTCAACAACTGAGCTGTGCGAGGAAAATTATGCACACTCGTCATATATTGCAGAATTCTACAATACTGTTTCTAATGTTCCATGCGTTCTTCTGGCACTTGTTGGACTTGTGAATGCTCTTCGCCAAGGTTTTGAGAAACGATTCAGTGTCCTGCACATTTCCAATATGATACTTGCTATCGGCAGTATGATCTTCCATGCCACCTTACAGCACGTGTAAGTTTTTCTCCCCCTAAACTCATCAGTATTGATATTGCAATAACATCACTGACCTTCAATGCTATTAATGGTGCCGCTCTCCAAGAATACTATTTTTTCTCTTATGTGCTTCAATATGATGGAACAATATGTTATATTTGTGTGTTAACATGCAAGCCATTTGATGAAAATACCACGACCTTTTTTTGTTATTTTCTATGGTTTTGCACATAAGCATTATGGTTAACTTTGGTGCTATATGTTTCCTATAAAAAATATTCATTTGCATAGGGCCCTTTTTTCCCTACTTCTAGTCGTTTTGTATAGATAACTTAATGAAAATGAGTGATGTCCTTTTCTTGTAAGAACAGATTTGGCATCAAGTTATGGGGATCAGATAACTCTTGATTTGCCCCTTTACCAAGGGCATATTCTTTTGTACCCTTTGTTTTTTTTTTGGTCTACAGTGGGCATTTGTTAACTTCTGAAAGGATTTAGCTCTTGTTCAATGACCATTAGCAACTAAGTGAACAGATTAAGATTTTTGGGCTAACTAATTCCGCAGAGGCTAATGGCTGATTAATCACCACATATTATATGCATTCTGATTAATAACCTATGTAAACTTGTACACTTCCAGATTAGAAAGTTAAAAACATGAGGTCTATTGGCCACTATAATATTATTGAAATTGGCAACACCTTGTTTATTATTCGACACTTTTGAAGCTGTGCGCTTGAACACCGAACTTGTAACACTAACATGTTTCACATTATTAACGTTATATGAAAATTAATTCATTACTCTATAAAAAAGGAATACTTCTATAATATGAAAAAAAATATTTATATCCACCAGGGTCACATCTGGGATTGTAAAAGGTCAAATGCTTAACTAAAAGTGAATGGATCAGCAGAGGGAGTACGTATTAATAACTTAATTGACACATATATTGCGTTTTTCATAAATATTACTTAGGAGGCTTGCTTTTCCTTTAGATAACAGGCCAATGTGGTGCTCCTTGAGCCAGTAAATATGGAATCTGTTTCATGTTTAGAAGAAAGAGTAAGACTGGATTGCACTCTGCTAGTAAGAATCCTATGATATAAATTTATCCTTTTGATTTACAGCATAAGCATACCCTAGTTACTGTTGCTTACAAATTTGAACGGTTAGTACTCAACGACTCACTGCACAAATTGTCCAGTTATTGCACATGATAACAGTTAGCTTCCAATGCCTCATGCTTCTATGTGTCAGTGTATCTTAAAGTAGCATTGTTCTGTAATACGACTGCGGACTGCCACATTTTGGTTCTTTTCCATATTGAATACCATGAAATCCACTTGATATTTTGCAACTGTTTGCTATGCAAATCTTTTGCAGAAGTAATTCCCACACAGTTCTGTTTTAGTTATCTGTGGTGATCCAGTTTATATGCCTTAGTGTCAAATAAAGCACATTCCTTTTAGTTGCCATTTTGCAGTTTAGAGGATTGGGCTGTAAATTATCTCCCCATAAATTAGGTCAGCCATTTATCGATGTGCTGTCAATTGCATCACATTGTTAGCTTGCTCAAAAGCTATAGCCTATTTTATACCAGCAACATGTAGCCCTTTTGACTAATTGAGGGCAGCTAGTATTCATCTGCTAATTCCAGCATGTTTCCTTAGTATGCACAATATGCAGTGCTAATTCTTTTGGTCACGTATTTGTTTCCAGTTTACAGCAGAGCGATGAGACTCCAATGGTGTGGGAGATTCTCCTATATCTCTATGTACTTTATTCACCAGACTGGCATTACCGGAGCACTATGCCTACTTTCCTTTTCCTATATGGTGCTGCTTTTGCAGTTGTCCATTTCCTGGTGCGATTCCAAGTGGTATTCAAGTTGCATTACGTTGGCCTCTGTCTCCTATGCATCCCACGGATGTACAAGTACTACATACAAACTAAAGACATGGCTGCCAAGCGTCTAGCAAAGCTGTGGGTTCTTACGTTGAGCTTGGCGACTCTTTGCTGGCTATTTGATCGAATGTTCTGTAAGAAGCTTTCACATTGGTACGTCAACCCACAAGGGCACGCATGGTGGCATATTCTCATGGGATTTAACTCATACTATGCAAACACATTCTTAATGTTTTGCCGAGCTCAACAGCGTGGGTGGGAGCCCAAAATTACCCACCTTTTCGGTTTCTTGCCTTATGTCAAGATTCAGAAACCCCAAAAGAGGGAATGAGTTCTCTATTTGTCAGTGCTGTTCTCCAGGACCTTAAAGCCAACGCCCTCGTGTGCTTAGACAAGAAGCAGAGGCATTTTTTTTGTATATGGGCTTCCAAGTGATTACGGACTACAGTGTTATGATGCCTCACTAGATTTTGTTAACTTTTAACTGACGCCTGTTTTGTACCATACTTAATTGTTGCTCAGAGATTAGTTGGAGTGTTGTCTCATAGTTTTGGTCATTATTTTTTGTTTCTCTACATTTGATTTTCCGTTCTAATAGGACTGAATTTTATTTGTTTTTTGTTTGTCTTGAATGTTGTCGAACAGTTTTAGTCAAGTTACTGCTTCATATGGCCATAGATTGATCTTCTGATGGTTCAATTAATTCTTTTTTCTGCTGTTGTGATTTTTGCTCGACTTGAAAGCTATGATGATGTACAATTCGATTTATGTACGTTCATTTAACAGCAACTATACGTGCTTCTTGCAGAAGCACTGTTATCCGTTTCTGGTGGTAATCAATATTTACCATTACTTCCAATTTAACATTGGTCTGCCTCGAGATGGGTGTTGATACTCGTGTGGTAGCCCATGCTTCAAGCATGGTATAGGGTTTTTGTGATGTTGGGCAGGTATGGGGTTCTTTTGTGGCGCTGGTAATCTGAATGGGCATCCATACTACGACTGACGGAAAATTAAGAAATGCGATATATGGTGAAATGTAGAATGCGCGACAGTACCGTGATGCTGATTGTTTCCTTGCATTTTATTATGGATCGTTTAGCTGACCACAAGGAGATCATCAGAAACTTCCTGCAGTATATTTGTAGGTTGAGCTTATTTAAAGCTAGCACTAGTATTTATATATATTGTTCTTACAAAAAAAATACACTAAATTTGCCATCAATCCTACGTGTTCTGAACTTCTATGAGGGGAAAAAAAAAGAGAGCAGACATGGAAACTAAGATATCCTATCTTTCGAAAATCGAAGTCCATACCATTTCCTAAATTAATGACTTTCTAGAAACCATGTTTCTGTTAGAAGGATGTATTAAAGAATACAAGGAATCATGCCACTGATACGCGTCCACAAAATACTGGTAGGAATTCGAATCAAGATCTGTGGGATAAACAAGGATAAGATTCCAATCTCACAGCAGCACCGCCTAATATTCGCCGCATCATCCAATCTCACGCTCACAATTGTCAAAATAGAAATAGAAATGCTCAACAACTGAACACCACCATGTACATCCACTAGGCCACTAACTAGATTGTGGTGCGACGTCACGCGCGTGCGCAGGTTAAGCCACCTGCCAACTACCTTAGAGCAAGTTTAATAGTATAGCCAACTACTAGATCCAATTCATCTATAACCAATCTAGTAGCTCATTCATACAATAGTTACATACTACACTATTAATACATAGTCTCACCTGTCATACACATACTGCGTCTTGAAGTCCGTGCTATAGCTGGCTACAAAACTGTAGCCCGCTGCTCTTCTCTCACCTTATTTATCTCTTTAAAATCAACTTATTTATCTCTTTAAAATATGTTTGCAGCTGGCTTATACCCTGCTCTTAGCACACCATGCAGCCTAGTTTCTGCTGAGTGGCTGCTGACTTTGCTGAGTGCTGAGCAGACAGCAGCTGCCACTAACCATTTGCCTCAGTATTCATCTCAAGAACACATTTATCAAAAGCACAGGTGGAAACAATTCTGATGAGCGAGATTTGCGATTGCAAAACAATAGCAATGTAAGTTCAATGACAATATTACATTATTACAAATCCAAGGATTATACAGGCCTCAAGATCTGACCAAAACAAGGCCATAGTATGATCCTCGACAAATGGTGAAAGGGAGAAAAAGAATACTTTGGGACTTGATATACCACTATAGCATGCCTGGTAACCAACCTTATACCCATCAGTACATCAAGTATCAATATCATAATAAACAAAATAAACACCGCTAAGGTAAAGAAAAGAATTCCGAAACACCAAACGAGTCTTCTTTTTTAACGGGGTTAATTAACAAAACAGGGAAATATTTTTGACTGATGAATTGAAGCTGCCGGGGTGCGATTCTACCTGGGTCAGTCTTGAAACGACCCCAATCAAGGTACTTCAATCTTTCAACCTACTGGAACCTCAATAATGTATATGATTTACCTCAATAAAGTAAAGAAAACCAATCTCTGAATCACCACCATCAGCTATCCATCCTTTTGCTTGTTGACCATCTTAATGAACAGGAAAAAAATTACTCCAAATTCATTAACTAAGAATAATAACTCCTTGCACTTTCCAGGCTCATTCAGCGCTTATGTTGCTAGACTACCAATATGCTGATCAAGCTGCATCTGTTCAAGCAATGCTCCAATAACAGCAGCTTGGTCATGCCCATCCAGCGGGGCATTCAGACTAGAACCTTCACCGTTGCTTACACTGGGAGGCATCAGTGGTGAAGGTCCAACAGAGTTTATGGATTCAGCAGTAGTGACTTGCTTCTCTGGTGGAGATTCCTTAACCAGTGTGTGTACCCAAGAGAGATCTGGATCATCACCACCAGATCTCAGCTCAAACGATGATGACCGGCGAAGCTTGCCCAATTCTTCACCATTAACACCCCAGTCCGGTGTCCCTGAAGGTGATCCCCACTTTGACCATGATGAGCTTAGAGGGGAGCCAACAACGCCTGATGCTCTTGCAGCACTCGGCCCAAGATCACGAGAACTGAGACTTCTCATTGTCTGCTGTTGCTTCTCACGCTGAGCAAGAGCAGCAGCAAGGTGAGAGTTCATAGGGGACCCAGATTCAACACATCGAGGAGACATGCGGCCAGGGGAGGATATACCAAGTGATGCTTGCAACAGAGATGAGTGTGAAGGCAACTGCTGGTTGTCCACAGACTTTGGGGAGAAGACTGTGTTGATTGGTGAAAGAAGTGCCTGCTGCTGTTGCTGGAACTGATTAAGGAAAGCAGCCTTGTGAGATGGTGAAAACATACCACCCTGATCAGCATTACTATACCTCGGGGAAGAGACCATCTCAGCAGAGAAGAGATCATCCAAGTTTGACGGATTTAGGGACTTGGTCCGAGACGTGTGGTTTCCTGTTGATGAACCAATACGTGAATAGCACAAATCATTTATAAGCTGTGAATCAATATCCTGCATCAGGGAGTAATCATCGGCAGGCATATCCCTTGCACTAAGTGAGGTACGGAGCCGGCTCGACTGAAGGCTGCTGCCTGGAAGGTGTAGTGTCGGAACATTTGGCTGCTGCCAGCCCAATGAAGGGGGCATCCCATTGCCTGAAGGGGACATTGGTGGTGTAAATGGGGACATGACTGCTGAAACTGATGATGGAGAACCAGGCATCAAGCCCATTGCTGCAGCCATCTCCATTGTAGCTGTTGCCGAGGCTCTTGGGGATGGTACTGCAGATCCAGTGGAAACATATAGTGGTCGGAGCTCATCAGTTGTATGCGCAAAGAAACAGACACGGCGATTACAGCTTGTGCCATCCTTGCAAAGGCGAGTACGGTACTGTGCTGGATGGAGCCAACACTCGAACACGCCATGAGCATATTCACACATGTCACCACGCCGGCAAACTCCCTTTCTAAAGTCGGGGCATGGCACACAGCTGTAGTGATACTTGCGAGGGTCCCGACGCCGTGCGTTCTCCCCTGGGTGAACAAACGGGCACTCAGTCCAATCATGTGAGTACGCCCGCGAGCATGGCCTGATCTTAAATGAGTACATGCGGAACTCATCGGAAGCATAGATGCTGTTCTTGATATCAGGAAGGGACGGATCCACTGGATATTCTTTCTTTTCCGATGTCACAACCCTTGGAAGATCCGCAAACTTTGTCGTCATCATCACAGCAGCAGATGGAGATCGTGCATCTTCTGCTGTAGGGGATGATACAGGTGACGACATAGAGTTTGCGGCCCTTGTCACCACCCGAAGAACGCCATGCCCAGCCTTTGGGCATCCAAGAAGATCTTGGAGGGCAATCTTGGCGTCAAACATCTTTGGAGGAACAGAGATCACATCAGCTGGACGATATCCGGAAGCATCCGTGGCATCAGCATCAGCCCCAGCAGCAAGCAGCAGCTTGACGGCCTCCACACAAGACGGCGAGCCACCAGACGCCGCACAGTGGAGGGCGGTGGTGCCGTCGGAGCCGCAGCGGCGATTGACATCGACGGAGGGGAGGGACAGCAGAAGGCGAAGCACCGCGAGGCTGCCATAGGTGGCCGCGACCATCAGCGGCGTGCGGTGCTCGAGGACCTTGCGGCGGCCGTACCAGAGGCCCGCCTCGTCCGCGGCGGCGGGCGGGGCGCGCTCCAGCGCGCGGCGCAGGCCCTCCGCGTCGTCGTCCGCGGCGAGCTCGAGGAGCCCGCGCAAGGCGTCGTCCGTGTCGACGGTGAGGGTTTTCGCCATCTCGGCGACGGCGGCCGCCGCGGCGGCACTCTTCTTGGTCGCGGCCGCCGCCGCCACCGCCGCGCCGACTCCGTCGACGCCGCCGGCCGCGGCGGACGCGGAGATCGGCGTGCCGTTCATCGGGGCTTGTCGGATCGGAAGAACTGAAGCCATCATCAAAAACATCAGTCAAGAACCAGTCAAGGGAGTCCAAAAACAGCACAAGAAATGGACTAGAAACCAACCGAATCGGATGCACATAACCAGAACCGACGCTACAAAAATGGAAGGTAAACACGCAAACAAATCCCCCAAAACCCCACCAAAATCTCCTCCCAAAACCCCAAATCTTCCCTTAGATCAGGAGACCTCCACCGAGCCAAGAAACGCAAAGCAAAAAAACCACCCGCTAGATCGGAGGGAGCGAAAAAGGGAAAGCCCCAAACTGACCTTAATAACCTCGCAGCAGCAGCAGCAGCTCGCGATGCGGCAAACCATCTCACCACGCCAGCATCGACCGAATCGGCCCGAAGATCTCCGCAGCCCCCATGGCGAGGCAAATCGTGGGGAAAGAAAGCACCAAAGATCCCGCTATAAAAACAAATAAAAGAATCCCACAAACCTCCCAAACCAAGACGGCGCGGCGCGGCTCTGCTTGCCGAGGCGTTCGGGGGAGAAGGCAAAGACCGCGCGGCCTGATCTAGCCTGCTTCTCGCGATTGCTGGGGGAGGAGGAGGAGAAGCATGGGGCGCGGAAGCGAGAGAGAGCGAGAGGGGGTGGGGGAAGAAGGGGGGCAGTAAAAAAAGGGGAAAGTGATGAGAGAGAAAGCGAGTGGTGGGTGTGGAGACTTTCGGAGTTCCCGCAGTACGCACTCTCTTTCTCCCTCTATCTCTATCCGCAGCAATTATAACCGGCGGGTGTGGGACTGTGGTTAAACAGGGAGTGAAAAAACGGGTTAACAGGCTAGGCACATAGAATATCCTTAATTAATTAATTAGTTAGTTAGTTACCAAAGTTTTTCTAGTAGGAGTATTAGAAATATGAAGAAAGTTTGGTAGTAGTAGTACTACATTTTGAAGGAAGAGGTTATTATCACCTATTCGCTTTTTAAAGGGGTTGGGTACAACCTTGTCGTTTACAGCAATTGAACGTATTATTGCACAGTGTTGATAGCCATTTTAATTTGGGATATGAAGAATGCTATATGTATTAATTTTTTTTCTAACAAAACTCTTATTAAACACAGATGTTGCCTGTGGATATGTTGTATGAGTTGACTAGACGAGAAGAGTAAAGATTTGGTTAAAAACTTAAAAGTGTATTATTAATTCTTATGGTATCGATTAAGTGAACACCAAAACTAAAAGTTTATTTTTCATACAGAAACTTCCCGTCTATATTTAATATCAAAGATAAATTTGATTCATATATATACTATTATAGAAATTAAAGATGTTTTTACCAGTATTTTGGTACGTTATCCGTATTTAAGTTGGTTTTTAAGTTCGTTCACTTTTGAAAATACAGGTATGTGTTTGAGTTGGATTTTATGCTCATTTGTTTTTGGAAATACAAAAGGAGTCGTATAACAAATCATTTTTTTTAAAAAAAACTCATGCTAACTTTAGATGAAATACGGACTACTAATTGCAGCTCACGATTTCCTAAAAAAATATTCAAGCGAATTCTCACCGTGATTTTTACCCTAACTAAACCTTATAACAATTATAAAATTAAAATAGCATTTATCCGTTGCAACGCACGGATATTTTTTTCTAGTAACTATAAATTTACCGTATTAGAAAAATATCACTACCATTCGCTAAACATGTTGTGTGCCAGTGAAAATTCCTAAAATTTGAATTATCGTTGTCACGTTTCCAGGCATCTTCTCCTCCAAACTATAGAGAGGAAAAAAAAACATCAATGGTGCTGCGACGAGCTTGCCACCGTTCGGAGACCTCGTTAGCACATTGATGAGCTCAACGGCACCGGTAAATATGCTTGTGCTGTGGTAAAAACCGTTGCCGGACTTGCCATCTCCGAGATTTGGCCACCGCCATGTCGAGCTCGCTGTCGTTGCACATCCTCCCCCTTCTACGTCGGCCGCCACTGTTGCATGCTCGTTGTACTATCGATATTGAGCAGCAGTTGTATCCTCCTCCTTCCCGCTACAGTTTTCGTTAATAGTAATGATTTTTTTCTAGTAGGACGGATTTTGTAATGATATGGATTAATTTTACGCTATATCAAAGGGTACACAAATCTTTGAAAAAGGCAGTTTCTATATTTGAAGTTAGGCATGGGAAACCGAATCATTCCTCAAAAAAGTTGAGAGTCAGTTGATTCATTTGCGCATTAATTTCCAGGACAGCAGAAATTAGGCACAGATCTTTGATGTCCTTCACAAAGGATGTTTAAGCAGATCTGACCATTTTTCTCAAAGAAAATGTCAAATAAACCCCATTTCCAGCAGAAAATGTACAGGCAGGCGTGTTGTCAATTCATCAAGTACACTCCTCGAGCCACCATAGTTTTCTCTTCTTTCTCAGACAAACAGTAGCATCTCATCTACTCCGGTGAAGCTCGTGCCGCTTGAGTTGAGAAGCTGTCAAAAGGAAGTACTTCCAGCTAGACCACCCATATACACACACATAACAAAATATCCATATATCTCTCACTAATAAAGTACCATATCAGTTTACCAAACCTTACCCAAGCTTAGTAGTTTTACATGGCAAAAAGGTTAACCACTCCGGCACAAAGAAGCGTATCACGCGAACGATCTACGCTAGTGGGGAAAATCTGATAGCGACCCCGTCCAGGCATCGCACCAGTGCCCGGTCGGCGACCACCACGACGACTACTGGAGTACGTAAAAAACCGTAGCAACAAACCGGCCCACACAAGCCCCCCCACCGCCGCTGCCCGAGGCGACCCCACGACTCGACCACGGCCTCTGCCGCCGCGTGCAGATCGGTCCGAGCCAAGCCAAAGCCGCCGGCGCAACACCACGAGACCGATCGCTACCACCCATGAGGCCATGAGATGATGAGAGGAGACGCCATGAGTGCGCGTCCCTTTCGCGGCGGGGTCTCGTCCGCTCTCGCTCTCGCTCGCCTTCTCGAAATTTCCGACGCGGACGGATGCACCTCTCGCGTGTCCGCGTCCGCGTCCCCGGTGTTTTTTCACCGCAAGGGGGAAGGGGGTGGCGCCACGGTTGGTTTGGCGCGAGCCGGGTGTGTGTGTGTGTGTTTGTGTCGGCGTGGGGCGCGCGTACGGCGCACGTAAAAACGCGCGTGGTCCAGCGGGGGATTTGGGCGCGATCGGCGAACTCCTGTAGCGTGGGCGTGGACAGGCGCCCCGCGCGCCCGGCAGGCGGTGGCCGTGTGGTGTGGCGTGGCGGCTCATCCATCCTGGCGCGCGGGTGCGAAATTCCGTCGCGCGCGCGATGGCGGCCGAGGATATCACGGTCTCCGGGTCCGGGGTCCGCGAGCTGCTGCTGCTGCGTTTGGGGTTGGCACGCACACATGCAGCGATTGGTGCCGAGCAAAAAGCCGAACCTGCTCGAAATTCGGTTGGCAATTGATTGGGGGAGTTTGCCTGCTCGGTTTGCTTTGCTTCGCTTTACTATTTGCTTGTGCGAGTGCGACACTGGCCTACCACGAGAGCGTGGCCGGCCGCCGGCCTGCCTATCCCAGGGAAGAGCGGAGCTTCTGCCGTGCGTGGCAGGCAGGCAGGGCCCGTCGTGCTACTTGAGGAGTCGAGGTCATCATGTCCTGCCCGTACCCAGACAGCGGCACTGTGTTGACACAAAACTCACAAACTGCCGCGCTACTGCTGGCTGGAGTAGGATTAGTAGTACCAAATATTCTTCTTGATCAGCTGGGCCAGATTGCCAGTGGTGTTGTATGCTGCGAACAGTCTCTCTGCCTTTCTGTTAGATTAGATTAGTTAGAGATTAGCGGAAGAGATGCTGATAGCGTAGTATTGAGACAATAACCCAAGAACCATGGCAGCGCACGTGTTTCCGCAACGGTATAGCTAAGCCAGCCACAACTGGGTCATGTGCGCAGGCTAGAGATTTCGGTTATCCTGAGCGACCGGTGGCACGGATAATTTTGTTTATAATCACAGGGCAATTTGCTATTGCAACTCGGCTACTAATCCTAGTTGGATGGACTAGGTAGCAAGGTGAAAAACAGCCCCCCCACCAATGCTGCTCTCCAATCAGTTTCTCTGGCAGGTCTCTTTTAATCATCAACATTTCAGAAACATGCATGCCCTACCAATGCAAGCAAAAACCCCAAGCTAGTACCCTATGAATCATAGCCTCAGGGATCTTCTGGCGGTTGCATCTTCTTCCAAAATCAAAAGTTTTCTCAATTAGTCTAGTTTTCCGTCTATATTCACAAAATAAACTAAAAACTAAAATCTAGAAAATTCAGCTATTTTAGATTCTCAGAAGTTGTCTACCAACTATCAACTCCTCGGAATTTTAAGCTACTCAAATATATCCATAGAGTGTTTCTTTATAGAGAGACAGGTAAGAGCAAGGTCAATAGTATAGCCTACGGTTGGCTCCAAAAACATCCACATCAGCAATACAATTAACTAGTAAAGATAATATGCACAGTAATGAGCTATTAGCTCTTCTATCTATAAATTTGCATGTATTACTTTTCAATATTTTAATCTACTTTTTCAGCTGCTGACAGACCTCTGTTCCTGCATGGTTTCACATGGACCCCACCTCACAACCGTGTGGCCAGTAGAAGCTCATCTGGAGCTGCTTTGCATGCGTTGGAGCCCGTGTGTCGTCGGCGGTAAATTAGTCGCCCACGTTCACTCTCTCTCCACTGATTTCTCCTCCAGATCATCACTTTTGCCACCGTGTATAGATTATCGCCCGCTTACACAACCTATTGTACTTGCTCTAATGGAGTTAGGCACCACAATCAGAAGAGCAACCAACTTGGTTGTGTGGAGTAAACATCATATGCCCCGCAAGTTCGGCAAGGACATGGGCTGTGTTTAGATCTCGCGGAGATCGGCGTGCCATTCATCGGGGCTTGTCGGATCGGAAGAACTGAAGCCATCATCAAAAACATCAGTCAAGAAACCAGTCAAGGGAGTCCAAAAACAGCACAAGAAATGGACTAGAAACCAACCGAATCGGATGCACATAACCAGAACCGACGCTACAAAAATGGAAGCGTAAACACGCAAACAAATCCCCCCAAAACCCCACCAAAAATCTCCTCCCAAAAACCCCAAATCTTCCCCTTAGATCAGGAGACCTCCACCGAGCCAAGAAACGCAAAGCAAAAAACACCACCCGCTAGATCGGAGGGAGCGAAAAAGGGAAAGTCCCAAACTGACCTTAATAACCTCGCAGCAGCAGCAGCAGCTCGCGATGCGGCAAACCATCTCACCACGCCAGCATCGACCGAATCGGCCCGAAGATCTCCGCAGCCCCCATGGCGAGGCAAATCGTGGGGAAAGAAAGCACCAAAGATCCCGCTATAAAAACAAATAAAAGAATCCCACAAACCTCCCAAACCAAGAACGGCGCGCGCCTCTCGCTTGCCGAGGCGTTCGGGGGAGAAGGCAAAGACCGCGCGGCCTGATCTAGCCTGCTTCTCGCGATTGCTGGGGGAGGAGAAGCATGGGGCGCGGAAGCGAGAGAGAGCGAAAGTACGGGAAGAATATCTCTATCCGCAGCAATTATAACCGGCGGGTGTGGGACTGTGGTTAAACAGGGAGTGAAAAAACGGGTTAACAGTGCTAGGCACATAGAATATCCTTAATTAATTAATTAATTAGTTACTTCTAGTTACCAAAGTTTTTCTAGTATGAGTATTAGAAATATGAAGAAAGTTTGGTAGTAGTAGTACTACATTTTGAAGGAAGAGGTTATTATCACCTACTCCCTCTGTCCAAAAAAAAAAGACAAACCCTGTTTTCCGTGCCCAATGTTTGACCATCCGTCTTATTTAAAAAACTTATGAAAAAAATTAAAAAGACAAGTCACACACAAAGTATTAGTCATGTTTTATCATCTAACAACAATAAAAATACGAATTATAAAAAAATTTCATATAAGACGGACAGTCAAAGTTGGACACGCAAACCCAGAGTTTGTCTTTTTTTTTTGGGACGGAGGAAGTATTCGCTTTTTAAAGGGGTTGGGTACAACCTTGTCGTTTACAGCAAATGAGCGTATTATTGCACAGTGTTGATAGCCATTTTAATTTGGGATATGAAAAATGCTATATGTATTAATATTTTTCTAACAAAACTATTATTAAACACAGATGTTGCGCGTGGATATATTGCATGAGTTGGCTAGATGAGAAGAGTAAAGATTTGGTTAAAAACTAAGTGTATTATTAATTCTTATGGTATCGATTAAGTGAACACCAAAACTAAAAGTTTAATTTTCATACAGAAACTTCTCGTCTATATTTAATATCAAAGATAAATTTGATCCATATCTCTACTATTATAAAAAAAAATAAAGATGTTTTGTCGGTATTTTGGTACGTCATTCGTGTTTGAGTCGGTTTTTAAATTTGTTCGCTTTTGGAAATACATATATGTGTTTGAGTTGGATTTTATGCTCATTTGTTTTTGGAAATACAAAAGGAGTCATATAAGAAATCTCTTAAAAAACTCGTGCTAACTTCAGATGAAATACGAACTCTTAATTGCAGCTCATGTTTTCCTTAAAAAAAATTCAAGCGAATTCCTACAATGAATTTTACCCTAGCTAAAACATATAACAAATATAAAATTAAAATATTATTTACCCGTTGCAACGCACATGCATTTTTTTTAGTAACTATAAATTTGTTGTATCAGAAAAATATCATTACCATTCGCTAAATATGTTGTGTGCCACTTAAATTTTCTAAAATTCGAATTATCGTTGCCACGTTTCCAGTCATCTTCTCCTCCAAACTATAGAGAGGAAAAAAAACCCATCAATGGTGCTGCGACGAGCTTGCCACCGTCCGGAGACCTCGTTAGCACAGTGATGAGCTCAACGGCACGGGTAAATATGCTTGTGCTACGGTAAAAACGGTTGCCGGACCTGCCGTCTCCGAGATTTGGCCACCGCCATGTCGAGCTCGCTGTCGTTGCACATCCTCCCTCCTCTACGTCGGCCGCCACTGTCGCATGCTCGTTGTACTATCGATATTGAGCAGCAGTTGTATCCTCCTCCTTCCCGCTACAGTTTTCGTTAGTAGTAATGATTTTTTTTTCTAGTAGGACAGATTTTGTAATGATATGGATTAATTTTACGCTATATCAAAAGGGAGCACAAATCTTTGAAAAAGGCAGTTTCTATATTTGAAGTTAGGCATGGGAAACCGAATCATTCCTCAAAAAAGTTGAGAGTCAGTTGATTCATTTGCGCATTAATTTCCAGGACAGCAGAAATTAGGCACAGATCTTTGATGTCCTTCACAAAGGATGTTTAAGCAGATCTGACCATTTTTCTCAAAGAAAATGTCAAATAAACCCCATTTCCAGCAGAAAATGTACAGGCAGGCGTGTTGTCAATTCATCAAGTACACTCCTCGAGCCACCATAGTTTTCTCTTCTTTCTCAGACAAACAGTAGCATCTCATCTACTCCGGTGAAGCTCGTGCCGCTTGAGTTGAGAAGCTGTCAAAAGGAAGTATTTCCAGCTAGACTACCCATATATACACACACATAGTAACAAAATGTCCGTATATCTCATTATCTCCCACTAATAAAGTACCATATCAGTTTACCAAACCTTACCCAAGCTTAGTAGTTTTACATGGCAAAAAGGTTAACCACTCCGGCACAAAGAAGCGTATCACGCGAACGATCTACGCTAGTGGGGAAAATCTGATAGCGACCCCGTCCAGGCATCGCACCAGTGCCCGGTCGGCGACCACCACGACGACTACTGGAGTACGTAAAAAACCGTAGCAACAAACCGGCCCACACAAGCCCCCCCACCGCCGCTGCCCGAGGCGACCCCACGACTCGACCACGGCCTCTGCCGCCGCGTGCAGATCGGTCCGAGCCAAGCCAAAGCCGCCGGCGCAACACCACGAGACCGATCGCTACCACCCATGAGGCCATGAGATGATGAGAGGAGACGCCATGAGTGCGCGTCCCTTTCGCGGCGGGGTCTCGTCCGCTCTCGCTCTCGCTCGCCTTCTCGAAATTTCCGACGCGGACGGATGCACCTCTCGCGTGTCCGCGTCCGCGTCCCCGGTGTTTTTTCACCGCAAGGGGGAAGGGGGTGGCGCCACGGTTGGTTTGGCGCGAGCCGGGTGTGTGTGTGTGTGTTTGTGTCGGCGTGGGGCGCGCGTACGGCGCACGTAAAAACGCGCGTGGTCCAGCGGGGGATTTGGGCGCGATCGGCGAACTCCTGTAGCGTGGGCGTGGACAGGCGCCCCGCGCGCCCGGCAGGCGGTGGCCGTGTGGTGTGGCGTGGCGGCTCATCCATCCTGGCGCGCGGGTGCGAAATTCCGTCGCGCGCGCGATGGCGGCCGAGGATATCACGGTCTCCGGGTCCGGGGTCCGCGAGCTGCTGCTGCTGCGTTTGGGGTTGGCACGCACACATGCAGCGATTGGTGCCGAGCAAAAAGCCGAACCTGCTCGAAATTCGGTTGGCAATTGATTGGGGGAGTTTGCCTGCTCGGTTTGCTTTGCTTCGCTTTACTATTTGCTTGTGCGAGTGCGACACTGGCCTACCACGAGAGCGTGGCCGGCCGCCGGCCTGCCTATCCCAGGGAAGAGCGGAGCTTCTGCCGTGCGTGGCAGGCAGGCAGGGCCCGTCGTGCTACTTGAGGAGTCGAGGTCATCATGTCCTGCCCGTACCCAGACAGCGGCACTGTGTTGACACAAAACTCACAAACTGCCGCGCTACTGCTGGCTGGAGTAGGATTAGTAGTACCAAATATTCTTCTTGATCAGCTGGGCCAGATTGCCAGTGGTGTTGTATGCTGCGAACAGTCTCTCTGCCTTTCTGTTAGATTAGATTAGTTAGAGATTAGCGGAAGAGATGCTGATAGCGTAGGATTGAGACAATAACCCAAGAACCATGGCAGCGCACGTGTTTCCGCAACGGTATAGCTAAAGCCAGCCACAACTGGGTCATGTGCGCAGGCTAGAGATTTCGGTTATCCTGAGCGACCGGTGGCACGGATAATTTTGTTTATAATCACAGGGCAATTTGCTATTGCAACTCGGCTACTAATCCTAGTTGGATGGACTAGGTAGCAAGGTGAAAAACAGCCCCCCCCCACCAATGCTGCTCTCCAATCAGTTTCTCTGGCAGGTCTGTTTTAATCATCAACATTTCAGAAACATGCATGCCCTACCAATGCAAGCAAAAACCCCAAGCTAGTACCCTATGAATCATAGCCTCAGGGATCTTCTGGCGGTTGCATCTTCTTCCAAAATCAAAAGTTTTCTTAATTAGTCTAGTTTTCCGTCTATATTCACAAAATAAACTAAAAACTAAAATCTAGAAAATTCAGCTATTTTAGATTCTCAGAAGTTGTCTACCAACTATCAACTCCTCGGAATTTTAAGCTACTCAAATAGATCCATAGAGTGTTTCTTTATAGAGAGACAGGTAAGAGCAAGGTCATAGTATAGCCTACGGTTTGGCTCCAAAAACATCCACATCAGCAATACAATTAACTAGTAAAGATAATATGCACAGTAATGAGCTATTAGCTCTTCATTTATAAATTTGCACGTATTACTTTTCAATTTTTAATCTACTTTTTCAGCTGCTGACAGCCTCTGTTCCTGCATGGTTTCACATGGACCCCACCTCACAACCGTGTGGCCAGTAGAAGCTCATCCGGAGCTGCTTTGCATGCGTTGGAGCCCGTGTGTCGTCGGCGGTAAATTAGTCGCCCACGTTCACTCTCTCTCCACTGATTTCTCCTCCAGATCATCACTTTTGCCACCGTGTATAGATTATCGCCCGCTTACACACCCTATTGTACTTGCTCTAATGGGTTAGGCACCACAATTAGAAGAGCAACCAACTTGGTTGTGTGGAGTAGACATCATATGCCCGCAAGTTCGGCAAGGACATGGGCTGTGTTAGATCTAAAGTTTGGATCTAAACTTCAGTCCTTTTCCATCACATCAACCTGTCATACACACACAACTTTTCAGTCACATCATCTCCAATTTCAACCAAAATCCAAACTTTGCCATCAACTAAACAGCCACGGTGGTTATGCCCCTCATCGAATCCTTTCCGCTTCTGACGTGATGTAGTACATATAACTATCATTCCTAGCGCATCATGCTGATTCCAGGGATTTGGGCTGGATTGGTGGCGGCCCAGACAGCTTATCTGTTGTAGCTAAAAGTTGAAATTTAAAAAATATTTTATAAATATTTTTTATCATAATTTATTGGTCTTTAAGTCACTAAGGTTGTGTTCGTTCACGCAGATCAACTGACCTTTTAAATAGTGCGGAAACCAGAGTAATTAATTAACTTATGATTAATTAATTAATTATTATAAGCTTAAAATAGATTTATTTGAACTTTAAAAAAACTTTCATACAAAAGGTTTTTAAAAAGGAATAATTGGATTCATACCACTGCAAATATACCAACTCGAAAAATGCCACTACTATTTAGCATATCGGTTATGTGCCACTAGAATTTGGGAAATTGGAACCATGCCACTCCCGTCCAGTTTTCTGTCACCCCGTCATCTCTTTCCCACTTCCTTCGCTTCTCCGCCATGGACGCCGGCGAGCCCTCCACCTCGGACTCGCTGGTCCTTGCCACTGCCACCAATGATCGAGCATCTTGTGTCGGACTCGTAGGTGCGCTTCTCCTTTGTTTCCGATCGAGCTTCTTGTGTCTCATCTCATGCCTTGTTTTCTTCCTGCTCGCAGGTTGAGTTGCTCGCTGAAAACCCCGCTGCGCTTGCCAGGTACCCTGTGGGCACTGAGTACGATTGGGAAGGTATACAAAGATTGAGAGATGACGAACAAATGAACTAGATCCTGTTAAAACCACGGGTGCCACCAATCCCGCCGCGGAGGGCGCGTGGAGGGGAACACGACGTGATGCCACCCTGCGCCACAGCCGCCACCGCGATGGCGCAGTCGCCACGCAGCCTCCACACGCTAACCAGCTTCGGCCGCGGCGCGATGACGTCGAGATGAGGTCACGCCCGCATCCGACGTCGGTGACGCGGAGGGTGCCGGGTTCGACTTCGACTTCGACTTCACGTTCGCGCCGCTGATATCAGCGGCCAAGCTGGTGCCGGCGACGACATCTTCGCGCACGGCCGCATCGTGCCTGCGTACTCGGTGTTCGACCGCAACCTCCTCGACCTCTCACCTGGCGATGTGGTAGAGCCTGACTCCACGGCAGCGCCCTCCACCGACACCTACTGCGCGTGGACGCGCGCTCGCGCCGAGCTCGCCCAGCCTCGACATCGCAGCGAGATCAACGAGGGGGAATTGCAACTCCGAGACGACGACGAAGGGTGTTTCTGCTGCATCTACAGTGGTGGAGAGAGAGAGGAAGGGAAAGAGAAGAGAGGGGAGGAAGGTGGGGCCCACGTGAGGTTGGGTTAACCGGGATTTTTAGGGAAAATATGATAGAGTGACATGGTTCTAATTTCTCCAGTTTTGAGTGGCACATAGCCAATATGCTAAATAGTAATGGCATTTTTTGAATTGGTATATTGGCAGTGGTATGGATACAATTAACCCTTTTAAAAACACCACCGTTTTAGCTTTTAACGTGCTAGAAAAAGAGAAAGCTATAGTTTATAACGAGAGAACACTTCAAGAACCACATAAGATGCAATCTAAATATTGTGAATAGCTAATTAAGCGTAAAAGAATGGTTGCGATTTAAGTGGTAGATCTAATCAACCGACAAATCAATACACCAACTATTAGAGGTTGTGTTGAAGAATTCTCCGTCACAAGATTTAATGACGGTTCTACAATAATGTGCTAAGAGCCTGCAGAAGTCTCTATGATGGATGAAAAGTAACCAGCAAGTTTACGGTGAGATGTAAAAAAAATAAAAACAAAATAGCAAATGTTCCAGGATCAGTTGGTAATATATGCATGCTTAATATATTGGTCTGTTTGGGCCGAACACACACATGCTAAACATACACAGTCAACAGTTTCATTTTACTTCCGCTCTATTTGATTAATACTCGTGCACTTGTACTGTTTGCATGGCGATGAACATGCTTACAGTATCATCGATCAGTTTCCCTTTAATTTTCTTCTTTACATCTGTTTAATTTTGTTTAATTTTATTTTATTACATCTAATGTTTTAGCGTAATGGAATCATTCTTTTTTCGATGGAGGTATGGTTATTGGTTTATCATACACCAGATCTTTCTAACAAAAGTCATGGCTTGTAATCTTATAGTCTCTGTACTTCTATACGATGTTCCAAATGTATACGGTAAGAAATTATGTAGGGATGATGTTTTATTGATCATTTCAGTGAGTACCACAAGCAGTATGTTTATTCTACTTGTTTATTTTATTTATATAAAACTTTTTTACCCTATTAACTAACACTCCTTCTCTTTTTAATTTCACCATTCTCTTCTAATTTCAGTAGGTCATGTGCAACCGTTACAACAGAGACTTCACCCTATATATGAATTTAACACCGGCATAAGTTTTTGTTTTATCATAATTGTTGTGTTTTCTAAAAGTTGAAAGATTTATATATTATTTGCCTATTTATTTTATAATATAAGAAAAAAATAAATATATTTAGAAATGGTTATAGGATTACAGAATTTGTCCCATAAAAAAAGAGCAAATTGTTTATGTCATTTAGTTTTTCTTCTATTATATTTTTAGTTTCTCGAAACATACTATATGTGGTCAGATACTTGTCCCAAATAATTTGTAAAGAATTTTACAAAAAACAAATTCATCTTTTTAATTTTTCTTTTCCTTTTTTATGTGTTTGCACTGGTCCGATCACGACTGTTGGGTTGTGGTGCCGTGTGGCCCATCTACACACATGGAGGAGCTTTTTTTTCTTTTTTTTTTACAATTCACCATCGTAACTTGCTGTTGCCACATTTTTATAGAGAGAGTTTCTTACCCGGCGCTCTTTCCACCGCTCGTATCTCGCCACGTGTCGCTAAAGTAATGGATGGTCCCGGTGCTCTTTCCACCGCTTGTATCTCGCCACGTGTTGCCCAAGTAATGGATGGGAGGGTAACCAATCAGCTGACATTAAACCAACCAATATGAGATAGATAGATAGATGCAAAGCGAAAGAATATTTGGGAAGCCTCTAGAACATGATGGTGTGCATTTTTGGTTGTGCTTCCGTTTTTTTTTATGGATATTCTAGATTTATATCAAAGATGATAGATAATTGGGTAGTCTATAGGATTTATGTTTTTCTTTCTTTTGGCTATTTTTCATGTATAATTTTTTTAGATTTATCTCAAAATTTATCACCACCATGTAGCCTAATGAGATGCTCGAGATGAGCCAGCTTTCGAAAGATAGATGGGTCTAAGAAAATAAATAAAAATTTTTACTTATAATTTATAATCGGTTGCATGTGAACCGATGAGACTGCATATAGCCTGCCAGAACTAACCGATCCAAGGAAAAGCAACGTCAAGAAGAGCTGCGTATTGGAACCAAATAGATACAGATTTTGGTTCCAACACCTGAAGGATGTAACGCCCGTACAATGTAGAGAGATTCTTGAGAAGCAGAATTTTATTTAGTCATTAGGGCCCGAGATACATTCCAGGATTACAACAGCTTTTAGGGGGCTACTACAGGCATCACTGGTTACATGCATATACAGACGGTAACACCCAATAATAACCTGAACTCCTGAAGGAAGATGATAGGATATTAGGTCATCTAGGACAACAATTACGCTGGGGTTGCTCTGAATGGAAGCAAATCCCCGGGTAACTAAGACCAACAAACACTTGGGTTATTTACATGGATTACATGGATAAGGCTTGAGCATGTCGAGTTGTGCTTCATACGTCGTCCACGTCGCTTCCCCCAACATGAGCATCATGTGTAACAAAGTAGTGGCTGCCATCAGGACCAGACACCTTATACCTGCTTAGCGAAAAAAGGGGATATGGTTTTGAATTCCAGAGTAATACAACGGCAAGCGGCTTGATGCATAACTCTTTAATGTTAAATTGTAGAGCTTGTTGAAACACAGCAAAGCAATATATGAGGTTAAGAGGATTACCTCTCTAAAATAAATTTCCCTTCCTTGTACCTCTGGCTCTTCTCATGTGCAGCTTCCTAGAGTAGGGGCACCATAAAACTTAGATGCTACGCAATACAACATATATGACAACATAAAATAATCACAAATCTTACATATTTCCATCCAACAATGGATCCGCAGCCAACACAGAAGATATCAGACACAGTATGCATTCCGGTTATCATCATGCGATCCTCTTTTACTCCAGAAGTCACATTGACACTGCCCACAACCAACATGATTTAATCAAAAGAGTATAATACATGGGCGGTCCGTAAACTTGGACCAGAGTATCATCTATGTTCGTAAACTTGTAAAATGCACATCTAGATTGATCCCTAATCTTGGTTTAATCTATCACCCAAGGTCCAAAATGCAGATGACGCAGCTTCGATGCTGATGTGATTATCCACACCTCCACGGTAGCTAGACTTTCCATTTAAACCCCTTTGCTATAATAGCCCCCAAATTGACTTCCACTACCCACAAATCAACAAACATGTATTTCTTGGTATTCTGGAGATTCATAGTATAAGTTATGCACCAAAAGATTTAACTGGGAGCAGCGGGAGCCAATTTAGAGGCATACTGTGGTAGAGGGGCCTAAATGCAAATTCTCACCACCGTGGACAACCATATCAGTGCCTGAGTTGCATCATCTATACTTTGAACTTTGAAGGGGCCTAAATGCGCATTTTACAACTTCATGGATCTGTACGACACCCCGATCCAAGTTTAAGGACCGGCTGCATATTTTACTCTTATAAAAACTTTTGGTTCGTAGAATGCTCTAGAGTTATATCATGCAACTTTGTATTTGTACCAAATAGTGAGATATATTTCAACCAAGGACATTAATTTGCTAGGGCTACCAAATACTCCATTTGTTTCATATTATAAGTTGTTTAACTTTTTCCTAGTCAAACTTCTTTAAGTTTGACTAAATTTATAGAAAAATGTACTAACATGTTTCAATACAAAACAAACATATTATCAAAATATATTCAATGTTGAAAATTGCTAATTTTTTCTATAAACTTAGTCAAACCTAAAGAACTTTAACTAAGAAAAAGTCAAATGACTTATAATATGGAACGGAGGGAGTACTACATTTATTGATCTGAATGATGGTGAACTTTACATAACACCGTAAAACTGTTATCTTCCTGTAATGGTAAAGAACCACAAATTTATTTTGCTGCAGCTGAATTCTACAGCAACACTGGTACCTTCCGGTACTGGACTACAAATGGCAGTCTATGGAGACATGTACATAGAAAATTACAGTGGTGGTTAGTCTGCTCTTAGTAGTAAGCTTCTATTAAAGTCTATCCAGGACAGCTGGTGTACATTACCAGAGATCTTGACTGGCTGTTCAATAGCCCAAATCTAACTTCAAGAAAAGCAAGTTTTCAATATTGAATAAGAGTTCAATAATATGAAAGGGAATGGATGCTTTTTCCATATGTGGATAATGTGCCCATCTATCATTCCTTTTTCCAATAATGAACTTAGGCATCAGATTGGTGGTGAAGCAATTAGGGAAGTTGTCACATACCTTTACTCATTAATAAATAGAATCATAACTACAGAAGTTCCACATACAATTATTCTTAGTACTGTGTTGTATGCAAGTAGCTTTAGCTGCAAGGGATGCAGTTCAATATCAACTTCACGCATGCCAAACTTTGACTTATAACGCAACTTCTTCTAATAGGGGTTGTATTATTGCATAGGAGATCAATTTCAAGCATATTGAGCGTCATTCTATGCAAGTAAGTGGTGTAACTTTAGCTATTAACAAAGCGCAGGCAAGGGATAGGTCTTGTGTCCATCCATCCAGCATCTCTAACATAGCGCATATCCACCACTCCTCGAAAAGAATAGAATAACAAGAGAAAGTAAATTATCACAAATCCTTGTCTATTGGACTCTTTACTTTTTTTCCAAAGAGAATTCAGGTTTCTGTTTTGGCCATTGCCTATTTATTGGTCACCGTAATATACGCCCAGCGATCTCCTGTGCACAATCCAGTGCAATTACAATTTAGAGGATTCCCTGTCTGCTTGGTTTACCATCTTTCTTATCCTAATAGCGGTTTCAAGTTACTTGTACTACCAAAGAAGGCAGTCAAATCTTAAAACAGATTCGTAATTCTCAAATTTTTCATTGTGTTAGGAAGGAATTGGCTAGGCTACCCGCGTCTGAACCCAAACAAGGTGTGGCCGCAGTACAAATCGCTTTCAATCTCGCCTTGTAAAACGTATAATTAGTGGCCTGACGAACCAGGACTCAAGAAAAGAAAGCACAGTGCATTTCCCATTTCCCCCCAAATTCCACACATATCTCCCGGCGTACGCTACCTAAATTTTGTCGAGCGAACAAAAATTCGAGGGCAAGATGAGGCCCGGGAAGGAGAGGCCACTTACACCTTATTGAAGAGGTACGCCTTCCCGTGCTTGCAATGGAAGGACTGCAAGAAATGGAAAGCAGCAACCGTGAAACAATCGCTCCCACATCCGCCGTGCTCGCCGAATCAAACAAAGCTAGCCAACAACAACAACAACGAGAAGAAGAAGAAAGGAGGGGGCTGAAGAGGCGAACCTTGGAGATGATGTCGGAGGAGAGGCCGAGGTGCGTGTGGCAGTGCTTGCAGCTGTACACCTTCCCTTCCAGGTGCATCACGAACAGCCGCCCCATCGCCTCCGTCTCCTCCTCCCTCCCCCTCGATTCCACACCCCGATCCCCCAGAGCGCCGCCGCGATCGGTGTCCACCCGACTCCAATCGCGATCGCCGCTAGTCCCCCTCCCTCGCCGCCGCTCGTTGGCCTCGAATCCGAGATTAGGATTGCTTTTGTTTGTGGGGGGAGCAGTCTACGCGAGGAAGGGGGTGGCTTGTCTGCAGCACTGACCGGGTGACCGAAGCAAAAGCAGCAACTGGGGTTGGGGATGGGGATTGGGTTGATATGGGAGGTGGAGGCGGAACAGGTGGAGGCCGCGTGCGTGGGAATGGACGGGGGAGGAGAGGAATGATAAGAGCAAGTTTAATAGTATAGTTAACCGCTAACTCCAAAACATATATAACCAATTTAGGGTCTATTTGTTTTGGAACCAATTTTTACCCTACCAAAATTTTGGTAGTGGCACTACCGAATTGGATAGTATTGAATTTAAACTATTGTGGGCAAAATTTGGTAGCAAACCAAACATACACTTGTTACTATTGAAGTTACCAAAATTTTGGTAGGGCAATGAGTTGGTATCAAACCAAACAAGCCCTTAATAACTAATTTATACAATAGTTGTTTATTATAATATTAATATCTGGTCCCACCTGTCATACGCATATTTCGTCTTGAGTCCGTGCTGTAGTTGGGTACAGATCTGCAGCCAACTGCTTTTCTCTTTTCTTGTTTATCTCTTTAAAATATATGTTTATAGTTGACTTATAGTCTGCTATTGTACCTGCTCTAAAAGGGATCGCGGGGGATGTGCGGTGCGGTGCGGTGCTGTGTCCGATTGCGTGGGATGGCGTGGGTTGCACACGACGGCACGAGCTAAAATTTGTGCGGGGGAACAAGTACAACTGCTGCCGTGCTGGATCTCTGGTCTGCCCGCCTGTGGATTTTCGTTACTGGATGCAGCAGCCTCCTCTCGTTTTTCCTTTTTCCACGTTAACTCACTAAAGGAAGGAAAAAAGAAAATACTTGAGGAGTGTTTAGTTCTACCAAACTTTTCAATTTGCCCCTCTTTTAAGATAAGTATCACTTCTCCCGTCCCTAAATATAAGGGATTATGGATGGATGTAACGTATTCTAGGACTATGAACCTAGACAGAGAGTATGACTATCGAAACTCCTAGGATACGGAGTAGTATCTTCTATCGAAACTATCAACTCTATACGAAATAAATCAAAGGTCATATTACGTGTGGTATATTAGAGCACGCGATAAATAATTCACTATTCTATATGCACCAAAACTAAAGTTAAGCTTATGCATATAGAGTATTAAAAAAGTTAGACATATAATTAATAGGCAAATCGGATCTATGGCATTTTAAAAGTGTGGTGGAGAGACAACTGAAGAGTGTCATTTCTTATAAAAGGCCATGATTATGACTTCCTTTCATAATCTACTTTCTCTATGTTATCAAGTGGAGTATTTGCTTTAAACATATCCTCCTTTCTAAAGAACATTATAATACATACCCTATACAACGAGTAATTCTACATCGCTACATACTATAGAAAGCCAACTAATATAGCATAAACAAACACCTTTAGACTCTCGAACAGAAAATATAATCTTTTGACTTTCAACTCTCGTTGTCTAAAATTATTTTAGCCATTACATACTCAAAAAATTATCATATCCTATGCATTTGTTCTGAACTTTTCTATGGTGAAAATAAGTATAAATGTCTAGGAAATATACTCATTACTCTCACTGTGACATAGATCCATCCTCTCCTAAAAGAGTTTCGAAGCACACTCATAAAAAAGTAGAGTGCTAAGAACGAGCTAGCCATCAATGGTTTTTAATAAAAGTAGATGAATTTTAACTCGACCAATGGCAGAGCCAGTAACGTATACTACAAACCTACACAATAAAGAACATTTTGTTAATTGTCATCAACTTGTATGTCCATCCTCAAACTCCACCATTCCAAGAGTTAACTCTGTTAGAGCAGGTACAATAAGACGGTAGATGCTGGCGATAGGATGACCATGTCAGCGTTGATGCTTAGCTGGAGGTGAAAAAGGTGGTGAGAGAGATTAAACGGGCGACTAATTAGTCGCTAGCTGCTCACTCTATCCAAGGCAAAGCTTTTAAGTGCTGTTGGCTGCGCGCTATGGCAACGCAAGAAGCTGGGTGGGGTCACCTTATTCTACCGCATGCATTTGTTCATGATTGATGGGAACTGTGTAGCAATAGAAGATAGTAGATATCTATTGTATGTACTAGCTATTAGCACTAACTATAATTTGCTGATGTGGTTATTTTTATAGCCTTTAGCTGGCTATACTATTGACCTTGCTCTTATAAACCCAGCATTGAAAATTAGCTGTGAAGAATTGAATACGGGTTAAAGCAATAAGTCTTTGCCTCACATGAGCATAAAGTTCTCAAATAAGATGAAAAAAATGTACTAGTCCAATTTGATGAACTAATGAACATTAGTCCAAGCGTTTTCTTAAAAAATGGAGGATAAAAAGTATTTAATGTCTCTGTTACTCAATTATTTTTGGGAAAATAACCTTGACAAAGGATAGTGGAGTACAAACTTATAGGGCCACTCTGGCAAATGAGTTTGAAAAATGATATCCACCCACCAAAGGATATACCCCAATACTATCTATTCATTTTCATATTCTAATCCCACTTTAACCTATGGTATTCGCCAGACATGTCCTACAGGTAAAAACAATATTATAGCCTGGTAATAAAGGAGTTACCATGTGTTCTTGCTAGCCAAAGTTCAAGTTCCCCCAAGGCCTCAACCGTTACTTTTTGCTCAAAATGTTTTCTCTCTTATCATTAATGCTAAGTTTCTCCTTAATATCCCACTTTTCCTTTTCTAAAAAAAATGCTAAGTTTCTCCATAGTATCCCCAATTTTCCTTTTTTTTTTAAAAAAAAAGCATGTCCCACAGTTCAAACTAACTAGATGAATACCCCGCCGCGTTGCTACGGAAAATTAAGTTGTATAGTATGTACAAATAAGATGTAATTTGATTATCAAAACTAAATCAATTTGATATAATTTTGAGCCTAAAAATAATTGAGATGGCATGTTTTTAAGAGAGAAGAAAGAAGAGGCGATTTGGACCATAGATTTATCATCCAAAGGTTAGAAATAATTGAGGTGATGTGGCTTAATGAGAGAAGAGATAAATAGCATTAACTACATTTAGTGGGGATGAACTATATAAGTATATGTAGGATAAACGATGTTTGACAACTTTTAGGAAAAAAAAATCACAAACACAATTGCCGCCACATCGAATTGGTGATGTCCATACAATTATACAAACGGACGGATCGCGCGAACGCACGATTTCCGTCGCGAAACAGGACCCCAAGCCAAAAGCCCAAAACTGTGAACTGCCCAACTCCTCAGAGACCCATCGCTCGAACCATCTTGCGGCGGAAGAAAGGAAGCAAGCTGAGAGACACCAAACCACAGGGAGGCCGAATCGCCCGGTGTTGGTCAATTCGCTGTGGTTTAGCCGTTTAGTCCCCCGGAGGTTAATACATGAGGCGCTTATAGTGTTGTCCGTTGCCAGCGTTTTGGATGTAACTGAATAGCTTGTTTCATTCTGAAATTGATAACATTGTTTGTCTGCACTCTACATAAATTTTATGCTTCATTCTGTACTCTTTAATGTTCAGTGGATATGGCTGATATGGAGCTGCCACGGATAAAGTTTTAAATGTTATTAATTAGAGCGTGCCCACCTATTTACGACATACCATCTGGACAAGGCGCTTTCTTTCCCTTTTTGAAACCGGCATGTCTAATGTCTCGGATATAGCGGTAAACAGGTTTCGCGAAAGCTAGGATCAAAGAGCTACTGGTGAAACCATTTAGCACGTGAGGACCTGCTTTTTAGGAGTCTGTTTTGTGAAGTAATGCCCTAAGTGTGAGGACCTGTGATGCCATCTGCTTATTCTGTAAGACATAAATTTATAAAGATGGGCATAAATGTAACTGTACTTATGTAGGTTTGTGTTAAATTTGTTGTGCATCTTTGCTTGAACTGCAGGTTAAAGCCAGTTGATGCTGTAGTTTGTGTATATTCTAATATTGCATTTATTAGACAGTTTCTGCTGTCATTTGTTTGCCACGTCATCCTTTTAGATTTTCTCTGCCACATCTGACATGTCATTATGTACTATATTGTGATGAAGGGGAATTCTGCCTTGTATAGATAAAGGTGGTTTTGTACAAAACAAGGGGAATTGTACATTAAGGTTGTTTTGTATAAAGACTGTCTTATAAAACAAGTCATTACTGTGTGAATATTACCTTGGTATTCTTTTTGCATCTCATGCTGTTTTTTTTTTTTTCTGTGGGTCATGTGGCACAATAGTGTACTTCTAATGTCTTTCTGCCTGTTTCTACACTTTGCTACATGGGGATCGATATTTCTTTCCATGATTTTCCCTGTTTTGCCAGAGAAGCGTCATATTGTGTTGTAAGTTTTTTTTTACACATCATACATTGTTCCAAACTGAAATTTTGTTTGTTCTAAACAAATAATAGGGCACAGGCATGGAGCAGCCAAGTCCATCTCCATATCAACCTTCAGCTTCTGATCATCATTTGTGGTCTTCTTCGACTGGTGCTCCCTGGAACTATTCAATGAATAACTCTAACCAAAACACAGTTTATTATGACCCACAAAGGGATGTGTCAGTTCCAGGATCTACTGAAAATGTGACAAGTGGTGCAACTCATGTGGTCCAATCAGCTATGGGCATTACTAGTGCAACTGATTCTTATGCAACTTACTCGAATTCTGTTCAACCCGGTTACAATGCTCCACAGTATCCAAACTATTACTATAACTATCCACAAAGTACAAATGAATCTTCTGTTCAACAAGGAGTAGATCAAAGTTCAGGTGCTGCTTATCAGCCTCTTACTTCATTTCAGAATTCAGGATCTTATGTCGGTCCTACAAGTAACACATATTATAATGCTGGTGCTCATCAGACTGCACCGGGATATGCTACCAGCAACAATTATTATCAAAGCAATTCCTGGACTGGCGGAAGTTCTGGAGATAATCATGTACAATCATATCAGAGCTATACTCCATCAGATACTAATGCAGCCCAGAGTTCTAGTTCACTACCCAACAATTCTTACCATTATCATCAGCAGTATAATCAATGGCCTTATTATTATGATCAGTCCGCACCAAGTTCTGGTGGTCCTGCAGTTGCTGTCAGCAGTGTTTCTGATGCAAACACTGCCAGCGTCAGTTCTGGTTATGTTTATCCGAGCACCCAACCACCTCCACCAGGCACTACATGGAGAAGTGATGCTGGTGCAACTGCTGTCCCTCCCCCGCAGGTATTATTTCTTCATTAGTACTTTCCTGGTTCTTCCGACAAGGGAACCTGTGACTCTGAGCACTTCCTATGTCCTATTCATTGTATATTGTTTTATTCAGGTTTTCCCACAATTTTGCGTTGCCAAATTTAACAGTTAGCAATTGACAGGCACCAGGAACCCCAGTGTTTCAAAATCAGCATGTCAACCAGGCAGCAGGTCCCCCAGGGTATCAAAACCAGTATGTCAACCAGGCTCCAGGCACCCCAGGATTCCAAAACCAGTATGTTAACCAGGCACCAGCTGTCCCAGGATTTCAGAACCAGTATGCTAACCAGGCACCAACATATCAACCGGGCACTACATACTATAGTCAGTTACCACTAAGTAACCAAGCAGATCAACAGAAGGCTTCACGTTGGCAGGGTCCAATTTCAAACGTTTCTTCAGTCAATCATGTTTCTGAAAGTTCTCAACCAACTTTTCAGGGTTCTGCGACATCAGATGCTCTCAGGGTAAATGCTTCATTCTGTACTCTTTAATGTTCAGTGGATATGGCTGATATGGAGCTGCCACGAATAAAGTTTTAAATGTTATTAATTAGAGCGTGCCCACCTATTTACAAGGCGTTTTCTTTCCCTTTTTGAAACCGGCATGCCTAATGTCTCGGATATAGCAGTAAACAGGTTTCGCGAAAGCTAGGATCAAAGAGCTACTGGTGAAACCATTTAGCACGTGAGGACCTGCTTTTTAGGAGTCTGTTTTGTGAAGTAATGCCCTAAGTGTGAGGACCTGTAATGCCATCTGCTTATTCTGTAAGACATAAATTTATAAAGATGGGCATAAATGTAACTGTACTTATGTAGGTTTGTGTTAAATTGGTTGTGCATCTTTGCTTGAACTGCAGGTTAAAGCCAGTTGATGCTGTAGTTTGTGTATATTCTACTATTGCATTTATTAGACAGTTTCTGCTGTCATTTGTTTGCCACGCCATCCTTTTAGATTTTCTCTGCCACATCTGACATGTCATTATGTACTATATTGTGAGATAAAGCATGAAAGGGGAATTCTGCCTTGTATAGATAAAGGTGGTTTTGTACAAAACAAGTAAGGGGAATTGTACATAAAGCTTTTTTTTTTTGTATAAAGACTGTCTTATAAAACAAGTCATTACTGTGTGAATATTACCTTGGCTGCTTGGCATTCTTTTTGCATCTCATGCTGTTTTTTTTTTCTGTGGGTCACGTGGCACAATAGTGTACTTCTAATGTCTTTCTGCCTGTTTCTACACTTTGCTACATGGGGATCGATGTTTCTTTCCATGATTTTCCCTGTTTTGCCAGAGAAGCGTCATATTGTGTTGCAAGTTTTTTTTTTTCACATCATACATTGTTCCAAACTGAAATTTTGTTTGTTCTAAACAAATAATAGGGCACAGGCATGGAGCAGCCAAGTCCATCTCCATATCAACCTTCAGCTTCTGATCATCATTTGTGGTCTTCTTCCACTGGTGCTCCCTGGAACTATTCAATTAATAACTCTAACCAAAACACAGTTTATTATGACCCACAAAGGGATGTGTCAGTTCCAGGATCTACTGAAAATGTGACAAGTGGTGCAACTCATGTGGTCCAATCAGCTATGGGCATTACTAGTGCAACTGATTCTTATGCAACTTACTCGAATTCTGTTCAACCCGGTTACAATGCTCCACAGTATCCAAACTATTACTATAACTATCCACAAAGTACAAATGAATCTTCTGTTCAACAAGGAGTAGATCAAAGTTCAGGTTCTGCTTATCAGCCTCTTACTTCATTTCAGAATTCAGGATCTTATGTCGGTCCTACAAGTAACACATATTATAATGCTGGTGCTCATCAGACTGCACCGGGATATGCTACCAGCAACAATTATTATCAAAGCAATTCCTGGACTGGCGGAAGTTCTGGAGATAATCATGTACAATCATATCAGAGCTATACTCCATCAGATACTAATGCAGCCCAGAGTTCTAGTTCACTACCCAACAATTCTTACCATTATCATCAGCAGTATAATCAATGGCCTTATTATTATGATCAGTCCGCACCAAGTTCTGGTGGTCCTGCAGTTGCTGTCAGCAGTGTTTCTGATGCAAACACTGCCAGCGTCAGTTCTGGTTATGTTTATCCGAGCACCCAACCACCTCCACCAGGCACTACATGGAGAAGTGATGCTGGTGCAACTGCTGTCCCTCCCCCGCAGGTATTATTTCTTCATTAGTACTTTCCTGGTTCTTCCGACAAGGGAACCTGTGACTCTGAGCACTTCCTATGTCCTATTCATTGTATATTGTTTTATTCAGGTTTTTCCGACAAGTAGTTTTGCGTTGCCAAATTTAACAGTTAGCAATTTACAGGCACCAGGAACCCCAGTGTTTCAAAATCAGCATGTCAACCAGGCAGCAGGTCCCCCAGGGTATCAAAACCAGTATGTCAACCAGGCTCCAGGCACCCCAGGATTCCAAAACCAGTATGTTAACCAGGCACCAGCTGTCCCAGGATTTCAGAACCAGTATGCTAACCAGGCACCAACATATCAACCGGGCACTACATACTATAGTCAGTTACCACTAAGTAACCAAGCAGATCAACAGAAGGCTTCACGTTGGCAGGGTCCAATTTCAAACGTTTCTTCAGTCAATCATGTTTCTGAAAGTTCTCAATCAACTTTTCAGGGTTCTGCGACATCAGATGCTCTCAGGGTAAACAAAATCCAGATCCCAACAAATCCTCGAATAGCTCCAACTCTTCCTATGGCAATGCCCAAAGTAGAGAAGAGAAATTTAGAAGTTGATTCATCAAAAAAGCCTGCATATGTTAGTGTCGCAGTGCAAAAGAATGATGTGAAAGCAGCTCAAGATGGTCACGAAGCTGTAACGCAGGTGAGTAACGATTCTATTTACTTGTTTTTGTTTTGGTGATTATCAACGATACTATTATTATCCTTCAGGCACAAGGAAACAACTTTGTGGAAATTTAAACATGCTTACTCCTTAACATTTCCATTTTTGAAATTATATTTGTACATTCCTGGCTCTCAAATAAGTGGCAGTGCCCAGATTCAAAATTTGTCAAATCTCTAATGTACTTAATGCCTGTCGATTTCTCATGTGGTCATGCCAAATATAACATGCACAGCTTTACATCTACCTGTTTTGTTTACACAATTTCCTGATCTGTTTAGGGATCAATCCCTGTTTCACTTCGTACTTATGTTGGGCGGAATGTTTCCCGTTGCAAGGATGATGCCCAGAGGTCTGCCGTGCAGAACATCTTGAAAGAGGTTCAGTAATCTGTTGTTTTTAATTCTTTTTAAACACTATATCTTGGTTTCTGTCTGGCTGGATTCTAGTTATAGACGCAACCTTCAGTTCATGAGACCTTTAGTAACTATGGGAATGGGTAAAATAGTTAGGGTTGTTCCATACTGAAGGTAACACACTAACATCAACGACAGCAATAAATAAATAGATAGGTAGATATATACAAGGTAAATAAACAAAGATCCACAAAGAAACAATGGCACAGAGGCCAGACAAGCAAATAGAAAACAGAGTAGATCACGTAGGTGAATTCCTGAAGCCTTTTGGAGATTTGGCAGAAATTTCTTGTTAGTTTTGAACTGAGAAGGTTCATTTCTGCTGTAAGCATTCTCTTCCACCTATGCTTGTTTGGAGGAATCTTGTCAAAGATGTATCTGTTCTTTAGATTTGGCAGAAACTTCTTGTTAGCTTAACCTGAGAAGGTTCATTTCTGCTGTAAGCATTGTCTTCCACCTATGCTTGTTTGGAGGAATCTTGTCAAAGATGTATCTATTCTTTATAACCATATATGCCAGCAACCAGAAGGGAAAAAATTCTTTATACACTTCTTTACAAGATGTATATGCACGCCTTGTGGAGTTTAACCATAAAAGTAGAGAGCTCCTATGGATCTCTATCAACTCCCAGCAAGCTAGACTGAATTCACAGGAGACACACAGATGATCATAATCTTCAATATAATTGATTTGCGAAGAATACATGCTTCACTCTCCACTTTGAAATTCTTCATTTTAAGCATGCGCGTTGCGTTTGTTTTACCGTGGAGAAGTAGCCATAGGAATATTCTTTACTTAGGCATGCATTAATTTTTCCACAAAAAGTGACTTCATATTTAAGCTCTTAAGTTGATTTTCATTATGCGCCCATTGGAGCTTGCCATGAAATATATGTTCTTACAAACTTCATAAAGAGTCTCCTAAGTCCCAAGTTTTTCCCTTCCGATAATTCAGATAATCACCAAGGCAACTGCTGATGGTATCCTTCATACTAAGAACTGGGACATTGAGCCACTGGTTCCTTTGCCAGAAAACATTACAAGCACAAATTTGACAAGGTGTGCTGCTCTTCCCTCCATAACCTATGGTATTCGCCAGACATGTCCTACAGGTAAAAACAATATTATAGCCTGGTAATAAAGGAGTTACCATGTGTTCTTGCTAGCCAAAGTTCAAGTTCCCCCAAGGCCTCAACCGTTACTTTTTGCTCAAAATGTTTTCTCTCTTATCATTAATGCTAAGTTTCTCCTTAATATCCCACTTTTCCTTTTCTAAAAAAAATGCTAAGTTTCTCCATAGTATCCCCAATTTTCCTTTTTTTTTTAAAAAAAAAGCATGTCCCACAGTTCAAACTAACTAGATGAATACCCCGCCGCGTTGCTACGGAAAATTAAGTTGTATAGTATGTACAAATAAGATGTAATTTGATTATCAAAACTAAATCAATTTGATACAATTTTGAGCCTAAAAATAATTGAGATGGCATGTTTTTAAGAGAGAAGAAAGAAGAGGCGATTTGGACCATAGATTTATCATCCAAAGGTTAGAAATAATTGAGGTGATGTGGCTTAATGAGAGAAGAGATAAATAGCATTAACTACATTTAGTGGGGATGAACTATATAAGTATATGTAGGATAAACGATGTTTGACAACTTTTAGGAAAAAAAAATCACAAACACAATTGCCGCCACATCGAATTGGTGATGTCCATACAATTATACAAACGGACGGATCGCGCGAACGCACGATTTCCGTCGCGAAACAGGACCCCAAGCCAAAAGCCCAAAACTGTGAACTGCCCAACTCCTCAGAGACCCATCGCTCGAACCATCTTGCGGCGGAAGAAAGGAAGCAAGCTGAGAGACACCAAACCACAGGGAGGCCGAATCGCCCGGAGTCCGGAGACCCCGGAGCCAGCCACGGCCATGTGGCGGCGGGCGGCGACGGCGGCGCTGGCCCTGGGCGCGGGTTCTATTTACTTGTTTTTGTTTTGGTGATTATCAACGATACTATTATTATCCTTCAGGCACAAGGAAACAACTTTGTGGAAATTTAAACATGCTTACTCCTTAACATTTCCATTTTTGAAATTATATTTGTACATTCCTGGCTCTCAAATAAGTGGCAGTGCCCAGATTCAAAATTTGTCAATTCTCTAATGTACTTAATGCCTGTCGATTTCTCATGTGGTCATGCCAAATATAACATGCACAGCTTACATCTACCTGTTTTGTTTACACAATTTCCTTATCTGTTTAGGGATCAATCCCTGTTTCGCTTCGCACTTATGTTGGGCGGAATGTTTCCCGTTGCAAGGATGATGCCCAGAGGTCTGCCGTTCAGAACATCTTGAAAGAGGTTCAGTAATCTGTTGTTTTTAATTCTTTTTAAACGCTATCTTGGTTTCTGTCTGGCTGGATTCTAGTTATAGACACAACCTTCAGTTCATGAGACCTTTAGTAACTATGGGAATGGGTAAAATAGTTAGGGTTGTTCCATACCGAAGGTAACACACTAACATCAACGATAGCAATAAATAAATAGATAGATAGGTAGATAGATACAAGGTAAATAAACAAAGATCCACAAAGAAACAATGGCACAGAGGCCAGACAAGCAAATAGAAAACAGAGTAGATCACGTAGGTGAATTCCTGAAGCCTTTTGGAGATTTGGCAGAAATTTCTTGTTAGTTTTTACCCTGAGAAGGTTCATTTCTGCTGTAAGCATTCTCTTCCACCTATGCTTGTTTGGAGGAATCTTGTCAAAGATGTATCTGTTCTTTAGATTTGGCAGAAACTTCTTGTTAGCTTAACCTGAGAAGGTTCATTTCTGCTGTAAGCATTGTCTTCCACCTATGCTTGTTTGGAGGAATCTTGTCAAAGATGTATCTGTTCTTTATAACCATATATGCCAGCAACCAGAAGGGAAAAAATTCTTTAGACACTTCTTTACAAGATGTATATGCACGCCTTGTGGAGTTTAACCATAAAAGTAGAGAGCTCCTATGGATCTCTATTAACTCCCAGCAAGCTAGACTGAATTCACAGGAGACACACAGATGATCATAATCTTCAATATAATTGATTTGCGAAGAATACATGTTTCACTCTCCACTTTGAAATTCTTCATTTTAAGCATGCACGTTGCGTTTGTTTTACCGTGGAGAAGTAGCCATAGGAATATTCTATACTTAGGCATGCATTAATTTTTCCACAAAAAGTGACTTCATATTTAAGCTCTTAAGTTGATTTTCATTATGCGCCCATTGGAGCTTGCCATGAAATATATGTTCTTACAAACTTCATAAAGAGTCTCCTAAGTCCCAAGTTTTTCCCTTCCGATAATTCAGATAATCACCAAGGCAACTGCTGATGGTATCCTTCATACTAAGAACTGGGACATTGAGCCACTGGTTCCTTTGCCAGAAAACATTACAAGCACAAATTTGACAAGGTGTGCTGCTCTTCCCTCCATTTCCTCCTTCCACTAGTGATGATGTAGCTTTTCATGTGGCAGTAACCATCAAATCATATGCTTGTATTCTTGTATAGCACCTTTTTGGTTAGTAGTATTCTTTAGGAGTATTTCCTGCAGCTTGATTTGTAGTATTTGGATATTGGAAAGCAAATTTTGTTGCCATTGATTTATAACTATGTAAAGATGCTTTGCTTTGTTCACTATGAAAAAAATCTCACATTTTTCTCTTAATGCTTGAACATACAAGTACTGTAAAAACTGAGAACAACAGCACTGTGCTAGATGCAATATATGCCACTTAAGAAGCATCATGGGCAGGATCACCAAATCATAATTCCTCCCCCACCTCCCCACATAGAACTATTAAGATCAAGAAATTATTGGAATAACATCTGTTCTTTGCTTTGTTGTTCAACACATGATAAGGGTAAGTGGGTTACTTGCTTAGGCAGGTAAAAACATTGTAGAGTCTACTAAGAATGCATGGTAGTAGGCACATTGACATGTCAGTTCGGTGGATGCCTCGGAGCACCAGTGCATATTGTGTTGGAGGGCCTAGCTTCTTCCTGAAGATGCTTTTCTGGAATAAGCTGGTGGGGACGGACTTCAGCTGGCCAGTACTATAGGAGCTTAAGCCTCTCTAACAAACCTCAAAATCTACCCGTTAGAGTCTTATAGAGGATATAGGCTCATGCCATATGGTGGTTTTAAGCTTACAGAGTTCACCAAAACAACACCATAACCAAACAACTAATCTTGGTCATTGAGATAATCAGATAAACTTGGGATTTAGGAAAAATACCAATATACCATTGCCATTGTAGCACTGAGGCATCATGAAGTTGCAAAATGCCATGCAAATATGCTTGGGTTATAAATGCCATAGTCATCAAAATCCATGCTATTCATGTCCATTTAGGAGAAAGGTAATATCACATATGATGGTACTTTCCACACTTTATTGTATTTGCAAGTTCATGATTATCTTAATGATATAGAGCTAAATTTCTCAATCTTTTTTTTCTTTGGCAGCTCTGCAAAGGATTTGAGCCCCTTCTCCTTCTCAACTTCTAGGAGGAGCCCTAGTAGACGTGCAAAAAGCAGGTGGGAACCTGTTGTAGAAGAAAATGTTGCAAATAAGGTGGAATTGATTTCCAAAGAATCAGCAAAGACCAATACCTACAATAGTTCAGAAACAACTAAAAGAGCGGTAAGATCTCAGTATGGGTTCATATAACATGCATGCCTTTCATTTTTGAGAAATACTTAGCTAAATACTTTGCAGGGTAGAAGTTGGGATATTGGGAAGTTTCTCCAATCCCGTCAGGCTCCTTTAAGTCAATATAATCAGAGACCTAATAAAAAGAAGCGGATTGGTGGTAACTCTAGTCTAACTGAAAATGGAAATGTTTCAAGTGACAGTGATAAGGAGCAGGATCTGACAAAATATTATGCTAATGCAATCACAATAGCAAATTCACCAGAGGAGAAGAAACGCCGGGAGCATAGATCCAAGCGTTTTGAACGTAGTCAGGGTGCTGCATCCTCAAAATCTAGGAGCTCTGTTCCAGATAAGGACGGAACATCCAATACATATGCTAGGAGATCTATGTCAATGCTTCTTAGCAGAAGTAATGGAGATGATGTTAGCTTCGCTGTGGAGGATTTGGATTGGGATGCACTGACTGTCAAGGGAACATGTCAGGAAATTGAGAAAAGATACCTTCGTCTTACATCAGCACCTGATCCTGCCACAGTGAGAATGCTCTGCTAATAATAACCTTGTAAACTGGCCTAGATTGGAAAAACATATTGTTGATAGGAAATTGTCTCTAGATGTTGTTTTCTTCCTTTGCTACTCCTTGCTTTAGTTTTGTTTCATCATACCTTTTTCAGGTAAGGCCAGAAGATGTTTTAGAGAAAGCTCTTCATATGGTTGAAACATCTCAGAAGAATTATCTGTATAAAGTGACCAACTGAAATCAATTCGGCAAGATCTTACTGTTCAGAGGATTCAGAATGAGCTGACTGTCAGGTAGCCTTTCTTAGCCCACTTTGTGTGTTATATGTTGCATTATACTCCTGTTCACTATGTAGTCCATTTTCACGGGAAATATCATTTCACAATGTATCGAGAAAAAATATACTCCCTCCATCCCAAAATAATTAAGGCACAACCATTTTTTTTCTGTCTCATAAATAAGCGTGCATGCATGCATACATTAATTATCATCTCTTGGTTCTTTTAATTTGTTTATTTTAATTCATGTACCATTAAGTCTCCCAATCACATTGCTTGCATGTATGGATATGATTCAATTAAGGAGGTGATCAAATTTTTTCCCAAATTTAGTAATGTGATCATGTGAATACATAGTTGCTGTGTGCTAATCAACATGGACGCACATGATCATTTCTTATCAATTTTTTTCTTAAACTGCTGCTTCATTGGCCTATTTGCATGGTTGGCTAGGACAGATATTACAGGACGGAGTAGTTTCTAACAGTTTGGCGTGCGTCGATTATTCTGTTTGTCTTTCACATTGTTTTAATGTTTTGATTTATGAAGGAAATTATTAGTTAATATTATTTTGGCATGCCATCCTTTTTTACTCTATTATCTATCTTTGATTTTTCATGTCAACGCTGTTCCAACTTCCCGCATTTGTTTGATCTTGCCTGCTTTTTTGGTAGCTTCCATATTACTTGTTTTATTCTCCTTTTTTTTTCAGGTTTATGAAACTCATGCACGCTTAGCACTTCAATCTGGAGATTTACCTGAATTCAATCAGGTTTGCTTATCTTGTTCTGAATGTCTGTCCTTATTCCTGACATAAGAATAATAAGCAAGTGTCATGTGCTATCGTAGTTTCATTACACACGTCTACTAACAGCCTTGTTAGAAATTACCCGCTCTCAGCGGTTTGAGCCAAGTTAATGTACATAATACTCTGGTGAAATAAAGCCCCCATGTCCTTATTAGTTTCTAGTTGAAAGTCTTGACCACCCCCCACACCCCCCTCCCTCTTTTTTTTTTAAACAGAGCATATATGTAGCACATGGTCTATACTACTACCAACTGCAACTGCCGTGAGAAATGCAGTAAATTAGCCATTTTAAAGTGTTGGTACTTCGCAAATTGTGTCTTTTCTAAAACTGGATGCTCTATTCTTGAATTATTAAGTTTTGTTTGTCTAGTTGCCTCACAGAAGAAAGAAACCTACAGCCTAATTTTTTTTATTGTTTCTGCTGCAACTCTTTGCAGTGCCAATCGCAACTGAAGAGATTATATGCAGAAGGAATCAAGGGCTGTCATTTCGAATTCTCTGCTTACAACTTGTTGTGTGTCATGTTACACTCTAATAACCAAAGAGACTTGCTTTCTTCAATGGCAAGGTTGGTTATTTCACATGAGTTGGTTAATATGAGTCCATTAGGGTTGCATAATATGAGCACATATGAGTTGTGTTATTCATAGTTACATGAACCTTATTTGATATACATCCATTTCTAATAGCTTGCCAAAGGACGCCAAGCAAGACAGAACTGTCAAACATGCTCTTGCAGTTCATTCCGCAGTTTCATCTGGAAACTATGTTCTATTTTTCAAATTATACAAGACCGCACCTGACTTGAATTCTTGTCTTATGGGTAAATATGATCTCCCTCTCTCTGTAATTTGAAGTGTTATCTAATTTCATTGAGATGGTGTTTTTGCTTTGCAACTTGCATGATTGGTGCTGTAGATCTCTATGTTGAACGGATGCGCTTTGAGGCTATAAAATGCATATCTAAATCATATCGCCCAACTTTACCTGTAAAATATGCTGCACAAGTTTTGGGATTCATGGCAATTGACGAAGTTCGTGAAGCTAAAAGAGCTGATGGATTGGAAGAATGTGAAGAATGGTTAAAAGCGCATGGTGCTGTTCTTTCAGTAGATAACAATAACGGAGAATTGCAGATAGACACAAAGGTAAAACACGCAGCAGGTTTTTGCAATGTGTTTGTGTTGTATTGGTTTTTGAAACACCGCACTACCTCTATTGTTCGACAGGTTTCTTCTACTTCCCTATACATGCCGGAACCTGATAATGCTGTTTCACATGGTGATGCATCACTTGCTGTGGATGATTTTTTGGCACGAACATCATAGGTGATGCCATGCTGAGCATTTTTATCACTCATGTGGCACTGAACTTCGAAGGTATTTCTCGATTGCATGTAGCAATGCCTGTAGAGGAATGTTCTGTTAAATGCAGGGTAGGACCTTGAAATGGATCAGCTGAAGGGGGAAGCACGGTCCCTTGTCGAGGAGAACAGAATGCACATGAGCAGGTCGCTTTCTATTATACTCAAAACGTGCTCTGGGCCTCTGAATCTCAGATGCTGTGGGATCGTTGGCATGTTGCTAGCTCTACAGCCCTGCAGCAGTTCCATTTTGACAAACAAAATTCTGGAGGCAGCATTAACCGAAAAAAAAAAACCTCCTCAAAGTATACATTGGCGGGCATTACTTTTGTACCGTGCCAGCCAGACGACAAGTGTACATGTTGAGATGTAGTCGTACCTTCAGGCTTCAGTGTATTGTACAATTTTTGTTTACATCGGTGACCCTGATGTTACTCATTTCATTGATCAACTGCAAATAGTTAATACAAATTTGGAAGTACTCATGTTGGTCTACTACTGTTTTATTCTCTTTTTGTTAGGTAAAATGAAAAAAAACAAACCTGAGTCATGTCGCAACTAGACGATTAGCCGTGTTAGAGCAAGTTTAATAGTACAGCCCACTACCGGCTCTAATTGATCTATAGTCAATATAAAAGCCAATTCATACAATAGTTCCTTACTATACTATTAATGTATGGTCTCACCTATCATATATATATTGCGTCTTGGAGTCCGTGCTGCAGCTGGCTATAGATCTGTAGTCCGCTACTCTTCTCTCTCATCGTTTATCACTTTATCTCATTAAAATATGTTTATAGCTGGCTAATAGCATGTTATTGTACCTGTTCTTAGAAACTGTGCATTATGGCAGAATCGTCCTGAGTAATAAACAACCTTTTTGGGACGGAGGGAGTAGAATGTATACACTATTTCCGGTACTTGTTTTCAGTAGTCAAGTTTTATGTATTTTGATCAATAATCAGTCAGAGTAACAAATACATTTAACGTCTAAAAGTTATATCACTGTATTCATATTTCAATGCTTTAGCAAATTCTGTTCAATTTTTTTTTCTGTTCAAAAAATGCTTTAGCAAAACATTAATTTTATAGTTTGTCGGGAATATATTCAAGTTTACCCAAGTGTCTTACTCCCTTCGTCCCATAATATAAGGGATTTTGACTTTTTCTTATATTGTTTGACCATTCGTCTTATTCAAAAAATTTTGAAATTATTATTTATTTTATTTGTGATTTACTTTATTATCTAAAGTATTTTAAGCATAATTTTTTGTTTTTTATATTTGCACAAGTAGAAGAAAAAGTCAAAATCCATTATATTATGGGACGAATGGAGTATTTTTTTTTTTCTGAGATGAACGGTGTCTTCACTCAGCAGGACTACAAGCTATGCGTGAGTCTTTTTGAGTGGAAATATGTATGCTATTCATTGACCTCGCGACATGGTAATACAGCTGCATGTAAACAATCATAACAAGAACCCTCATTAACATCACATGAAAAGCGTTTCTATCCAGCCATTGATCAGAATTCATTAGTGTCTGTAACAGCGGCATTTATTTTCAGAAGGGCTAGTCCATCTCAGCTACTGCTGCATTTCTTAACTGTAGCATCACCAGCTGAGAGCCCAAGTAGTGTTTGGATTCAGGGACTTAACTTTAGTCTCTCTATTTAGACACTAATTTAGAGTATTAAATATAGACTAGTTACAAAACTAATTATATAAATGAAAGCTAATTCATGCGACAAATTTTTTAAGCCTAATTAATCTATAATTAGAGAATGTTTACTGTAGCATCACATAGGCTAATCATGGATTAATTAGACTCAATAGATTCGTCTCGCGAATTAGTCCAAGATTATGGATGGGTTTTATTAATAGTCTACGTTTAATATTTATAATTAATTTTCAAACATCCGATGTGATAGGGACTTAAAAGTTTTAGTCCCATCTAAACAGGGTCTGAGAGGCCTGTTTGGATGAATAAGTCCCTGTCACATCGAATGTTTAGACACTAATTTGAAGTATTAAACATACACTAATTACAAAACTCATTTCATAACCTTAGACTAATTCGCGAGACGAATCTTTTGAGTCTAATTATGCCATGATTTTGACAATGTGATGCTACAGTAAACTTTTGATAATTATGGATTAATTAGGTTTAAAAAATTCGTCTCGCGGATTAGCTCTCATTTATGAAATTAGTTTTTTTATTATTCTATTTTTAATACTCCAAATTAGCGCAAAACATCCGATGTGACATGGGCTAAAAAGTTTTAGCCCCATCTAAACACCCCCTCAGAAGTCTCGGTTACCCAGTATTATTGTTTCTGTGACCGCAGCGGCAGTGCACAAGCCTCTCGAGCCAACGATCGCGACGGCGGAGTGCCAATCGATCCGAATCACATCCCTTTGCACCCATAAGAAAATCTCATCATTCTGGCAAGGCTCGCATTTGATCGACCTACGTCGAAGGAATGGCCGTCAACGCACAAATCCTATATTACCCTACCTCACCGTTAATATCGTGGCATGGAGCAGTAGCATAGCGGCAATTCAAGGCAACGAACAACTGAACAAGCGATGCGACTGTAAAGCATGTACAGCCCCGCGCCGCGCGCTAATGCGGTGCGGCAAACGAGCCGGCAAATGATGTAGCCGGGTGTGGGCGACGGATTCCGCAGACGAGCGCACGCACCGTCGTACCGACCGCCCCCCCGGCATCCCCCCTTTCCTCCCCCGGCACGGCACAGGCAACGGGCTCAGCCTGGGAGCGCGGGCGCGGCGCGGCGTTTCACCTGGCCCGCAAAGTTTTGTCGGTAAGCCGCGCGTGGTCGCTCGCGACCGAGGCCTCGGCTCGGCTGTGGAGCGCGCGACCGAGGAGGAGGCGGCGCAATTAAAGGCGCAGCGCGATGCCCGATCTGCGGCGCGGCGCGGCGCTGGCAGCTGGATGAGATCACCGCCACCGTGCGCCCGCGGCAACGGAATTAAACCTGCGTTGCGACCGGGCGGGCCGGCGCCGGCTCCACTTGCAGATTTGCAAGCCGCGATCGAGCTGCGGTTGCCGTCGCGAGGCGACGTTGGCCGTGAGTCGTGAGCACGCATTTATGGGCCTCCTCCTCGGTCTGGGTTTTCGGAGGCTAGTATTACCGCACAGAGCAGGTAATATAGCAGCCTATAAGCCGGCTGTAACCATATATCGAGAAGAAAAGAGAAGAGAGAGAAAAGAGCGGGCTACAAATTTATAGCCGGCTGCAACACGAATTCCAGGATGTTATGTGTATATGAGAGGTGGGACCGTGTATTAATGGTTTAATATATTTTTATAGTTAACTATTGTATGAATGAGCTATTAGATTGGCTATAGATGTTTTGGAGCCAGTAGTTGGCTATACTATTGACCTTGCTCTGATAGCAGCCTACTATGCTGCCGCTGGTTCGTCACGTACCCCTACTCCACCTTCGATCGCTGCGGTTACGAGTGGCTTTCACCTTTCGGGTTTCTAAGAAAGAAAGAGGAAGGGATACGACGTTGATACGCATGGGTGGTAGCAGTAAAATAGCAAGTGCAGCGGCCTATGGACTTGCCAGAACGGCAGAACTACCTTGGTGAGTCAAAGTAGTCAGAGTAGCGAGGGTCGTATTTTAATATTTTAGTGCATTCTAATTCTACACTCGCCCAACAAAACAAATGAACATGCCCGCTTTAAAAAGGCTGCAATCAAACTATATTAAATTCGATCAAATATGTTTCATATTGGTCACCGGGTATAAAGAGCTCTAGAGCACGTGTTAAAGGGCGCAAGGAAAAGGATCACTCTGGTTTGTCGTACTTAGTTAGGGAGGTTAAAGATCTACTGATGGGAAGGGAGTTTAAACTCTGTAAGGCTAAGCGTAGTCAAAACAGAGTTAGTCATTGTTTAGCAGATAGAGCTCGGTGTGAGCCCGGCCTATCCGGTATTTGGGCTAACAATAGCTGTAATTTCATTACATGGTTAGTCTTTGAGGACTCCGTGATTGAGTAATATATTCTCTTTTCCCACAAAAAAAAAAGGGCTCAACGAGGATATGAATGTTTATGTTGTGTTGTGTAGTGATGTGAGCGTGTGTGCGTCATACCATGTAATAAAAAAATAGTCGACCAAATATTAACTCATATTGGATCGGTGGCTACCAGGAGAGGAGCTGCGACGACCATGTCTATAGTAGTGGTTATTTGTTAATAGAAAAAAAAAGAACAAAGGTTGAATAAAACATTGATTACAAGCTCCAAATTGACTTAGTCGAGAAAATTGAAATGGCCTATATTCATAATATTTGTACTCCATTTATTTCGAACTACAAATCAAATATTTTAATTTTTATCATCCTTTTCGATAAATTTTATACAAATCAAATATTTTAATTTTTATCATCCTTTTTAATAAATTTTATATAGTTTAACATCATAAGATTTATATTTTTAGATTCACCGTAAGAAATATTTCCATAATATATAGTTTTTATGTTGTTAAGCTATACAGATTTAAAACTTCAATGGTCAAATATACTTATGTTTGAACTAGAATAAACTTAGAATGATAAGTAATTTTAAATGGAGGGAGTATATGAAGTTAGGCACATAATCAGAATATTGCATCGTTGCAAATAAAAGTCCAGATATAGGATGATCACATATACATGGCACTGTAGATGGACCGCAATTATGAGTGCCACCCCTTACATGAGGTCAAATCCGTATGCATGTAAATACGAGCACGAGAATTTAAGCACTAGTGAACTGTTATCCATCAACCACAACCACAATTTACTGAACCCACGGTTTGACGGTTACCGTGAAAACCGTGCGGTTATCGTGAGCTATATCATGATTTTAAAAACTGATAATGTTACCGCACGTAATAGCCACGGTAACCACATAGTTTTTTAAACATTGATCACAGCTCTACCACCATGTGAAATTTATTTTTACAAGATATCACGGTACTAACACATACGCTTATAATGCACTCACACTCACCTTTATAAAAGGACACATGCACACTTTATCCCTATTAGCACTTCAAAAAAATTAGCCTGATAATATATTTTAAAGTTGTTGAAGTCACCACAAATATCTCATTGTTTGACGAATACATTACCCAACATTGAAAAACAATTAGCTGTAATTAAATACCTATGTTAAGTTTAGGACTCTAAAGTGAAGTCGCAGTACAACACAGTTTAATGGTCAAGGTTCATTTCTTTTGTTCTCTAAAGTAGTCTAGCTTATTTTCAACTATGCGCACGGGAGTTGCCAGTCTTTTATTTTGGCCCCATCTGCACTGAAAAGTTAATCTTGATATGTCACCTAAGGGCATCACCAATATACTATGATAAATTGATCTATATAGATGGGACTCATATAAATAGATTTTACATATAGCAATCTCCACAATATATATAGATACAAGATATCGTTAGAAGAAGAGAGAAGAGTAGAGATAGATAATACAATTTATTCCATATGGGTAGTCCATATGCATATGGGTATCTTAATAGATGGCTAAATAGAATATTGTATTGCTTATGGACTACTTTTACACATATACTCTAAGATGAGTCACGTCATACATTAATTCATCACCATTGGATTGAGAAGTACAACAAATCATAACCGTCCCATCCAATTAAAAAGAGAGGAAGCAGTAAAAAAGAAAACTTCCTATGTCGAAAAAAAAATTTAGGATTGGATGCGATACTCCCTCCGTCCTATAATATAAGGGATTTTGACTTTTTACTTACACTGTTTGACCACTCGTCTTATTCAGAAGATTTGTGCAAATATAAAAAATAAAAAGTTGTGTTTAAAATATTTTAGATAATAAAGTAAGTCACAAATAAAATAAATAATAATTTCAAAATTTTTTAAATAAGACGAATGGTCAAATAGTGCAAGCAAAAAGTCAAAATCCCTTATATTATGTGACGGAGGGAGTATATTCTAGTACAATAAATCTGGACATATGTATATCCAGATTCCATATTCATAGTCGTTGATTTTTTATAGGATAAAGGGAGTAGCCAGCATCAAACCATAGGCTTCCCAGATGATTCCATACCCTTCCCTTCGGTCTGGGGGAGAGCAGACAAAAACAAAACTATGAACTGCTACATCATTGCACACAAACAGAGTTAAGGCTGTGTTCGCATGCACCTTTTCCCATCCCCCTCCCTCGTTTTTCACACGCACGTTTTTCAAACTGCTAAACGGTGCGTTTTTTTAAAAAAATTTCTATATGAAAGTTGCTTTAAAAAATCAAATTAATCCATTTTTTAAAAAAATTAGCTAATACTTAATTAATCACGCGTTAATGGACTGCTCTGTTTTCCGTGCGCAGAAGTTGGGTTCCCATCTCCCCCATCCGAACTATGTGATTGTCTTTTTCGTATTTTAGTCCTAAAGTAAATTGTAATTTAGTAGTACAAACTAATCCTGCAAGTACTGGAATTTTGTATTGGTACAAAATGTATGTCTATATGATTAATTTATATTTACAAATAACGAGGCATATGCTCTGCAAGTTAGGATGTGATTGTCTTTTTTTTTTATTTTAGTCCTAAAGTAAATTGTATCTTACAAACTAATCCTGCAACAAAGAGGAATGTATGTCTATATGATTAATTTATATTTTAACAAATAATGAGGCATATGCTCTGCGAGTTAGGATGTGATTGTCTTTTTTTATTCTAGTCCTAAAGTAAATTGTAACTTACAAACTAAGGCTGTGTTTAGTTCCTGATAAAAGTTGAAATTTTGGGGAAAGTTGGAAGTTTGGAAAAAAAATTGAAAGTTCATGTGTGTGGGAAAGTTTTGGATGTGACGTGGTGTGATGGAAAGTTGAAGTTGGGGATAGTTGGAGATGAACTAAACACGGCCTAATCCCACAACAAAGAGGATAGTTTTATGGTTGCGCAAAAGGGAAAGCAAAACCATGGTCAAGATGAATAGAAAATGACGGGCATGTTTGGATTGATGCCCTACCAAGATTTGGCACTACCAAAATTTTGGTAGGGTAGAGTTGAAAATGTTTATTTGGATTGAAGCCAAAATTTGCCCATAAGAGATAAGTTCATAGGCAAAGCCAAATTTATGGCATAGGTAGAGTTTTAGTAGAGGTGTTTGGTTTGCTACCCTACCAAAATTTTGGTAGGGCAAATTTTGGTAGGGTAGCAATCCAAATTGGCCCGACATTTCACATTACAAGCGTATTCAAAATACTATAAATGACACATTTAGGAATGTTTGGTAGATTATTTATTTTTACAACAATAATTAATCACAAATTAAGATAAATATATTATGATATAGCTATAGTTACTGCAAAAATGCATGTTTCACGGATACTTATTTAAGCTAATAGTATGTTCTTGTTGCACTGCCTTTCTTGTCTGCAAACCAAAACTACCCTGCTCCTCATGGCAGCCAGCCTCTCCATAATTGAGTTACTGGTTAGTGGTTATCACTTACCATTTCCTACTGGTAATAGCACCATGTATTTGCTGCTTCTCTTCCAGGTTAGGACAGAAGAAAACAGCAAAGTGGCCCTGGAGCCTGGACCATGGAGTTGAAAAAAATGGATCATCCTCGTCACGATATGCGAGAGGCCGGTTGTTGGGCAAGCAAGCAAGCAAGCAGATTTCCAAGGGAAGCTAAGCAAGCACCAGAGCATATTTCCGGGCATCACCTGCAACTGGCAGCTGATGGCTATCTGAACCGAGAGGCGTTTAGGTCAGATGATGATGAGCTGCACCGTACCAAACCCGGTGTTCGGAGAGAGACAGAGATGCCGATACGGCAACACCTGCATTTTGGAAAAATCGCAGACTTGGCGTTTGGAAATTGCTCCGAGTTCGCAGCATGCAGCGGTACGCTGTACTATATTGTATTCGTGCATACGATGGGCGCCTGGGTCCTCGTTGTAGGTCGCCGATCGCTCGCCAAACGAGCACCGGAAACCGTCGCCTGTCAGCGTGACGGCTGCGTCAGCAGCGCCGGCACGGTTGCCGCATGATGATAGTTAGTAACTCGTTTATTGTGAGTCAACGGTGCTTGGGACTTGGGGTTGGGGAAGGGGGGAGGAATCAAGTGTTCATCGGTTCAGCTTGAGTAGTAGTACTAGTTTCGAGCCACTGATTGTCTATTGCTTGTGGAGATTTTTAGAGAAAAGGCTCAAGGCCCAGCTTTATATAAAGCATAACAGGTTCATACAAGACTTAGAGACCGAAAGCAGATAATACCGGGGATGCCGGTTTTACAAGACAAGCAAAGGTAAAACGTACAAAAGGAACAGCAAACACAACTTGACCGCATGGCTAGTTCTATAGGAGATTAGAAAGTTTGGTCACTGCGCCTCTGTCTATATCTTCAGTGAAAGCTTCAAGCCTCTCCCTCCACGCGCAGCTCTTGAATTCTGGCAAGCAGCGAGCCCTTTGCCACCTCCAAATCTGCTACCAGCTTCATCGGCACCAGGGAGCTCCACTGTTGCAAGAACGACACTGCCTTGTAAGGTAGCTGTAAAATATCAGACAAAAGCTTATTGTTAAACACCCAATCGTTTCTGGTTAACCAAAGCGCCCACGCCCCCGCTGCAATGATGCAAAGGATGGGGATATTAGAAGCATCCCCTGGAGTTCTAAGCAAATTCAGCAGTTCAACACGAGAATTGGGGACAGTGTCCCATTTAAAGGCATCCCTAACACAACACCACCAGAATTTTGCTGGGGGACGGAGGAAAATCAGGTGATCTGCATCCTCTATTTTGCCACAAAGTTTGCAAGACGGGCTCCCAGGCCAATTCATCTTCTTCAACTGGTTTGCTGCCTGAATCCTCCCCTTCAACATCATCCAGACGAAGATGTTGATTTTGGCTGGGATTGGCAAGCTTAGTATCTCCAGCATCCTCCTATCTTTCACCCCCCCGAAAGCCAATTCTTTATATAGCGATTTAGTGGTATATACGCCTGACTTAGTTAAACACCAAGTCATAATATCCCTCTCATCAGTTAAGGTGATCTCCTCCAAGATCAAGTGTAAATTCTCCCACTCTTCCAGATCCTGATTTCTGAGAGATCTTCTCAACTCAATTATCCATTCTCCCCCCGAGTACATCTGATTAACCGTTGCTTGGGGGTCTCTACATATACTGTAGATATAAGGGAATTGTGTTTTCAAAGGTGTATCCCCAATCCACACATCATCCCAAAAGAAAACAGACCTCCCACTCTCCACCTTATATTTGCTACCCAGCTTCATCCATTTCTTGACCTCATGGAGCCCTTTCCAGAATTGAGAGCCTCCCACAGGTGAAGATTGGAAAAAACCCCCCTCACCCAGATATTTCCTTCTCAGGAGATTACAACATGGGTCATCAAGTCCTGATTCCAGCTTGAAAATCCACTTACAAAGTAAAGCTCTATTCATTAATCTGGTATCAATGAAACCTAAGCCCCCAAACTCTTTAGGTCTGCACATAGCTTCCCATTTGATCATATGATACTTCCTTTTATTTTCCAGACCCTCCCAAAAAAATCTAGCTCTCAAGCTATCCATCTTGTGATGTATTGATTCTGGGAGGGAATAGAAACCCATCATATACATTGGTATACTGCTCAGGCAGGAATTGATGAGCACAGCTCTCCCCCCATACGATAAATGTCCACACTTCCAGGTGGCTAATCTTTTTTCAATCTTATAGACTGGAGTGATCAGGTCTGCTACAGTAAGTTTCTCATCACCGATGGGCAGACCTAGATACTTGATAGGCAACTTCCCCACCTGACAATTAAACAGATATACCACCCTTTTTGACTCCCTCTCATCTGCACCCAGTACCACCACTTCACTTTTCTGGTAGTTGATTTTCATACCCGACATAGCTTCATAACAATATAACAGAAATTTAACTATCAGGATATTTGAGTCTGACAACTCCAAGAACAGGATTGTGTCATCTGCATATTGAAGGTGAGTTAACCCCCCCTGCACCACCAGATGAGGCACCAACCCTTGGAGGTGTCCTTTTTCTTTGGCTAAATCTAACATCTCGGCTAAAGCATCTGCCACCAGATTAAAGAGCAGCGGTGACAGTGGATCTCCTTGTCTCAAACCTTTGTGTGTTTTAAAGAACTCATCACCCACTCCATTAATATTTATTGCCACTCTTCCATTCATAGTAGCTTGTTTCATCCACCCTATCCATTTCTCCCCAAAACCCTTCCTTTGGAGAACATCAAAAAGAAAACCCCACTGTACTTTATCGTATGCTTTCTCGAAGTCAAGTTTCAGAACAATCCCAGATTGGTTTCTAGATCTCAAGTCATGCAAGACTTCATGTAAAATGACTGCCCCATCAAGAATGTATCTGCCTGGGATGAAGGCTGTTTGGCTCATGCTAACAACTTTATTAGCCACTGCAGTTAGTCGAGTTGTCAGAATTTTTGTCAGCAATTTGAAGCTAACATTGAGTAAGCAAATTGGCCTGTACTGTCTGATTGTGTTTGCGTCAGCCACCTTTGGAATCAGGGTGATCATCCCATAGTTTAGTCTCCACATGTCTAGCTCACCCTCGAACAACAGGTCTAGCATCTCCTTTATCTGTAATTTTAGCTGTGGCCAGAATTCTTTAAAGAAAGTCACTGGAAGCCCATCTGGGCCAGGAGCCGTATTTGATTTCATTTCCTTAATGGCCTTTTCTATCTCCTCCAATGAAAACGGCCTAGTTAACCACTCATCATCCCCCTGTTCTAGTCTCCCTCTATTACTCCACATCTCATTGCCCAGGACCACTTTAGGAGCTTGTTCTGTTCCAAACAAAGATTTGTAAAAGTCGTATATATGTTTCTTTATTTCCTGTGAGTCAGTTATTGCTTGTGGAGATCACCAAGAGTCCAGAGGTTTAGGACTTTGGGTGTGTTTAGTTCACGTTAAAATTAGAAGTTTGGTTGAAATTGGAAAGATGTGACGGAAAAGTTGGAAGTTTATGTGTGTAGGAAAGTTTTGATGTGATGGAAAAGTTGAAAGTTTGAAGAAAAGGTTTGGAACTAAACAAGGCCATGTAGGGTAGCAATTCTACGATGATAGTCATCATGATACCATAAGACTCTCTATTGCTTGTGGAAATCACCAAGAGTCGAGAGGGTTTTGGACTTTATAGGGTAGCAATTATACGATGATACTTCATGATACCATAAGTCTGTCTCTGTTGCTTGTGGAAATCACCAAGAATTGAGAGGGTTTTGGACTTTATAGGGTAGCAATTCTACAACGATAGTCATGATACCATAATAGGCGGCTCTTCATCTTGTGCTTTCACTTTCCTGACGCAATTCAAGGGGTAGTCGTGTCGCCATCGGGTAGTTGGGCCTGGTTCGGCCTTATTGGGCTTAGAATGATAGCTTCCAAAGTCGGAATAAGATCACTTTGACTTCCTTAACTTGTGACCGAATTTGATTTGTGTCCTTCAATCGCAATATCAAATATCTCGACCCCTCAACTATTAGAACCGGTGCAATTTGACTCCCTCGGTGTTTTTGGAGGGTGATTTCACTGACGTGGCATCTACATGGCAGTGTTGACTTAGTATGTGGCGTTGACGTGGCGCTTAGGCGGCATTAGAGTTAAAAACATAATATGGGACCCATTTGTCATCCACACACAGAAAATTTGTGGACCCACTGACATATGGGACTCACATGTCATCCTCTCCTCACTCCTTCTCCTCGCTCTCCTCCCTTCTCTCTCTATCTCTTTCTCTCCCTTAGACCGCTATCGCCACCTGCCGCCGAACGGCGCCGTGCTGCCGCCCGCCGGTGCCCCTCTCCTTCACCTCTCACTGCATCGCCCGCTGCCGCCAAGCGCACGGCGAAGGGTAAGGAGTCGTGGCGGCGCAGGGCACTCGCGGCGGTGGAGGACCTGCTGGCTGTTGCTGCTCCTGTTCTCGCCATTGTCGGAGTCGGCGCCGCCCACGCCGACGGAGAATCTCAAGGAGGCGATGAGCACACCGAGGCTCGGACCCAGCTTCGCCGGTGGGACAAAGTGGGACTCGATGGAGGCGGTGGAGCTCTCCTCTCTCTCCCCACACCACCTCATGTAGCTTCCCCCTCGACGCGTCAGCAGGTAGGGGTATCCATCGCTTGTGCAGCTGCACCGAGTCTCATCAGCCGCTCCATCGCCGCCACCGCCACCGCTGGTGGATCCTTCCTTGTGCTGCTCTCGTGGATACGACACCATCGACGGAGCCAACATCCTTTGGTCTTGATTAAGATCGCCGCTTGTTGCCTGCTAGTGCCCTCTTCACATACGAAACCCCACAATATCCGGTCTCTGGCGATTACCATTGCCGAGCTCGAGCAGTGACTTGCCGTCGCAATCCATCCCTCTCTAGTGGGCGGCAGTAGGGAGGCGCTGCGGCAGGCGGCGGGAGGTGGAGGAGAGGGCATCGGCGGGCGGCAGCACGGCGCCGCTCAGCGGCAGGCAGCGATGCGGTCTAAGGGGAGAAAGAGACAGAGAGAAGGGAGAGAGCGAGGAGGAAGGAGTGAGGAGAGGATGACATGTGGGTCCCACATGTCAGTGACCCACAATTTTTTGTGTGTGTGGATGACAAATGGGTCCCACATTATGTTTTAAACTCTAATGCCACCTAAGCGCCACGTCAATGCCACAGGCCAAGTCAACACTGCCACTTAGACATCACGTCAGCGAAACCGTCCTCCAAAACCACCGAGGGAGTCAAATTGCACCAATTTTAATAGTTGAGCTGTTGAGATATCTGGCATTGCGATTGAAGGATAGATCAGATTCGGTGACTAGTTAAGGGAGTCAAAGTGATCTTTTCCTCCAATGTCTGGCCATATTTTATAGAAGTCCAATTTGACTCCCTTAATATAGGTAAGTCGAATCTATTCTATATCACTCAATCGCCAAACCTGGTATACGACTCCAATTATTAAAACTTAAAAGTAGTAAATAATGACTCCCAAGATAATATTAATGGTGGTTTTCGTTGACGTGGTGTCTACGTAGCACGTTGATCTGGTTTTCGTCCTACGTGACACTGCAACCACAAAAATGCAATTTAATCACGTGGGACTCACAAGTTAGTGTCCTACTTTTTTCCTCTCTTCTGTTCGCTCCTTCATATATGCGCTAGCGCTACGCCACATCGTCCATCGTTTTAGGATTGAGCGTGTGCTAGCTGCTGTGGTGGGCATCAACGCCCAGGTAGGGTGTGTCAGGGGTGGCACCTACCGTGGCGATGGAGAGGGGGATTGGGTGCTTGGGATTTGATATGTAGCTACCACGTAGAATGAAAACCATGTTAACGTGTCACATAGACGCTGCATCATCGAAAACCACCATCAATACTATCGTAAGTGTTGTTTTGCACCCATTTTAATAGTTCTGAATATCGTTGTACCTAGTTATGCAGCAAGGGATACGGATCAAATTCAACCTATATTTAAGGGAGTTATATTGGACTTTTTCCATTCATATTTCATATTTCAGGCCCAATTTAAGTCCCCCCGATCAAAGTTTCATTGTGAATACAATTTTAGTTGTCTATAAACAACCGGTTTGAAATTGCCAGTCGGAATTTCCCCATTGACACGTACTTATTAGAGCAAGTTTAGTAGTATAGCCAACTACCAGCTCCAAATCATCTATAGCCAATTGAATAGCCAATTCATACAATAGTTGCTTACTATACTATTAATACATGGTATCACCAGTCATATACACATTGTGTCTTGTAATCCGTGCTATAGCTGGCTATAGATATGTAGCCCGCTGATCTTCTCTCTATTCTTTATCTCTTTAAAATATGTTTATAGTTGGCTTAGCCTCTATTGTACATGCTATTAGTATTCATATGGTCCGGATGGAGCACATCCTTCAAAAAAAAGAAGGAAATTAACCCAGTCCCGGTGCTCAAACTCCTGCCTGGATCAATTCTTCAGTATCCTCTTCAGCTGAATATCCTCCTCGCCGGACTGAACAGGCAGAACATGAACAGGTAGAATGCGAGGGCGGCCGCCTCCTCCACCGCCACGCTCGCCCAACGGTAACCGAACTTGCGCCCACGAGCAACTTCAGGATGAACACGGCCATCCAGCGTGTGGTACAGGTACACCGCCACCGCGAGGTAGAGCTGGCGGAACAGCGCGAGCTTGCCGAGCCTCCGCGCCCCTTGTCGTCCGTGTCGGCCTCCTTCCGTAGCGCCCGGATGCCCCTGCCCATCGGCATCAGCACCGCGACGCAGCAGGCGAGCTGGACTAGGACGAAGGCGTGGCCCCACGTCCAGGCCACGCCTCCGGCGGTGAACGCCGGGGCGTCGCCGGACAAGGTGGTGGGGATCGCCATGTAGACCTGGAGCGGAACCATCGCCGTCAACACGTTCAGCTCACGGCCCGGCACGAACGGCTCCGGGAGCGACCACCCAGCGCCGATCAGCGCGACCACGGGAAGAGCATGGCGTTCTTGAGCAAGACGCAACGCCAGGCACGGCACGTTCCACCCGCGCGCCGTCCCGGCGACGACGCTGGTGTATCGCCCGTCGTAGGCCGCCGCCGCCGTGAGGCAGTGCAGCATGAGCACGGCGAGGAGGCCGGACATGGCGTCGTGCACGGGGCGCGCCGTGGAGCAGCCGCGGGCGAGCGTGCGGTGCAGCCACGCGATCAGGAACACGCCGTAGCACACGGCGAAGAAGGAGTAGACCATCGCGACGGGGTCCTCGCCGCCGTCCGGGTTGGAGTCGGACAGCTCGACACGGACGTCCATGGTGACGCGCGTCCCCGACCCGCAGTTGGCGAAGTAGAGGCTGTACTCCCCGGCGCGGGTGATGGGGAAGGTGCTGCCTACTTCGTAGCGGCCGCGGCCGTTGAGAGCAGCGAACGTGACGAGCCGGACGATGCGTCGGCTGGAGAGGATGCATCGCCTATAGGTCGGTGTACGCATCATCTTCTTGAAGACCTGGTCGAGCCTCATCCCGTCGGGGAGGAGGAAGAAACCGGAAAGACACGGGCCTTTCAATTTCATGTCAGCCTCGCCGCTGGCCGTCGCGGCAATCGACAACGAGCCGTTTCGGGAGAATCTGAACTTGCCTAGGAGGATGAGCGGGCGCGGGTCATCCTTGAAAGACTCGTGCATTGCGTGAGCTGCTGCTGCCTGATGGAGTGTAGCTCCGGCGAGAACGATGAGGAGGGGAATCTAGCGGCGGCCATGGGCGGCAGAAAGAAAAAATGGCTGTAAGACGTCGAGCTCGCTCTCGGCGATGCTGGTGTTTTTCCGAGCAGATTTATGCGTCCCGACGGCCGGCCGGCGGGACGCACAAGGCGGGATGGTTTCGTTGGATTGGACGAGGCAGACAGGGAGGCATTGTATTTTGGCGCGTTTTTTCTACTGCCGGCGTGAATTCTCACAGCTGTCTTGCACTCTGAATCAAGAACAGAGCATCTCCTTGTCTGAATGCTTAACATCTCAACGCAGAGCCATTAGCTTGGGACTTCAGGTTGAAGTATCAAAAGCATCAGAGCACTCTCAAAGTCTTGAGACAATTTCCTACTTCAACCTGATTTAGCTGAAGGTATTGACGGGCTCCTGTACGAGTTCCAAATCTCTCTGTACTATTAGCAGCAAAATGTATGTGCTCCTGAATTTCCAGTTAAGGCGTTCGATCAATTAGTTTATGCAAAAATATAACCGAGTTACATTCCAGGAACTAATGTGTAGAATTAAGTTTCTTGCTTGAATAAAATCCCCTGCCTCGTTGTATTGTATATCTAAGTGCATTTCAGTTCTCATTTTAAGAATGGCATATACTTTGTATTCCCTCCGTCCCAAAATAAGTTTATTTTTCACACATCACACATGTACCCTAATACAAAACCTAAAACTATAGTACCCTCATTTTATCAAATCTCAATGCAATTAGTCCCCTCTTTATCTACTACCAATACATTTATACCCTACTTAAACAAACTCCGATGCAATGATTACTCAAAAATGAACTTACTTGCTTGTGAAGCCTTATCCTCCTGACTTATTAGGAAATATGGAAAGAACGAAATCAGCAGGTGTTCAGACAGAAAGAGCTGTCGGCAACAAGCCTGGTCGCCAAGATCAAAGAGAAGGCAAAAGACTTGGAGCTTGAAAGGTGCAAAGGGCCTTCGAAACCTAGTCCCTTGGGGTTCGCGGTTTTCCCCTTTTTGTAAATATATTCCATATACGTTGTACACTTTTTCTCCTACTCTATTCAATGAGATTGGCATAGTTTTGTGCCGGTTCATTAAAAAAATTAACGTATTTTGAGACAAATAGGATAGGCTAAAAATGAACTTACTATTTATGGGGCAGTGGGAGTAGCTTCTATGGCCATGTTAGTCTTATACAGAAGTTCAATTCAGATAGCTCACCAAATACAAGATGGCAATCCTACGACTACAATATTATCATATCATTGGCATATCAACAGTCAAGATGAACTGTGAGCTTATAGCAATACAGAATAGCACGATAGCCCATATGATCCGCTGTTTCGCTGGTTCAAGATGCATTACATTCATGCATCAAGCCATCAAGATTAATGAAGCACGTCGACTAGATGCTACTCTGGGCCTTACAAGTGATTCACCTACTATGTTTATTTGCTACCCAGTCTGCCAGTCATGCATAAAGAACCTAAGCAACCAGATGGTGATACACCAATAAGCATATATTGCATAATTGGTGTCCCCTTCTATAGTTCTGTCACTCATTCCTAATAACCCACCTATAAAATCATGAACCTAGGTCTGAAGTCATATCTACCGATGTTCTCTCGATAGCAACAAAATTCTACAGCTCATAAATGACAAAGAACAGCAGATAAGTACGAAGAAGCAAACCTGAGTATTGGCAAAATGGCAACATTGAATAAATGCCCCTAATTTGCAACACAAGCAGCCCAATTATCTTTGGACTTCTCAACAACATTTGATGCTAGAAGAAAGGAGTGAAAAGAGTGAATATCTCCATAACACATAGACAAATATAGGCTAAATCCTGCATCTGTATAGTATGACCGACATCAATGGAGGAGAAATTGAACAGGTCAGGCTGTATTTCCCATCATGTATCCTCTCACTGGATCACAACACTCTAGAGCTCAAACTCCTCCTCCCGGAGTGCCAGCTCTGCAGCTTCCTCCTCATCCTCATCAAGAGCGAAATATTGGTTCCTCTCTGCTGGCCTGAACATGTAGAACATGAACAGGTAGAATGCCACAGTGGCCACCTCCTCTGCGGCAACACTCACCCATCTGTACTTGTAGTTGGTGATTGTCTTCAGAGCATACACAATGATCCTAGTGAAGTATAGGTATCCAATCACAACAACATAGAACTGGCGGAAAAGGGTGAGCTTGGCGAGGGTTCGGGCCGCCTTGCCGTCTGTCTTGGATGACTCCCGCAGCGACCGCATCGACCACACGACCGGGAAGAGCACGGCACAGCAGCATGCGACATCAACAAACAAGAAGATCTGGTTCCATGTTACCCATCCCTGCAAGAATGGACCGGTCTCACCGACCACAGCTGCAGCAATGTTAGCTGCAACCTGCAATGGGATCACAACCATGAGGACCTTCTTCTCCTTGTCCTGAAGGAAGGGCTTCAGGAATGACCAACCGGTCCCAATCAGAGCAATCACAGCAAACAAGATCACACCCTTCACCAGCTGGAACAGGTAGAACATCACATCCCATCCGTGTGGTGTCCCGGCGATGCGGATGTAGTGCTGGTCCTCGGCCGCGGAGATACAGTAGAGCATGCGCGCCGCGAGCAGACCGGACATGAGGTGGTGGATGCGGTGCGCCGAGAGGCGGTTGCGGTAGAGGGTGACGTAAAGCCAGACGGCCAAGAACACAAGGTAGCAGACCGTGAAGAAGGCGTAGATCGCCGGGACGGGGGCCTGGCCGACGGAGAGGTAGTCCTTGGAGCCATCCAGGTTGGTGTTGTACATGTCGGTGCGGACCTCCATGGTGACGGCCGTCTCCGGCGCGCAGTTGGCGAAGAAGAGGCTGTACTCGTCGGGTTGGGTGACCGGGAAGGTCTTGTTGTAGTTGCCGTTGCCGTCGAGGTCGGCGAAGCTGAAGAGCGGCTTGACGTAGGGGCTGGAGAGGACGCATCCCGGGTTGGGCTCGGGGTTGGGGTTTAGATCCGTGGGCGGTGGCTGCTCGTAGATGGCCTCGAAGACCGCCTCGTCGGAGAGGAGGAAGAACCCGAACTGATCCGGCTCCGCCTTGGCGAGCTTCGAGGAGGTCCTCGCGCCGGTGATGGCGATGGACACGAACCCACGGCGGGAGAACCCGAAGGTCCAGCCGTCTAGGCAGAAGGCAGGGCGGCGTGAAATGCGAGAGCTGCTGCTACTGCCGAAACGCCGTGGGCGGGGTGACTAATCGGTAGAGTAATAATTTGCCAACGAGTATAAAATTCGTTTCTCAATCGATATATCATATATATAACTTATATCCCAACTCACAGTGTAGTGTCAACTTTAACCCCTCGGTAATACAATGATTGGTTTTGGCTGATGTAACGAATGAGACTCACATGGATCCCGCATGTTATGGAGGTAGGCGCGGATCTCACGTCCGTTGGATTTGCATCGAGATTGGTGCCACGTGGGTGGGTGACTTTGACCGAGGGGTACTCTTAGCAGGGAAGCAACGCGTCGGTTTCGCGTCGGTTGGATCGTTGGATTGTGATTGGACGGTGGATCTGATTGGTCGCGGCTCGATCAGTTTAGGCATTTTTTTTCTACATTAGTTTAGGCATGTTTTTGACGCAGTAGCAAAATGTTCGTGCTTTCATTGGGCTCGGCCGCATAATAATAAAATTCCGGCGAAATTTAAGACGAAGAAGAGAAGTCTAAATTCTAGAGAAGGTTTAAACAGGATAAGGGATCGATGGAAAAGAGGGCGACGGCATGCCGGGTCAAGCACGGTCATCTCCTTCGACGTGTTCGAGAAGGCTAAAGTCGCCGTGCTTCGTACAGCCGCGGCCGTGAGATTATGCGCCTCAAATTGACCCGCAGGAACGAAAGGGTGTTTGTGTGTTAGGATAGGAAGCAGTGAAGCACTGCTGGAGGCAGAGTGCGTATTCACAATGACATACCATGTTGGGCTTCAGATTGATGCTATTTTTAACCATACAACTAATTTTTAATAAAATTGTTAAAAAGTATCTACATTTAGTTTGTTGCCAAACTTTGATAAGTACATAAGAAATCCTATCAAAAAATTTTGCAATATTATCGACTTGCCAAA
>CM020178.1:38701572-38719444 GCA_009805545.1 Oryza longistaminata
CGGAGATAATTTTACTGTGGTCTAAATTATGTGGCTGTAAGTCTGTAACTTTGCCTTTCTATTTTCCCGGACCTTTTCAATTTCTATTGAATCTATAACGTTTCTAGCAAAACTAGTAAGGGTATTCTCGGATCTTATCAGTAGGTTTCTAGCAAAATTACCTAGTGTAATGAGTGAAGCAATACTCACCTCGCTACATCGTTATTTACTTGTGGCAATGATTCTTCTGTACTTGTTTGGGGGGGGGGGGGGGGGGGGGGTGCTTTGTTTTTTTTTTTGGGCCCTGTCGCCGTGTCGCGTCTTACTTACACGGGGCACCTCTTCAACGACGACGACGCCGCCGCCGTGGCGCTGGCCACCGCCGAGATGACGCCGCTGTGGACGCCAGCCCGCTCCCACTCCCACAGCCCTGGCCCCGCGGCGCCGAGCCGGCATCGCGGTCGCATCACCGACTCGTCGTTCGCCGCGAACAACGGCGACGACAACTACTCGGCGGCGTCGGCCGGCGGTGGCGCGCAGCAGCAGGTGGACAGGAAGGCCGCTGACGACCAGTGAGAGAGAGATAGAGAGGAAGAGTGAGCAGCGAGTGAGAGAGAGAAGAGTGAGAGAGAGAGGAAGAGTGGAAGAGTATGACACATGGGTCCCACAAATTTTTTTATAAATAGAATGCTTACTGTAGTGCCACGCGTACGCCAAGTAGACCAAAACAACCGCAGATTGGGTCGAGGGGGGTAATTCGTCCGGTTTGCATGATTGGGGGTGAAGAATATCCGGTTTTGTGGTTCAGGGGGGTAATTCGGACGACCACGATAGTTCAGGGGGGTAATTCGTACTTTTTCCTTACAGAAAGAATAAGAAAAAAAATCCAATAGTTCTCATGAAAGTTGGCAATAGAATGAAAATCAAAAACAAAAAAACATGCAACTCACTGTACAATAGGTTGAGCTCGTTTGGTGCCATAAAATTCTGCAGCTGAAGGAGCCTTGCACAATTGGACAATTTGTATTCCATTTAGTTCTGAGTGGTTTGGTTGATACAGGAAGGAATTGTAAAAATCAAGAAATACTGTGAGCTATGTTATCTGTTAATGTGTATATCTGGAATTTTCATGTACATATCAATTCCAGAGACAGAGACTGAATCTAGGAGACCTTTTCTCTTACAAGGCATACACTTGGTTAAGCTCAGTCTCTGAGAGCTCAGTATTATCATACCAGGAGCTTGATCCACTTCTTCTTGACATCTTCTCTTTTTTTCTTATCTTCCTCATGCGCTTTGATTTCACCACATAGTATGTCATTGTACCCAGAACGCCAGCCATTGTGATACCACCTATCAAACTAACTAGTAGTGCTGCCCATTGGAAATGGCGGCCTAGCACAATATAGCAAGAGGCAATGAAAGAAATGGTAGTGCAAACTGATGCCAGCCACATAAGCTTGTTGATCACCTCAACAACCTTCCTCTCAGACTTAGTTTCTCCCCTGACAACCGTTATCTGAACTACGACTACCGCCAATGATGTAAACAGAGCAATAGCATTGAAGATGAAGAAAATTCTAAAGGAGGCTGCCTGAACAACAACCGCAACTCCATTGTTGGCATTTCCACCAGGCACAGTGAATATGGCTGCAAAGGCTACCGTGGCAAAAAGTACTGCAACAACAGTTACAGAGTTCGTTGCATTATTGATGCCTTCTCTGTGCAACTTTCTGAGTTCCTTAGCAATCCCATGCACATTTTTGTTCGTTTTTCTTGTCTGTTCCAGCTGTGTGTGGACATCTTTCTTGATCTCTGTCACTGTTTTTCGGAGCTCATCTCGAGGCTGATTCAGCTCCCTAGATCTGAGTGCGCCATGCTGAGATAAAATATCCTTTATTTCAGAAGACTCCTCACAGAGTGGCAAGGCTTCAGCTATATCATACGCAGTCTTGTGGTCTCTGGTTAGTGCATTGACATGGGTATCTGGTAATCGCAAGAGAACAGCAACTATCTGTAGAAGATAAGAAAAAGAAATTAATGACTTATTTGATTATTTTAGATTATATTTATTAATACAAAAGGAACTAATGACTATCTATTCTGGTGAACCAAAAAATGCACAAATATCATTTAGCGCATCCTAAGAAAGCATTTGTTCATACAAGATAATTTGATTAGCTAGGAGAATAACTTGGTTTTAACAAATTTGATTGGATGATGCCCATACTAAAAGGGGTAACAACATAGCTAATCAAGGTATTTCTTAGAAGGTGAAAACACACGGCATCACCTATTTGATTTCATTTAAACTGTACATTAATGTTTCCAGAAGAAGAGTAAATCTTAATGGATATTTGATCATTCAATTAACAAGATATAACCATCAGGTAGAGTTCCAGGTTCTTTTTACATTGTAGTTTTCTAGATATGAAGTAATCATATGAAAGATAAACATTCCATAGTGTTAGTAATTATTTTCTGTACGATGTTCCTTCAGAATTGAAAAAGAATGCCAGTGCACAAGGGAAGACATAAAATTATTCAAAATGAAAACATTGAGAAATATGATTAATTACCTCTGCATCGCTTTTTCCTTGTTGCTACATGCAAGGCGGTGTTTCCATTTTTGTCTGGCAGCATTACAATTGCTGGATCAGCGTCGACAAGTGCTCTAAGCACATCACAGTTTGTTCCTTTTACAGCCATATGCAAGGCTGTTTGACCTTTCTTGTCATTTCTTCTTGCTAGCTGAGGATCTTTCTCGAGTAATGCTTTAACAATTTCAACGTGCCCTTGTCGAGCAGCAAAATGCAAGGAATTTTTCCCATTATCTTTAGCCATTTCCACCAATCCAAAATCATCTAGTTCTAGTAACAATTTGACAACTTCGGTGTGACCCCTCGTAGCTGCTGAAATAAGTGGACTAGTATTCGCAGGCCCAAAGGTCTTGGCAAGCAACCTATTGTTGGGGACTAGGGCACCCACAATGGTTATCTATAGGCTCTCTATAAGATATCTATGTCAGCATATTTTTCTACTTGGAAGAGATTAAATGAAGAGAGAGAGCAAAGCTATCTACTAATCTAGAGATAGTCTATAGAGAAAAACGAGGCAATGGATTAGAGAGTTATAGATACCCATATAGACATAACATTGAAGTGGTTTACTATTAATCTAGCCTATTGCTGAGATGTACATGTTTTATAGATAGCATCTTACTTTACATTGTGGGTGCTCTTGTGGGCACGTTCGGTTTTGGCTCTATCGAGCGGAAATTATACGTAATCGACGACCCTTTTTTGCTTAAACTAACGCTGGTTATTGCCTGCCTGCTGCGTGGTTAGTGACTGTACTTTCGTGTCCTGTGTGTGTATCCACTGAGCCGGCAATGACACTTCGCAGATAGCCAATACAGCTTCGATCGGAGACCATTCAGGATCTTCCTTTGAGAGTTTGAGTGGACTTTGTTCGGACGCAATCCGATGCTGACATGAAAGGGAGCACATGAAACGGGCGAGAAAAAGACGACCCGCAACCGGCGGTAGGAATATGAGGAAACGAAGGAAGGTTACGTGACAACGACACACCAAACTTCGCACTGTCGGATGTCTCGCACGATGATATTACTTAAACTTTCATCAAACATTACAAAATGGAAGGGCCATGACCGCTTTTTTGCCTTTTTGGCCTAGAAGATTAGAGAGGGTTTTCAGGCAAAGAGGATATAACCCGCTATATTCCCATGTGATGTTTTTAGCTAGACTGATCAAAGGGGGAGAGTTTCCCAACTGATTTTTCATTCAAGATTAGTCTCGTGTGATGTTATGAACATTAAACGATCTAACAGCGAAAACTTATGTTAGGGACAAGCTTAAATGCACTGACGTTTCCGGGCAATGGGAGGTAAAAACATCACGATCGAGATTGAATGATAGTTTGAAATCGAATGCTCGTAACGTCATGCAGATAGTAACGAGCTCGTGCTGGATGCAATGCAATGCAACGACCCTGCAAACTCCTAAAACGCTATGTGTTGACCTGTGTTAATCACTTCCGGACTTCCTTCCGGTTGGCGGCTTGTCTGGGCCGGCCCGAAACGCCCGCGCCGCTTCACAAGCGGAAACGGCCCGGTCGCAACAAATTCCAGCAGTAAACAGCTCACTCACCTTCATGGATTTCGAGCGACATCGCGAGCGAGATAAGCGAATGCAGTAGCCAGTAGTGGGATTATCCCTGGGTCAAAGCCGCGCGGTAGGGTTCCCGAGGTAGGGTTTCGGGCGGGGAGCTGCTTTAAGAGGCGCACGGCCGGCGGCGAAAGAGGAAGGCGCGAGGAAGGAGAGGTGGGGGAGGATGAGGAGAATGGCGAGACGGTAACGACTCCTTTGGATGGTAGCTTTCGCGGAGGAGGTTTTGTTGGGGTTTGGGCCATCGGCCGGGCGGGAGGTGGGGGGAAGAAAGCGTGGGCGTGGGGCCCACTTGTCAGGGGCGCGAGCTGTGAGTGAGAAGTTGCCCGGTGGCTTCGACGCCGTCCTTTTCCTCGTGGAACGTCGACGTCACGGCGATGAGTCCAAGCGGAAGAAGAGATCGGAAGTGGGAGAGAATTGCGCTGTCGCGCGTCACATAAATCCACGCACGGGGGGGATTATGGGCACGTTCGGTTGCAAGGCGGTGTTTCCATTTTTGTCTGGCAGCATTACAATTGCTGGATCAGCGTCGACAAGTGCTCTAAGCACATCACAGTTTGTTCCTTTTACAGCCATATGCAAGGCTGTTTGACCTTTCTTGTCATTTCTTCTTGCTAGCTGAGGATCTTTCTCGAGTAATGCTTTAACAATTTCAACGTGCCCTTGTCGAGCAGCAAAATGCAAGGAATTTTTCCCATTATCTTTAGCCATTTCCACCAATCCAAAATCATCTAGTTCTAGTAACAATTTGACAACTTCGGTGTGACCCCTCGTAGCTGCTGAAATAAGTGGACTAGTATTCGCAGGCCCAAAGGTCTTGGCAAGCAACCTATTGTGAAGTAACATTTCCTGCACAACAGCTGCAAGAAAAAATGTTTGCTCAGAGGTTTGCATACTATATACATGAGGGATAACATCAAGATACACTGAACTGGAGAAAGACATTAGTTACATTATCCTAGTTGTTCCTATGTATGAAGAGAAAATGAACGACTGCGTATATTGGCTTCGCTGTTAACATGTATAAATGAGAAAGTAATAGGTTTGTTCAAAATTCAGAATGTGTAGAACACATAAAAGACCAAAACTTTTAATGTGATTATGGAATTATGCACAGTTTTCTGCTACAAACCCAATATCCAGAAATTCAATGTTACAAGTTGCCATGCTAACAATGAAATAACAGGCTAACATATTTTTTGAATCACAACAATTTACATAAGTACACTGGCCTCAGAGGAAAGTGAACAACTAATATTCATGGACAGATGGGGGAAAAATCAGCAAGAAGAAGCACCGATTAATATGTGGTAGTCAGTTAGACATGAGTTTGTGTCTAAAGATTATAGAAACAATATTGTATCTAGCAAACTCAGGTCCTAGCAATAATTAGTGTTACGAAACACACACTGTTACTGTTTTTAATTGGAATTTATCCCTCCCTCTCTCCTGCTCATGATTCAGAAGCTGCGGCAGATGAGTTGTGGGACTTCAAGATTCAGGAATTGGATTTCTACCAGTCTTGTTCGGTTCAACCAGCGTCAATGGCGCTCAAGAAGCTACTTGAGTGCTTCACTGGCTGGCAGCCAGTTCCGCTGCCGGAAGACACCTGCCTCAAAGAGGAAACTGATTCTGCTCCTGCTGACACTACCGCTTGACACATGAACAACTGTAATGAAAAGAGTAGTAAAAATACCACACAGTCCACTTGAAGTAAATAAATCAAATAACGTATCCACAATTAGTCAATTACTAATTTATTAGTATAGTAATGACGGTAACAGTATGTTCTGATAAGTACGATGGATATTGCAAAATGGGACTTCAGATGTCTGAAACTCTTAATTCTGAAGCTACCGTGTATTATATTCATCAAACTCGTGGATCCGATGCCACTGTCCTGCAATCCAGATGGAATATACTGTACTAGTAGTATAAGATCAACATGAGGAATCAACTGATAATGCCACATGATTTTGACCTGCGTCCGCAGACATTCATCTGCATGCGCGTTGTTTTTATGGTCTCTGGAGTTCCATTTTGACGAGCTGCATTTTTAATCTTCTGATGTTAAGGAATCCACTCTTTTACACACAGATGTATAAAACTGTTGCGTGTCATTGGCTATGTTAAGGAAAGAAAAATGCAGAGATTTCCCATGGTTGCTTGGTTGTAACTTCCCAGGTCTCACGATTTTGCGGTGCTCGTTTTTTTTTTTTTTTTGGGAAGCAGTATATATACATATGCATAGTCGATGTAGGCACCAATCGTGTTAAGTTTGCTAGTTCCGAAAGCATCTGAAGACAGACGCATATGGCCATGGTACGTTCAGTAACACCCTACACCAGTTCAGATATTCATTTGCGTATCACGGATCATGATTCAGGCTGAGTTCCTCAACCTGTTTTTTTTTCTCTTGGCAGGATCAGTACAGTGAGAATATCAAGTATGACGAGGTTAGTTAATCCTGATAAGCGATCCCACCATGGTAGCCTTCATAGTTTCTGATTGCCAGCCCTTTTTCTAACTCGATTTTCACAGGAGTTTTTTGTGAACTCCCGTGGCAACAAGCTGTTCACCTGCAGATGGACACCGCATAAACAAGAACCAAAAGCTCTGATCTTTATCTGTCATGGTACTGCTACTAACAAGATTTCCCTTTTGTGTTAAATCGATTCAAAGAAGCGATTAGACAAACTGATCATTTTCACCTTGATTATTCTTCTCCAGGAATCGCAGCAGAGTGCAGCGTATCGATGAGAGGTATCAACACCATCCTTCGATTATTCATTTATTCTTGCCCGACTGAAACGCTGACAGCTGCACAAATATTCAGACACCGCCGCTCGATTGGTGCGAGCCGGATATGCCGTTTACGGGATTGATCATGAAGGCCACGGTAGATCATCTGGTCAGAGATGCTATATACCAAACTTCGGCGACATCGTCACAGACTGCGCGAACTATTTCACGAGTATTTGCGGTATGAATCAAACGATATCGTCCCATCGAAAAGCAGTTTGGGGATGGCAAAACTCTGAATTTATGGTTGCTGGTTTCAGAGAAGCCGGAGAACAGGGAGAAGAAGAGGTTCCTGTACGGCATCTCCATGGGTGGAGGCGTGGCGCTTCTCCTCCACAGGAAGGAGCCGACCTACTGGGATGGAGCCGTCTTGCTTGCTCCTATGTGCAAGGTCCGTTCATGGCGAAATGGCTCGACAACGAGCTCTCTTTCCTCTGAAACCTGTAGAGTTCTTTATTTTTACTTATACCACCTCATGTTTTTCTTCACAAATTTCCCTTTTTTCTAAACGATTTTCGTATGATTGTTTTCTATCTTATGATGTCAGATTTCTGATGACATGCGGCCTCACCCGATCGTGGTCAGCGCTCTGAAAATGGTGTGCGCTGTGGCTCCTAGTTGGAGAATCATACCCACACCGGACATAATTGACAAAGTTTGCTAAAGATCCAGAGATGAGAAAGCAGGTATAGCTAACATGTGTTAGTTGCATGGCCGGAAGAAAAAGGCAGAGTTTACTGAACTTGTCTTTGTTGGTAACTGCGTTTAGGTTCGTTCAAATCCGTACATATACAGGGGAAAGCTCCCACTGAAGACCTGTCATGAACTCCTGATGGTCAGCCTAAAAAAAAAAATCTAAAAACGAAAAAAATTCTCCAAGTCAAGCGTCCAACGAATCCTCCATGTTGCGCGGGTCTATTTGCGTTTGGCACCCTGTACTGTATTATCTTTCGGAGAGGTTATTTCGAAAGCAGCGTGCACTTTTTTAAAAGAAAAAGCAAAAACATGATCAACGCACGTAACACTCGTCATCAATGTTCATGGAAGCACAATAATATAGCAACATTAATGCACGAATATGGTTATTGCCCTCTTTGATTATAACATGACGATAAAATAGTACTACTTAGTTATATGGAGAAGAGTTCGTTATATGCAGTACTACTATATATGATACAACTATTTATATTGGGTCAAACATGGTTTATATGAAAATACTTGTCTGGAAGCATTAGCGATGTGGCGATCCATCCAACAGGGTTTGAGTCAAGGTGACCATAAAAAAAATATTAATACACATGGTTAATTGACAAAAAAAAAGCAACTTTAGATATTTGCAGCCAATCACAATCCCTTTTTCGATAATAAACACGAAGTATATCATCGCATTAAGCTTTTAAGAGGTAGTTTACACGTAACAAAAAGAAAAGACAGTTTTAAACGGGTTATCTCTTGTAACATGTATACAGCCTATGGAGCTACTTCTACGATCCGAAATTTACCAAAGTACAACGCCAGCAAGCCACTAGGGCGCATCCTCTTTTCCTATCATCTTTGGTAGCTATATCCAGCTTCAACGGTATTGGTTGAAAGTTCAGATCTTTCTCTCATTTGCAGATAACCTAAGCTGCTACAGCCACAACTCTGTTGAAGCTATATTGCTTTTGCCGTTGGATTTTTTGACACGATGCCTCATCACCAATGTACTAAGGATATGGTTGGTTAAGCAGCCAATTGCATCGAGAACAAGCGACGAGTTTAAGGAGAAGGGGATTGAGCTATTAGCGCATGATTAATTAAGTATTAATAATTTTAAATTTTAAAAATGTATTAATATGATTTTTTAAATCAACTTTCACATAGAAAAATTTTGCAAAAAACATACTGTTTAATAGTTTAGGAAACGTGCGCGCGGAAAACGATGCTTTTTCTCACTCAATCTCACCCTGACGAACATAGTCAAGAGAGTATTATTTGACAATATAACCGGTAAGGGGGGATGAAAACCGTCAAACAAGAGGGTCTTCTTCCTCACTTCCTGCATGAAATGCGGTGCTTTTCTAACAAAGGGCGAACTGTTGGAGGGTCAATTCGCAACAATCGCGGAGCAAAACGAAAACCCCAAATTACCCTCGCACACCTCGGCTTGTTTCTTCTCCTACCCCCCCTTCCCGACGATGTCGAGCGTGTCTATTCTGACATCATCTCCTGGCTGGACGAAAGGTCGGATTGTGCAGGCAGTGTTCCTGAAACTTTCTGAGAGATGTCAATCATGTGCCATTGCAGTTTCCCTGTGCTTGTCCGCTGTAAATTGGTCCTACCGAAAACGAGATACTGAGGCTGTGTTTAGATCCAAAGTTTGGATCCAAACTTCAGTCCTTTTTCATCACATCAACCTGTCATACACATACAACTTTTCAGTTACATCATCTCCAATTTCAACCAAAATCCAAACTTTGGATCCAACTAAACACAGCCTGAAACTTGTTCTGAATAACAAAACTTGTTCCGATCAGGAATTGCGCACTACAGAAATGCAGAATGCAGAGAGCTTGGAACAGATTGTTAGTGTGAACACAAATGTGATCTTGCGGCTAAACCAAAGTCGGCAAGAAAGATTTTTTGGGCAATCACTACAGTGATCGCTCCTTCAAGAACATCCCTGATCGGGGGATTTACCGCCTCAAACAGTGTCGGTTCCCCCTGTGTGCAGTGGCTATAAATAGAGATCAATACCTAAGTGTTAAACCCTAAGAGATTCGATTACTACCCGATCAAGCAAAACCCACTGAGAATACAGGGAAGAACCGAAACACATCTCTCTCTGTGCTTCCAAACAAGAGAGAAAGAGAGAAGAACAAAGACAGAGAAATGGGAACCCCTGGAGATCAAGGTATGACTCAATCCCATTTCAATTTGTAGTTCCACTTTGTGCCAAACCGATCCAGAGCAATCTAACATAGATCACATTGCTGACAGAAGATTTCTGTACTGGTAATCGGTTAAACTTTAGACTGGGTGATGATTGGTTGATTAGTGTTGGTGTCGCTAAATTAAACCGAAGGTTTGACGTGCATTTGCTAACCACCAAATGGTTGTTGTTTGTCTTGAAAAGGAGACAGGAAAAGGAGCGGCAGTTTGCGTGATTGCTTCGATTTGACGAAAAGACGACGAGGCCACGAGGGAGAGGGACGCGCCGTCTCCGATCAGAAATTCAGAACAGATCGTCGTCGTTCGATGACGCGCGACAGCCTCGGTTTAACGGACTCGCGGGTCCGAATCTCAAAGGCACGCAAGCACGAATCTAACAGTGCACCTACTGCCCGGGCCGTCCGTGGGCCAGATCTGGATGGGGAGAGAGATTCTGAACCCTTCCAAGTCAAGCGTCCAACGAATCCTTCATATTGCGCGGGTCTATTTGCGTTTGGCACCCTGTACTGTATTGGAGTATCTTTCAGAGAGGTTATTTTGAAAGCAGCGTACACTTTTTTAAAGAAAAAGCAAAAACATGATCAACGCACGTAACACTCGTCATCAATTTTCATGGAAGCATGGTTATTTGGGTAAGCACAATAATTTAGCAACATTAATGCACGAATATGGTTATTGCCCTCTTTGATTATAACATGACGATAAAATAGTACTTAGTTATTTGGAGAAGAGTTCGTTATATGGAGTACTACTATATATGAGTAGAACTACTTATATTGGGTCAGACATGATTTATATAAAAATTATGTCTGGAAGCACTAGCGATGTGGCAATCCATCCAACAGAGTTTATGTAAAGGTGGCCATAAACAATTAAATATTAATACACATGGTTAATTGACAACAAAAATTAGCAATGTTAGATACTTGCAGCCAATCACAATCCCTTTTTCGATAATAAACACGAAGTATATCATCGCACTAAGCTTTGGTAGTTTATACGTAACAAAAAGAAAAGACAGTTTAAAACGGGTTGTCTCTGGTGACATGTATGCAACCTATGGAGCTACTTCTACAATCCGAAGTTTAGCAAAGTACAACGCCAGCAAGCCGCTAGGGCACAACCTCTTTTGCTATTGTCTTTGGTAGCTATATCCAGCTTCATCGGTATTGGTTGAAAATCCAGTTCTTTCTCTCGTTTGCAGACAATCTAAGCTGCTACAATCACGACTCTATGGAAACTATATCGATTCTGCCGTTGAATTTATTTGACACAATGTCGCATCACCAATGTACGAAGGATGTGGTTGGGTAAGCAGCCAATTGCATCGAGAATGAGCGACTAAAGAGAGTATTATTTGACAATCAAAATTGGTAAAGAGGGGGGAAGGAAAAACCATCAAACAAGAGAGAGGGTCTTCTTCCTGCATGAAATGCGGTGCTTTTCTAACAAAGGGCGAACTGTTGGAGGGTCAATTCGCAACAATCGCGGAGCAAAACGAAAACCCCAAACTACCCTCGCACACCTCGGCTTGTTTCTTCTCCTACCCCCCCCCCCCCCTCCGTTTGCTTAGGCTAAAATCTTTAGAACACTTTAAATTCATGAAAAGCCACAATGTGGCCAGCTATGTCATGCAAAACTTAACACAGACCAAAAATGTGCTCATAAACAATTGAAAACATTGGCTAACATTATGGCGTTAAGGGTATAGAGAACGCATGGAGGCATAAAACGTAGGCCTGTTACATGCGTACTAATCCTAACACGCCCAACATCATTCAATGTGGTCGGGGTAACTCTGCTTAACTTTGGCTTCAATGCTGCCCTGCCTTTTTATCGACACACACTTTTAGTTAAGGCTTATTTGTACTTCACTGCGTCATTATTTACCAGATGTTCTGTTTTGAAGCCAAGAAAACACAATATCCCTGAGTGGATTTTTTTTTCTTTCAATTTTGATGATAGGACTTTAGTTAAGGAATGGTTATATATCTATTTACCCACACCTTCTGTATATTCTTAAAAAAAGAAAGATGATCTTCTGTAGTTTCTCACTTTATGCTTAAAATGAAGAAACCAAACCAGTTGGAAATTTAGTACTTCGGAAATGAAGCTGCATCTTTTCCGTCAAATGCTGCAGGCTCTCCTGGATGCCAAATGGGAATGGCCAAAATTGTGACGATTTGCCCGTTTGTTTTGTGCTTTAATTGCGTTGGCCGTGCGGTATATTGGTATTATGTCCTTGGCATGCTTTGTTGATTTGAACCTCCTGTTCTTATTGCAATTGCTTGGTCAATGACATCTCTTGAAAACTTTTTTGAGCACTAAGATGATGCTAATAACATCATGGAACTATAGCCACAATCAATTCCCTGATATTTATTCTCGCAAATTCTGAGAAAATTTTGTCACATCAATGGCCTATATCTTAAATCTGCCTTCGAAACAGCATCAGGGGATACCCAGCAAGTCATCAAGTTGAACATAAAAAAAAAAGGCTCTGGCCTCCATTGTTTTCACATTTTCCCTCTTTTTCATTTAAATTTTTTGCCTTATCATATTCTTCCTCCCCTTAATCATTCCAAGCTTTAGAGTTGGCATTATGTTGGACTATAAGCAGATGTTTTCTAATAAGCACTACAATGGATTTTTTTATGTATATACAACTAGAAGGGATTTTTGTCCTTTTTGGATTTCATGTTTTAAGTGTGTCGGCCACCAGTGCTGTTATTTCCCATCAAGGTACTTTGCCCAAGTACAGGTGTGTTCCTTGGTTAACTTAGCAGCCCATGATAGTTGCATTCAGAACCCCTGAAATAAATTAAATTATTTATAATACAGAAGTTTCAAAGCTCCAAATGCAGATAACATTATTAATACAGGTGCCAGAAAAGCTTGTTGTGCATAAAGCTGAGACTCCCTTGAGTTAATGTAGTGGCGCACTGTGCCATTGCTTACATACATAAGTAAGGCCCCTCCGCCCATGTCGATTGTTAATATCAAAGCTGACACAAATTATAGAACTTCATGTCTTGCTTTATCTGCCGGCATGGCATTGGAAAAACAGCCTTCTGAGAGTAAATCATGTGTCTTGTATTGTGTTTAAAGAAACAAGCAACTAAGATCTTAATCAGGGGAATTGGTTTGCATGTGGAGACGTTACACACATAGAAAACAGAATAAAGCGACAGTGTCCACCAAAAAGTAATTGGCCCTCTTTGGTTAATTATGCCTCCATTTTTCTCTTAATTGTTGATGTTTGTTTATATTACTTCTTTTTTTTTCTTAGTAGCCTACTGCAACATTGCACCTGCAATAGGCGATGGTTATGCAGCAGAGACTTTTACTTTCAGTTTAGTTTTGTTGATGGGAAATCTGCACCTCTGGTATTAGGAACAGTCATTCCAAGTGCTTACACTATTTGTGTTTAAATATTAGAAGTTAGAAAATTTTGAAAACTATTTGCTTCTTACACAAATTACACAACGCACTTGAATTTTCTCTGCAAGGACATTATAAGGATTCATCGTCTGCAGGTATCTGAAGATCAAAAGTGTACAGAATTAGCCCAAAAGTGTTTAAATTGTTACATTTACACTTCACGTCGGCAAATCTCAATATATATCAATCTGCGTATCTTCAGACTCTGCAGCTATCCTGACGCTGCATGCTGACATGAAACGCGAAACCTGCATCGCTTGCACTCTTTCTCACCGAGCGCCAGTTGGCTGTACCTTTTGCAAGTATGCTATTGCTCCCTGGAATTTGGATGTCCATCTCTGAGCTTGCCACTGCTTCTCCTCCTGCAGCACTGGCCCCACACCAGCAGTCAGTGGAGCCTTTAGTATGGCAGGAGGATGAATTTGATGAAGAAGCAGGACGTATGATGACGCTTGAGGATGTCTTGTTTTGATGATGAGTATCGAATAAGGACGCTGTGAGAAGGACCTCCTGTGCCGCCACTCCATCTTCTTTAAGCCTCCTCCAAGTGTGGACACTGTGCTGATAGGTGAGGCTATTACCTGTTGACTTCTGAATTCTGGCCAAATGCCGGGTTCATTCCTCCAAGACTTGAAACTGCGCCGATCTGGGAGAGCCTTTATTGCACTAGCGGTACCAGTCCTTTAGCCATCTCGGAATTGCCTGCTTAGTGGCAAATATTGTTTGATATAAGCTTTTTGATGCCGTTAGCTTGAGGCCAAGGTTGAGAGCCTGCATGAACTGAGCTTCCTGGACCATGGCTGCTTTTCGCAGGCGCGGCCTCCTCCAGCCAGCACCGATACCAGCTGATGTGCACTCGCGGGAAGGTAATGCTCAGCATCGAGCTCTCCACTGACATAACATGAAATTTGCCCGCGTGATGCATTTGCACGACTGGTTATGGCGTTGCTGGGCAGTGCTCGGCCGGAGAGGAGGCCCTTCTCAGCTGCACCTCTCGCAGGAGCTTCTCGACCATACCTTGATGCGCTGGGTGGAAGTGGGACGGGCAGTAGCTTGCCCTTGTAGAAGAGCTCATCGGCTGGTGATTTGCCGCGGGCTCCCACTGTCAACCGGCAAGCGACATGGTGGAAACTTCGCAACTGCCCTTGAGTTTTGTTTGGGAGCCGCCATGGCTGTTGCTGTAGCCCAGAGCAAGCTTGCCTCTGGCACTGGCAGTCACCGCCTCTGCCGCTGCAGGTGAGCTCAGCGTCCATGTCTATGTAGTCCCTCTTCTGGAGTGGTTGCGTCATGGCGTTTTTTTGAGCGGCCCATGTCTCGCCATTGTTGTTGCCTACCTTGCCTTGTGTGTTTGGTGTGCTGTTTCTTGGTTTTTGGTTTTGCAGACATAGTGGTTGTGTTTTAGGGAAAGAAGGGAAGGAGTCGCGGCAATGCTTAAAGCAGGATGCCTGTAGCAAAGAGTCTTATTAATTGGCTTATACTAGTACTTATTGACGGGAACCTACCCTTAACCCTAGACTGCCTTTTGTTGCATCCTAATCCTCTTTCGTGTCACGGCAATATTGCAATTGCAGTACTACTATGGTACTAGTTATCGGTCATATTTACTGTCGTGCTCTATTATTGCCCTATTTTTTGGCCTGCAGTGCATTGGTGATTTGGCATATTTTAGTTGTTTCGTCCCTTCGCATGCCTTCTCTTCTCATGACTTAAGCTATATGTTGTTTAAACGTGATAGGTTTACCAAGGTATCCATTTAGAGCTGGCCAACGAGGGCGCCCACTTTAACCAAAGATTTACAAACTGCTTGCGTACCTTCTGATAATGTATGGTTCAATGGGACAGCCTCATTTTCCTTCCAAAGCAAGATAGCTGTAGAAAGAGGTTTAGTGTGATGGCTTGCGCATCGGCTTGATGGTAGCCTGCGAATTGGTTTTGTTTGTTGGAGTAGTGGAAGGTGCAGGATGGTTAAATCAATCCCTGCAAAAACTTAACCTTGACCTGGGAAGACCTTTCGAACAATTGGAAGGTTTTCTGGCAGTGAAACTTGCTTCCAAGGAAACATCATTATTAGCTCTTGCTTGACCTTTCGCTGTTCAAGTCTATCATTGTAAATTTAAAGACGAGCGCATGCCCTCAAAACATGGATCACATGCTATTTGTTTATTTCATCTTCATGTCAAACCTGTGGAAGTGTGAGCCAGTGACATCAGTGAAGAGCTCAGGCCCCTTGTTTTAAGTTCCCTGTCCAACTGGTGGCCGGTGCGCCAGCTAGACGTTTGTTCTTGGCATTTTCCTCCCTAATTTCTTTTTTTTTTTAATCTAGTGGGGGGGCCAAAAACCAAAACTAGCTTTCCCTTCCTGGCTTGGCATCAACAATGTCAACCTTTAGTCTCTTTGCTGGTAATTATTGCATCACTGGGCCGTGCATTAGCTCTCATCGAGGTCCTTTGTGCATGGTTAAGAGCTACTCGGCATTAACAGGCACTTTGGATTTATCTAAGTCAGACCTCTTTTAAGTTCGACTAAATACTACAGAAGGAATATTAATATCTAAACAATAAATTAGTTCATGCAATGCTTGTTTTTTTTTTTTGGGTTGGGGTGGTTTTTTGGTTGTTTATTTTTTGTATGTTTGGGCGGTTTTTTTTGGGTTGGGTTTTAGTTTGGGTTTTTGGTTGTTTGTTTGTGTTGGGCTTCTGTTTGGGTTTTTTTTTTTGTACTTTTATTTGTTGTTCTGGGTGGGGTTTCGTGGGGTGGGGTTTTTTCATTATGTTTCTGGTTGTTTTTTATTCTGTGTATTTTTTTGTTTGTGTATTTTATGGGGTTATTGTTTTTTATTTTGTTTTTTTGTTGTTGTGTTTGTGGGGTTTTTGGTGTTTTTTTGTTGGTTTATTTTTTTGTGGTTGTTGTTTTTTCATATTTTTTTTGTCTGGTTGGGTTTTTGGTTTTGGTTTGGTTCTTTGGTCGTTCTGTTTTCGGTGGTGTGTATCGGTTTGGGTGTCTGTTCTGGGGTTGGGGGTTGTTTCTTTCTGTTTTGTTTTATTATTATTGTAGTTGTGGTTTTTTGGTACAAGGGATGTGGTTTTTGTCTATGTGTTGAGGTTGTGTGTGGGGGTGGTTTATCTCTTCTGGTGTTGCTCTCGTTTTGAGTCGAGATTATGAGCGGTACTTAATGATATAGGTTATTTTTTATTCGTGTGAGGTGTTGGGGTGTTGGTCGGGGGTGTTTCCTACGTTTTGTAGCCCGAGGTATCATGTGTTAACTCTCGTCGTGTGTGTTTGTGACCGCGCTTTCATTATGCTCTAAAAATATAGTCTATGTTTGTGATAGTATAATGTAGGCTTGTGTTCGTTTGGGGGCGCAAATATCCATCGCAAGAACGTTTCAATTGTATTGTGGTTTCTGTGAGGTGGGGGGTGTGAGGTGTTACGGTTGTTTTGGTTGTTCTGTGTTCCCTGTTTGAAGTGTGTAGGCGTTGTGTTCCTCGTGGGGGGTTCTTGTATAGGTGGTGGGTCTTGCCGTTCTTATTTTGTGTTTTCTTGTCATTTTTTTTTTCTTAAGCTGGTGTTTGGTTGTGAGTGGTAGTGTTGTTTGCTCTTTTGAGTATAGCGAACAATCTGTTGGAGGCGGCTCAATTCGCACGATATAAAAATCCCCGCGGCAGCGTAGAAGCCAATACGAAAACAACCCCCAAAATTACCCATCGATTCCAACCGCACTCCGGCCTTTCTCTCGCTTATTCCCTGTGTGATCGTATAGCCTAACCCCCCCCCGTCCCGCCTTCCCTGGCGCCTCACACCAAACCACCAACCGCGAGCCCTACCACCGCCCACCAACCACCTCCTCTACGGCGTCACTCGCTCATTCTGTCTCGGCACCCCAGATCTCAACATCTCATGTTCCCCACCCAGCCGGCCGGGCGCGCGCGCCCGCCGCACCGCCCCGGCGCCAAGCGTCCCATGAGCCGTCCCGCCCCGGGCCCCGATCCGTGTCGGCTCCTCCTCGACGAGCAGCCGCCCTCTCTTCGTCCTCCTCCGGGCGCACCTGATCGCCTCCTCCTTCTTCTCTGCGCCCCTACCCTCTTTCTCCCTCTCCCCGCCTCCACGTCCCGACCGACCGCCGCTCTTCTACTCGCCTCCACACCTCTCGGCCACGTCTCGGGCTGTGCCCCCCCGGGTTCCGCCCGCCGCCCCGCCGCGTCGGTCGTCACCGCAGGGGCCGGGTTCGTTCGCAGCCACCTCGTCGACAGGCTCTCGCTGGAGCAAGAGGACAGCGAGTGATCGTACGGGGTGGACAACTCTATCCACCGGGCAGAAGGGACAACGTCGCAGCCACCCACCTCCGGACCCCAGGTTCGAACGCTGCTACCGCACACGGATGTTCGTCGAGCCACATCCTGCTCGCAGAGTGTGGACCGGCACTCCTATCACCTCGCTGCCCCCCGCCCCCGGGCACTACAAGTAAACACACCCAATTCAAGACGCATCATATCCTTTCTCGTCCCGGGACTGCACATACCTTTGGAATTTGC
>CM020178.1:38726090-38786805 GCA_009805545.1 Oryza longistaminata
CGGCCGGCGGCCGGCGGCCGTGTGTACCGTGGTCAGCAGGAGCGCGAGTGCAACGCAGGATTGGGCGAGGATGCTGCGACGTCGAGTTTGTGCTTGCATCTCGGCACGCAGTTTTGACTCGTAGACGAGGCTTTGGAGTTTGGAGGTGTGGTTTTTTTGTGAGGTGTGCTTGTTTAAGCTGTCAAAATTAAGGTTTAGGTAATCAAGAGGCAAAATGGGGTTGGTCTTATGCTAAACTGCTCCACTTTGGATCTCAACGACTCCCACTTAACACAATAATAACACGACCAGCCTGTAGTAGTAGCACGTAGTAGAAGCATGAAATGATCTGCTGTGCAAAAGCGTGCGGGTGTTTGCTCTCCTGTCCGGGACAATGTCGATCATTAGTTATTTATCACATAATCTCCGCTTCTGTAGACAATTTACGTAACCTAATAATACGCATTCAGTGATGGTTTGTGTACAATTCAGACTAAATTTTATTCTGGCCCCACTGTGCAGCGACTAGTGATAAAACCTCTTCAGCTGAGCTCTGCCCCGCAGCGCTCCCCGCCGTTCCCAAATTTGTTGCGGCGGGAGAGGGTCGGAGAGACAAGCAGCGGCGGCGGCGGCGGCGCGTGCTCGGCGGCGGCGATGAGGATCGAGGAGGTGCAGTCGGCGGCAAAGAAGCAGCGCATCGCCACCCACACCCACATCAAGGGCCTCGGCCTCGACGTGCGTGCTCATCTACCGCGCTTCTCCGTGCAACGCGAGGGGGTTTTTCTCCTAGGGTTTTAGCCTCGGGATGATTCGCGTAGATCTCCATGTTTTTCTTTTTTGTTCTTTTTCTGACGGCTTGGCTTGTTGGTTTGGTTTCATCGAGCAGGCCAATGGGGCGGCGATAGGGCTGGCGTCGGGGTTCGTGGGGCAGGCGGCGGCGCGGGAGGCGGCCGGCCTGGTGGTCGACATGATCCGCCAGAAGAAGATGGCCGGCCGCGCGCTGCTCCTCGCTGGCCCGCCCGCCACCGGCAAGACGGCCCTCGCTCTCGGCATCTCCCAGGAGCTCGGTAGTAAGGTTTGGTGCTTCAACTTATTCTCCTCGGGCAAACTGTATTATTGTTGGGGTATTTGGATTGATGGAGATAAATGTTTACTTCTGAAATGCACAATGCTACACTTTCTCCGCTGTATTACGTACCGTTGAGGACTGCGCTAGATTTGGACTCGACGCTACAAATTAGGATGTTAGATTTAGGCTCCATAGTGAACACACACTGTTATTTACAACGGATGCTTACTGCAAGCTTATTCCAAGGCAGAAGTTTGCAATTTCGCTTGTCTGCTAGTGAAGAGATTGAGGATCCTCCTGGGGTAAAATGGTAGGTTCGAAAGGTTGCAAACCAACCAAACTGGGTCCGAACTTCACTTACAATTATGATGTGTGACGGGGGATAAATTTCCTACCTCTGATACGACATGCTTAGTTTAAGAGGTCTTATTCAGTTTCCTAGTTCTCTTCACTGAAGAATGAGTTAGATCATCTAGCTGCTCAGATGAATCCCATTTATCAAGTTCAATGAGGATTACTGGTGGACACTTGATAATAAGCCTTTTTGAAATGTTTGATTTTTTTCATTCTTCAATTAGCTAGTGTAAATAAGTAATTCTGCATTCACAAGGGCTCATCTAGCTCCACAAAGGTGTTTATATTGAGCTTCAGGTATTTGAGATCCATGCCTTGTCATTTTCTAAATTGAACTTTGATAGGATGATTCAATTAGATTTTAGATTCACCTAATTAAACTTGTGTTATGGTCTATGTTTTTGCCTTTCAGCATTTTTTGAGATTTGGATGTTTGTTGCTAGCTGGTTCAATATGTTATAGTGCCTTTTCGCCTGCTGGTGAAAAGTTCCTTATTCCTTGAAAATATTTGTGCTAAGATTTCTGAGGCTAAATTATTGTGGATCACTGGCATAAGATGTCAACTTATTGGATACCTGTACATTTTGTTTGTTTTATTCCTAAGAACTATATGATAAATTTTGTCTGTAATAGTTATGAGTTTTTTGTTTGATGCCCTACATCTACTTCAGTTTTGGTAAAAGTTCCAATGTATCTAATGGTTGATGTGTTGTCTTGTTATTTCATAACACAGGTCCCCTTCTGTCCTATGGTGGGATCAGAAGTGTATTCCTCAGAGGTCAAGAAAACTGAGGTGCTGATGGAAAATTTCCGTTGAGCTATAGGCTTGCGTATAAAAGAAAATAAAGAGGTTTATGAAGGAGAGGTAAGCACATAGTTTTTGCTAGTTTTTTAAGTTTGTGCAAGGATAGTGTTCTTGAATTACGTTTTCACACTCATTCATAACTGATACGGTATTCCCATTGTCTGTTTCTAAAATAATATAAAACTATGCTTCATTGCCTTTTAGGTTACTGAACTTTCGCCAGAAGAAGCTGAGAGTACAACAGGTGGATATGGAAAAAGCATTAGCCATGTAATCATAGGTCTGAAGACTGTAAAAGGGACTAAGCAGCTGAAGTTAGATCCTACAATTTACGATGCCTTAATAAAGGAAAAGGTTTACTTCCTGATCCTCATCCTTATGTCGTGTGCTAGACTTTAAAACTACATTTCTTTCATGTTTTGAAATTTGAGTAATAGTCAGAGGTTTGTTTGTTTCTTATTCAAAAGAATGCCTTCTGTTGAATATTTAATATATCGTACAAACTTTGGAGAATGTTACTTGTAGAAATTTGCATGATTGACTTCAGATACTCTACTGTGTAAGAACTCATAACTTATCACTTTGGACTGGAGCTGATTAGATCCCTCGGTACTGAGATTCATTTCTGTTACTTCCATTTTCTGCACAAGATGTTTCATATTTATCATCAGCTATCTGTGGGATGCAGGTGGCAGTGGGTGATGTTATATACATTGAAGCTAATAGTGGTGCAGTGAAAAGAGTTGGTAGATGTGATTCTTTTGCTACAGAATACGATCTTGAAGCTGAGGAGTATGTTCCGATTCCCAAAGGAGAGGTCCATAAGAAAAAGGAAATAGTGCAGGTAATTTGATGAATCTTTGTCTTAAGGATTTTTGCACATACATTTTGCACAGTCAACTCTTCTTTGCATTGTGCTATCCATTAATTAATGTTGTTGATAATCGAAGAAATAAATGTATCGTGTATTCGTGTTTAATAAATTTGAAGTACAGTGTCAAATGTCGACGTTTAGAAGATTGAAAGTAGAGCTATGGTGCATTTTGTGGCCATCACACCTTGTCTGAATAGAGGGGATTACGACCAAGTCTAACACCTTTATGGAGAATTGAACTTACATCCCTGCTAAACAAAAATAAATAAGATTTGGTCTTATTCACCTAACTGTCTACATTTGTAATTGTACCTCCATTGGTAAATAATTTCATGAGGTTAACAAACAAACACTAAGATTTTATCAAATCCATGACTTGATGTCTTACTAAGACGTATTATAATCCTTGGAGTCATTAGGTTTGATTAATTATTGTTACATCTGACAAAGGTCAAGCTGTATGATTTGCCTTTTTATCTATTATCTCTCAAACATTATATTCTTTTACTGCTGTATAAGAAAATTTGTTCTCATATGCAGTGTTAGTGCATTCAATCTTTCTGCTTATGGCTCTTAAGTTATATGGAAGTTAATGAATATAGGAAAACTTCTCCTGTCATTTATGTACAGGATGTTACGCTTCATGACCTTGATGCTGCAAATGCTCAACCACAAGGAGGCCAAGATATTTTGTCCCTTATGGGGCAAATGATGAAGCCACGAAAGACTGAAATCACTGATAAGCTTCGGCAAGAAATCAATAAGGTTTTTCAGTTTCTGATTGAGCGGCACCCATTCTTTGAAACTAGTTTCTGATTGAGCGGCACCCATTCTTTGAAACTAGTTTCTGATTGAGCGGCACCCATTCTTTGAAACTGGATTAAATTTAATGAACATTCCAGGATCGATGTATGATCTTTAATCTTTATATTGCATTTTAGTAGGTGGTCAACAGATATATTGATGAAGGAATTGCAGAGCTTGTACCTGGTGTTCTGTTCATTGATGAGGTATCTTCTTATTTTATCCGTATGATTGAAAGTTTACTGCTCTCAGTGGGCTAATTTTGGAGTCAGAAAGTACAAATATGAATGATGGTGTGTTTATATGTTGTGAAGCATACAGTGTCTTGTCCTTGTGAAGCAGTGCCATGCTGTATAACTTATTTATTACTATTGTTCTACTACATGGTAGAAATATGTCTTAATGTTGTTTGATTTAATTACTTATTATTGTTAGGAACTTTAATTGCAGGTCCACATGCTAGATATTGAATGCTTCTCTTATCTTAATCGTGCTCTGGAGAGCCCATTATCACCAATTGTGATACTTGCGACAAATAGAGGAATATGTAATGTAAGGTAAACGGTTTGATTTACCGCTCGAAGCACTCTGTCACATTGCAATACCAGAGTAATACTGCGTCTATCAGTTTGTCTATTACTATGCTCCTTAAAGTTAACAATTCTTTTATATACTTGTGTGAATGTGTCCAGAGGAACTGATATGACAAGTCCGCATGGTATACCAGTTGATCTTCTAGATCGATTGGTGATTATTCGAACAGAAACATACGGTCCCACTGAGATGATCCAGGTTTGATTTTGGGTCTTATATCAGTTAGGCTTTTTCTGTCTAGAAATGTGTGTGATTCTTGCTCATCGCCCTTTGCAGATTCTTGCTATTAGAGCACAGGTAGAAGAGATTGAGATCGATGAAGAAAGTCTTGCATTTTTAGGAGAGATCGGACAACAGACATCTTTGAGGTATTTTTCTTAGGCTGAGTTATTATCTCCACTTTCCCAACTCACTTCCCTCGTTTTCCACGCGCACGCTTTTCAAACTGCTAAACGGTACGTCTTTTGCAAAAATTTTCTATGTGAAAGTTACTTTTAAAAAATCATGTTAATCCATTTTTCAAATTTATTTTAGCTAAAACTTAATTGATCATGCACTAAACGCTGCTTCGTTTTGGGTGCTAGGGGGTGAGGGTTCCCACCCCTCACTCCTGAACACACCCTTAGTTGTTATTGTAAAAGGTAAAAGAATAGGTCGCTTTGTGCTCACCACACTGCTGCTTTTTGGTTGTTATTGTTCCTCCTGGCTATGCCCACAAATTTGCAAAAGATAGTTAAGCTGAAACGTTGAGTAAAGGGAATATGTTGAGTAGACCGGTCTTACCTTCCAGTTTCAGTGTTCTACTATAAGCATTTTTAATTGAGATTGCTACTGATGAACGACTGTATATCTTAAATCTCTTGCAGGCATGCTATTCAGCTGCTATCACCTGCCAGCGTAGTTGCAAAGGCTAATGGGAGAGAAAAGATCAGCAAGGTATGTATTGACATTTCATCAGGATATATTGTAACATCCTCTTCGCCTCTTCGCTCCTAGAGCTGCTACCTGCACTTATAGTGTGATATTATTCTTACTATCTTACACACGGTGAACTCATGACCTTTACCAGGCCGATCTTGAGGAAGTCAGTGGTCTGTATTTGGATGCTAAATCGTCGGCGCGTCTCCTTCAGGAGCAGCAGGAAAGATACATCACCTAAGATCTCTTGCTGTACGACGATGTATTTGTCCTTAGTCATTCCGCTGGATCTCTGATAACTTGGTACTAAAGTGCGAAGACTTCTTTAGGGCACTGGATTGATTTATGCGGAAATGTAGAATCCGAACTATGTACTCCCGCCAACCTCTAGAGGAAAACTTGATTTCGGCATATTGCTTGTTCACATTACTCCTTGCTGAGTAGATTGCATATGAATTATCGTGTATTTTGGTTTCCCATGCTAATTAGTTACAGATTCCATTTGTCATCTGTCGATTTTTTCATTAACCAGCTGCTTATCATCTTATTCTTTGAAATGTGGTTGGTATTATACTCCCTATTTGATTGGGTTTATCCAAAAATTTTCCGCGGCGATGCGAAGGCATCTTTGCGCCTCATCTGCGTTGAGGTTTTGAGGACGTGTTTTATGCAGAGGGGCACATCGGTGCGTCCGTTCCAGCGTCGCTGTATGCTGGCCCCTGCTTTTTCTTCCGTATAATAATGACATTTCCATGTCGATTCTTGATCATTCCTACATTCATTGAATCGTAGAGAGCGAAATACCCTGAAATATATTTTGCTAATTTCTGACCATTACTATACCGCTAGAGATTACTAGGCAGCACTCGGCTACTGGAGGCTTAGCCTCACGTATTGCCGTGGTTCAGTCAGATCACGGCGAAAACAACGTCGTCGAAGCCCCAAGAGGGAAATGACGCACGCCATGACACCAATTCACCCTGCAACGCGACACCCTGCCCGATCGGCATCACACAGGCTGCACACGTACGCCTTGTTGCTCATCAACGCCAAAATTCCGGCAGAAACGTACCTGCGACGTTCCAGGTGCATTGCACCTCGCTGGCAGTCGCAGCATTGCACTCAAGACCGCGAGGCGCGCGTCTTAGCTGGTGAATCCATCGAGAACCTGTGATCCATATTTGATCGGTTTTTGCGAGCTGTGATGCTCGCCCATCTTCCGTTGTGGATAGGGGGAGCTCGAAATATCTCACACAGTAGGTGACAAGTCCTCTTTGCTCTTTAGTCGCCGTCGATATATATTTTTCTCGCCGCGGCGACACATTTTATGTGGCGTTCCGTCGAGCATAGTACGTAGATGGGGCCATGCTTTGCATGATTTGGCCATTTGTAGCTTTTCGTGTCACGGATTCGATGATTATTGCATCTGCGCCCGGTGATCGAGGAAGCTAGGGAGGTTGGTCTCTTTTGTCTTTAGTTTTTTTGATCGATGGGGAATCGAAGAGAGAGGTACTATCAAAATTCATTTTTTTACCTGTTTCATATAACCAATATAAAACCAAAATATTACAATACCTCTACTTTATCAAATCTCAATGCAATTATTCTTCACTTTATTTATTCACAATATAATTATTTTCTACTTTCACAAACTCCGATGCAATGATTACTTTTAAAATAAATTTATTTTGAAATAAATGAAAGGAGTTAATTTTACTATGGAACAGAGGAAATACTTCGCTATTGGTTCGTTTGATACTCCATCCGTCCTATTTTAAGTGCAACCATGAGTTTTCGTGTCTAACTTTAATCGTTCGTCTTATTTGCATTTTTTTTATAATTAGTATTTTTGTTGTTATGAGATGATAAAACATGAATAGTATTTTATGTGTGACTCATGTTTTTAATTTTTTTCAAAAATTTTTCAAATAAGATGGATGATCAAAGTTAGGCACGGAAAACTATGGTTGCATTTAAAATGAGAGGGAGCCCGCAGTGTGAAAGGAATCAAGACAGACAAAACGGGTACCAATTTGATCGCACCGTGCCGGTACACTGTATCGGTATGGGCGTGGGCCGCCGCATGGCCGGCCGATCAATTCGTACTACGATGCAATTTGGGCAGCCAATGGATGAAGGACACGTGGCTCACGATCTCACTGACAAGCCAGATGAAGACTAGCACGCACGGCTGACCTGGCGCACTCCCATATTCCGGGAGCAGCTTAACCTTAAATCTCGGCCACATTTGGCCCAAATTTTCCGGAGAGTTGTATAATCAAATAGTGGACAATTAATTATCAACAGTGCGTGCTACAGTGTTTATATGTGTGTGCTCGATTTGCACCTCATATATACTACTACATATTACTATTATAGATATCGAGGCATAGTGGCATACGCTACAGTAGTACAGTGTATGATGTGATGAGTATTTGTGATTTTTATGTAGATTTACTGAATGTTACGGTATTGCCATCTTCGACAGGTGAATGATTGCAATACTTACCGTAATTCCGGTTTTGTTAGGAAATTCAGCGAAGCGCAACCAAATTGTGCTTATTCTATTCCCCTTTATTTAGTGGGTAAACGATGAAGAATTTTAGTACGTAGACAGTATACTCCTACCTGTAAGTTGGTACGACATAGCTGTCTCCAAAGCTGTTCATTTACGGTTTCTCTCTTGAAATGGAGACTATCAGCAGGAGTTGTACCGGGCTTGGTCACGTACGGATTAGTAGCAATGAAGAAGCTATATGTTTCCTCAATTTTTTAATACATGATGTCGTTAACTTTTTAAGATACGTTTGACCATTCATTTTATTAAAAAATTATATAATTATCATTTATTTTTTATGATTTGATTTATCGTTAAATATTCTAAAGCCTAACTTAAATTATTTTATATTTGCACAACAAGTTTGAATAAAACAAATAGTCAAACGTTTGTCAAAAAAGTCACGGTGTCATATATTTAAAACAGAGATTTTATATGGTTATTGCGGAAATGCTCAACGCCGGGCGACCAGCGCGGGAGCCGGATTGGGCGCTCCCCCCTCCTGACGCGCAATGTCTCCTCCTGGCCCCACCATGTATCTCCACCATATACTCCATTGCAACAAATCATACACATATTTTGGAAACCCTCTATTAAGAGAATTCGTTTTATAATTTGTTCCACAAAAAATGTTTCACCTAGTACACTCACAATGTTTCACTATATATAGATCTAATATTGCAGTGAACTGAAACATACTTTTGCTATTTGCTGAAATATTGTTTTTATATAAGGTGAAACAACACCCGATTTAAACGAGTGAAACATTTTCGATCAACTTAGTGAAACAATTCCGATATACATGGTGGAACATCGTGCAACATTTAAAAATAATTCAATAATAAGCTAAATTTTTTTACACATGGTCTTGTTTTGAAGATTTAATTGCAACGAATTTAATGGTGTAATCGGATCATGATTTGGACAAATAATTTAAGAGAAAAATAAATTTAAAATAGTTTTGTACGCATGCGTGGCGCTGACGTCAACGTCTAATTTTAACCCCCTCCCAGTCCTATCGGGCGTCCGAACCGGAGTCGCTTCCCTGATTATTAGTATATGCGGCTTGTTAATTTGATGCTACTATGTCACTACTATTTTGGTACTATCTCATCCTGCAGTGTACACGTTAGCTACATCCACTGTTTGAACCGGAAGATACATCGGTGATAGTCATGCACGTCTATGTACGTATGCCTATTGATCACGGTGAATTCCAATTCCAATGTACTTCTGGCTAGCAAGTCACCATCCATATGCATCGGACGGCCTGAAATTAACGAGCATGCATAATTAATTACCTCGCGAACTGATCGTCAGGGAGCGAGATCAAAATCAGGCCACATAGAAAAGCAGGGGACTGGGTAAGGTGAGTGCGGCGGGTGGGCCCGGCAAAATCCCCCGCCACCGCCTCTCCGCGAATGGGGAGGCGGCACCCACCGTGAGCAAGCCCCACATGCTGACATGTCCCCACTCGATCCCCTATTTCTACCTCCTCCACCCCGCTGGCTTGTCACGCTCTCGTTGGTCGATCACTCGATCGATCCATCCATCGATCGCTAGCTACTCGATCGCCGTCGTCGACCGGTCGATCCGCCATTAGCGAGCTGCAAGGCTCTCTCGCTAGGCAAGCCTCAATCGATCTGAGAGATTGTTCGTTGATCGAGCTTGATCGATCGACCGGTGAGTGGTGCGTGGTGTGCGGCCATGGACGACGGCGGCGGCGGCGGCGGCGACTCGTCGCCGGCTTCGTACATCAGATTGGTACGTCTATTGTGGCGTCTCTATTAGTACGGCGTACGTGGTCTGCTAGCTTGATCTCTGGATTGTGGCCTGCGAGATGCATGTATGAATGCCTCATTCTGAATGTATATATGTATGCTGATTAATTTGCACGCAGGTGCAGCATCTGATCGAGAAGTGCATCTGCTACAACATGAACAAGGAGGAGTGCATGGAGACGCTGGAGAAGCACGCCAACATCAAGCCCGTCATCACCTCCACCGGTAATTCGCTATTTATAGCTTCACGCCACATTTGCATAAATGGCTAAACATGTTTCGTACCTTTCTTTTTAAGTACTATTTACCTAGGAGTTTATTACTTGCATTGCAACTGTGCGGTGCATATGCATGCAGAAGCTGTGGCTTTCATCAGTTAATGCATTACATTGTGCACGCTGCATGCGTTTAGTTAATTTGTTTGGCCATCAGAGAAAAACTCCCATGTCTCTTTTTTTTTCCTTCAAATACGAATATAAGATGAATACTCCGTATTCTATATGACGATATCTGCTCATTCATCGAGCATTTTTCAAATTTTTTTCTTGATTATGCTGTCTGTGATAACAGTGTGGAAGGAGCTTGAGAAGGAGAACAGCGAGTTCTTCGCCACGTACAAGAAGGGCCAAGGAGAGGAACCAGCGGAGAGCAAGAGCAGTAGTTCTTCACAGGAAGCTGCTGGTTCCAAGAGATCAGGCGGAGACGACGACGACTAGGAGCAGTGTTGATCCGTCGTTACATGTGTGTGCATGCGTGCATGGCACCCACGAAAGAGGGGGCTACTTGTACAGTAGGATATCCATCAAGTCGTAATACCTCGTACTGTGTCGTACATCAAGTCGGAGTAGCGTAGTAGTAGTAATGTAGCCGTTATATATTATGTACGTTTTGCCCCGAAAATAATTAAGATTCGGATTCGCAGCTAGCCATCGTCTAGTTCAGCCGTTGGTGTTGCATGCATCCGGAATATGACGTGTGTACACATATATTCACATTCGAGTGCCTAGCTAGCTTGTTGCTGTCAGTAAAAAGATCGATGGATCTCTCCCGGTCGATTTTTTAAGTAAATGACGCCGTTATTTATTTGACATTCATCTTATTCAAAATATTTATACATATACGTAAGATATATCATGCTTAAGTATTTTTAAATGATAAAATAACTCACAATAAAATAAGTAATAATTGTCAAAATTTTCTAAATAAAATAAATAGTCAAACGTGTTCAAAAATTAAGGGAGTTATCAAGGTAGTATACTACTCCCTCTGTTTCAGGTTATAAGATGTTTTGACTTTGGTCAAAGTCAAACTGCTTCAAGTTTGACTAAGTTTATAGACAAATATAGTACCAAATTCGTTTTATTAAATTAATAATTAAATATATTTTTATAATAAATTTATCTTGTGTTGTAAATATTACTACTTTTTTCTATAAATTTGATTAAATTTAAAACAGTTTAAATATATATTGGGATTCGTAGTACTAGGAAACATCTTTGGTGCTAGGTTCTTATATATTGGGACGGAGAGAGTAGTATTTATGTATTCCTGTCTCATCTCTCCATCACGGGCTGGCCTGCTCTGGCCCTCTCCTGTTTTGGCTGTTTTTTCATGTATTCTGCAGTGGTGCAGCAGCGACGAATGGACGTCTACGGTGCGTACAGGCGAGGTTTATATATGTTGTAGGTAAAAGATGCAGTCCATGTATGTATAATTTTCTGGACGAGGAGTTGTGCTTCTCCCAAAGGCCTTGAGGCAAACGTAAGGTGAAATTGTGCGCGTCGTCAGAGTACAGGCGATCTGGCTGGGTTTTTTTTTCTCCTCCGGATCGTACACACCGCGCGCATTATTATTGGCGTACGTACTCGATCGACCGCGAGCGCGACACGCACGGGCGAGCGATCGTCGTCAGCCACTTGGGAGTTGTACCCAGGGGGAGCGGGAGCGGGAGCGAGACGCGTGCCGCGTTGGCCACACAACACAGGTATACGCAGGCATATTTTTATAAGTAGAATTGACTATAGATAATTTAAAGTCAGTAGTTGGCTATACTATTAAACTTGCTCTTAATACTACTCCTTCCGTCTCCTAATATAATGGATTTTGGCATTTTGCTAGCATTGTTTAATCACTTATCTTATTTAAAAAAATTGTGCAAATATAAAAAACGAAAAGTTATGTTTAAAATACTTTGGATAATAAAGTAAGTCACAGATAAAATAAATAATAATTTTAAATTTTTTTAAATAAGATGAATGATCAAATAGTGCAAGTAAAATATCAAAAATTTTTATATTAGGGGATGGAGGGAGTAGCTAGTAGTACTACTATAGCTACGGGACCGCGCGTGGAGTCGCCGTGAGGTCGACGACGCACGTACGCGCGGGCCGGCCGGGTTTCGTCGAGAGAGTGGCGAAGCAGCGCAAGCTAGCAGTAGCTAGGTCGTGTATAGCGCGCGTGTGTGGACGTACGTGCGCGCGCGCGGTGATCGATTGGTGGCCGCCGGTTTGGCGTAGACGTGCAAGTCTACGTACGTACTGTTGCGTGCTAGTGCCGTCGGCTGCGGCGCACCACACGTACGCGTATGCGTACGTATGCGCTGTGGTGTTTGTTTTGTCAGGCCCTACCGCGTATCGGCAGGTAGGTAGGTCGATTGGTCGATCTGTGTACTCCGTACATTTGCAACATTTTCTGCTTGATTAAGACCCTGTTTGAGGAGCTTAGTAGGCTACTCCTAAAATCTACAGCTCTCAAAGAAAAAATATCCAGATTTTAATCTAGATTCTGAAAATTTATAGTTGTAGAATCATAAAAGTTGAACCAAAATATAAATCGGAAATCATAGCTTTTCAAAATTCTCATCAGCTGCTTCCTGTCAGAATGTTAGGCTTCCAAATAGACCTTATTTCCACTAGGACTGATCTATCAGCCCATCAGCGTACGGACTAATGATGTGAGTGTTTTAACCTGGTTGTTAGGATTCCAATCCATATCATAGTTTACAAGTGGTCAAGTGCTTGCGCAAATAAGTCTGGAGCTACTTAAGCTTCTATGTGTTCTTGTGTATAGCAATCGTGCTCAACCTTTTGCCCAGTGTGCCCTAGGCAACTTATATACCGCCCAAGCATAATTAACCGTGTCCTTAAAAAAGCATAATTAACCGTCTTGGGGCTATTGCCTAGAACTTGTAGACATGCATCATCGTATTATGCTCTGCAGCTATTGTCATGCAGTCATGCCATTTATCACACTGTAATTATTTCTTATCACACTGTGTTATCTTAAGTTTGACTATGTCTCCCCCTCGACATAATGCGTCAGTTGGAAGGAAGGTGTACCTGCAATGTAACTATATGTAACTCGTCATAAAACAAGCATGAAAAGGTAGGTGACTAGTAGGCTTCCATAGTTCCATCTCCATGAGATCCCTAGGTCTATTCCCACCTCACGCATGTGGTGTGAAATTCTTTTATCCATGCCCTAGCACAAATCTTAACACTCATCTGATGGCCCACCCCGAAAGTTTCTGTAAAAAAATTCTGGCGATATAGTTTTATAACAAATCCGTTTATCTTTACGGCGCTCTTCAACCATGCACGGTTTAAAGATCTGTGGCGGTGCTGTGAACCATGCACAGATGCATTCGATCCTGAAAGTGAACAATCCGATTAATGATAGATTACCCCCTTTTTTAACTAAAAAAAGTAGTAGGACTATACAGGCTTTTTAATGCAACACTTAGGTGGGAGTACTGGGCTAAGGGCCTAAGGCCAGGCCATCTGATGTAAGAAACTGGCCATCTATTCATTCCGGCCCAGCGTACGTGCTTACGTTTTTTCTACTGTTCTTGCGGAAATGCGTGTCTTCAACGATATTTGCTGCAAGATAAGTGCGTTAATGATCAAGAATAAGTCCACTACGGATTAGAGAGATTTATTACAGTAAACGCGATATTATTGATTTATTGGTACAAGGAGAAAGAGACAAGCGATGATATATGTGAACATATATAAGGGCGATATCGGAGTAGATCAAGGAGTAGATGTCAAGGCGGCTGCTGCTGCTGCCGCCTCCCTGTTCGCCGACTTGGGCTTAGGCGGCGGCACGACCGGGAGGCGGTGGCCGTGAGGCGGCGAAGGTGGGAATGGCTCCGTCGGGACGGGCATGAACGGCAGCTTACTCTTGTCCGTCGCCGTGGCGGTGGCCGTCGTTGCCGGAGCAGCAGAAGACGAAGCTAAGGCCTGCAGCTGCAGGGAGGAGATGCTTGGCAGTGGCAGCAGCAGCAGCACTGTTGCCGCCACGGCCACTGCAAGGCCTCGTCCGAATCCGTGGCCACGGCACCCTCTGCCATCTCGATCGAATCCAACAAAATCAACAATATGAGATCAAGTAATTCCCCTCTCGTTCCATTTATAAGCAGGACAGAGTAGCATCATTAATGCTGGTGTTATGATCTGCTTGCATAGTTCGGGAGTGGAGTAATGAACTGCTCATTCTTCTAGAGTAGCAAGTATGATACGTGTGTGATAAATGTATTTATGCATATGCATGTTACTCCCGCCTAACTTGCATCCATGCATGGAAACTGAAATAATCAACCGATTGCTAAGCAGTAGAACAAACAATAATTAGAAACACGATGATGATAAGGTTTGGTCTTTCAAAGTCTCAAGACAATGAGATAGCTATTAATAAATTTTAAGTAAAATCATACTAAAAAGTATATGATTTTGTTTGGGTGCTAGCCCCGCAATTGCGCGGGCCACCCAGCTAGTTAATGTAAAGTGGCTGTGAGCCTGTGATTACCAGGCATATGTCTCTTTAGACTTTAGAGTATAAATTTTACTACATGAGATGATCGAGATGACGGATTTAACAGTCAAGAATCCTATAGTCTACTACAAGTAGTTACAAATCACAATCTACGGCTTTGGCACTGTCACACCCGCCAATCCAGTATGCAGAATTAAAATCTCATACACCCGCAGGTTTCCTGACGAGCACCAGAAATTCTGAAACTAATTGCTGCTGCTAAACTTAGTACCAGTGGTTGCGAACTTGCAACCTGCGCCTGGCTATTTTTCATGGGACAGAGCGTGCTCGGGCCGATGGGTGAACTCGTAGTCGAGGTGCACGAACGCTCGCTCGATCTCAGGCAGGCGTTCCAGCTTCTCCTGCAGGGCCTCGCCGATGTCGTGCGCCTCTTGCAGCGGCATGCTTGACGGCAGCACGATGTCCACCTCGACGAAGTAATGGGAGCCAAACGTGTACGCCCGCACCGTGTCGATGTGCCTCACGGCCTTGTGGTGGTTCCAGCATAGGTAGGTCAGCTTCTGAAGGTATTCCGGCGAGGCTGACTGCCCGACCAGGGAGTGGACGTTCTCGAGCACCGTCATCGACCATGTTCTGATCGTGTAGATTGCTAGCTGCAAACGAGAAAACAGAAATTAGTCTCTGAAATACAGCGTGTTTTTCTTAACGAAAACCTAAGGAAACGTTTGGAATACAAGATTCTTGAGTAATTCTCATGTTTGAAACGTTTGGACGTTGCAAAGGACTACACACCCAGGACGATGGAAACCACTGGAAGCTATTTCATCAGACTTTCAGTAGAGGAATTTAGTCAGGCAGACTAGAAATATTCTCTCTTTTAAACCGAGTTACTGTCAAGGTTATGGACACCAGTTTTGAAGGAAAAAAAAATATCGGTCCCTCTAAGAAACCGGTAACTGCCAGTTACTGGTTTTTACCGGACAAAAGAGCAAAATCAAACACTAATTCAAAAACCTGTAACATCCATAACAAATCGAGCCAGTTTTTAAGTTCAAAACTTTGGATTCAAACTTTTGATATAGCTAATGTGTAGTTGTTCATAAAACATATAAAACATATGAATATGACTATGCATGGTGTTTTAGAAAATGTGTATTCCAAATTAAAATTTAAGTTGTTCTGGCCAGTACGAACACACCAGCTCGTGGATAAATGGCAGTAACTGGTACTGCCAGGATTTGCATCTCTGGTTACAATAAAGTCATAGCTGATCTTCTCGATCATGGTATGTTTTCCTTTTTTGAAAGAATATATCATGATACATGGAAAATTGGCAGAAACTAGTTACTTTTCCCAGTCAATTCCCAATCAGGATGAGGTGCCTAGCTCCAAATTAACGATTAGATCAAATATAGCATTTACTTGAATTCTAGTTTTACACTACTGCAATGGAACAGGAGAAAACTTTTTGGTACTTACGATGATTGCACCAACTGGGTCGATCCAACCTTCGATATAAGTCGCTAGTAGTGCAGCAACAAGACCAATCATATTTGTGATGACATCAAAAAAATGATCCTGTGCATAAGCCTTCACTATTTCATTTGTGAATGTCCGGCAATATAAAACAAGGGCAAGTTTCACTAATGTCACTGCAAGCATGATGTCCACAACCCACTTTTCTTGCTCTTTTGTCAAGCTGAACTCATCCCCCTGGAGAACAAGATAATAAGTTCAGCAATCGGGGAAAGGTATATGGCAAGCTACAACAGAATTTCAAAGCCAACAAACATCAAAGACACTTATCGTTCTAGAAAAGAAATCCTCAGGCAAAGTTTCTGGTCAAAAGCAAAATGAGAGTAGGAGTTCAAGGCCAACAAAACATCAGCAGACTTACATCAGACAACAACGAGCGTACTGATTCTAGGATGATCTGAAGGCCAAGTGTCGCCATAACAGAGGCAAAGACAAGTATTCCCTGAAGAAGATATTGTGATGGAACAGTCAACATATTGAAATTTGGAACTTAAAAGTGTATGACTGATAATACTAAGTGAAAAGAGAAGTGATAAACTCGATCATTTAATGAAATTAGACTGAAGGACTTATCATAAATATTTCCATGCATAAATTGTCTGCTGCCGGAGTAGCAAAGATATCGATACAATAGCATTGACCTAAGAGCAAGAGATATCTGAGGGAAATTGGGAACATGATTTCTAGTAACTACGAAAATCCTCATAACACAAAATTCCGCATGTTACTATGGTCCATCTGCCAGGAATGTTTGCAATAGTTTAGTTTCTTTTCATTCCTGGAGCATTTCCACTTTTTCATTTCATTTTGCGGAAAAAAGAACATCACAGGGAGTAACTGGCTATGCATCATGAATAGCCGAGAGTTGAGTCCCTTGGAATCAATTGCATAAATTACAGTAAGAAGAATAAGCATGGCAAACATGAAGGTAATCTTGTGATAGGACTCACCAGTGGCTGCATACGCTTTTTACCAATAGGGTATCTGTAGGGATTTGGTGTTTGCATAGAGAAGGCAGTAAACCACAAGATAAATCCTGACAACAAGTCAAGAAGAGAATCCAAAGTCGAAGCAATAATAGCAAGTGAACCACTTCTCACAGAAGCATACACTTTCGCAGCAAAAAGAACCATGTTTGCTATGTTCGATAGCCGGATGGCTAAAGTCTCACTCCTAGCAACCTTCTCACGCTCTTCCTACAGGCAAATAAATTTATGTTCAGTGTTGCAATGCAGTAGTTAAACAATTTGTCTTCCCTACTGTTACAACAGAAAAGCTTATCAAACATACCTTGGACATTCCTGGAAGAAAACCACGATCAGTAAGTGTATCCATTTCATTAAAGCCCTCTAGCATTTCCACTTGCTGTTGGTAGTATTCAGCAACAACGTCCTCAGGACCTTGAGCTGAAGATAGAATCGTACATCAATCACAGAAAATTATGTCCAGCATGAAGAAAGATAGTGACATTAGTGGAGCAAGCAGGCATGTTTGCTTCACATGTTCTACTGAATTATACCACTTCTCAGTGAACCTGATAACTCTGATATCTAATTAATTATATTTCATCTATTGATTATATCACATGTAGAACTACTGAATAAAATGCTACAGCTATTGAAATGTACAGGATAAAAATGTCAATTCTGATTTAAATAGAACTACTAGTACTAGGATTGTGGGGCCTTGAATTCAACCACCAATAGACCACGACTTTAAGCCCACAAGGACTCCCTACTTCTATAGCCATTGGGAAAGCAGTGATTGACAATACGTGAGAGAAACGACTACTAGATATCCAAACCCCAAATGTTGAGTGCGGCCAAATGACATGATTGGGTTATTAATTCAACTTTTTGTGCCCAATGCAACTTTGTTAACCAGAACAAAACCTCTAAAATTGCATAAAAGGGTAAAATAATTGTGACAATACATGAACGCTAAGACACCTGGTGCCCTTCTCACGTTGTCAGTCACCCACACCCAGTGCCCCAGTCTTTACAACTCGGCTCAGTGCTAACCTCCCCCGCTGATCAAAAAAAAGTTTTCTTAGAACTCTGTTCACGTGCACTCCAAGAACAGAGCAGCTCACGTGAGGACCGACCTGCCCTGCCCCAGATGAGCACGATAGTATAGGCAACTAGGCAATATCAGAAAGCTAGAAACAACAAATTCCTCATTCCACCAATATAACATTCCCCATTCCTATTCTTATCTGAAGGTTGCACACGAAGAATCTAGCCTACCACTACCGTCAACATCCTAATCCAATCCCCATCTATACTAGCACAGCTGAGCTCTTGCTAGTTGCTGAAACGAAAAATAAAAGGAGTTACTGCCTTTTTATATTAAAGGCCTAAACGGAACTGCTTTTATAGAAAGCAGATAAAAATAAGTTACTTTAGTAGATATCTATTGCAAAAGGCAACTACCAAAACAAATGAACCATGTTGCCAACACACGAGAAAAGGCAAACGAATGAAAGCCTAGATCAAGCAACCAAGCATACGAACACAACAATATATCCATAAGGCCATAAACATCACACGGTACAAGAGTAGCAACCGCGCGACGGCGAGTTGGAGAGAGATCGTACATAGGACGCCGAGGCAGTGGTGGTGGAGCCCGCGGGGCGGCTGCCTCTCCTGCTGCACCTCCGGCGGGCGGAAGCCGTCGAAGTTGAGGCGCCACGACTTCTCCGCTGCTGCGCCCGCGCCGCCACCGTCGCCACCGCCGCCGAAGGAACCGGCCTCGACGGCGGAGAGCAGGAGCAGCTCCTCCCCCTCCTCCCCACCGCCCGCGACCGCCGCCGCCGCCATTATTCCACGAACCAGGGAGCCGGAGGCGACGGCGCGCGGCACGCTGGTGGGCAGTCTCCCTCGGTCAGTTGCCCTCCCACCGTGCGGCGCGGCGGCGCCACGGGGAGGGGAGAACGGCGAGGCGGTTGGTAGTTTCGGCGAAGCGGGGAACGCGGGCGCTCGAGCGACGCAAAAAAAGAGTGCGGGTCTCGTGATTAAAGAGGGTCAAGAGGGCGGCGGGGGAAGGGAATGAAAGGAAGGGGAGGGTTAGGCCGCGTGCGCCGAGCCCATACACCGGGGGTCGGGGAAGATTACACATGTCAATTAAATTATTATATACATTTTAAAAAAAAATCAATTGATATGAAATATATCATTCGATATACATACGAGTTTAAATTTAACTTCTACAAAAGATTAATTAATTAAAGCTTAATTCTTTATGCTTTCATAACTTATAGAGTCGAGTTTAAACTTGTAAAATTTTACTTCTACAAAAGATTAATTAATTAGAGCTTAATTTTTTATGCTTTTATAACTTATAGAGGAGTTAAAACTTGTATACTGGTGGAGTGACATATTATATATCAATTTATTTTGATTTTTTAAATAAATTATTTTATAACTATTTAATTGACATACAATATACATATAAGTGATTAAAACTGTTTTCCACGTACATAGTCGATCCCCGCGGTCTGACAAGGACGGCGGTGCACTTGGCCTACGGAGGAGGACGGACAGGTGGAGGGTGCACGATTTGAGAGGATACGAATCCCCGCGGTTGCGTGGCGCGAGGTGATACCGAGAGGATCCGGTTCAGCTGAGTAGGAAATGTGGCCCCCTTCTCCGGTTTAAAAACGCATTCGCCTGATTGCCTCTCCCTGTCCCCCGTACACACATCAGGAAAATGGCCGATGCTGATTGCGGGGGATTTTAACTACTTATTTGCCATCCTTTACCAGATCCATTTAATCCCTCTCACAGTCACAGCAACCCCTCTCACTGATTTTGCTGTCTTGCCAAGTTGCACTGATGAAGCGACGAACAGTTGTAAACGTGGACGGGGCTCCTGGCTTGATAGCTGATGACACGGCTGGTGCGAGCCTATGTAGGAGAACATGATTACTCGGTTAAGATGAACTTTCGAGAAAAACAACTATAGAGCTCAAGTGCATTTGGGGGTCAAGAAGAGAGTCGCTAGTTATGACTGATCGGGGCGGCGCGTGCGCCCACTTGCAAACGTGAAACAAGCGCGCGGTGTGGTCGGAGTCACCTCCCGCGTCGAGATCGCCGTAGCTTTCGTCTCCCGGGGATAGCGGCTAGGTGCGTGTACTTCCAACAAAAAGATGTCGAAACTGGAAGCGAAGTGGACCATACCGTCCTCGTGTTTCTTCCACACAAACGACGCACGCACCTGGCACCAGAGAGCCACGCAAAACGAGGTGAGCCATTAGCTCATGATTAATTGAGTATTAACTATTTTAAATTTTAAAAATGGATTAATATGATTTTTTAAAGCAACTTTCCTATAGAAATTTTTTGCAAAAAAATGCACCGTTTAATAGTTTGAAAAGCGTGCGCGCGGAAAACGAGACTCAATCTCTCCTAACTCCACGTAACGAACAGAGCCTTAGGCAGCGTTCGTTCTGGGAGATAGGTGATAGATTGCAATCGTTTTCCGCGTGCACGCTTCCCAAACTATTAAATGGTGCGTTTTTTGCAAAAAATTTCTATATGAAAGTTGCTTTAAAAAATCATATTAGTCCATTTTTTAAATTTGAAATAATTAATACTCAATTAATCATGCACTAATAGCTCGCCTCGTTTTGCGTATCTTTCCAATCTTCTCTATCTCCCCTTTCTCAAACACAGCCTTAGGCTCTGATCGTTCCAGGGTGATAGAGGAGATTGAGTATCGTTTTCCGCGCGCACGCTTTTCAAACTACTAAACGGTACGTTTTTTGTAAAAAATTTCTATAGGAAAGTTACTTTAAAAAATCATATTAATCCATTTTTGAAATTTAAAATAGTTAATACTTAATTAATCATGAGCTAATGACTCACCTCGTTTTGCGTATCTTCCCAATCTCCTCAATCCCCTTCCCCTCAAACACACCCTTAGTATATTCCACATATTGACGGGGGAGCTCAGGGAGAAAGGGACTCATCAGGGACACGGAGGCAACCAAATAATTGAAGAACATAAGAAACAAAAAATTGAGGGTCTCGGGTTTGGTGGGAGAATGGGACTATGGGAGTCACGTCAATAAATCGGTCAACAAGAGAAAAAAGAACCTACCTCGCTGAAAGAACACATGCAGTAGTATATATTAGTACAGGGTTGTTGGTTCGAAACCTGTGATCAAAACCGCTGCTCGCCGTCTTCAAACAAACGCGATCTCTGTAACATATGATGATCGAAGCAAATACGACTATACGAGAATGCCAGGTTCGAAACCTGTGATCAAACCTGCTGCTCGCCGTCTTCGAACGCGATCTCATGTAACATGACGATGGAAGCGTTGGCGCCCGTTCCGAAGGGTTAGTAGATCATGCCTTACAGAGTTGCAGGCTCTTGTACAATTGACCCGCTGCTACAGCTTTGGAGGCGATCTTTGGGCTGACGTCACGTAGCCCAATGAGTAAGACATTTACCAGCTGCTCATCCATTCACAGTAGGAAGCAGCAGCTCTCCAAATCCAGTTCGATGAGTAAAATCTTTCGCATGTCCAAAACGAGCCTAAACTACCAGCATTCTGGGCATAGTCTATCTTGCCTATAGAATGATTTCATCTTTAATCAACAAAACAAGCCGGACTAATTTTGTTTCACTAGTGTTGCCACTCGATGTTGATAAATTACCTTCAACGGTAGTATCACTCAATTGCAAAAATGAAAACGATAAATTAAAAAAAAAAACTCATCCTTGCTTAAATATAGTTGTAAAACATTTTCCAGCAGATTTCAAATATTCAGTTTGTCAAAGAAGATACTGCAGCAGCCAATAAGATGTTATCAGACCAAATAACAATGTCTTTTTTTTTTTTTGCCAGAAGATAACTTTTGAGTAATGAGCCTTTATAGAAAGAAGAAACAAGCAATAGATGAATACAATCATCACATCACTAAAGTTTGATAAAGGAAATGACTTTTGTAAGATATTAAGAACAAGCTCACCTGGCGCAAACGATAGACACAGGTTGAGTTTAGTTTTAAGCTCAAAACCCACAAGGATTTATCTAACAAACATCTCCAATCCAAGAGCTTGGTGGCTGCTAGTAATATGGGAACCAGTAAGATTTTAAAGCCAGTACTTTACGGTATATTCAGGTAAATTAGATATATATCAGCTGCTATCAAGGATTCTGGACTTTAGTCACAGTTGACAATATTTCAAAGTTGAGCACATCTTGAGATTTAGACTACTGTCCACAATTTCAAAGTTGTCGCAAACCTTTCCAAGCCAAGTGTCGGACTCAAAAGCTCAGTTAGTTACCAAACTTTTATCCACCACCCGAGATTTGTTTTAAGAAATATGACCAGTCACAAGCAAAACTCACCAGGGTGTAACTTTAAACGTCCGGTTAGTTTCCAGGGCTAATCACGCATTTCAAGGTAAAATAGAATGGACATGAAGGTCAAGTGAACAGGCCATCACCAATTTTCACGAGAAATACTGAGATCCTAAATGCACATAAAATTATATTGATAAGCCTATCTCCACACCAAACAGGACATGGTCAGAATGCAATGCTCACCTTATATCACCAGCTCACCATCAAATACAGTGTACCAATCTTTCATGAGAGCCACTGGCATTCCCTCTATCCTCAATTGACTCCACCAAGTTGAGATTTCTGCATGCTACCTGCTAGTACTGGGCAGTCTTGCAAAAATTAGTATGAAGTAAAATGTGAGGTTTAAAGACAGGAACTTGTAAGAATTGAAAAATATCTCCCAGTTAAAATAAATCGGCAGTCGTAGAACTCTGTCTATATACAACAGTTACCTTGCACATCATCGAACAGAATGCGAGTTAGCACATTTCATTTTTGTGGAACATCTTCACTTTTTTTTTGGGTGGTTCTTACACATCAAAATGAAGAAATACAGCATTGAGCATTTTAATCTCAGTATAGTCTCAGTAACCACATCTTCTGTGGCATCTTGTAAAGAACGGGTGTTGAAGAGCTTCACGTGCCTTTAGGCGCGCATCAGGATCATACCGAAGAAGGCCTTGAAGAAGATCTATAAGATCTCCAGCAGAATGATCGACATGTTGCATTACCAGATTCTGCATGAGTTAGCACAATTCGAGTGTCAAGAGGTTACCACCTATGAGCGACACTTGGCAAAGAGGGGAAAATGCTAAGAGGAACATACTGACTACATCAGATAACAAAGTACCTGCAGACGAGGCAATTTCCAGACCGCCTTCAGGCTTTCCCGTGAGGCAGCCCCCTCTGGCCAGTCCAACCTTAATCCACGTCTGAAATACTTTTCAGCACGGCGACTGCAAAAAAGAAGTAACAAGTACATGTAAGTGATTGATAATTTGGAAGAACTTCAGATGAAACTCAGCAGCAACCTAAGCCTAGATGTAAACCATCTTATCTTAGATTATAATAAATAATGAAACTATAACGAAGATCTTGTATACATACTCAGCTCTGACAATCATATGTTTTGGAAGGGGACCTAGAACTCTCTCCATCATAGCCAAATGCTCCAAATTTTCATGTGTTTGAAAGAGAGCTTCACCCTAGTAGAGAAAATCAAAGAGGCAACATATCAATAGGAAGCACTGCAAATTCGCGGAGCCGGCACTGGGCTACAGAGAAAATCAAGGAACTACTCAGGTATAGATAGTGTGAACTAACCGAGCAGAGTTCAACTAAAATGCATCCCACACTCCACAAATCACATGAATAATTCCACCCAAGACCTGCAAATGAAAATAGAGAAAGGAAATAACTAAACAAAGGTACCATAAACAAAACACAGTAATATAATTATGTGTTCCACTTTATAGGGGGGAAATGGAAAAGGATATGATGTTAATACCAAGGATAACTTCAGGGGCACGATAATGCCTTGTTGATACCACATAATTGTGGTCTTGGTGTTCGAATGTTGTACTTCCAAAATCAATCAGCTTGATAGCACTAGATTTTGGAAGATTCTTAAAAAAGGAACCATCCTTTGGGGGCCGTATTGTAACCTTTATGGAAAACAATATAAAAATATCAGTAAAAAATAAATGTATGCTTGTACTAATTGACATAATGTAATGGCAACCACAAGTGTTAACGGATAAAATTGCAAAAGATTATAGTTCGAATGACAAAATTTAGTATTAAAGCCACCTTATAATCAGGCACCCGGATAGATTCTGATGAAACAAGGAGAATGTTCTCAGGTTTCAGATCTGTGTGAATAAGCTGCAGGTCATGCATAACTGCAAATATTACAATAAAATAAACATTAGAATAATACTGTTAGGGGCAAGATAAAACAAAACGTTAATTTGCATAACCAACAAACAGCAGAAATTAACTGAATACCCACATGCAACAGACTCTAATATTTGTCTGGCAAATTCCCGAACAAGGTCGATCGGAAATGCACGATAACTATTCTTTCGGAGGAAGTCATATAAGCTTGGTCCGAGCCTCTCAAATACCTGACAAAGTTAGTAATTCAATATTAAATTCTGACCATCCAAAACATGAAAGGAAGCCTTCTTGATGCACATGTACTTACTATACATATATGATTACGATAGTCAAACCAATTCCGTATTTGCACACAGCTGCAGGCATAGAACCATTCATAAAAATCCATCAACTCAATAAAGAGTCAAGACTTAGCAATGACGAAAGTAGTTTGCTTACCGGCTACCAGTAAAATCATGCTTCCCAAGCCTCTGAAGCACATCAATTTCAATCATAGCAGCCTCTCGATATTTCTGAAGGGAGCGCACAATTTTGATAGCCACTGTCTCTTGGTATTCCAAGTCCCAGCACTCCAAGACTTGTCCAAAAGTCCCTGCAACACAAATTAAGAAAGGTAATTGTTGGTAACATGTACAAAGGGCAAAATTTTTGCAGCATAAGCATTTATCCTGAACTATTCCTTATAAAATTAAATGTTGAAATTTAGAAAAGGAGGAGCACACTGACCTTCACCCATCTTGCTAAGTATTCTATCTGCAAAGCCATAGACAAGAACAAAGGTTAAACCTCAGAATTATCTCAACCAAAAGAAGCATCGCCAACAAAACATAAGTTCAGTACAGCTGGTAGAGATGCAGTGCAGTTGACAACACAATTGCAATAGATATCAAGAATGCACGACCATTACACAATGTCAGAAGTTATTTGGGCAACGAACAAAGGTATGCAAACATTTTACCCTGATTTAATTGACTGTAAATAATGAATGGTTATTTAATGAGGCTTGAAATGCCATTCAACCCATAATTAGGTGGTTGAAACACGGCCGTTGCATTTAACCAGTAACTGACAATCATTAAACAGCTACATAAGTCCCAAATATCAAACAAAATGAAAGTTCTGTGTGCAGTATTTCAACACTTGTGGCAAGATAAACTTACTCCAGAAGAAAAACAGTTTAACAGTCTAACCAAGCAAGCGATCAGAAATGCAAACAAAAACAATAACCCTATGCAATAAATAATACTGAGTTGTGGAAAAATACATCTTGGTGTAAGGTTCTCCCCAACTGCGAAAACATAGTGTCCATCCTTGTCATCTGGCCTCCAGGGAGGCGAAAGATTGCGTGGTGGTCCTGTATAATAGATTGGTGGCGGTGGCAGAAAAGCGGTCGCAAAATTTCCATTGATTAGTTCCTGCCCACAATATAGCATAGGAATTGCCTACAAAAATAATTAGCCACGTAAATTACTATTAACCATATACATCAAAATTGGTAACAAGCATATAAATTCTAAATGAATAGAAACAACTGCATACTGATCTCCTGTGTTTTCAAAGTTCAATGATATTTACACCCCACTTAGCACCATCCAAGTTATCTATCTGTTTTGTTTGATAGTCCTAAATAGAGAAGTACACCGGGTAACCCATCTGTTTGACAGCACTGAATGGACAAATACCTCAAGTAACGGTTGTGTCCCACCAAAAGAGAACAATATCGATTAGCAAAAATAATGACAGAATATCAAACTTTATTAGCAACTTCCATAAATTTGGCAGCACTTAGGCACATGGAGGTCGTGAGATTGCCCCTTTTCTCCATATTGTTCTTTCGATCAGCAACTGGCTCCGATCCTATCCCACAAATTCACAATATCACATCGATGATCCTCCGCAACAGCGCAGCATATCCCCAATTCCCAAATATGCACACCCAGATCGAACCGCCCCGCTCTAAATCTAGCGAAACCACGACTAGATCTAGCCAAAAACTACCACCGCAACCCACACGCCCGAGAGAGACCGGATCGACGCAGCACATAGCGCATGGATTATACCTTGGGGGGCTGGAACAGCGGGGGCGCGACATCCCAGGCGAGGCGGGGCCGCTTCCGCGGCCGCTTGTCGGCGCCCTGGTGCGGGTACTCGGCGAGCCACTGCGCCTCCATTGCAGACTCGAAATCGCCAATTAAGCCATCGGCGAGGCCAATCCGGCGGGGGATTTTGGGCGAGGTCGCCGCACGATCCGCGGGAGGAATCGGGATGCGAGGTGGGGGAATTCGGGGAAGAAGCGACGCGAGATTGGGGAAATTTGGAAAGAGGGGGAGGAGGGGAAGCTCGAGGAGGAGGTGGTCTGGTCTGGTGGTGTTCGCGTCCGCGCAACCCTGGTTTGTTCTGTGGAAGGCGAGGTTAGCTAACTATGGTTAGTTCAATTTTTTTAGATTTTTTGCGTACAAGTCCCTCGAATTAATGAGTAATTGTTTACAGTCCAGCTCCCTTTGCTAGTTAAACACGTCTTCGAATTATGTGTGAATATTTCGGCTGTGTTGGGTTGTTTTGAAAAATACTCGTGCAGATTTCCGTCGGACTCTTGCCGTGTTTAGATTTTTTTTCTAAAAACATCGTATCGAATGTTTGACACATGTATGAAACATTAAATGTGAACGAAAAATCAATTGCACAGTTTATATGTAAATTGCGAGACGAATCTTTTGAGCCTAATTATACCATGATTTAACAATGTGATGCTACAATAAATATTTGCTAATAACAGATTAATTAGATTTAATAAATTCGTCTCGCAGTTTGCAGGCGGAATCTATAATTTATTTTATTATTAGTCTATGTTTAATATGTGTTCGTATACTTAAAAAAAATTAGCCAATCAACTAAACACACCCTTTTTCCTAACCGCAGTTGGTGGGAAACGGTTTGAACTTCCAACTGTGCCACTGTTGTCCTTCCCATTTTGTCACTGTTGGGCTATGTAGTGTTGTTATCTTTCCCATTTTGTCCTCACAAGAAACTCTTGTTTTGTTAACTAAATAAAACCCATGATGCTGAAATTCTGATACTCATATTGTTGCTTTTGTTGACTTCAGAAATAGTATTGTTCCCTCTCAGAAAAATAATATTTATGATTGTTCCATGCTAGCATCTTTTTATATAAAGGTTATTTAATTTTGAAGGAAAGCTAAATATAGCATGCCTGTTAGCTGTTTACCATGCTTTCTGTGTGGAGGTTCCATGCTGGCTTAGCTTTTCATGAATATATGATTTTATGAAGTAACCAGTCAAAACAATTGGCAAGCTGGGTTTGAGATAGCGGTAGATGAAGATTATGTGTAGGGCTGTCAACAAAGCTCGAGACTCGCAAGCTACTCGAGTTCGGCTCGCTTTAGGCTTGATTCGACCTCGGCTCGTTTTATTATCAAACCGAGCTCGAGCCTATCATGAAGCTCGCGAGCTTCTCGAGCCGAGCTCAAATAGCTCGACGAGCTTTTGCTGCTGGGCTTACGTACAGTTTGCCATCCCTTATGCTAATCTGTTAGGGCATGTTTAGTTCCAAAAACTTTTCGTGAAAACATCACATCGAATTTTTGGACACATGTATGGAGCGTTAAATATAGATAAAAAGAAAAACTAATTGCACAGTTTGCATGTAAATTGCGAGACGAATCTTTTGAGCCTAATTAGCCAATGATTAGCCATAAGTGCTACAGTAAACCACATGTGCTAATGACGGCTTAATTAGGCTCAAAAGTTTCGTCTCGCAGTTTTCAGGCAAGTTATGAAATTAGTTTTTTCATTCGTGTCCAAAAAACCCTTCCGATATTCGATCAAACATCCGATGTGACACCCAAAAATTTTCATTTCACTGACTAAAGTACTAAGCAGGCCCTTAGTTGTCTCATCCAAATTTTCCTCCAAGCTTTCCCGCAGGAGAATAGCTAGCGGCCGCTCCTCTCACATCAAACAGCAAAATGCTGCATGGCACACTAAATGCCTTCATCTTTCTCCATCACTCATCCCTCCCAACGAAAGCTTATGTCCTTCATTTTTCTTCCCCGTGACTTGCGAAGCTAACAACATGCAAGCTCGAGGCTCGGTCGAGCCGAACTCAAGCCTACCATGAAACTCGAATGTTAGGACAGGCTCGACTCCCGAGCTCTGTGTCGAGCTTGAGCCTAAGCATATGAGCTTGCTCGAGCTCGGCTCGTTGACAGCCCTAATTGTGTGTGGGCACGTGAAATGAAAAAAATATTAGCACATAATTAATTGGTTTAATTATTTTAAAATTTCAAAATATATTTATTTAATATTTTAAAGCAACTTATATATAGAAATTTTTTTGCGCTGAAATGTTTTTTTTTTGGAGAAACACAGTAAAAACGCATTATTTAGCAGCATGAAACGCATTATTTAGCAACTATGCGAGTGCACCTTTAAACTCTGTCGCACACTTCAATCTGTGGATTTTATCTTGATATAGCATAAAAGAGAACCACCGTATAGATACATCCCAGTTGTTTCAGACGAGGAGAAATCAGGACGATGGGGGACAAGTTAAAGGCAAAAGCGAAGCCGGTAATAAACATAAAATGCAAGCTGAGAATTAGTGTTGGAACACTTATCTCTCATAGGCTACTTTGGATCGAAAGAATTTTACAAAATTTTCACACGAACTTATTAAACTCCTAAAAGTTACTTAAAAAAATCCTCCACTCCGAAACCATGACACATCCCTGCCCTAATAATGGCCACCACCCAGCCAAAAGAACTAGCAACATCCTTTCATAAAAGTTTAAGATAACTGACATATGCAGCCCTATCTTTTCGCTCATGTTTGTACTTATCAGCTAAATTTTGAATTTTCAACCTTACATTTGGAGTTGAATTTGGGGTTTTTTCATCAAACTTTATTTTTTAGCCTTTGCTTTTTAGATCGTTAAGAACACGTATATAAAAATTTTCTTCACAAATTAGTTTTCTTTTGCAAATATTCAGCGAAACAATAGGGTCGATGCTTCTTCCATTTTATATTATAAGTCGTTTTAATTTTGATTAAAGTCAGATTGTTTCAAGTTTAATCAAGTTTGTAGAAAAAAGTTATAGTAACATATTCAACCTAAAATAATTTTATTATGAAAACATATTCAATTATTGATTTGATGAAACTAAGTTGGTATTGTAAGTATTACTATATTTATCCATAAATTTATGAGTAAATTTCACAAAACTACAGGTATTTTGACCAAATTATCCAAAAACTACAGATTTAAGGAGTTGTATCACAAAACTACACATTTAGCACCAAATTTATCACAAAACTGCAGATTTTAGGTTAAGTATCACAAAAATGCATATTTAATATTGAACTTATCACAAAACTACAACTTTTGGAGTTTAAATCCCTAGCACCATTGTTATGGTGGAGTTATAAACATTATTACTTTGTGATTAAATTGGTTCTAAACCTGTACTTTTATGATAATTTAGTTACTAAACGTGTAGTTTTATGACACTTCATCTTAAATGTGTAGTTTTGTGATAAATTTAGTGTTAAATGTGTAGTTTTGTGATACAACTCCTTAAATCTGTAGTTTTGTGATAGTTTGGTCATAGTATCTGTAGTTTTGTGAAATTTACTCTTGTTTTTTACATATGCATCCTTCTCTTCTTATAGAGAGCAAAAGGTGAAAATCTTGCCCCATGACTATTTTGAGCAGATAGATTTATGACCATCCCTAGGGAGAGAAAAAGAATAGGTGAGCAAAATCTAGCAGCAAGTGATTTCTGAAACGCTTTGGATCAAACTAATAGCTCGGTCTACAACATGCTTGCAGACATAGAGAAGAAACTGTTGGACAATGACAACCATGATGATATCCATGTTTATGAAGACTTCGGCCATGTATGCCGTTTATGTAGCATACTCATTAGTATACCTGATTCAATCTTACATGATCAGTGGAAAAAGCTTCGTATCTTATTTAAGAGAGGTGATAAAAAGAATTCATTGTACAGAAACAAGATGCTCAAAAACATGTTTATTTTATTCACTTGTTTTTCCTTTTCTTCATTTCAATGTAATTCCATCCGGGTATGCATTAATGTATTTCGAGAAAATGGGAAACACGTATATATGTGCATATGCCAAAACTTGTATGTTCTTACTTACGTGGGAAAATAAAATAATCACTAACTATTCCTCAATGAAAGTTTTTACAATTGTGAACAAGATACATTCGTCCTTCTCTTCCTATGGAGAGCAAAAAATTGAAAATCTTGCCCATAACTAATTTGAGCGGGTGGATTTATAACCATCCCAAGGGAGAGAAAAAGAATAGGAGAGTAAAATCTAGCAGCAAGTGATTTCTGTAATGCTTTGGATCAAACTAATAGCTCAGCCTATTACATGGTTGTAGACAAAGAGAAGAAACAGTTGGACAATGTCCACCATGATGATATTCATGTTTATGAAGACTTAGGCCATATATGCCATTTATGTGGCATGTTCGTGACTAGACCTGATTCAATCTTACATGATAAGTGGAAAAAGTTGCGTATCTTATTTAAGAGAGGTGATCAAAAATTCATTGTGCAGAAACAAGATACTCAAAAAACATATTTATTTTGTTCACTACCTTTTCATTTTCTTCATTTTAATGTAATTCCACCCGAGCATGCATTAATATGTTTCGAGAAAATGTGAAACACATAAATATGTGTGTACACCAAAAATGATATGTTGCTACTTATGTGGGCAAATAAAACAATCACTTGCTATTTGTCAATGTAAGTCGTTAGAATTGTAAATAAGATAGCATAAAAACATATTCGTCCTTCTCTTCTTAAGGAGAGCAAAAAGTGAAAATCTTGCCCCATGACTAATTTGAGCGGGTGGATTTATGACCCGCTGCTCGGCGCCGCCGCCGCCGACGACGACGTCCGCCGCCACGTCCTCGAGGCTGGCGAAGTTCTCCGGCAGCACGAACACGCTCTGCGACGCCCTCCTCTGGTGCCTCCCGGCTCTCTGCGACATCTTGAAGCTTAGCAACACACGGCAAACAGCAGCAACAACGAAGAAGCTCTTAAGCTGCGACTTGGCTCGCTCGACGCCTTAGCAAATTGGAAGAAGAAGAAGCCGTTATATATAGGCTAACGCATGCACGGACACTACATTTATTTTATTATTCCATTGATTATGCTCATTACTGCTGCTGATCTACTGGTACAATTGTAACTTGTAAATAAATTTTGTGTCAGTTCCTGGCTCCCCCAAGTGCATTGACTTGTACGCATTGCATCCATGTGAAGACGTACTCTCTCCCTTGGATTGATTAGGATAATTTGGCGATTAAACAAGGCGACCTGATTGCTGAAATGTCACGGCGCTCTTGCTGATTTGGTGCTCGATCGTCTGGCACCTTGCTAGCTAGTAGCTAGGATCTATACTCCTACTTGGCTAGCGCGTATGCCGTGTGATGTGATCGATTCTGCCTGATAAGGCCTCTAAACTGAAGCCAACTTGGCACGTACTGTTAACTGTGGTAGTTGACCTGGTTGGTGAGTGCAGTGTTTTTATCCATTTCTGTGCGTGTACGATGTCGCTATGAAGCTTCCTCGAGAGTAAAAATATGGTATTCGTGAGGCGTATGTACAGGAATCTCAGGACCGAGCTCGCCATTTTTATTGGGGTAGTGCTCCGCTCATGAATCATTCTGACATTATCAGCAGAGAACCACGTGCAAACCGAAGAGAGAATCCACCAGCAGAATCAATCACATAATACTACTAACCAGATCAATCGCAAAAAAACTGAAACATGCAAGTACGGATGCTCTGATTAATTATGAAGTTTTTCTAATAACACTTGCAAGAAATTTCCTCGTAATCCCTTTGTCCCTGCACAATACCATGGCTCTAGTTGTGTACAGATAGTGCTGTTACTACCCACAAACAATTGTTAAGAAATTAGTATCAGTTAGCTGTTTCAATAATTTTTCCGATGGTTCGTGCTTATCGCAATGGAATCTTTTCGTTTTCCTTTAAAGGAGCACACCACTCTGTTTATGTAGGTGCTACAACCTGATCAAGCTGGATGTGTTCATGCGTGCGGAAAGAAAAAAAAGAAAAGGAAAGGGAAGTTGTTAACTGTCAAAGAAAGCACCATGCATGTTAGAAGATTCCAAATTCCTAGCTCAAATCCAGCCTCACATGGGCGGTACACATGGGTTGATCCCCCACGCATGTAATGCAAATATTATTGGGGCCCGGGGCGTCCGCTCGTGTGCATCTCCAACAAATTTGCTGCAAGTCGCCAAACTTATGAGACAGGGAAATGTGCAAGGCAGCAGCACAGGGCGTGTATATGCTCTTCTCATTCCACCAATTAAAAGGATTGATTTGTAATGCGGGTCTGGGAAGTGGGAACTGAATTGTTCATAGGATACGTTGTTTGGTTTGAGTACGTCGATGATCAAAACTGTGGTTTGGCAGGCTGATCTAGTGCTGTAAACTGGTGTTCAGTTTGGTATTGATAAGGAGTTCCTCTTCTGCCAAGACTGGAGGAAGCGTTCGATGCTTGAGCTGAAAAGGGAACATATTGTCAGTTCAGTTCCTTGTGCAGATTGGGAACTGCAGCCATGCCGGCCGGTTGCCTCCTTCCTCATTCTGCGACGTGCTCAACGCCGTGGGCAGATTAGGTATCGTGGTTCGTGGACGCCGTTGGGCTCAACGCCGCCGCCGTATATGTCGCGGCGTGGCGGTCGCGGAAGTAGGCGTACGGCCCTGCACCGTGTACGGTCCGCGATCCTGGTCTTTGCTGCCTCCGACACCTTGATCTACTACATACTGAACTCTCATTCCGGCTCCCGGCCGGCGGCCGGTGGTGGAACTGTCAACCGCGTCGCCCACTCCCGCACGCCGGCGGCGTCGACGTGGGATTTCTTTCTCCTCGAGCGGTCGTAACTCTTCGACGAGCATCTCCCTCGTCCGATCTGAACGGAGAGCGCCCACGACGCGCATTAGAGGATTGAGGCCACACGTGCGATCGATCTGCGAGCCCGTTACTCCATCCGTAATCCGTTTCATGAATTGTTTTGACTTTTTTCTAGTTAATTTTTTTATGTTTAATTAAATTTATAGAAAAATTAATAATATTTTTGACACAAAATAAGCATATTATTAAAACATATCATATGTTGAAACTAATTTTTTTTATAGATGTTGTTAAATTTTTTTATAAAGTTGATTAAATTTTAAAGCGTTTAACTAAAAAACAAAATCAAAACGAGTCAAAATATGAAACAGAAGGAGTAGCCGGGGGCGGAAAGACGCCCGTTTGCATTAGTGCAATTTATTTATTCTCAGTGGGGACTGGGAACCAAATGTAAAACACGAACCGGAGTAAGGACCGATATGAAATGGTACCCGTCACAAAAATACTTAAACAGGGACTGGAATGAATATGTCATAGACCGGTACCATAATAGCGAACCCAAATAGCACTCCTAAACAGGGACCGGATTCCAAGGCGGGCTTTTAACTATTTGCCACTCTTACGAATTGTGCTTAATGATTTGCCACTAGGCCCACATGTCATAGGCACATGAGGGCCCACATGTCATTGACAGGGTGTGGCAAATCATTAATTGCCATGTCACAAGAGTGGCAAATAGTTAAATTTCCCGATTGCAAGAGCCCATTGAATGGGCCGCACAACATCTAGTGATTTATCAGTGGGCCGTGGCCCAAGCCCAACTAGGCACCGCAGATCCGACGGCCACTAACGCATCATCATCTCACCGCCCCCCACACCCACAGGGCCCGGTAGGGCGGTAGCCCAACTAGACACCGCAGATCCGACGGCCACTAACGCATCATCATCTCACCGCCCCCCACATCCACAGGGCCCGGTAGGGCGGTCGGCCGCCCCGGACCCGCCGCTGATCGCCGTTGGTAGTAGTAGGAGTTTAACTATGCCGTGGCAGCAGCCGCGGCGGCGGAGATTGGCCTCGTCCTCGCACGCCGGAGTCGCCGAGTTCATCCTGCCGCGGCCCGCGGGCCCTCGCGCGGGTGCTCGGGTCGGGGGAAGCCTCCAAACCGTACGGCGTCGTGTCCGCGAGGGCCGCCGTACCAGATGCTGCTCAAGTAGCCCGGCGTGCATCTCGTTAGAGATCTATACGAAGGGGAGGACATGAACGGCTGCCAGCAGAGGCTCGCGGGGAGGTTCGGAGATCCGACCACACCACATTGGTCATCCCTAAGAAAGCGTGGAGGCGTCGAGCTACTAGATTTTCTGGTAATGGCAATTTTATTAGGTTCTTAATTTCTCTGTGTTTCGAGTTCATACATGGAAATGCAAACCATTTTTTTGATGCATTGATAGGGAACAAGAAGTCGATATAATGTCGTCATGTTAACTCCTGGAATCAAAACCAAATGGTGAAATGGAGAATCATAGTCGTTTCCATGTTCATAGTAGCATATTGTCATAACTCATAAATTCTGACAAGTATTTGTGTAGGTCTATATGTTTTATGCTTCAGAGCTGTGGCATGCTCATTGACTTATGGATCTATGGATAACTATTTTAGGTCAGCACCTAGCTGATGCTTCCAGACTGTGCCGAAGAAGGTAATTCCTGTAATTGATTGGCAAATTATCAAGACATCACTGATAATGCATCCAGACAAAATGAAAATCATGAAGCATGTCATTGAAAGAAACACTGTGGATCATGATCGTAGCCATTTTCCAATTGCTGTTCAAATTAAAGGTTTCAATTAAACTTTTTTTTTTGAAAGATCCAGCAAGAGCGCTGGCATTATATTATAAGCAGGAGAAAAATAAATACAAAGTTTATGTATATAGACAAATGGCCACCTCGACGGGTGCCAATAGGAAGGTCTAAATTAAACTCGGATGATAGTTAAGTAGGATACTAGGATTGAACCTCTCCTAACATGTCAATGAAAGAAACATGAACCCAAAACCAATTCATGCATTCTAATTTCGAAATAACACGTAAGCAAATGAGGATCAAGCTTAAAATATATGGATACAACTTTGCCAGACAATATCCATTTGCTAAGTTGTTCTGGAATCTGCACCTTTGAATTAGGAACGTTGCTAAACTATATGTGCTGTTCCATGGCAGCACTGCTGGAGTTATTGATACCGTTTGTTTCAGTGACCCAATAACACACTTTTGTGTTTCATATCACCAAACTGCAGTTTCTGCAGACCCTAGGACATTATTTGGGGACAAAGTAGCACTGTAACTAGGATCATGAAGTCAATTTTGTGTTTATCATCAATCTATTGAATTCGTTCAAAAAAAAAATCAATCTATTGAAACTTTGCAACTGTATGTAAGATAACCTTTCTACTAATATGATGCATTAAAAATCTTAGTATAAAACCTAGCTAATTTAACATATTGTGCAAGTATAGTATTATTATATCGTCTGCAAGTATATCCTCTACTGCCTGGGGCTTTGCTTTGCATTTCCCAGATAACAGTAACCAAACACTCACTTGAGCTTTCCAACTAAAGAAATCAAGAAAAGATGCCATGACAAATACTAGTTCACCACAAAAGATACAGTAGCCTCCACAACGAGAGCACTAGTTCTGATTATTACTATTGTAATAGCACAACTGATACATGATGATGAATTCTATCAAGAGAGCTCCGGGGATATAGACACTCCATTACCATCTTCTTGTCGAGATGGAGAAGGAAGACCTGCCAAAGTTGTTTAGTTGCCCTACATGGCCTAGCACCTGCCTAGTGGATACCTTCGCTGCATCGGCCGTTGAGGCATCGTCTTCAACACCACCGGCGAAGCTGAGAAGTAGTGAGAACACTGCATGGGTTGCATGCAGGGCAGCGGTGTCAGGCCATTGTTGGGGGTAGAGAGGAATCCAGGAGAAGGGTCCTCCATGGAAGATGCTGTGCTTGGTTTCATTTATAGAGAGTACATGAGGTTTCTTTCACAAAGTGGAAGCTTAGGTGGTGGAGTGCCTTTTCGCAGACCGAAATGAGGTATCTTCCTTAGCATATTCCTTAGCATGTGGAAACTTCTTTTTCTGTTCTATGCTTTTGATTTGCTTTGGAGTTTTTCAAAGTATATTCCATGCTTTTGTGTGCTTTTTGGGGCCTATAGGTTTATGAACAATAATTTAGATGATGAATACACTCTAGATGTATTGGAGTACCTTGACGAAGCATGGGCTGGAAAGTTGTTTTTGGTGGTGATCACCCGGAGCAGATCTTGCGTCATGGACCTACTTAGCAGGTGCAGTTTGGCTGGTCTTGCATTGTGCCTGTCAGATTAGTGCTGTACTTGATGCATTGTTGTCGTTTATACATGAAACCAAATGAAATACAAGAACCATATGTAGATTGCAGAACAAATTATTTTCCTTCTAAAGAGGGTGAGATCTTAGTAGAACTTTATTGCTTGTGGTGCCCTGCTGTTTGACAATGTAATTGGTGCGAGACACTGGCATATGATCTGGCCTGGGCCTTGTGGCCTGGGCCTTGTGTATGTTGTTATCAGACTGGACTAGGCCAGGTGGGCCTTATGCCTGCTTTGGTCTTCATGCCAATAAACAGAGGGAGGGCCCAAAATAAGTCCTTTAACAGGACACTGATGTTCATGTTCCAATGTATACTTATGGAGTTGTGGTTATAACTTATAAGTTGCAAGGGACAGATATTGCCCAATACATTTCATGAGAAAAATCTCGGTATGCTTTTGCATCTTTGCACGCTCATTTGGTGCATACAGGGCATTGGCCTAAGGCTGTAAAATAACAACAACAACAATAATAAAGCTCAAGGCTTGTGAGTTGCTCGAGCTCTTAACGAACCGAGCTCGAGTCCAACCCCAAGCTCGCAAAATTTGTTGAGCTGAGCTGAAAGCATCTCATGAGTCTGGTTATATGGGCTGGTACATTCTAAATTGTTTTTTTACTACGAAATTATCATCAAATATATGCTATCACGTACTTAAGCCAAGCCCTCCTGAAAGCTTAAAGGTGGAATAAGCTTGGCTCAACCTCTAGCATAAGGCAGCCTTACGCTCTGGCTTGCTTGAGCTTGGCTCGTTGACAGCCCTAAATTAAGGCGTGTGAACCTCTGTCAACTAATGGCAGGCACATGGTGGTGGTTCTAAAAAAAATCTTCGTTTCAAACATTCACATTGAAGTTACTAGGTTGGTCACAATCAATTTGATGCAAAGCGGATCAATTACTAAATTAATTGATAATAAGGCTAATTTCCCCATCTAACTCAGATACTATATTACGTTGCAGGCACCGCTAATTAACCCAAAATTAAAAAGAGTAAATTTCACAAAATTAAATATACTTTGACCAAACTATCACAAAACTGCGGATTTAAGATATTATATCACAAAATTACATATTTAAGGCTAAGGATCACAAAACTACAAATTTAATATTGAAGTTATTATAAAACTACAGATTCTAGGATTTAAATCCCTAGTACTAACGTTATATTGGATCTATAAATGTTGTAGATTTGGGATATGTACTAAACCTATCATTTTTGTAAATTTTTTTCCTAATTAATTTTTATTTTTACGACACTTCATTCTAAATATGTAGTTTTATGAGAAATTTTGTGCTAAATATATAATTTTGTGATACAAGACCTTAATATATGTAGTTTTTGTGATATAGTTTGGTAAATGTGTAGTTTTGTGAAATTTACTTAATTAAAAATGGCGAGTAAGAACAAACATTTCACTCACACTTTACCATTCTAATTTCTAACTATAAAATTAATTTATTTTAGTTTACTTGGAATTGAGTTATTGTACAAATTGATTGCTCATTTCTACTTTCAGTTTCGAATTTCATTATTTTTTTTATAATAGAGATGAGTTTTTATACAAATATAATTTTTGATATGCTTTCAATTTTATTTGGAATATCAGTTATCACATATTTTAAACTTACTTGGGCAATTCTTTTTATTGTGAATCATATATACCCTTTTTCTGTCTAGAAAAATTTCAGATTAGTGTGTTGAATTTCAAAGGAGTGAAAGGGTTTGATAGCTCGATATTAGCAGTACATAGAAATATCAATGTAGAAAAAAAATAATTTAGGGGTAGATCTTTATATATGTAGCCAACGCTGAAAAATATATGAGTATGACAAGAACCCCAAAATCAACTTCTAAATTAAATTTTAAAATTTAAATTTTGGTTGTATAGCTAATAAGTCAAGAAACAAATGGTATAAATTGACAGATACTCGCTCTGCCCCCTAAAAACCAATAGTACTAGATGCGACACATTGTTAAAATATATCGCATCTTACTAGGTTGGTTTTTATGGGACGGTGGGAGTAGATGGATAGATTTAGTTAAACATGTTATGATCTCATAAACGTAATCGCCTCTAAAGTAATAAAACAATGTTCGATCTACAACTCACGGGCAACTCAATTACACATTTGTCGGAGTTGAATCGAGGTTGTCGTGTTACAACTGACGTCAGAAATATGCAGCGGAGGAATGACAAGAAAAAAAGCATACTACTAACTTTCATGAATTTATTGTTATTTACAACAAAAATACAAGAGTTCATCTCTGAGTTCATTCTCAACTACCCTGGCATATTATAAAACCCCCAAAATTACATCAATTCTACAAAATGTTAAAAATTAAAGAAAGGTAAAGATCAAAAGGAAATCAGCGGTGTATATTTTATCAAGAAACAAAGGAATAATCGGCAACAGCTATCATGCAATAATATGTGCAGTTTGAACGGCTCAAAGGAAACAATCCAACATGGCGAGCGCCTTGTGTACGCCCTGCCCGCCGGCGCCGAGACCCACCACGTTCCGGCACTTTGCGCAGTTCTCCGACGGCGTCAGGTTCAAGTCCAGGCAGACACCGCCGCCGTCGCAGGCCTTCACGGCCGCCGCCTTCGCCTTGCCTACGTCGCCGTTCGTCGTCGTCGCCGCCGCCTCGGCCTCCGCGCGGTGCCGACGCATGTGCCCGCCGAGCGCCTGCCCGATGGGGAACTCGAGGCCCGCAGACGGGGCCATCGTGCACCCTCGGCTTCGCCGGCTGCGGGGCGCGCGGCGTCGGCTGCCTCCCGAGGCACAGCCCCGCGTCGTCGCCGGCGCCGGCGCCGCCGCCGAGCGCGTGCTGCTGCTGCTGCCTCGGCCGCTTGTGGCTGGCGCGGTGGCCCCCGAGCGCCTGGAACGTCGGGAACTGCCGGTTGCACGTCTTGCACTCGAACACGCGTCGTGCGGCCGCGCGCACCACCACCGGCTGCGCGCCGGCGGCGAAGCCGCCGCCGCCGCCGCCCAGCACGCCGTGCTGGCTTTGCTGCGCGAGGAGCATCAGCACGCGGGCCGTGTCCACGCTGCCGATGAACTCCTGCATGTCCCACATGCTCCTGCTCCTCTTGCTCATGGCTATAGCTTAGCTTAATTAGCCACGTAATTAATTAACCCAGCTGATCACTAACGTCGCCGATCGAAATCTGTATATCCGCTGCACTGTGCAACAATACTTGCATATCTGCTGCGCGTATGACTATATATAGAGAGAGTTAGAGAGACCAAATGGCAGCAAAGCTGAAACTTGTGGTTTGGTGCACACGTAGGAAATGGATCGAGCTAGCACGACGAACAACGGCCCGGCTTGCTTCTAGACGTGGATGTGTGTGTACTTTTCTAACCATTTGACTACGAGAGAGCATGATCAGATTGTCCCTCCCGTAGTAGTAGTAGTACATAGTACGAACACCTTGTTTTAGTACAAGTAGCTAGCTAGCTTAGTCAACATGTGTGTGCACTGTGCGTATCTGTGGTAGCGACGGCCTATGTCTTGTTGTCTTCTAGAGTGGCTGCAGCAGCAGCGCCAAGTTGCCTCTCCAACCACTCGGATGGATAGCGAGCTCGCGTGCGTCCGGACGCGCCCGGCGCCGGAGGCGGTTGCGAGTGACGTACGTGTGCGCGGCGCGCGGCCGGGGTGGCGTTCTGGCTCGGGCAATTCGCCATGTTTTCTTGCCTCAGCGCGCGACGTCGCGTGCGGGCGTGGCCTGCTCGCCGGCCGGTCGTTCAATCCCAAGCCTGCACTGAAGCTGCAGAGCACGGGTTTCACACGTACCTCAAGCTGCTGACGACGACGCATAGCATATACTACATGCTACGGCCGTTCCATTCATTGGACCGGCTGGCAGAATTGTATTAAAACGTTTAATCAAGAAGTTCTGTACGAACAAAATGTGATCGAACACGAGCTGAATTCAGGGAGAGCTTTTAAAAAACTAGTGCAGTACTGTACTAGTGTGTTCGGTTGGGACTGCATAAGGTACTCGTGGTTAGCTAGTTATAGGTGTTTGACACGGCAATGTTCATGCCTTCATTCACCCACAAATTTCTTGACTGGAATAGTGGAATGCATGGTCTTTATTTTTTACTTTCTGATGAGCACTTCGTCTGGATTAACCTTGTATGAATAATCAGCTTGACAGCTTTGCAGTAGCTGAGTCAAATGCTAATCCGTGTTAATTAGCTCACGTTCTGAGCTTTACCGAGGAATTCAAACTTACATGTTTAAACTTTTGGAACTTGCGAGGATTATTATTGTAGTGGGCACACCTAACTTCAGATGCAACTCCGCAATTACGCCTGTAACAGAATTCAGAATTGAGAAAGAAGAGAGAAAGATGAGTTTGGTGATGCAGTCCAGGTCTTGGCGGCAAATTAAACGATTTGACCGGTTATCAGTGGGGCGAAATGGCTAGGTGTGTGCATTTTGTTTGGCTGACTGGGCCCATCCAATATTCCAATGATTCAGTTAATGCCTTTCTCTGCACACTACTTAACGCATTCTACGCTTTTAATTGTTGCACCGCCTGTTCATAGGTGAGAACAGCAGATGCCACTACGAGAACATGTCTTCAATGCAACTATTCCCCCGTCACAAACTACTAATTGCCAATAGTCAAATTAAATTTTGATAGTTTGACTAAAAGATTTCCAAAATTATAAGAAATCATAGTGCTTAAACTTGATAAATAGTAGTAGTAGAAGGGATCAGCTGAACTAGATGAACTCCCAAGATCGGTCAAATGGTCAACACACACGCATGTCTTAGGCTGGTAGCCTGGGGCGTTCTCTCTCTCTCTTTCTCTCTCTCTCTCTCTCTAAAATAAAAGAGAAGGTATTGAGCTGAACCTCAAAAGCTAATTTTTGCAGCACATATAGAACGACCACTATCATGCATGACTCATGCGTGCAAAGAGTCCTAGTTACACCTACCATTTGTTCCTGAATCCTGCATATTTTGTCAACACAAACATCACGAGTAGTGAGTACCATGTTCTAACCAAGAACCAAATCTTGGACTCCGACTGACTGACTCACCACAGCAACACACACATCAATGTGCGGCACGATTTCACGAAACGTGTTCTTTGAATTTTCTTGCAGCAGTTGTACATAGAGCCCTAATAAATTAGCTTCTTTTAAACAACTCTAATTAGGCAAGTGCCGAAGAGATAAGGGTTAACGTACTTGCTAGGTCATGCTTGCATAAGTTGTATTCCGTTTTTATAAAATATAAAAAAATATAACGTCTTCCATGTTTCACCATTCGTCTTAAAAAAAAAGGTAAATATGTAAAAATATAAGTCACACTTAGTTAAAGTACATTTAATACTACACCCGTCCCAATTTAAGTACAACTGTGGATTTCCGTGTTCAACGTTTGATAGTCTGTTTTATTTTAAAAAATTATGATTTTTTTTAAAAATAGTCTCACATGAAGTACTATTCATGTTTTATCATCTAATAACAATAAAAATACTAATCATAATATGGACGGTTATATGTTGGACATAAACAGTACAAAATTACACTCTTTCTGGGACAGTGGTAGTAATAAAATACTACCTATGTGCAAATAAGTGCAGTTGTGGGTATTCGTGTCCAACGTTTGACCGTTCATCTTATTTGAAAAATTTATGATTTTTTTTTAAAAAAATAGTGACACATCAAGTACTATTCATGTTTTATCATCTAATAACAATAAAATAACTAATTATAAAAAAGTTTTCAAATAAGTCGAACAGTCAAATATTGGACATAAACAATACAAAATTACACTTATTCTGGGATGGAGGGAGTAAATCATAACAAAATAAACAACAATCTCTGTGTCTAAAAGTTAACGACACTATTATTCATATTTAATAGTATTATTACTATATTTATATGCACGATCATCTGAGTGCCAAAGGTCAACTCGGCATATTTAATCGGACGACTTCTGTGATAGTGGTTCAGGTGTCTGGAATGGTTGTCTTTCCAAGGTCTAGTTGCTTCTAGCTGATGGAATTTGCAAAAATGTCTAAGAAAATTAGGTCACAATGTTGTACAGATTTTGCTCTAGAAGTATACGACTGGACTGACAGCATGGTAATTCTCTATGAGCAACTCAGCATGATAGTATACGCGCGCGGCTAATCATCATTGTGGAAAAAGAAACGCCGAACTTAATTAATATGCATTTTCTCATCTAGTATACCCGATTGGAACGTACGATGCGAAAAATAGAGTAATCGATTTTGCACGATTCAAATCATATAGGGTAGTTCCGACGTCATTTGGAATTAATTAGTGAGTGACCCCAACATTAATGTTTTTCTTTTTAAGTTCCTACCCATGGCTTGTCCTTTAATAGTAATGAGAAAATATGAAAAGCTAAGACTATTTTTTGTGGGTTATTACTTATTACTAGTGTACCGTTTAACTATACCGTACAGCGTTTTCTAGTCTTTACATATGTTTTTTCACTGTGCTGATGAAGAGCGCGGACTGCATTTATTATAAGCACAAGAAAAACATTGGTGTTCAAAAAAAAATGTCGATCAGATTTTTTCAGGTTTAGCTCATCTATATTAATGCCAGTAAAGACTTCTAGTGTAAAATATATATGTTGTAACATTTATTAGCGCTAAAAAAATTACGAATAAAAATTTATCAGAAATATTACAAAGTGGTATACCGTTCCAACGAAATAGATGACGTCATGATGCCATCAATATGATACCTACATATCTGATCTGGTACATACGAGATATCATATATATCTAATACCGGATGTACTAGATCCGATATCTATGATATCATACTGATACTATCATGATACCTAGTTACCAGATCAGTACATACGAGATATCATATTTGATACCGGAGGTAACATATTCGGTACCTACAATAATATCATGTTGATGTTAGCATACATTAGCATTCTGTTAGAACAGGTATATCGTTATGTAGTTTTCCTCAACTTTTATACATGTGTTTTTAGTGACTCAAGCAAAGGTTGAAAAATAAATTATGACAAAAGAACATCAAAATTAACTTTAAATTCACATTTTAGTTGTGGCTGATAAGCTGAAGAATAAACGATGGTAGTTTATACTTTATAGTAGCATGTGCTTGCAACTTTTCGTTAGGAATTTTACCAATATATTATATCCTCTATTTCTTAAAACAACTGAAATGGCTAAAAATGTGTTTCCCATTTTAGAATTTTCATCGAAATTCTAACATTTGAAATATTGCATCTATATATTCCAGGCACTTAATTTCGCAGTCCAAAACACACCGCATAATATAATTATTTTTTTCACCGGATGCATAATATAATTATTGCACTTTTGACTTTTATGTCATATATGATTGTTTTCTTTTAGCCCGTAGCAACGCACATACATTCCGGTAGTCTTCTCAACAACAGTAAAATACCTGTTTTTTCGTGTATAACTAGAATTCTTTGTAATCTTGGTGGCGTGCAGGCATTTATAAATCCGTATCTGCTGTACTCGAATGAATTAATTAGGCGGGACTTTCGCTCTCTTCGCAAAAAGGTTCTCCGCGACATACCCTCTGCTTTCTAGACACGCGTGGCCCCGAACATCGATGTACACAGTACACTGCGTTCCAATGCTTACGAACACCTGTTGCAAATGGCAATAATACTGGCTCCACACGGTGATCCACTCTAACGTGAAACAAGACTTCAATCTCAGAACATGGGAAGTCAACAAATGCAGATGGAATGTACGCGGCATATGATGTGGACTTTGGAATTGGTATGGAATTCATCCGATGCAACTTGGATCCAACAAGCACTCAACTCGGTTAATTACCAACGGAATATCAGAATATGCATGCAGAGATGATCGCTAATCACCAGCAATGGACGCATGGTTCATTGTATCAAGGTGACGACTCCTAAATATAATAGTAACTACTTGAACTACATATGCATAATTGCAGGTATGCATGTCTCTCTTCCATGTTTTGATGTTTAATCTGCATTTGCTTTGCTGTTTCACTGAGTCAAAGTAGATGAAAGAATGTGTCTCTGTCAGGATCTGTAATTAATTGGTATCAACTGAAGGTTCATCCAGAAGAAATCAAATGAGGATTTGTGCAAATGCGATTGCATCATAGATGACATAGCAGTACCAAGGTCAGAGTTTATTTTTATGCCTTTTCATATCAAGGCGCACACCATGCCAATTCATGATTTCTTACTTAGTACATTGCACCTTGCATCATCACGTTGATGATATGTTAATGGTTAGCGACGAACATATCTATTCTAGGCATGGTTGTATCTAGTAAACGATTATTGTTTTCTATCTTGCTATATAAATACAGGAAACCAAATTTGCAGAAACTGAAGGTTCACCAGGTTTTGGCAATGCGTCGTGGATGACATGAAACCAGTTACAGCTGCAGTTTCAGTTATGTCAAAGATGCTTCATTTATATTAGTGTTTCTTGAATTGTGAGCCATATACTTTTTCTCCTTGCTAATCTTGTGTGGATATGAAACACCGGAACTTCTCTGCGCCTACTTGTTTATATCTTTCGTGAGAAAAACCATTTGCCTGAATTTTCAGAGAGAAGCTTGTTTGCTGCAACTACTCGATTCCAACCCAAAGTACAGGCTGTGGAAGCAGAACACCATCGTCCTTGTCTTACTTTTCCTTGAACCCATCCTCAAGCCAGCCAACTTCCCAGTATTTTCAGGTTTTCAAAGAGCAATTCGAGACGAAATAAATTTCACACTTAATTTTCGTTATACTACTGTTCTTAACCGATTAACATGTGCACAAGTCGAACCTGAACTAGCCCGTTTCCTTCTACTACTTTTCAGTAGAAAATACCCTTGAACCCCTTTTGTTTCAGACCAGGATGTGCCCAGGTCAAGAGAAAAAACTTAACTACCCAGCTGTTGCTGTGTCTGCAACTCTGAATGCAATCAAGACATCAAGATCAGAAGATACTGTGCTGCTTTTGAAGGTGATTTACTGAGTTCTGACTTGATTAGCAGTCGACTACGTACTGACTTAGCTATCCAGTGGGAAGGAAGTCAACACACGGGAAGGACTAGTAGTAGTGACCTCGCCACTGATCCAATTTGCAGCTTCTTTTTTTCAGAGTTATTCGGTTTACTTGCCGGAGTAGACGACTTTAGGAAGCTAGCTTGTGCAGTCCTTCTCAAGTTGTCGCTGAAAAGCCTTACCTGATGAAAGAGAGAAGATGAGATAACAAGTTGCTTCTGAGATTGAAGTCTTGTTTCAGGTTAGCTAAGAGTGCTGATTAAGTGTGTAAGGTTGACAGCTCTCTTCAACCAAGCTGAGTTTCCTCCTGCTCAAACTGCAGCGAGCAAATCAGAGCTCCATGCCCATCTACATCGAGCAAATCATGAAAAGAAAAAGAAAATCACAAATCCATGCTCAAACTACAGCGAACGACGTGCTCCGGACCTACTACGTCGCTACGCACAGGTGCTCCGCCGTCAACGCCTCCAGGTCGCCGATGACTCCTCCACGCTTCTTTCCCCTCCGGCCACCACGGCGACGGCACGCCCTTCTCCAGTAGGAAGTGGCGCTACGGCAGGTCGTAGTGCTGCATCAGCGCCGAGAGCAGCAAACCCAGCGTGGTGTCCGCCGCGTCGCCGGCCGCCGGATCTCCTCCCCCGCCTCGCCCCGGCGCCGGCCTGCCCAGAGCCAGAGAAGAGAGAGAGAGAGAAGAGGAAGGGTGAGAAGGGGGAAAGAAAGGGGAGGCTGACATGTGGGGCCCACGTGGGTCCCACGCTGACTCAGCAGCCATGTAGAACAAAACCGGGATCAAAACCACCGAGGGACCTACTGTGACCGGTTTTGTATAGTTATGGGACCTCGTATATCTGGTTTTGCGGTTCGAGAACGTTTTTTAATCCGATGACAAGTTGAGGGACCTTCGGTGCACTTTTTCCTTTTCTTAACCGTAAGTCTGTAACTAGCCCAATAATTATGGGCCGTTGTTTGGGCTTTGGGCCGGATCATGATATTGCAGTTATCGGATTTGTACCGGAAAAGGAAAAATCCGCTTCACTCGCCTCCTTTCTCCTCCTCCGTCCTCGTCCTGGTCTCGCGGACTCTCCCTCCTCCCCTTCTCCATCGCCTCGCTCGCGCAGCAATCCGCGACAAATCCACCAGCCAATCGCGGCATCGCGCCCATCCCTTCCCCAATACTGCAAATCCGCTTCCCCGAGATGGTAATTTCCTTCCGCCAGTCTCTCCTCTCGCGATGTTTAATTGCGCGCATCTCTGTTTCTTCGGTTTAGTTTTGTCGTTTAGGGTTTATGGCCAAGAACAGATGGTGAAAAATCCGGAGTTCTTGGTCACTCGGCGTGCCATTCCATATATTTTATGCGTAATAAGACCTTTTTTTTTATGTTTTTGTTTCCCAAATTTTGCTGTCTGGAAATAATTTCTTGAAAGGGTTGGCTTTGATCGTTTGCTCGTGCAGGAATCCTGCCCTTCTGTGAAGAACATTCTTGTGCTGGATTCCGAAGGGAAGCGCGTGGCGGTGAAGTACTACAGCGATGACTGGCCCTCTTTGTCCTCGAAGCAAGCTTTCGAGAAGTCGGTCTTTGCTAAAACCCAGAAAACGAGCGCTAGAACAGAAGGTGATTAAAATATACTTTTATTCTAGTTCTGTTCTGTAAGAATCAAAACAATGTTTGTTTCTTTTTTTTTAAAAAAAAAATTGTGCTCTGTGCTACTTGTGTAGAGAACAACTGCCTTCTCCCTGAGAACATCAATTAGCAATTTAGCATCTCACAATATGGCATTGTTGATTATTGTAAGACTCCTGTGGAATATTCTAGAGGCATACACATATCTTCCAGTTCGAGCATCATTCCATTGTTTGGCTCATCTTCTGTAAACCTGTGGTTTGCTTGTTATGAGATGTTATTTGGTCGATTTCTGAATTTTGGCAGAGTTATCACCAGATTTTGCAGTGGAATGCTAACTTATACTATTATAGAATAACAGGTTATCTGTTTTTTACTGCTCATGAATTCTGTTGCATTTCTTAAAATTGACTGAAAGATTCAAGTTTCGGAAAAATGAATTTTTGTTCCAACAAATGCAATGATCTCGATGCCTGTGTCATCTGAAATGCCTTGTTTTTGGTTGATCATTCATTTTGGGGGATTTTAGAAATATTGCATTGCACATGAGTGTAAAATTTGCATGGTAGGTTGTTTAGTTCAAGTCATCCAACTATATTCATCCAGTGATTTCTTTCTTTTGTTTCCCAATTTGCAGCTGAGATAGTAATGTTTGACAGTTACATCGTTGTATACAAGTTCATTCAAGATCTACACTTTTTCGTAACTGGAGGTGATGAAGAGAATGAGCTCATTTTAGCATCTGTTCTTCAGGGCTTCTCTGAAGCTGTTGATTACCTTCTCAGGTGTGGACGTTTCCTGTGCCGTACATATCTTTTTTAACATCCATTATAAATGCTTGTCAGTACTGTATATTATCTTAACAACTCTCTTTCTTGTTTTTAGAAACAAAGTGCACAGAAGGGCTGCGCTTGAAAACTTGGATCTTATCTTCTTATGCCTTGACGAAGTTGTTGATGGAGGGTAATTACTATGTTTGCATTGCAATATGCTAACCTTTGCTTTCCATCAATTAAACAAGCACAGTTTTGATAACTATCACATTTTTTAAGTCCATATCAAAGGCAACAGACGAGGTCTTGGGCTTGTATTGCTGACATGTGAGGTTAGGCACTAGTTGTTTAATGTAAAGAAACTACTTCACTCTGGCCTTGTTTGGGAGATGAGACTTGAGCCAGAATTTTACACAAAATCAGCATTGACAGCTATCAGTTATCTATCATAAGAAAATGTAGTTCATTGTTGGGTATGCTCAGTTCACAGCCCAACAATTTTCAGAAAAACATTTGCACAAATGCTATGCTAATGTAGGACATTTACAATCAGGTGTTAAACATTTGACAACCTGTAGTTATTGATTGATGCTACTAATTGATTCTTCACAAACGGGTTTTGCAGGATTGTTCTGGAAACAGATGCAAAGGCGATTCTTGAAAAGGTGTCAGGTCATGGATTGGAAGGATCCGGGTCTCTCACTGAGCAGGTATGGCAAGCCGTCGTATGACCTTAAGTGCAATTGCACAATGAGATGCAATCATGGTGTCGTAATTGCCACCAAATCAACATGAGGAAGTTCCCAAGTGACTTCATTCTTTCTTGTACATGCAGAAGTTAAGCAGTGCCCTAGCAACGGCAAGAGAACACTTTGCGAGATCTATTTTCAGCTGATGGCGTGGCATCCTTCAGGTTGACGATGAGCTAGCCTCAGATAGCGTCTCTGTTAGCAGATCAGTACTTCCAGTTTACAATGTCCTTTGAACATTTGTCACGGGTTAGTGGTAGGTGTGCAGCTTAACTGGGCGATCATTGTCTTCCTAAGAAGGTTGTGGTCGGCACACTTGTTACTCTTGTGGTTTCATGTCGATCTTGGCTGTAATCGAGCACAGTAACCATGTAGCAACATGTTTCTGCTCAAAGACGAACCAGTTTCCAAATTGTCTTCAGTATACAGCCGCCATGTTTTGACGTAGTACTACATGCATTTACTTCGGCCTGGTTTGGAATTTGAATGGTATTCTTTATAGCTAAGTTGCTTAATAATGTTTGACTAATTTCAGAATACTTGCTATCAAAACCGACCAATCATCGAAAGTAACCAAAATTCGCATTACAATTCTATCACCTGTTGGTATGTTTCGTCTCATGTCAAGGTAAAAAAAAAAGGTGCTGCTTTTGAAGGTGATTTACTGAGTTCTGACTTGATTAGCAGTCGACTACGTACTGACTTAGCTATCCAGTGGGAAGGAAGTCAACACACGGGAAGGACTAGTAGTAGTGACCTCGCCACTGATCCAATTTGCAGCTTCTTTTTTTCAGAGTTATTCGGTTTACTTGCCGGAGTAGACGACTTTAGGAAGCTAGCTTGTGCAGTCCTTCTCAAGTTGTCGCTGAAAAGCCTTACCTGATGAAAGAGAGAAGATGAGATAACAAGTTGCTTCTGAGATTGAAGTCTTGTTTCAGGTTAGCTAAGAGTGCTGATTAAGTGTGTAAGGTTGACAGCTCTCTTCAACCAAGCTGAGTTTCCAGAAAAAGAACCCAATGAGGCAAGGATCTATGGACCATTTGAAACTTGGCAGGACATTTTGCAAGTATAGCACATGCCCTAATATTTTTGTATCTGATCTATTTATTCATTTTAGATAGAGAAAGGACCAAGGATATGCTAAGAGAAAATGTTGGGGCTGTTTGGTTATTTGCCAAATTCAACCCTACCAAAAAGGTTGGCTCTGCCGGAACATTTGCCACTTGTTTGGTTTGCTACCATAAATTTGGCGATACCTTTTTTTTTCCGTCACTAGTCTAACTAATCTTGCCAGCAATCCAAGCAATCATCTTTGCCAAAAAATAATTTGCAATAGCCAAATCTTGCCAATAGTTGCCATTGTAAAAATGTTAGCAATACTAACAATGGAAGAGAATCAAGTAGGCCCATTAAGGCTGCGTTCATTTGTAGGGTTACCTACTCCCTTCTCATTTTTCACGCACACGTTTTTTAAACTGTTTCGGTGTGTTTTTTTTTTAAAATTATATAGGAAAGTTGTTTTAGAAAATTATATTAATCTATTTTTCAAGTTAATTTTAGTTAATACTTAATTAATCATGTGCTATTGTACTTCTCCGTTTTCCATGCTGGAAGAGAATAGAAGGTTTTCAACTAGCACAACAAACACAGCCTAAGCCCTGCTACTTCATCAGATTATTGCTGTGAATTATTTGCTCTATGCTATTTCTCAAGAAAAAAAAACCACCACTTATTCCAAGTCATTTGTTAAGTTTATCTTAAAATATTGTATTGTTCCTATAATCAAGTAGATAATCAAATAAAATTTGGGACTCATCTTTTCGCTTATACTTATACTTATCGGCTAAAATTTAAATTTTCAACCTTAAATTTGAAGCTGATTTTAAGGCCTTTTTAATCAAAGTTTATTTTTCAGCCTTTGCTTTTAGATCGCTAAGAACACGTATATAAAAATTTTATTTACAAATTACTTTACGTTTACAAATATGCCGTTTCACTTATTCGAAACAATGCCTTTTTTGAATGGGCTCTAAGGCCCCGGCCAAAGGATTTACTTATTGATATTCTTCTCTTTTTCTTAAGGAAAAAGTACACCAAAGGTCCCTTAACTTGTCATCGAGATATAAAAACGTCCTCGAACCGCAATACCAGATATGCGAGGTCCCTTAGCTATACAAAACCGGTCACAATAGGTCCCTCGGCGGTTTTGATCCTGGTTTGATCCTACGTGGCTGCTGAGTCAAACGTGGGACCCACGTGGGCCCCATATGTCAGCCTCCTCTTTCTTTGACCTCTCCTCTCCCTTCCTCTTCTCTCTCTCTCACACACTCTTCTCTGGCTTTGGGCAGGCCGGCGCCGGGCACGAGGCGGGGGAGGAGGTACGGCGGCCGGCGACGTGGCGGTGGCGGCGGCTGAGACGACGCGGGAATGGCCGCCGGCGGAGAGGGGCTGTTGCCGGCCTCCTTCCCCTTCTCCTATCTCCCTAGATGCAATCGGCAACTGGCAGAAGAGGAACAAGACGACGCCGAGCTCATCGCCGATCTTCCCTCCTCGCCGACGCCATGGCCACCCCCGCCTTCCTCTTCCTCCACGACGCATCTCGCCGAAGCTCACCACAGCAGCTCCTCGCCACCGTCGACGTCACGCGCGAGCGTCCTGAGTACCTCTGCTCCCTCGTCCTCTCCAACAAAGTCGAGAACATCACATCGCATGTCTAGAAGATTGGATAGGATTGCAATCTGCAAGTAAATCATAAATCCAGCTCGTTCTTCACCGGGCATATTAATTTTTTAGACTAAATCCTTCAATATCAATATGCGAGCAAATGAAAAATCAAATTAGAAAATCAGAGATCCTGCTCAAACTGCAGCGAGCAAATCAGAGCTCCATGCCCATCTACATCGAGCAAATCATGAAAAGAAAAAAAAATCACAAATCCATGCTCAAACTACAGCGAACGACGTGCTCCGGACCTACTACGTCGCTACGCACAGGTGCTCCGCCGTCAACGCCTCCAGGTCGCCGATGACTCCTCCACGCCTCTGTCCCCTCCGGCCACCACGGCGACGGCACGCCCTTCTCCAGTAGGAAGTGGCGCTACGGCGGGTCGTAGTGCTGCATCAGCGCCGAGAGCAGCAAACCCAGCGTGGTGTCCGCCGCGTCGCCGGTCGCCGGATCTCCTCCCCCGCCTCGCCCCGGCGCCGGCCTGCCCAGAGCCAGAGAAGAGAGAGAGAGAGAAGAGGAAGGGTGAGAAGGGGAAAGAAAGGGGAGGCTGACATGTGGGTCCCACGCGGGTCCCACGCTGACTCAGCAGCCACGTAGAACAAAACCGGGATCAAAACCGCCGAGGGACCTATTGTGACCGGTTTTGTATAGTTATGGGACCTCGTATATCTGGTTTTGCGGTTCGAGAACGTTTTTTAATCCGATGACAAGTTGAGGGACCTTCGGTGCACTTTTTCCTTTTCTTAACCGTAAGTCTGTAACTAGCCCAATAATTATGGGCCGTTGTTTGGGCTTTGGGCCGGATCATGATATTGCAGTTATCGGATTTGTACCGGAAAAGGAAAAATCCGCTTCACTCGCCTCCTTTCTCCTCCTCCGTCCTCGTCCTGGTCTCGCGGACTCTCCCTCCTCCCCTTCTCCATCGCCTCGCTCGCGCAGCAATCCGCGACAAATCCACCAGCCAATCGCGGCATCGCGCCCATCCTTCCCTAATACTGCAAATCCGCTTCCCAGAGATGGTAATTTCCTTCCGCCAGTCTCTCCTCTCGCGATGTTTAATTGCGCGCATCTCTGTTTCTTCGGTTTAGTTTTGTCGTTTAGGGTTTATGGCCAAGAACAGATGGTGAAAAATCCGGAGTTCTTGGTCACTCGGCGTGCCATTCCATATATTTTATGCGTAATAAGACCTTTTTTTTTATGTTTTTGTTTCCCAAATTTTGCTGTCTGGAAATAATTTCTTGAAAGGGTTGGCTTTGATCGTTTGCTCGTGCAGGAATACTGCCCTTCGGTGAAGAACATTCTTGTGCTGGATTCTGAAGGGAAGCGCGTGGCGGTGAAGTACTACAGCGATGACTGGCCCTCTTTGTCCTCGAAGCAAGCTTTCGAGAAGTCGGTCTTTGCTAAAACCCAGAAAACGAGCGCTAGAACAGAAGGTGATTAAAATATACTTTTATTCTAGTTCTGTTCTGTAAGAATCAAAACCATGTTTATTTCTTTTTTTAAAAAAAATTTGTGCTCTGTGCTACTTGTGTAGAGAACAACTGCCTTCTCCCTGAGAACATCAATTAGCAATTTAGCATCTCACAATATGGCATTGTTGATTATTGTAAGACTCCTGTGGAATATTCTAGAGGCATACACATATCTTCCAGTTCGAGCATCATTCCATTGTTTGGCTCATCTTCTGTAAACCTGTGGTTTGCTTGTTATGAGATGTTATTTGGTCGATTTCTGAATTTTGGCAGAGTTATCACCAGATTTTGCAGTGGAATGCTAACTTATACTATTATAGAATAACAGGTTATCTGTTTTTTACTGCTCATGAATTCTGTTGCATTTCTTAAAATTGACTGAAAGATTCAAGTTTCGGAAAAATGAATTTTTGTTCCAACAAATGCAATGATCTCGATGCCTGTGTCATCTGAAATGCCTTGTTTTTGGTTGATCATTCATTTTGGGGGATTTTAGAAATATTGCATTGCACATGAGTGTAAAATTTGCATGGTAGGTTGTTTAGTTCAAGTCATCCAACTATATTCATCCAGTGATTTCTTTCTTTTGTTTCCCAATTTGCAGCTGAGATAGTAATGTTTGACAGTTACATCGTTGTATACAAGTTCATCCAAGATCTACACTTTTTTGTAACTGGAGGTGATGAAGAGAATGAGCTCATTTTAGCATCTGTTCTTCAGGGCTTCTCTGAAGCTGTTGATTACCTTCTCAGGTGTGGACGTTTCCTGTCCCGTACGCTCCTATCCTTTTTAACATCCATTATAAATGCTTGTCTGTACTGTATACTATTTTAACAACTCTCTTTCTTGTTTTTAGAAACAAAGTGCACAGAAGGGCTGCGCTTGAAAACTTGGATCTTATCTTCTTATGCCTTGACGAAGTTGTTGATGGAGGGTAATTACTATGTTTGCATTTCAATATGCTAACCTTTGCTTTCCATCAATTGAACAAGCTCAGTTTTGATAACTATCACATTTTTACGTTCATATCAAAGGCAACAGACGAGGTCTTGGGCTTGTATTGCTGAAATGTGAGGTTAGGCACTAGTTGGTTAATGTAAAGAAACTACACTCTGGCCTTGTTTGGGTGATGAGAATTGAGCCAGAATTTTACACAAAATCAGCATCGACAGCTATGAGTTATCTATAATAAGAAAATATAGTTCATTATTGGGTATGCTCAGTCCACAGCCCAACAATTTTCACATAAACATTTGCACAAATGCTATGCTAATGTAGAACATCTACAATCAGGTGTTAAACATTTGACAACCTGTATTTATTGATTGATGCTACTAATTGATTCTTCACAAACGGGTTTTGCAGGATTGTTCTGGAAACAGATGCAAAGGCGATTCTTGAAAAGGTGTCAGGTCATGGATTGGAAGGATCCGGGTCTCTCACTGAGCAGGTATGGCAAGCCGTCGCATCACCTTAAGTGCAATTGCACAATGAGATGCAATCATGGTGTCGTAATTGCCACCAAATCAACATGAGAAAGTTCCCAAGTGACTTAATTCTTTCTTGTACATGCAGAAGTTAAGCAGTGCCCTAGCAACGGCAAGAGAACACTTTGCGAGATCTATTTTCAGCTGATGGCGTGGCATCCTTCAGGTTGACGATGAGCAAGCCTCAGATAGTGTCTCTGTTAGCAGATCAGTACTCCCAGTTTGCAATGTCCTTTGAACATTTGCCACGGGTTAGTGGTAGGTGCAGCTTAACTGGGCGATCATTGTCATCCTAAGAAGGTTGTGGTCGGCACACTTGTTACTCTTGTGGTTTCATGTCGATCTTGGCTGTAATCGAGCACAGTAACCATGTAGCAACATGTTTCTGCTCAAAGACGAGCCAGTTTCCAAATTGTCTTCAGTATACAGCCGACATGTTTTGACGTAGTACCACATACATTTACTTCGGCTTGGTTTGGAATTTGAATGGTATTCTTTATAGCTAAGTTGCTTAATAATGTTTGACTAATTTCAGAATACTTGCTATCAAAACCGACCAATCATCGAAAGTAACCAAAATTCGCATTACAATTCTATCACCTGTTGGTATGTTTCGTCTCATGTCAAGGTAAAAAAAAAAGAGACAAAAGTAATCAAGCAAAGAGAACCGAATCACGCCGGCAAACTGCTGCCAATCCTGCTCACATACTGGCACAGCTGGTCCCTCTGCGCGGCCGCGCCGACGTCGGCGACATCGCTGAACTGCTGCCGGTAGCCGTCGTCGTGGTTGTGCGACGGCGGCATGCCGCCCCTCGCCGCGTCCTCGAGGTCGATCATGATGTTGGTGAGCAGGCAGCAGACGTAGATGATCCTCGGCAGCCGGTGCTTGTCCGGCCTCCACAGCTCTCCCTTGAGAACCTGCCACCTCTCCTTCAGCTTGGCCAGAGCACCCTGCACCACCATGATCGTCGCGGCGTGCCGCTTGTTGAAGTCGGCTTTCGCCGGAGATAGATCCTTCTCACGGTATGGAGTCATCAGCCAGGGAAGGAGAGGGTAGCTTGCATCCCCAAGAATGTAGTCTCTGACCACTGACCCAGCTGGCTCTCCTGGAAGCTCCGTTTGTCCGTCCAGCCTCGCGCCTTTCTCGCAGAGCCTGTAGAATCCTGAGGTGCGCAGGATGCACGAGTCATTCAAGCTGCCAGGCCAGCCACTGACAACGTCTCTGAACCGCATGTCGGCGTCGACGATGGCCTGCAGGACCATGCTGTTCCTGTTCTCGCCGTCGAGCCAGACATTGCTGTTAGGCTGAGCTGAAGAGCACATGAGGATGTGTGTTGTGTCTATGGCGCCGCAGCAGTTGGGGAGGCCCTGAATCTTTTCAAACTTAGCTTTGACGGTTGCCATCTCCTCAGGAGTAGGCCACTTAAGATGATTGGCAGCGCGCTCCTCCAAGGCCTCAATAAACTTCCAAGTGATGTTTGAGATAGCTGAGTGGTTCATCCCGAAGCGGTTCCCTATGCTCAAAAGCGACTCACCGGTGGTCAATCTTAACAGAGCAACACCTACTTGATCTTCCACGCCTAGAATTGCCTTGTCTCCAAACCTGAAATTTCTGAAGCTTTGTGTCTTTCTTGTGAAGTCCCCACTAATCAGAGAGCAAAGGTAGTCAAAGGTCTTCCTCGACATCTTGAAGACGGACTCAAAGTTTTGGCAGTCTTTGGAAAATTGTCCTGTGGACATAAGACATAGTCAAAGATTGCAGTGGCGTTAGTCGAGCATATCATAAATTATTTGGCAGGGAACTGTGAAAGCATTAAAGGGAAAATTCAGATATATTGAAATTCAAAGAATTCGATTCGTTCTCCTCATATTGAAATTAGAAGGGCAGAGGAAGAAACGGGGTAAACCTTATGATAGCAAATTTAACATAAGAGGTTCAAATCTAATAGAACATGGTCCACAAGTGTCGAGAACAGAAAAGAACATTACTAGCAATATCATGAATGAATGAAGCATATTATATGAGAAAAGGTTTAGCTGTTTTGGCAATACAGTGAATATCGATTCAAAATTTAGAAGAATCATCAGCAGAAGGGACACTGCCCTTGTTAAATAGATGACTAGAATGCTATCATTCATGTATCTACCTTCTTAAATCACACTTGATGCTCAGGTTTGTACTAATTGTTCAAAATATCACTCTTGTCAAAATTTGAAAATTCTAACAATGTCACTTGTCATAAAGGATTGGTAGGCATTCAAAACCAATGTTCTCCAGTGTTTCAGATAATTTCCAGCAATCAGGGAAGCTCAGAATAAATATCACTAACGACTTCAAGAATTCAAAAATATATTGTCTATGTTTTTGTAAGAACATGTATGATCAAAATATGAGTACAGCAGCCTGACAAATGGCTATACAAATCTACTTTATTTGTTCAAGCTAAATTGTACTTGTATGGGCTGCTTCACCCAAGGATCTCTGAAAGACTCACTTGAACACCATACAGAGAGGCCTAATGAATCTAAACTCCTGGATGATCTATCACATTGAATTATAAACCAGTATTTGCTGTGGTACCAGGTACTATAAGATTCAAGAAACTTATCGTGGGAATCCATTTCTCGGAACACACCATTCAACCGACCTAGCTTTGAGCCACACTAATCATTTTCTGGATTTGCCAGTCAATCTATTGGAACCCAATCCCCTCACGTGTTTCCTTTTAAAAAATTATTAGCAGCCAATCGAATGATGAAATTGGGGAAACTACCTGTGAACAGATAAGCTAATTTCTAAAAAAAAACGCATATGCTACACTTTACAATTCTGGACTGAACAGGCAAAGCAATTCGATGGCAAGTACAAACTAATTGTTCTCCGGGAGATGTTGTTTTCCCCTTAGCAAAATGAAGTTACTTCGTAAGTTGCAAAGAGAAAAGAAGTTAGTTCTTGCAATGTCAAGGCATGAACAGTCAACCAACCTATTCTGAATTAGATTGACACAATGGGCAAAAGCCAACAGCACCCGTAAATTTCTAGCCCCAAAATACCATTGCACCAAAGGCTTCATAGATCTGGATTGGAGAAGGAAACAACAAAACCACAGATGGCACAACCAATTCTTCTCCCAAACATGGTCTACTCGATCGATACCCATCAGAGCAACGGCATTCACAAGCTTTTCCTTGCTCATACCCCTCGGAGCAATCGACATCCATGGTGGTCTCCAATCCAGAACATCCCCCCCGCCCGAGATGGTTCGCTGCCTCCGAGCACCGTACAATCCCACCACCTCCAAAACAAAGCCCACCGAAACAGCGGATTTGCCACAGTAACCACCCTGATTAAGGAGCACTGCACGGGCGGATTAAGCGACCGCATCGCACAGATACCGCGCAGGCACGAACAGTGTAAATTCAACGGCGGGTCTTCCTGATCTAACCCCGCGGAATCCGCCCGCGAACAATCCCAAGCGCGCGAGGGGGTTAAGCACGCATTACTCGCCGCCGGCGAGGGTTACGGTGCGCGGGCGCGAGGTTTACAGCGAGCCAAGGAACCAAGGAACGGGCATGGACATGGTTAAGGACGAGGAGCACAGTGCTCGCAAACAGGGAAGAGACGAACGAACGAACGAACGGCAAGACGTATACCTGCTGCAAGCCTGCGGGCGAAGCCGTCCCACCAATCCCCGCCGGCCGCCGGCGCCGGCATCGCCTGCCCCGCCGCCGGCAACGCCTTCTCCGGCTGCCGCTTCCGCCGCTTGGCTCCCCTCAGTGGTGCCATGACGAGACGAGACGAGAGCGACGCGAACGCGAACCCCGGAAGGAGGAGAAGAGATCAAGAAAAGAAAAAAAAAAAAACGAGCAAACCAAACCAAAGCAAACTCACCCCCAATGGCTTAGACTTGAAAAGACCCAGTTGTTTTAGTGCCCAAACAAAAGCAGCCGCAGCAGCAGCTGTTGCCCAGACTATTCTGCTTCCGTTATTTTTCAGGCCCAGAGGCATGCAAGAATCCAACAAGTTTTTTTCTTTTTTTTTTTTACAACATGTAAACTCGTGTGCTTGTGCAATCTGCACACAGCCTAGCCTCTGTTTTTTTGTGTGAGGAATGTGAGATGAGATGAGATGAGATGGCATGCAGATGCAACATAGGGCTTGGAGAATTGGAAAGACTTGGGCAGGATGGATGGGTTAGGTCAAATGGAATGGTCTTTGTTATCTACCTATGTGTTATTAGGTGGTCTCCTCAGGGCTATAGTGTAAAGAAAAAAAAGAAAGAGGAGATTCTTTTGTTTGATAGGCTTGCAAAATGCAAATTAGTTGAGAAAAATTCAAGGTAAAAAATACCTTTGTTGAGGAGTGTTTGGGTAACCTGCCCAAGGCCCAAGGGGATATGTATAACTGACTGATGTTTTTTGGGGGTCTCTGTTGCTGTTCCTGGTGATGAACTGATGATGCTATGCTGTTTCATGTGAACTGCAGTGCTTGGACAATGCTTACAAGGTAATAGCACTATGGCTGTCCAAACTTCAGTCCTTTTCCATCACATCAACCTGTCATACACACACAACTTTTCAGTCACATCATCTTTAATTTCAACCAAAATCCAAACTTTGGATCCAACTAAACACAGCCTATACTGCTATATATGGGTTTCTTTACCCGTTTCTCTTCCTTTCTCATTGTTGTCACGCAGTCACGCTCGGTCAGTTTAATTTAAGGAGGGGATGGTAAATTGGATTTTTTCCCCCCCCCTGAATAAGAACATCAGCATTTTGATTGATCAACAGATGTTTTGGTTTAGCTTGCATTGGTTTCACTAGATGTACAAACACAAGTGATGTGCAAATGTACTGAAGCATATTTACAGTATACGTTGTACTTAATTAATTCACGCCGTGGTGTAATGCAAGTATGCAAATATTAAACACCGACGTACCTGATGTCTTATGAACTACGAAAATGAACCAACCTTGATTTGGTCACGTGTAGATCGGCTGGTGTAGCTATCTGCCACGTTAACATAAGAACCTTTTTTTTGGGGTAATTTTGCAATAGAATATGCCATTTGGTTTGTTCTAATTATTTGGTTAATGGATTCACACCCCACTTCTGGAGAAAAATTCAAGGGTAAAAAAGGAAACAAAACCTTGTAGAAACGGTCCCGGGAATAGTCCATCACCTCGAAAACGTTTTCTGGTCCCTTTCTTAGGCCCCACTAATGAACATATCCAAATCCACCGGAAATGTCTCATGCTTAACTTTTTTGCTAGGCATGAACCCTCTGCTAATCTTGATTGTGCCTAACTAATAGCACAGATTGCAATCTCTATGATCTTTACACGTCATATTTAAGTGCCATACATGTCTTAAAACCGGCTCCAAAATCAACATAAGGGCATGTACAAAGGCATTAATTAGTGGGCTCTCTTTATCGCCATGTAAGCATATTTGATTAGGTGGAAGAGAGAGAAAAGAGAAAGGAGATGCATCGATGTTTTGCATGCCATCGGCTTGACATCGGCTTTCATCGAGATAAACACGAGCACACGAGATAAACAACGACCGTTGTATGGTCCATCTTCAAGAAAAGTCGCTTATTTAGATTCAAAGTGCAGAAAATCACGTAATCATTGCTACTAAAATTTAATTACTGCATATCAGTGGAGAGACGATAAAAAAAGCCAGCCTTTGTAGAACTACTGTTTTATTCTGACATGGCATATCTATGAGCCCATAGCGGGCTCAACCGTTGAACGTGCCCTTAAAAAAGCCAGCCTTTGTAAAACTACTGTTTTATTCTGACATGGCATATCTATGAGCCCATAGCGGCTCAACCGTTGAACGTGCCCTAAGTAACCAAACGTTTTAAAAAGACCATAAATAATCTAAACATAATGACGATACCAAGACATGGTATTTTCTTATAAGTTTATTTGAAAAAGGACGTGTACGGTACAATACATTGATAGTATATAATACTAGTATAAATAAGGTTACATTAGGAATCCATTCTCCAATTGCATTAATTACAAGGCTCCTATCCGATCTAGCATAATTACAACGTATCATGTATCCACGACCATCGATCGGATAGGACGCCGACCAATCATCCCTCGTCTATGTTATCGTCGTTATACGATTACAACCAT